>OZ010790.1:599223616-600423616 GCA_963932465.1 Maratus speciosus
ATATAAAGAGGTTCCCCCTTACAATTGAGGGTGTAAGGGGAAACCTCTCAATTTAAATAAATGGGTTTTTCATGCAGAATTATTCGATATGCGTCAAATTTGGTATACCTGTTTATTCTGATAAAGCGCTTACCTGATTAGATTCGGGAGTTCATTGTTTAAGTATAAAGGGGAGAACGGGGGCTAACCCCCCCCCCCCCTTAATTTTGATTAATGGATTTTTCATGCTGAATTATCCCAGTTGCTTTAAATTTAGTATACCGGTTTATTCTGATAAGGCGCTTTCCTGATTAGATTTGGAGGTTCGTTGGTTTACTATAAAGGGGAGTTAATGGGGGAGCTAATCCCCATTCTTAATTTAGCTAAATATTTTTTTTGTCGTTTTTTTTTTTTTTTTTTTTTCGATGGGCATTATTCTTTGAAGTAAGAGTATAATATACAATTAGTGTGAATAGCTTGTGAGTTCAATGCCATTAGTTTAACTGGGCACTCTTCTTTTTATTGATATTTTTATTTAAAAAAAAGAAAAGACATAACTCGTTTTTTGTGTAGGAATTAAGATTTTTGAGATTATAACATCATATCAGAAAATCCTAGAGATATGGGATGTTTTTCTATGATTAGACAAACTACGCGAAACGACTCAACTAGGCGACGCGGTACATATTCAACTTAAATTTAATTCTAGAAAGTCATTTCAAATACATTTTTACTGGAGATGACGATGAGCATTTATGGGTGAAAGCATCGCACTGTGCTAGAAAACCACTTTTTTATTTTTTTTAATGAATTAAAATAATAAGTATAACATTGTAAATCAGTAAAAAAAATAAATCTACATTTTAAATTTAATATTTTGATCCAATTGCATTTTAAAATTTTAAATCTTAGTGAAAAATAATACAGTATTTTTAGCAAAAGTGTTCTCACGATAAAAATATAGTGATTGTTAACTCTTTTTTCAATAAATACTATGTGGGGTACTAAGAATATAATCGCTATCTATGTCATACAGTAAAAATTTCTATAGACATTATCACTTTGGTGATTTTTTCATGTGTTTCCAATATGTTAACTTACAAAAATAGCTGTCGGATTACACGAAATTCTCACATATTTAAACCGACGGTTCATTACGCTAACAACTAGGTGATTGTTATTATATAAACGTAACCAGGGGTCGATCCAGACAAAATTTGGGGCCTATTTAAGGCCCCTTCACAAAAATAAATTTAATAAAATGGGTCCCTACAGAAAAATAAATTTAATAAAATGGGCCCCTTTACAAAAATAAATTTAATAAAACAGGCCCCCTCACAAAATTCCTTTTAATAAAATAGACCCTTCACGTAACATTCTTTTTTCATAAAAACTGTTTTAAAATGTATAATTTGTAAATAAAACCACGTCATGAAAAACAAAAACTTTAGCAAAGGTATTTAAAGATTGTTTTTGTTCATAAATTCTTGGTTCGAATTTTAGTAATTGGATTTCAATTTTCGTTACAAAATGTTATTTTTCACAAAAATATAATAAAATTCACAAAAATAACTTCTACTTTTCACAAAATGGGCCCCAAGAAGAAAAATCTGCATCAACCCCTGGTAACGAATGTTAAAATTAGGATATTTTTGTTAAGTTATTGTTTAAAAAAATCGAGTTAAAAATTTGAAAGTAAATATTTTGATGTGAAAAAAATAAGTTTTACAGACCAGCATGAAAATTTGAGAGCATAGTTTAAACATTAAAATTAATATCATTTTGTTACTCTTGATTATATAAATTCGGTTACGCAGTTTAGAATATTTAATTAAGAATTGATAACATCTAAAAAACCGATATTCTCTTATGAGATAGGTTATCAATACATTTTAAAATGTACTTAGAAGAGTTTCCAAAAATCCATCGTAGCCAAAGAAACTTTGTTTTTAAAAATACTTCTTTAAGTGGGTTCGGGACACATTTTAAAATAATTTTTATTTATTGAGTTAAAATTTTAAAATATTTTGTGATGATTAACTACATCATTTGTAAACAAAATCACATGTAAAACTTCTAATAATTAAAAAATAATAATTAAATAAAAAAATTATTAATAAAGTGTTATAATTTAAAATCCTTATAACTCGAAATATTATTTGTAGAATTTATTTTTTTTCATTTAAATACACAGAAATATATGTGTGTTAATTTTGATTCAGCATTTAAAAAAATAATAATTTAAACAAAAATTAAAAATATTTGAAATATTTGAATTAAAAATTTCGAAAAAATGATGTAACTTTTATAAAACATCATATTTTCAAAAGTAAATATTTTTTTTCAAATTTGCAAAATCAAAATTAAAGTAAAACAATTGAAAAAGACATGTCCCAAGTTTGAAACATTTATCTTTAACGGTTCTTGAGTTATAACAATTTAAATACGTGAAATGGCGAAAAAAAAACCATCATGAAGAAAAACGCATTTTCAGAAGAAGTCGTTTCCATGAAAACTATTGCTTGAGAGCTAGATTTTGAAAACAAACCAAAACGAAAAAATTAATATTTCCTGTTCTAATTAAGACAGAAACATTTAAATCATGTTTCTGTTTCTACACCATTTTAGGCAGAAGAAAACGGAGATATTTTTAATTCAATAAATGTTTTTTAGAAAATATGAAGATTTTGTGTCTCGGACCCCCTTAAATCTAAACAAAATACAGTTTCTGAGGTTTCTAAACATAAAAAAATCTTTCCAGAATCGTGGGTAACTTGGTAGAGGTGTTATGTATTTTCGTACGTAGTTATAGTACAATGTGTCTCAAGAGTACATGGAGCATTTTAAAAATTCATTATAAAATGAAGTAATTGTGGAAAAGGAGTGCGGTTTGGACTAAAACACTTCTCACGATGAAAGTTTTCTTCAAGTGAATAAAAATAGTTCCAATCTTCGATCATAGATGACGCCACTTGTCTATCTTTGGCTAAGATAATGAATAGATCAAGAATAGAACTTAGATAATGAATAGATCAAGAATAGAACTAAGATAATGAATAGAATGAACAGAAGGATAATTTGGCTATATAAAATGAAGTAATTGTCGAAAAGGAGTGCGGTTTGGACTAAAACGCTTCTCACGATGAAAGTTTTCTTCAAGTGAATAAAAAGTTCCATACTTCTATCATAGATGACGCCACTTGTCTGTATCTTTGGCTTCAAACATGCGTTTTTACTGATTTTCAAATTGGACGCTGTAACGCAGAAATGACGATTGTCAGCAAAAAAGGGACAAAGTGTACTGTTTTGTCTGACATTGACGTATTGAATACAAGAATCACACGTTTCATGGGATCCAGTCAATTCCGCTATCAATGCTAACGAACAAGTGGCTTTAAACTGGAGTTCCGTTTGGATGTGACTCAAGTTACAAAAAATGCACACATTGAACTATGGTAATGGATTGCACAAATTATTGCTCTGTAATTGCTTTTGACAAAATAAAATTATTTGTAAATTAATGTCTGGAGTTTTTGATGCTTTTTTCTGATAATTTAAGGTACAGCACCATCTATGGGTGAAGTTTGGCACTATTCTTTTTTATTCGCCGGAAAAAACTTTTAGTCCAAACCGCAGAAGATCCTTCTACAATTACTTGATTTTATATTGAATTTAAAAATGCGTCAGGAACTTTGGGATATTCTGTATGTTTCCATAGATTGAGGAATATTTGTCTATTTTTATAAAGTATAGCAATAAATCACGTCCAACTAAAAGGGCAGATCAGAAGTCCTTGAGTGTCCCGTAAGGAAACCGGTAGAATGCAACAGATCTTCCGAGAACATGCGCAACGGTTTTATAATGAAGTTGTTGATCCTAATGTTGTCATCGTAGCAAACAAAAAATATAACATCAGTATAAGATCACACAAGTATTGAAGAATATCTGGACTTCTGTTATGTTTGGGCATATTATGCTTTTGCTATGCTACTATGTGACATCAGGATCATCGTCTTAACCCTTTATGTACTGAATTATGAATTCGTGAAAATTTTATCTTCTAAAGCATTTTTTGTGAATTTTTGAAACTATATTAGAAGATTCACACAATCATTTATTAAATTTTAGAAGGATTGAAGGATTTAGAAAGATTAATTAAATTTTAATTTATAGGGATTTTGTGCAATATTTATAACCCCACGCATATCTATTATTTTAAATATTTTTCTTAGTATTTTCTAGAATTAGGAAATGTACAAATATAATGTTCTTAAAATAGAAATATTTCCTAATTGAAATATCCCCCACCCCCTATTAACGCCAAGAAAGTTGAAAAGATGCAAAGGTAGAAGAAATCATCATTTTAAAAAATATTTTTGGTTTAATATTATTGGCAATAATACTTTTGGAACAAGATAACGTACTGCATTTATAACTCATTCTAAACTGCATTATTACTAATCGATGCATTAAAGGAATTTTATAACGAGTTATTTTAATGGTACTTATAAATACCGTCAGTACATAAAGGGTTAATCCTTCTTCATGTCGTAAATTTTCATAAAGAGTTGTTATTGAAGTTTAATTTTCTTTAACAGTTCGCCTTTGCTGTTAGAGTCCAGCAATTATTATTAGCCAAACCTCGTATTTGTTGAAGTTAATGAAGTCTATTAGCATTTGATACTTTATTTTAATTAAAATAATATTAATTGATAATTATAGAAATGTAACTTTCAATACTGCAAACTAATCAGAAACGCGTGAAATAAGGCGATACAAATTTATTTTTTATTTATAGCGCACTCGTTGTAAATATTAATAATTTATAAAATGTTAACTAAAGGAATGCTTTGAAAATATAAATAAAATGTATAAATGACATTGTTATGCTAAAGATTGCAAGAAAGTATGTACATAGATTCTTTCAATGTATTCTAGTTTGAAAAATACCTTTCATTGTGTTCTCAAAAGGATAAAAATAATCTATCTCGAAATATTTAAATGCACCAGTAATTTTATTAGTTCTCTATTTCCATTTAAACAAAGTTAAACCCTCTGATAAAAAATGCAATACCCTCCAAAGCTCAAACCCCTCCCTTATATATTAGACCAAGGATACTTTCATCGTATATCATCGCAATTTCACCTCTGAAGATCCAGTGAAGCATGAAATTTTCCATTTTATTGCTAAATGTAGTTCTTTTAGATAAAAAAAATATATATCACCTACCTCTACAAGTATGTTGATTTTTGAATTCTTCTGAGAAAAGAACTGACTGGAAATAAATCGTTTTGATTAAAGTCTCAAACAGTAGGATTGATTTTCCTAAGAGTATGTTTCCCATTCTTATGTGAATATTATATATTCATTTCCTTCGTGGTGTCAGAGGTAGTTTGCTGATATTCTCTACTCTAGAGTAACACTATTTCCCACTATTATTAAAATACAAATTTATACTTGCTCTACAAATAGGTATTATATTCTACTGTTAAAATTTAAACAAGAATGAAAATGAATGCATCAAGCATAGATTATGAAACACATTCCAACATCAACTAAAATTATTAAAAAAATTCATTTTTCATAGAGTGAATTGTGATTTCTAGATAAGCCATTTAAAAAACACATGCCGCATTAAAAGTGCATTTTCAACAATTGCTGTCTATATTAGTTGATATGTACAAATTCTATAGTGCAGCTCGGCTCATTATCTATAGAATTTATCCATTCCATCTAACGTACTAAAAGATGGATAAGTCTATAAACTCAAATCACAGCGGAAAAAACGAATTTCCTGTAATTATCTACGACAGTCAGTCCTGTGATTGATTAATCGTTTTTTTTTTTTTTTGTGCATCTCTATAAATGAACGGTATATGCTATGGACTCCATAACTGTAAAAAAAAAATGGTATAGTGGAACTCGGAGATTCTTTTTAATTTCAGTACGAATGTGTTTGAATTATCAGAACATTCTCAAAATGCACCGCAAACCATTTTACCCCCCCCCCTCCCCTATAGGTCATAATGTAATGGAATAATATTTATGAAACGAACTAAAAATGTAACTTATTATGTACTCCTGAGAAAGCAGGCTATAGTGCACTTCAGTCAATATCATTATGCGAAAAGAAATTTTTCTAATTGATTGAAAATGTGTCCAGGCTGGGAGTCTAACCGACAACCTCTTCCTTTAATTCCCAATGCTCTTTAAATCGAACTGTCTGGATGACACCACAGCGAACACAATTCAATCAGAAAACCATCCAGTAATAGAATCTAAGCTGTTATTATGAGTATAATAGATTTGTTTCAATAAATATTTCTTTTTAGATATTTTATTTGGGCGATGAGCAATGATCGCATACGTAAAATAATCCGTTCAATAATCTATTTCACCCATTTGTGCCTGAATTTTTCTTTTCACAAATTTGTTGATAAAATTACATTAAAATGTTTCAAAATAAACTGGAAAAATACTAAAAAAAATATGTTTTTTTTTTGTTTTTTTTTTGATAAAATGTGAACGAATGGGAAATATTTAATGAAATATATAATGAATGGGAAATAATGGGAAATATGCATAATTATATGTTTTGTCTAAATTTATATAAAATTGGATTTAAATTGTATTGTATATACTGCAATTAGTATTTTTATGAACTACTAAAAAATATATTTATTTCTTTAAAGAACCTAATAACATTAGAAGTTTTAGTAATAATAAACTAACAATAAGTGTATCTGAGGCTTAAAAACAATTTGTTTCATAATCATCTTGAAAATGACTTTACCTAAATAACTGTATCCTAAATGGCTAAAACAAATATGTACCCATTATTGCCTAACGTCCCATATTTTGTACGTTACAAAAATACATAAAAAATAGGCTTCAACACATAATTTCACAATACAAAAAAAAATTAATAATAATAAAAAAAATAAAATAAAAAATAAATAAAAATAAATGCATATTTCAAAGAAGTTTAAAAGCTAAGATTATGACTTATTTATTTGGGCCATTAGTAGAAAAAACACAAATAAACTTACTTTTTACATTTTGCCATCTTGAAAAGTTAAAAATCTATAAATTCAGAAAAAAGCTTTCATTTAAGCAAATAAATATCCATCTTATGCTATCATCTTTCTTTAACGGATAAAGACATTTATAGTTAATTATTTCATACAATTTTCATGATATAAAGAAGAAAAAAAACTACACAAATTAATTAAAATTCGAAGCATCCCACAAATGGGACGCTAGGCATAAATGGGTTAAATACTTTACCCTAAAATCCATTTACATGTATCGACAAAACAAAATAAAAAAATTTAATCGTTTTACTGTCTACCGTGTTAAAGGTATTGCCGTCATTAACAAATATTCTAACAGTTAACAGTCCTATAGTTTATCCAAATTAAGAGGGAATTTAAATATTAGTGTTGCCAGTTTACGCCACACAGTTTCAGTTTTCGCTTATTTGCGGTTTTATAGAAACAAATTAGTAAATATGTGCTATAAAATGATATTAAGAAAAAATTGTTAACAAATATTTAATGTTTAAAATATACTAATCATAATAATAATTACATTAAACTGATCTGTTAGTTGCCTAAATTAAAAATTTTTTAGACAAATTCTATTTTTGTATTGATATTTGGACAATTTAATATTAATTACAAGTGCAACACTTTCATTTGAAATATTGTATGGAAGGCGGATTTTTCTCTCTGGAAAAATTTCCAAATATCAATATAGATTCAATCGATGCTGGATTTAATTAAGGGTCCGTGTTTGCCCCATTTCGTTGGCTCACGGAAAATATTCCTTCTTGTGCTGCTGTGCTGATGTTCCATCCTGTGCTTGTCAACCTGTAATAGTGAGAAGTTCCAGGCTGGGTATCGTTCCATGTGGTTTAGTCGGTAGAACGTCAGTTCGCTATACTGATGGCCCGAGTTCGAGTCCTGACATGGAATCCTTTTCACTAGGTTGGCCTTTGCGCCTTCTAAGCAATTAAGTTGAAATTTGATTTTCATTTGAAATATTCTTTTTTTTTGTTTTAAGCAAAGCAATATTCCTAGCTTTAGCAACGACCAAGTCTTAGGTGCAATTGAATGTAGCCAAAAAATAACAAAATCTGGAAGTTTGCACGTGCTTTTATGTACCACAGGACAACAGTTTTGTCGTAGAATATTCTGGAGTCCTGTTGAACATTTTTTATTGGAAGAATAAATGAATAAAGCGTATTGTTGTCCCGTTCATTGCGTTTCGGGCCGTCAGCGCTCTTTTCTACATGTGATTTTTTTCTTTTTTTTTTTTTTTTGCTGCTAAAAAAAATCCGACTACCTTGTGAGCCCTTTCTTACAAACCGCACTCCTTTTATCATAATCTGTTCCTTTTTTATGAGTTTTTAAAGTTTTGGCTCACCCGGTACTTGATTTCTCTCCTAATTATGGTTACACTATAGCTAAGCATCTGAGGCGCTCAGCTATGTGCCAAATCTTCCCGCCTTCTTCCAATTGAGGGCGTTGTGATATAAACAAGAAAACACTGTTTTTGCCATGGATAAAAACCGCTTTTGTAATAAAAACACGAAATTTTGTTGTCTGATAATTGCCACCTCCACCATTTCCCACATTGCATTTATACACAACGCAAGAGAAATTTACATTTCATATCTAGTCTCTAGGAAAATAAAAACAATGTTAGCTACATACGAAACTGATGAACACTCGGTTATTTATAAGTAATGAATAATTTTTGATAACCTAAAAATAGGGTGTATTTGGGAGTCACATCTGAAATGAGCACAAATAAGTCACAATTGTATCTCCCCCTTCCACATTTTTTAGTGTATATATATATATTATAAAAGTATTTTTTAATACTTACGTTCTTGAACATTTTTGTTAATTTTATATTATTAAATTGTTTAGTCACTATTCGCGTGAGTTTATTGTCAAATCTAATACCAAAAACGTTTCCAAAATTACAAAAAGTCTCGTTAAAGAAAAAAAAAAGTGCACATTTTACGGTTGTAAATTTAGAAGAATATTCAAATGCTATAAGTTCAAGAAAAATTTACAAGAGAGACCCATCAGCCTTTTTAGGCGCGTTTGTAATTATATAAATACGTAGCACCTATAGTCGCCGTTCAGTCCGTCTGTCTGTCTGTCTGTCTGTCCGTTCGTCTGTCCGGATATAACAGAGCAATAACTACCGATTCGAGTGGTCTGAAATTTTAAATATATAATTGATGCAAAATTTTGTCGAGTCATTTCAAATTTTATGAAAATCGGGTGTATAGTTTAATGACAGGGACTCTCAAAAGTTTCCCGTTACATTATGGAGAATGGGAATAAATTATTGCAAGTGCATTTTAATGATGTTACAGCTTTCCGAATGCTCTGAAATTTTTAAATATATAATTATTGCAAAATTTTCTTGAGTCATTTCAAAGTTTATGAAAATCGGACGTATAGTTTAATTATATGGACAGTCAAAAGTTTTCCGTTACATGAAATGGATATGCACTTACTGAAGTGCACTAAAATATACATTCAGTACAATATGCGGAGCAAAAAATATTTATAAAAATAGTTATAATACGAACGCACCTCATTTGCCACGTTTGACGAGCAATTTCCAACTTATTTCAAATAAGTAGGTATATGGACATTTTGCACAATAAGTCTTGTGGTTAAAAGAAAAGGGAAACATTACGCATCGAGCATCTACTACGAAAAAGTTTCCAATATTAACATAATATTATTGAGAATGTCTATTTTTTCGTACAATGAAATGAGGTATCTAAATAAGCAATTTAAATAAAATTTACAGCAAAACATTTCTTGACTTCTATAGTGTGTCTCTGTGAACGAACTCTAAATGCTAGGCATTTCATTTTCAAGAGAGAACATTCTGTAACGAACTTCATTAACACATAAAAATTACATGTCAGTAATTTACGCGAGTTACAACACAGACAGACAGACAAACCGATGTCCTAAAAAGCTTTCAACTCTGATGAAAAGTGTTAAAAACACTTTGGACACTAGGGAAAAGAGGTTTTCATTTAGATACAATAGAAAGTAATCTTTTAATGTATTATTCTTTTATATTATGTTTAGTTTTCAAGACTTGAAGGGCTGTTAAAATATCGCATTCAGCATGTCCAGACTTTTGATGTTTTTTGGATGCATTTTCTAATTTAAATTATCTGAGGTATTACTATATTTATAGACATTTAATTAATAAAAGATTATATATATATATGTTGTATGTTGCTTTTGACTTTTGTAACATTCCGGAGACACTCGTATATATCGAAGTAAATGTAGTATAGTAATCAATGCCAACCCTCCGTTATCATGAGACAACCGGAGTACAGTCGTGGTGGCGAATTAGAAGACAGGCTCCATAAACATTGAAAGAATTAATAGAGAGGCATCGTAATTTAAACGTTGTTTATTTGGCAGACACATATCGTAACATTTCCAGTAGCTTATCCATCAACTCTCGAATAATCTCTTATCCACTTCATAATAAACTCAAGATGTTAAAAGTATTAGAATCTACACATTAAAAGTCATTCACCCCAAGTGACGTGGATTTATTAAATAAACGAAAAACATAAAAAATCTCTCGCACCTCGTCCATGCAACAGTATAAATACTCAAAGAAACAGAACGCGGACGGATTCATTGCACGTGAAAGAACAAATCCCGTAAAAGTAGCCGGAAGGACGCGATGAGATGCAGAATACGATAGGACTTAGCTCCGGAGGAAGGGGGAAATCACGCGTGACGACGATGTGAAATCTTTAGCCTCGGTGTCAGAATCATTACGCAAACAAATGTTGGCGGGAGGCTGTCCATGGAATTAGGAGAAACAGAACATCAGAGAACAAATGTTATTAAAAACATTCAAAACAAAAATAATTTAGTTTTAGAATAAAATGAAAAAAGTAATTTAATGGGTTTTATAACATTAGACGAATGGATTAAGGTTTTTAGAATGATAAAAGAATACGCATTTAAAGTATGGAAAAAGAAAAAATCTATTTAAGATATTATTAAAGCTAAGTAAACTAGTATGTTGTGGCCATCACAAAACTTTTTTCTATATAAATCACGTCAATTAAATCATACAATCAAATCGTCAATAGTACAAGAAATAACAACGATTTAGCACCAATTCATAACAAAGTATATCTGAATTTGAAGTTGGATGAAAATTCGTGCATTAGTTCTTAAGATAAAGCTATAGCGGAAATTCTGAAAAATGTGGCATAGCAGCGCCACCTGTTGAGTGATTTATATCAAAAGTAAACTGCACTAAGCCCTATCAAGGTATACCTGAATATGAATAAATTTGTTGAAAATCCAAGCATTAGTTCTTGAGATAAAGCTATTGCGGCAATCACAAAAAATACAGCATAGCAGCGCCACCTGTTGAGCGATTTACACCAAAAATTAAACAGCACTAATTTATACGTCAATTCATGTCAAGGACTAACTAAATCTGAAGTTTGATGAAAATCTGTTCAATAGTTCTTGAGATACAGCTCTTGTGGAAATCGTGAAAAATGCAGCACAGCAGCGCCACCTGTTGGGCGATTTACACCAAAATTAAACAGCACTAATTTATATCGGGGACTAACTGAATCTGAAGTTTGATGAAAATTCGTGCTTTTTTTCTTGAGTTAGAACTATTGCGATAATCATGAACAATGCAGCATACCAGCGCCACCTGTTGGGCGATTTTCACAAAAAAGTAATCAGCACCAAACTATATCTTGGACTAACGGAATCTGAAGTTTGATGAAAATCCGTGCAGTAGTTCTTGAGATATAGCTATTGCAGAAATCGTAAAAAATGCCGCATAGCAGCGCCACCTGTTAGGCGATTTTCACCAAAAACTAATCAGGTCCAGTTAATATCAAGGTCTAACTAAATATGAAGTTTTGTTAAATTCCGTGCATTAGTTCTTGAGATAGAGCGCCCACAAAATTTTTTGTCACATACTGACTCACAGAGTGACAGAGTAACAGAGACAGACATTTTCTAAAAACCATCAAAGCCTGTTCTGGGCATTCTAAAACGTATAAATCCGTCGAAAACCGGAAGTCGAAAATTTTCACGAATCCAATACTTTCTTCTTGTAAAAATAGAAGAAAGTTAAAAGGGGTAAATATTAAGAATTTGGAATAGTTTTACTAAGATAAAAGGGGGGGAATTTTTATTATTACACACATATATATATACAGGGTGAATGACAATAATATTTTGCAATTTGACTCAATGAAAGTCACTCAAAAGAGTTCAATAAAAAGCCACGTTTTGAGCGAAAGCGTGTCTTCATGCTGGTTCAGTTAGCGTTTCAAGTCATTTATTTCTACGTGACTTTGGCTTGATTATCTGTCTTTTACTTTCTTTAACATTTTTTATGTTGAATTTTGAATCTCCGAGAATTTATCACTATATTTATAACATCCTAGTATAATAAAATAAAATATATTGCTATGGAATATTCTTCTTTATTGCATTCGTCTTTATTTCTCGTGTATTTGAATAAATCTTATATTTAGTAGACTATTCATTCTTTAATATTTATTTCCATTGCAATAATAATATATTATTTCTTTTGTTTTGTTATCTACTTTCCATGCTGTATAAATTTTAAAAGGCTACTACTGAATGGGGAGAAACTAACTTATTTTCGTAATTGAATTAAATTTAAGTTTGGTTAACGAAATATATTATGCGAAGCTAATTCATTTTCATAATTTATTGTTCGACGTTTGAAACCTTTGTAATATTTTTAACCTGATATTCTACATTTAATAAAAGTTATTAATTATTGTTTGTATGAAAAATAAAGTTTTTACTGCTAATGAAAAAAAAAATACAATTTATACAACGAGGAAAAATGGCGTATTTTATTCTCACTTAATTAAATAAGCATGCGGGTGTAAAAAAGAAAAGTAATTAATCCGTATTGATTTCGTTTAAGAAAAAAATATTCATGTGTGAAATTTGTAACCGGATACAAACTAACTGATTTTTTTTCCATTTATGTAGATTAAGTATGTGTTTGTCAAGAGTTAATTAATTATTAAATGTGTGTACATTTCGATATTACTAGTGTAAAATACGTTCAGTCAAATTTTGAACAATTGTAAAAAAAAATTACGAAATTTATTAAATATAAAAAAAGGATCAAATAAGAAATATATGCATTTTTGAATTGAAAACTGATAGATGTTTCAATTTTAAAATAGCGTAAAAGTTATAAAAAACGTGGATGTTATAACTAAATGAACTATATTAGTATTTATTTCATTTATTCTATATTGTGAAATATTTTTGATTTTTTACTTTTATTGAATTTTATTTTTAAAAATTGTCATGAATTCATTTTCACATTCATATTATTATTATTATGTAATCAATTGTTTTTGCAATTTTACATGTGGTAAGTACACATGAACTTCATTAAAATTTATAAGATAAACTTCAATAAAAATACAGAAATTAAAATATGCCACGGTATAAAATAAATTAAATACTAATATAGTTTGAAAAGTAAGTTGTTATTTTTACAATACTGTAACATTCATGTATTTTTATCATTTTTTCGCAATGTTAAAATCGAAAAAAATTCCGTGTTGCAAATAAAAAATGCATATTCTTTTTTATTCGTCGTAAATTTGCATTTAATAAATTTCGTAATTTTTTTTACTAATGTTCAATAAAACTTTGTTTAAAAATATTTAACAGAACAATTTGAAGTTTTATTGTATGGGTCATTGTGGGTCACAATTTATTTCCGTAATTTTAGTAATATAACATCAAGAACATAACTCAAAATCTAAAGTTCACATGATTTTTTAATTAAACCTATTCAAAGGTCAATTTAAATAAAAATTACCTAATTTTAATGTTATTTCTTGAATTCTGGTTTATAATGGTAACTGACATTAATGAAAAAGGAACGTAAATTACTATAAAAATTATCATTTTCATTCTCATTTTTTAGATAATTTTCATCCAAAATTGATCTTTGAATAGGTTTATTTAACAAATCATATCAACTTTACATTTGATTTTTTTTGTTATATTACTAAAATTACTGCAGTAAATTCCCCTAAATGAAACGTAAGTTACCATGGAATGACCCGTATAAATCATGTATTGAGCATACGATAAAAAGCAACACTAACAGAATATTATTAACATTTTAGTGCACAGCTTTGCATATATGCAAACAACAGTGTTTTGAATTTAATAGATCTTTTTTATTCGAATATACCTAATTTACACCAGAAAATAAAACAGCAATATCTGCTGTAATTAATAACAGACAAGTTATGTATTTAAATAAAGCGAAATTGAAACTTTCTGGTGTAAAGTCAGATTCTCTGAACTACGTAATTTCTGGAACGTATTCTATCATGGGGATTAAAGGGTTACAGGTTAAGTTTTATAAAACAAATAATTATATAAAATAAGGTATTTGAAGACATACTTATTAAAATATTTGCTAATTTGCAATATTTTAGCGTAAAATAGCCACATGGTAGTAGTTTTTACTTGTATTGCATATGTGCAACAGAAGAAAAGATTGACGTATTATATGAAAAATGTATCTCTGATTTTTTTTCATTGTTTTTCCTGTGTAATAAACCTATCAGAGAATCATATATAACTTTTTCGAAACAAAATAAAAAATCGAACATTTAAGGGTTAAGAATTTCTATTTCTTCATACAATGAAATAATATATCTAAATAATCAATTTAACTAAAATTCAATGATTTTACCCATACCACTCTTTGTTCAACCTTTCAAACCCTTGTAATATTCTTAACCTGATATACTAGATTTATTAATAATTCTCTAAGTGATTGTTTGAAAAGTAACATTTTTACTGCTAATGAAAAAAAATCTAATTTATGCAACGAGGAAAGATTGCGTATTTCATTCTTACTTAATTAAATAAGCATGGCCGTGTAAAAAATAAAAATAATTAATCCTTATTGAATTCGCTTGAAAATAAATTACCCATGTGTGATATTAGTAATGGGATACAAACTGACTTTTTTCATTTATTTACAATACAAATAATATGCATGCCAAGAGGTAATTAATTATTAAATTACAACATATTTCCATATTACTGGTGTAACATACGTTCAAACAAATTTTCTGTAATATGAAGACTGGATTTTAAAAAGATGATTTAGTTTTTATTGATACACGGACATTTCAAAATTTTCTCTTATATATTGTTCAAAAAACAGACTTTAATAAATTTTATAATTTTTTTACTAAATATAAATATAAAAAAAGAATAAAATAAATGTGCATTTTTTATTTGAAAACTGATAGATGTTTTAATTTTAACTTTGCTTAAAAAATATATAAAAATACATTAACGTTACATTAGTATAAGAAAAATAACATGTTATTGAACCTACATAAGTATTTCATTTATTAATCCATAATGTGGAATATTTTAAGTTGTATATTTTTATCGAAACTTATTTTATAAATTGTAATGAAGCTCTTATGATTCCCCCCCCCCCCCTAAATTTCCGTTACAACGACGTTATTCAACATTGAGAAAGTTGAAATTTTTGCAACGTTTAGAAGTTTCTGAAATGGAACTAAAATCGAAGATTATTGGGTAGATGTTTCCACCGTCAGTATGAGGTAAGCGTTACTCACGGGCATGTTTTTGATTTATAATACATACTTTAAATGCGAAATCTTAGCGAGGAATTCTTCTATAACATACTTTAAATTTTACATGAATGTCGCATGGGCCCTTTTTACATGCTTATGGATCCTAGTCCTTTTTATAATGCAAAACACAAGTACTGCTTCATACAGCTGTCTGCGAAATTTTAAATTACTTCATGTTAATATTGCATAACTGTTCAAAAATACACTTTTCCCCCCATAAAAGCTAAACCGTTCCTTATTTCTTCAGGGAAATCAAATATGGAGGCAGTTCCAGCATTTGGATTCTTGGGGCATTCGTATTCCTGCTTTCTATGCTCTAAGATATTCGACATCCCTAGAAAGATAAACATAAGTCAAAAATGATTGTTTGAGATTTCAAATTGCTCTAAATCCAGTTAAATATTTTATGAATGTGAAATGTTCCACAAATAAACATAAATAAATAAAAATTCATGCCTGAAATTCAAGATCTTGATTTATTATTTTTGTATCTAAAATTATTGCAACAGATCAATTTTAATAGCTGTTTATCTTAAATTTTTTAATGTTTAGAAAAATAATATAACAGAAATATCTAAATGAATATCCAGGCGTAACTTCAAATTATTTAATATATAAATGAATTTTAATTTTATTTCTGTAAATAATAATGTATATTTGCAGAGTTCAATTTTATTTGATTCAATATTTTTGGATTTATACATATTTCAAGATTCAGTTTAGCGCAAATAAATGGCATTTCAAAGCTTAGAACTAATGATATTTTCAAAAAAATTTGACAAACTGTAATAATCTTCATTAGATATGAAATTAATTAAGCCTATTTTAAATATACTTTATCAAAACACCCAATTCCCGGTTGTTCTTTTGATTTCGCAGTTAGTTCTTGATCTGAAGGCCTCTAAGTTTGGTGCTATGTGTGGTTCTGGTAACTTAACCCTTAAATGCCGGGTGTTGCTTTTCGGCAACATACCCAATTTAGGCTCTAAAATACTATTAGAATAATATTGAAGCTATAATGCCTAATATTGCCCATAAAATACATTCTGAAAATATTATTAAATCGATTTTCACATGCAGATGGCAACTCTTGTGCTGTTTAAGAATAAAGATAGATTTATTTTTTCAATTGCTGCTACTTGTTCTTATTGTTTTGTTTGGAAGCTTGAGAAATACCCTATTTTCTTCTGCAGTGAGCAAGTAAATTTTATTTCTTATTATAGTTCCTAAAATTCTCGTGTGTTTAATATTATAGAATTTTATCAAGGAAAATTATTTTTTCAATTAAAGTCCAGTATTGCCGATTATTAACAAACTGTCTTTTAGCCCGAAACCATACTTAAAACAAAATATGATTTTTTTAATTACTTTTCCCATGATTTATTTAAAAAACGAAAGCCGAAATACATTATTACAACGATTTTTGAAAAATTAGGCATTTAAAGGTTAAGCGATTCCAAGATGGCCGAGAAGACATTAAAAATGTTGTTCGCCCAGATCGCCGTTCCGCGTCAACAACGGAGAAAAATGTTGAAAAGTTCGTAATATTATCCGGTCTCGCGGTCAAACTACTAATCAATATTACAGTAGAACTCTAATTATCCGAATCAATTGGGTCCGAACCCCATTCGAATAATTGGATTTTTTCCTATATAAATTAATTACTGTATGTATGTTGAAAATGCAAGAAAAAAATTTATTTAAAAAATGAAAGCCGAAAAACATTACAATGATTTTTGAAAAATCAGGCATTTAAGGGTTAAACACAATCTCACTACACTGTAAATTAAAATGTCTGAAATTCAGTCACTTAAGTGTCTGAAACGGAGTGTTCAATTTTCAGACATTTTAAAATGTCTGAATTTTTTCAGACACTTTTTGCGACTGAATTTCAGACACTTGAAACGTCTGAATCGCAGACATTTTTTGTAAGCATTTTATGTAGCCATGTTTGACCACGCTGAATACTGGGGAAATATCTGGCCGTTGTCCTGCCCCCTCTACCCCCATACCGCCTGATTTTCTTGTGCTCCCAATTTTAGTATGCAATTTTCATAAAGCTGATAATTTAAATCTTTTACGACATTGTACTAATTATAATGAGTATTTTGTTTCAGGAGTAGAATAAGATTAAAAAGAAAAAATATTTATCTAGATATTATATTTTTTAAAATTTTGTTTTAAATCTTACTTTACTTTAAAAGTTCAAAATATTGATTATAATCAGTACAATTTCGAAACAGATTTAAAATATAAGCTTCGCAAATATTGCACATGAAATTTGGGGGAACTAAAATCGTAAGAGAACGGGGCACTACCCATGCTTTAATCAAGGAGTCCTTTTGCAAAAAAATGCAACCCTGCAGTATTGTTAGCTAAATACAGATGCCCGGTATTCGGGAGTATCCGTTATGGAGGTTAATGGACATTCCCGAATAGCGGATACTTCGATTTAGCGAATACTTTTTTGATCCGCAAGGCATACATATTTGTATTATTTTTACCTCACAAAAGATCTCCGATTATCCGACAAATTTCGCGGTCCCGAAGTGTCCGCTATTAAGGGTTTTTAAGGTATATGGATATATATTTTTTTTTTTTTTTTTTTTTTTTTATCTTGTCCTACTCTAAAAGTTCAAAATATTTATCATAGTCGGTGGAATGTCGAAAGAGATTTAAAAAATCCCGTGTACGCGAAAATGGGCAAGAAAATCCCCCTCCCGTCCCGCCCCCCAAAAAAGAAAAATTCATATAATTCAAAAATTAGATTTTGCCCCATAGGCAATTTTACATATGCATCAGATGATAATCACAACAGCTATATAACCATGAGTAAATAATAAAATAGTAAAAAATATTCTATTTTAATAGCATTGAGAAAAAAAAAATTACTTCTAATTTCAAAACTTAGCCATTTTTGTATTTGTCATTTAAGTACATATAAATAAAATAGTTAAGTCATTTTAAGTAGTAAACATGTGTAATATTTTTTTTTCTTTTTTAAATATGTGGTAATTTGTCATGTTTAGTTAAAAGTAAACACCAGTTTGGTATCTAATTTTATATATCATTCTTCGGAATATGTATATAATTTTCTTTAAACATATTCCGTATTCAATTTAAAATTTTCACCCGCTATTGCTTAAAAATGTATATCATTATTATTCTTTTTTATGGAACAACACGATATAAGTCATATTTAATTTATTTTATTTTTTATTCCTGTAAAATTTGTATCCTTTGAATATGAGCTAAATAGATTTTATATATTTGATAAGAAAATAATGATCTAAGAAATAGAAAAACAGAAGAAAATAGAAAGTAAAAAAAAAAAAAAAAAAAATACATCAGACAGTATACGTACTATTCTTAATTGTTTGAAAAACGTTTTGAACATAAAAAAGCAGTTATTAAATGGCTTAAAAATATATTTAATACTGTATCATATAAGTAAATACGAACTTTTAAAAATATAAGGCAGTTTTATACATAAACTTCATATCAAGGCATAAACAACTCTTTATTTATGTCTAAATTATCATGTGTAATTTTTTTTAGTGCCAACAATTACTTGTACCAGAACCGTTGCAAATTCGATTGCAGTAAAAGGAAATTTAATAATTATTTCTCGCATTACTCAATTTTAAAAATTTTAAATCATGAACAAAATATCGCAAAAAAAATGCTTGCATATAAATTACAAAAATTAATATACCAATTTAAAAAAACACAAAAAATATTAATTAAACTTTATAATTATACTGCTAAATAGCAACGTAAACTGCAAAATATGAATAAAATGTTTCTCCGTTTGTTTAATGTTTCGAAAATTTTACTGGATGATATAAAAAATTCATATTATTTTTAGAAATTTGGTAAATGTTAAATCTGAAACATTGGATATCAAAATTTACGATTTTCAATAATAAATTAAAAAATCAATAAGAATAAATCTTTCCGTGATTAAAAACTGCAATATATACAGTCAAATTTCACAATATTAATGCTTTTTTTCAATCTGAAAACTTTTCCTAATATCATAATAATATGAATCATCATATTTAGCTCCAAAATAATAATAACAAAAAATAAAATAAATGCCTGATGTCATATGCTACAAGCGTTTATAGTCAGTAAACAGTAAAAAACAAACATAGAATAAACGCAGTTACAAATGGCTTCAATTTAATGTTTTTATCTCTGATAAATGAAGCGATGAATCATTCAACTTTTCAAACCTATGTTGCAAGTTTTGTTTTTGAGCAAAGACAAATTATAATTATTTCACATCACCCTATCGAAAATGAAGATTAAACTATCACTCATTCGTTTATTTACAAAGGTCAAGCAAATAGAATTACAGCATTGCTATTTAATTTTCAAAACAATTATATTTCATTCCGTTACATTAAGAAGGCATATAACAGACGACCGTTAGTGAAATCAAAAATTTAGCATTAAACTTACAGAAAAGAGATAAATTTTTATAAACGATTTCACTCATATTCAAAGGTACAAAAATCTATCGGAATAAAATATTAGAATTAAATATGACTTACTCGTTCGTTATATAAATACCCAGATTAACACATATCCTTTTAATCCAAGCAATGGCGGCGGTGAAAATTTAATTCTTTCTGTTCTTATCTCAGGAAGGTGCTGTAGATGACACGCGCGGAAATCAGCGTTCTGATTGGCTGTTAAGAATAGTACCAAAGATGATGTTTAACTATCGCTTGGAGCGTATCGTCTTAAAATCAGACGGTTGTTGGATAATTTACGCATGTTTCTCGGTTCGTTTATAGCATGATCATAGTAAGACATTTATGTGTCTTAAATTTAGACGTCTGTTATGTCTGAATTTTCAGATTCAGACACTTAAGTGACTGAAATTCTTTTTCAGTCACATATGTGTCTAAATTTAAGACGCCTCTATTTGCAGTGTATACATTATGTTATATTTCGTAATATTTGTATAGTCTTCTGTCAGGTCTACTAGTTTTCCTTCTTTGGATTGTCGTACGGTAAATACAGTTTAAAATGTCATAAATAATTTACAAATGTTTAATTGTCATATTTAAAAGAAAAAAAAAGCATATAAAAGTGAATTTTAGTGAAGTAAAATGGAAATAATTATTTGAGATTTCAAGTAATCCAAAGTTCGCAAAAAATATTTCAAGAATATTAAACTATCTATCATCAGAGATAAGTAAAAGACGTTTTAAAATAATTACGGTGGCAAATCGCTGTGTGTTCTCAGCGCATACAGTTAAAACATGTAGTAAAGTAATATTGATGCGCAATTCTCATGGATTTTTTGCGCAATATCATAAAGTATTTAGGAATATAAGTTTTCGAACACATAGCCAGAATTAACTGAAAAGTATTTTAAAGTATAAATGATTTTTAAAGTTAAAATCCAATAAGGATTCTATATATACATTTCGATTGAATATATAATTTATAAATAACATTTACTTGTATGTGCAGCAGTCTATTTTCATGGTATTGCAAGCTGAGGCGTGCACATAAATTGAAAGTTCAGGTACATTACGTTTATTGGTCAATATGATGTCAAAATTAAAATTCCTATTGAAAATTTCAGTGTTTAAAAAAATCTCTATAGGAAGACATAAGTAGGTAATAAATTTTTCAAGTTTATTTCTTTAACAGACATTTATAAAAGACATATATACCAATCAAATAACTATCTTGGTTTTGAGAATAAAATAGATGAGGAGTTCCGTTTTGTGTTCTTTGATCGACTGTAAATTAATTAAATTGAAATTTAGCACTTAAATAAAACTTTGTGAAATATAATAAATAAGTAAATTTATTATACGTCATAAAATTATAAATTTTATAAATAATACTGGGGGGCTCTGCCCCCTGTGAGCTACGCCCGCCAACCCCGTTCAGGCTTCACAGACTACAAATCGATTATAATGGCCTCATCCATCGCTGTTGTAACTGATGGCTGTTTTCAGTATTGATAAGTAAGGTCAATTACACATTTGAAAATCAGCTTGTATAAAATGGTTAGGTTAAAAATATCGTTATCTTTATGTTTTTTATAGCGACGCTATAGACAATATCCTTCTTTTAGTTTCGAAGTTTAAAAACTCCGCTTGCTTGGGAATAGCTTTCAGAACCACGGTATTAAACAGCATTGTATTTTGAAAAGTTTTTTGCTTATATTGTATGTTTTGATTGAGTTTTAGATATTTTCAGTAACAGATATAGTTTATTCATAAATATTTTGCTTTGTTTTAATACACCATAATGTATATTTTACAATGTACAGGGCGGCGGTTCAAATTAAAGTATCCCTGTTTGGGACGCCCCCGTAGCGAGAGAAGCTGTAGATGTTACGTCTTCATATTTGGAGAACATACATATCAGACCATGGGAAACTGATTGGTGCAAAAAAAAAATTAATTCAAATAAAAACCGCTAGGGGGAATGAGCCCCTGCGATCGGTTTCAGGTAAGGAAAATGTAACATGACAAAGAGTATAAACATCTAGGTGCCAATGGGCCGATTCCCTCCAATAAATTTTATTAGTATTATTCGTTTTAATTTTATTAGTTAGTATCAGTATATACTCCGATTAATTTTATTAGTATTCTTATTATTAGGCAAAGAATACTAAAAATTTAGTGGTGGGAGTTTTTTAAAAAATGTTACCGACACCTAGTATTCTTTGCTTATTTCTTTGCGCGCGCAGTACATGAGGACAAAATTTGCATAAGAGGCGGGCTAAAGGACCACCGTAACAGATAAAAAGAAATGCGAATAAGTTCGAAACATTCTGAGACCGCCACGATGATTCTCTCGTTTCCTGAATGTGCTTTGCTGTTAAAGCTTTTTTACCAAAATGACATTAACGCTGCCAAAGCGCTTCGTTTGTACCAACGGCAGAAATCTTTGGGTACGGGTCCAGTGACACGATGTGCTCTGCTACGAATGGTTAAACGCTTTGAGGAAACTAGTAGCTTTGCAGTTCAATCAGGCCGAGGACGAAAAAAAAAGATATCGCAGATGATGGATGATGTCGCAACCGCTGCTGTTGAGCAGGCCAGTACAAACACAGCAGGATTATCCAGTGTTCGAGCCGTATCAAGGCAATTGGATTTGCCATACACTACCGCATGTAAGGGCAGGCGTATAGCACTCAAGGTCTATCCGTATAAGATTCGTAGCTTCCAAGAATTAAAACCTGGCGATACCAATCTTCATGAACGTTCGCTTTGACGTTCTTCGCAAAGATGGAGGTGGATAAGAATTGGCCGTGGAACATCATATGTACCGATGAGGCTCACTTAATGCCCCTGCATTTCCCGCATGTCATTGTGTGGATCGACTTCAGATGCGACCTCTTCGATTGGGCTATTTTTCTTTGATGAAATAATTTCTCAGGGACCAAAAACCTGTTTTGTAAATATATTATTGGGACATGTTGCAAAATGTGATCAATCCAGAACTCTAGGAGCGTGGGTGCCTCGCTACAACAACATTCCAACAATATGGTGCGTCCCTCACATTGGACGTGAAGTTCAAAAATTGCTGCGATGCGATTTTACAGGAGATCGAATTATCAGCCTTGCATTTCCTACAAGATGGCCTTCATGTTCACCTGACTTGACCCCGTGTGATTTAAAGCTTTGGGGCTACCTCAAACATGAATTTTATCGAGGAAATATAGGAAATATGACGGACTTGAAGAATAAGACCCTCTTGCAATGCAAAGAGAAATTTCATTCCGGTCTCTTTTAAATTTACTTCTACTGAATTCATTTTTGATGGAGCTTAGATTGTTAGTTAGATAATTTACAGAAAAGATATTAGTATAAAATATAATGTTCTACGTTGCTTAATTAAATAATTATGCGTAAAGATCTAAATCAGATGAACCCAATTTCGATAGATTGGCCTTTTTTTTAATGTTTCGCTGAATGAATGTTCACGGGATTTAAACTGTTAATTATATTATTTTTATGAAATGTTTCGGTACGTTTTCCAGTTTAAAAGATCCTGCTCAGTGAATTTCGATGGAGCATGCTCGGTTAGTTAATTTTTCAGTGAATGTTTTAGTATAAAGCACATATCATTTGCTTGGTGTTGCTTGGTCGTCAGGTTGTTTGATTATAGAATTAAGGCTGAATATTTTAGAAGCAGGCGAACCAAATTATGAACGATTAGCCTTTTCAGTATGTCCGATTAACAGATTCTGATGAGACTTGCATTGATAATTTTTCATGATCCCTTTCAGTATATTACATATTGTTCTATCGTTATTCACCGAATACTACACTAAATGATCAAGGAAAGAAGTTGGCCCTTAACAGCCTAAATTTTGTATGGTTCAAAAGATATAACAGCGTAATAACGTTCATATTGTTTGGGCATTCCAGGTAAATGTCCATATTGCTTTAAAACACATGATCAAATTTACAGATATATTTCGTTTGATTCAAGTTTTCTTTAGAAAAACTGACCAGCGTAGCGGGCGTTAGGCTGCTAGTGTAATAATAAAGTTAATTACCCACGGATGTTAAAATCGAGGCGAAAATAGTCCAATTCCCACCACTGAACTTTTAGTATTCTTCGCTTAATAAGAATACTAATAAAATTATTCGGAGCATTTACTAATAAAATTTAAACGAATAATACTAATAAAATTTATTGGTGGGAATCGGCCCATTAGCACCTAGATATTTCCACCCTTGAAAAGAAATAAGTAATAAGATAAAAGTAATAAGATAAAAGAAAGTCTGAATTTTGTATTAATCAACGCGCAGACCAAACTACTGAACCTAAAGTCTTGAAATTTGGGGTAAAAATTCTTCTTATGGCATAGAGTGCCGCTAAGAAAGGATTTTCTAAAATTCCACCCCTAAGGGGGGTAAAAAATCGAACGAACTTTAAAAAAATTCCTTAAAAATCTGATTTTATAGCTATTTTTCAACTGATAACATATTTTGGTGTATTTTTGTATGCTGAATCGAATGGTACTAACTAAATTCTTTCAAGTCCAATAGTTCGCGAGATATTTCATATATTTATAATTTGGCGATGTCTTTGGCGCCAAAACCTCGAGATACCTAACATTATAAGTGATAATACATCCATATTCATTCATCTTATACATCCGTTACTGTAGCAACAGAAGAAATTCAAATTAAATCTTTTTGTTAAATCTCTTGATTAAAGAATTGAACCGGCTATATGAGTTTGAAAAAAATAAATAAGTACAAACGCCTTGAAAAAAAAAGAGAAAAAAATATTGGATTTATTTAAAATACAAAGAAGCGATCCACTTAGAAATTAACATTATAAAACGAAAATATTTAAAAAATGAAAGCAATGTTTGTATGACTTTAAAAATTTTGTGGTACTTACATCCGGGCCATGTCAGATACAACTGCGCCAAGCATGACAATTACATTAATTACAGCAACCCTTATTTTTGTCCATTTGATAGTTTATTTAGTATAGTTTTAAATTAATTTTATTATTATAATTTTTATTTATTATAGTTTATAGTATGTAGTTTTATGTTAAATATTTTATTTATTTATTTACTTAAAACAATTTGCCATTTTTAACAAGGTTATGTATTTAAGAATGTTAAATTACTTTTTTGAACGTAACTGGCAAACGATAAACAAGATTTGCAATTGTCAACCATTTTTGGCGATCAATCTCATGGTCCGAATAATGCGTAAGTATTACTTTTTTTAATGGAAGAAATTGGAATTGAAATAATACATCGCGATTTATCACTTGCTCCTGGATAAGAAGGAAAAATGGGTACTTTTATGTCAGCCGTATCCGTATGTAAATATCGCCATTAGCATTTTTAAAATTGCCAAAAGCAGTAGTTACATTTCGCGTATGTAAATTAAAAAAAATTCTTTGTTTTAAGTTATGGCATTATTTCCTATTGTTTTACTTTTCATCTTTTTCAATGACATTAGTGTAAAGCATGTATTAAAATGCAAATTTGCTTTTCCTTCCACCCGTTTATAATTTGAGTTTTGCTGGATGTATTTGGATGGGACTTACACTGTTAGTTAGATTAGTTTTTGTGGAGGGTTGTTACTACTCCGTAGCGAAGTTTTCTTCTGGGTTATTGTTTTTCTGAAGCACAAACTTGGCAACAAATCAGATTGCAGAAAATTAGATTACAAGAGAAAGTTCCAAAACTAGGTGAACCCGAATGTGAAAGATTACCTTTTATTTAAAGTTCTACTGAACGTATTTTGATTGGAGTTGCACAGTTAGGTAATATTAGGGATTGTTGCAATATTTGAAATGTCATTCTACATTTTCAGTTATGGAATTATGAGGAAAGTTCTCAGTGGTGTAGTTGAAAAAAAAAGTAGGATAAAATCTATAGGCAGAGGATATATATCGGAGAGTATATACGTTATAGCTATGGAGTGCAGAGTTTCTAAAAAACACCAGAAGGTCTACGGCGTATAGTCTATGCTACATTCCTAAAAATTCCACAATCACGTTAACTTGATTATGAAAGATATATTTAACTATCAACTTCAAGTATAAAATAAAAAGGGTAATATCGGTCCGACCGCTTATAACTTGGGTTCTTTTCAATGGCTTTTGAGAAGATTTACATTCTTAGATAAATTTTCAAGAAAGATTTAATATATAACACATATTATTCTACGTTGCTCAGTTATAGAATTATGTGCGAAAGTTCTTTAATCAGTGAACCCTATTTTGAAATATTAGCCTTTTTAAAAGGTTCTACTGAGTTAATTAGCACTGTTGTTAGATATTTTTTCAGGAAAGGTTTTAGTATATAACACATATTGTTCTACATTCCTTTGCTATAGAATTATAGCTGAATGTTGTATTATCTGGTGAACCCGATTATGAAAAATTAGTCTTATTAGAAGGTTTTACTAAACGGATTTTGATGGGATTTGCATTTTTTAATTTTCAGGGATGATTTTAATATGCTACATATTGTTCTTCCGTTCCTTTTTATTTTGAGTTATAAATAATCAACTTAAAGATTTTCTTCATAACAGTCCAAATTTTGTCTGAGACATTAGAAGATATAAAACCGTAATGTATTTCATGTTGTTTTCAGCAACGCGAATGATCATTAGAGATAAATGTATTTATTGCTATAAAACACAAGATCAAATACACCGATATATTTCGTTTGATTAAAGTTTCGCTTGGAGAAACCGACCAGCGTAGCGGTGAAGGCTTCTATTACTATATGTAAAGCGTAAATTCCTATTTCATTCCGATTAATTATAACTCAGATTCTACTGAACATAATTTTGCAGAACTTACACTATTAGATAATAAATATGGTTTATAAATAGTTTAATCTAAAAACCATCGTTCCAAGTTGCTTAGTACGGTTGTACTAAGCAAGTTGCTTACGGGAGTTCTAAAATTAGGTGAACTCGATTAGGAAAGATTTCAAGTTTTACAGAATTGATTTTAATGACAGTTGCACAGTTAGCTAGATAACATTTCAGGGATTCTTTTCAATATTTATCATATCGTTCAACATTGTTTAGTTACGAAGCTATGCGGAAAAAGTTATCTGTGGTATAGTAAAGAAAATTGAAGGATAATACGCTACAGACAAAGGACGTATACTAGAATGCTATAGTTATGGGAGTTGTGCAGAGTTTATTTAAAAATCCAGAAATGATGCGACGTATACCTACCCCTACATCCCTGAGAGTTCTATATAATCAGGTTAATGCGATTATGATAGCTATATTTAACTATCTCAATGTATATAAAATGCAAAGAGAAATTTCATTCCGGTCTCTTTTAAATTTACTTCTACTGAATTCATTTTTGATGGAGCTTACATTGTTAGTTAGATAATTTACAGAAAAGATATTAGTATAAAATATAATGTTCTACGTTGCTTAATTAAATAATTATGCGTAAAGATCTAAATCAGATGAACCCAATTTCGATAGATTGGCTTTTTTTTTAATGTTTCGCTGAATGAATGTTCACGGGATTTAAACTGTTAATTATATTATTTTTATGAAATGTTTCGGTACGTTTTCCAGTTTAAAAGATCCTGCTCAGTGAATTTCGATGGAGCATGCTCGGTTAGTTAATTTTTCAGTGAATGTTTTAGTATAAAGCACATATCATTTGCTTGGTGTTGCTTGGTCGTCAGGTTGTTTGATTATAGAATTAAGGCTGAATATTTTAGAAGCAGGCGAACCAAATTATGAACGATTAGCCTTTTCAGTATGTCCGATTAACAGATTCTGATGAGACTTGCATTGATAATTTTTCATGATCCCTTTCAGTATATTACATATTGTTCTATCGTTATTCACCGAATACTACACTAAATGATCAAGGAAAGAAGTTGGCCCTTAACAGCCTAAATTTTGTATGGCTCAAAAGATATAACAGCGTAATAACGTTCATATTGTTTGGGCATTCCAGGTAAATGTCCATATTGCTTTAAAACACATGATCAAATTTACAGATATATTTCGTTTGATTCAAGTTTTCTTTAGAAAAACTGACCAGCGTAGCGGGCGTTAGGCTGCTAGTGTAATAATAAAGTTAATTACCCACGGATGTTAAAATCGAGGCGAAAATAGTCCAATTCCCACCACTGAACTTTTAGTATTCTTCGCTTAATAAGAATACTAATAAAATTAATCGGAGCATTTACTAATAAAATTTAAACGAATAATACTAATAAAATTTATTGGTGGGAATCGGCCCATTAGCACCTAGATATTTCCACCCTTGAAAAGAAATAAGTAATAAGATAAAAGTAATAAGATAAAAGAAAGTCTGAATTTTGTATTAATCAACGCGCAGACCAAACTACTGAACCTAAAGTCTTGAAATTTGGGGTAAAAATTCTTCTTATGGCATAGAGTGCCGCTAAGAAAGGATTTTCTAAAATTCCACCCCTAAGGGGGGTAAAAAATCGAACGAACTTTTAAAAAATTCCTTAAAAATCTGATTTTATAGCTATTTTTCAACTGATAACATATTTTGGTGTATTTTTGTATGCTGAATCGAATGGTACTAACTAAATTCTTTCAAGTCCAATAGTTCGCGAGATATTTCATATATTTATAATTTGGCGATGTCTTTGGCGCCAAAACCTCGAGATACCTAACATTATAAGTGATAATACATCCATATTCATTCATCTTATACATCCGTTACTGTAGCAACAGAAGAAATTCAAATTAAATCTTTTTGTTAAATCTCTTGATTAAAGAATTGAACCGGCTATATGAGTTTGAAAAAAATAAATAAGTACAAACGCCTTGAAAAAAAAAGAGAAAAAAATATTGGATTTATTTAAAATACAAAGAAGCGATCCACTTAGAAATTAACATTATAAAACGAAAATATTTAAAAAATGAAAGCAATGTTTGTATGACTTTAAAAATTTTGTGGTACTTACATCCGGGCCATGTCAGATACAACTGCGCCAAGCATGACAATTACATTAATTACAGCAACCCTTATTTTTGTCCATTTGATAGTTTATTTAGTATAGTTTTAAATTAATTTTATTATTATAATTTTTATTTATTATAGTTTATAGTATGTAGTTTTATGTTAAATATTTTATTTATTTATTTACTTAAAACAATTTGCCATTTTTAACAAGGTTATGTATTTAAGAATGTTAAATTACTTTTTTGAACGTAATTGGCAAACGATAAACAAGATTTGCAATTGTCAACCATTTTTGGCGATCAATCTCATGGTCCGAATAATGCGTAAGTATTACTTTTTTTAATGGAAGAAATTGGAATTGAAATAATACATCGCGATTTATCACTTGCTCCTGGATAAGAAGGAAAAATGGGTACTTTTATGTCAGCCGTATCCGTATGTAAATATCGCCATTAGCATTTTTAAAATTGCCAAAAGCAGTAGTTACATTTCGCGTATGTAAATTAAAAAAAATTCTTTGTTTTAAGTTATGGCATTATTTCCTATTGTTTTACTTTTCATCTTTTTCAATGACATTAGTGTAAAGCATGTATTAAAATGCAAATTTGCTTTTCCTTCCACCCGTTTATAATTTGAGTTTTGCTGGATGTATTTGGATGGGACTTACACTGTTAGTTAGATTAGTTTTTGTGGAGGGTTGTTACTACTCCGTAGCGAAGTTTTCTTCTGGGTTATTGTTTTTCTGAAGCACAAACTTGGCAACAAATCAGATTGCAGAAAATTAGATTACAAGAGAAAGTTCCAAAACTAGGTGAACCCGAATGTGAAAGATTACCTTTTATTTAAAGTTCTACTGAACGTATTTTGATTGGAGTTGCACAGTTAGGTAATATTAGGGATTGTTGCAATATTTGAAATGTCATTCTACATTTTCAGTTATGGAATTATGAGGAAAGTTCTCAGTGGTGTAGTTGAAAAAAAAAGTAGGATAAAATCTATAGGCAGAGGATATATATCGGAGAGTATATACGTTATAGCTATGGAGTGCAGAGTTTCTAAAAAACACCAGAAGGTCTACGGCGTATAGTCTATGCTACATTCCTAAAAATTCCACAATCACGTTAACTTGATTATGAAAGATATATTTAACTATCAACTTCAAGTATAAAATAAAAAGGGTAATATCGGTCCGACCGCTTATAACTTGGGTTCTTTTCAATGGCTTTTGAGAAGATTTACATTCTTAGATAAATTTTCAAGAAAGATTTAATATATAACACATATTATTCTACGTTGCTCAGTTATAGAATTATGTGCGAAAGTTCTTTAATCAGTGAACCCTATTTTGAAATATTAGCCTTTTTAAAAGGTTCTACTGAGTTAATTAGCACTGTTGTTAGATATTTTTTCAGGAAAGGTTTTAGTATATAACACATATTGTTCTACATTCCTTTGCTATAGAATTATAGCTGAATGTTGTATTATCTGGTGAACCCGATTATGAAAAATTAGTCTTATTAGAAGGTTTTACTAAACGGATTTTGATGGGATTTGCATTTTTTAATTTTCAGGGATGATTTTAATATGCTACATATTGTTCTTCCGTTCCTTTTTATTTTGAGTTATAAATAATCAACTTAAAGATTTTCTTCATAACAGTCCAAATTTTGTCTGAGACATTAGAAGATATAAAACCGTAATGTATTTCATGTTGTTTTCAGCAACGCGAATGATCATTAGAGATAAATGTATTTATTGCTATAAAACACAAGATCAAATACACCGATATATTTCGTTTGATTAAAGTTTCGCTTGGAGAAACCGACCAGCGTAGCGGTGAAGGCTTCTATTACTATATGTAAAGCGTAAATTCCTATTTCATTCCGATTAATTATAACTCAGATTCTACTGAACATAATTTTGCAGAACTTACACTATTAGATAATAAATATGGTTTATAAATAGTTTAATCTAAAAACCATCGTTCCAAGTTGCTTAGTACGGTTGTACTAAGCAAGTTGCTTACGGGAGTTCTAAAATTAGGTGAACTCGATTAGGAAAGATTTCAAGTTTTACAGAATTGATTTTAATGACAGTTGCACAGTTAGCTAGATAACATTTCAGGGATTCTTTTCAATATTTATCATATCGTTCAACATTGTTTAGTTACGAAGCTATGCGGAAAAAGTTATCTGTGGTATAGTAAAGAAAATTGAAGGATAATACGCTACAGACAAAGGACGTATACTAGAATGCTATAGTTATGGGAGTTGTGCAGAGTTTATTTAAAAATCCAGAAATGATGCGACGTATACCTACCCCTACATCCCTGAGAGTTCTATATAATCAGGTTAATGCGATTATGATAGCTATATTTAACTATCTCAATGTATATAAAATGCAAAGAGAAATTTCATTCCGGTCTCTTTTAAATTTACTTCTACTGAATTCATTTTTGATGGAGCTTACATTGTTAGTTAGATAATTTACAGAAAAGATATTAGTATAAAATATAATGTTCTACGTTGCTTAATTAAATAATTATGCGTAAAGATCTAAATCAGATGAACCCAATTTCGATAGATTGGCTTTTTTTTTAATGTTTCGCTGAATGAATGTTCACGGGATTTAAACTGTTAATTATATTATTTTTATGAAATGTTTCGGTACGTTTTCCAGTTTAAAAGATCCTGCTCAGTGAATTTCGATGGAGCATGCTCGGTTAGTTAATTTTTCAGTGAATGTTTTAGTATAAAGCACATATCATTTGCTTGGTGTTGCTTGGTCGTCAGGTTGTTTGATTATAGAATTAAGGCTGAATATTTTAGAAGCAGGCGAACCAAATTATGAACGATTAGCCTTTTCAGTATGTCCGATTAACAGATTCTGATGAGACTTGCATTGATAATTTTTCATGATCCCTTTCAGTATATTACATATTGTTCTATCGTTATTCACCGAATACTACACTAAATGATCAAGGAAAGAAGTTGGCCCTTAACAGCCTAAATTTTGTATGGCTCAAAAGATATAACAGCGTAATAACGTTCATATTGTTTGGGCATTCCAGGTAAATGTCCATATTGCTTTAAAACACATGATCAAATTTACAGATATATTTCGTTTGATTCAAGTTTTCTTTAGAAAAACTGACCAGCGTAGCGGGCGTTAGGCTGCTAGTGTAATAATAAAGTTAATTACCCACGGATGTTAAAATCGAGGCGAAAATAGTCCAATTCCCACCACTGAACTTTTAGTATTCTTCGCTTAATAAGAATACTAATAAAATTAATCGGAGCATTTACTAATAAAATTTAAACGAATAATACTAATAAAATTTATTGGTGGGAATCGGCCCATTAGCACCTAGATATTTCCACCCTTGAAAAGAAATAAGTAATAAGATAAAAGTAATAAGATAAAAGAAAGTCTGAATTTTGTATTAATCAACGCGCAGACCAAACTACTGAACCTAAAGTCTTGAAATTTGGGGTAAAAATTCTTCTTATGGCATAGAGTGCCGCTAAGAAAGGATTTTCTAAAATTCCACCCCTAAGGGGGGTAAAAAATCGAACGAACTTTTAAAAAATTCCTTAAAAATCTGATTTTATAGCTATTTTTCAACTGATAACATATTTTGGTGTATTTTTGTATGCTGAATCGAATGGTACTAACTAAATTCTTTCAAGTCCAATAGTTCGCGAGATATTTCATATATTTATAATTTGGCGATGTCTTTGGCGCCAAAACCTCGAGATACCTAACATTATAAGTGATAATACATCCATATTCATTCATCTTATACATCCGTTACTGTAGCAACAGAAGAAATTCAAATTAAATCTTTTTGTTAAATCTCTTGATTAAAGAATTGAACCGGCTATATGAGTTTGAAAAAAATAAATAAGTACAAACGCCTTGAAAAAAAAAGAGAAAAAAATATTGGATTTATTTAAAATACAAAGAAGCGATCCACTTAGAAATTAACATTATAAAACGAAAATATTTAAAAAATGAAAGCAATGTTTGTATGACTTTAAAAATTTTGTGGTACTTACATCCGGGCCATGTCAGATACAACTGCGCCAAGCATGACAATTACATTAATTACAGCAACCCTTATTTTTGTCCATTTGATAGTTTATTTAGTATAGTTTTAAATTAATTTTATTATTATAATTTTTATTTATTATAGTTTATAGTATGTAGTTTTATGTTAAATATTTTATTTATTTATTTACTTAAAACAATTTGCCATTTTTAACAAGGTTATGTATTTAAGAATGTTAAATTACTTTTTTGAACGTAATTGGCAAACGATAAACAAGATTTGCAATTGTCAACCATTTTTGGCGATCAATCTCATGGTCCGAATAATGCGTAAGTATTACTTTTTTTAATGGAAGAAATTGGAATTGAAATAATACATCGCGATTTATCACTTGCTCCTGGATAAGAAGGAAAAATGGGTACTTTTATGTCAGCCGTATCCGTATGTAAATATCGCCATTAGCATTTTTAAAATTGCCAAAAGCAGTAGTTACATTTCGCGTATGTAAATTAAAAAAAATTCTTTGTTTTAAGTTATGGCATTATTTCCTATTGTTTTACTTTTCATCTTTTTCAATGACATTAGTGTAAAGCATGTATTAAAATGCAAATTTGCTTTTCCTTCCACCCGTTTATAATTTGAGTTTTGCTGGATGTATTTGGATGGGACTTACACTGTTAGTTAGATTAGTTTTTGTGGAGGGTTGTTACTACTCCGTAGCGAAGTTTTCTTCTGGGTTATTGTTTTTCTGAAGCACAAACTTGGCAACAAATCAGATTGCAGAAAATTAGATTACAAGAGAAAGTTCCAAAACTAGGTGAACCCGAATGTGAAAGATTACCTTTTATTTAAAGTTCTACTGAACGTATTTTGATTGGAGTTGCACAGTTAGGTAATATTAGGGATTGTTGCAATATTTGAAATGTCATTCTACATTTTCAGTTATGGAATTATGAGGAAAGTTCTCAGTGGTGTAGTTGAAAAAAAAAGTAGGATAAAATCTATAGGCAGAGGATATATATCGGAGAGTATATACGTTATAGCTATGGAGTGCAGAGTTTCTAAAAAACACCAGAAGGTCTACGGCGTATAGTCTATGCTACATTCCTAAAAATTCCACAATCACGTTAACTTGATTATGAAAGATATATTTAACTATCAACTTCAAGTATAAAATAAAAAGGGTAATATCGGTCCGACCGCTTATAACTTGGGTTCTTTTCAATGGCTTTTGAGAAGATTTACATTCTTAGATAAATTTTCAAGAAAGATTTAATATATAACACATATTATTCTACGTTGCTCAGTTATAGAATTATGTGCGAAAGTTCTTTAATCAGTGAACCCTATTTTGAAATATTAGCCTTTTTAAAAGGTTCTACTGAGTTAATTAGCACTGTTGTTAGATATTTTTTCAGGAAAGGTTTTAGTATATAACACATATTGTTCTACATTCCTTTGCTATAGAATTATAGCTGAATGTTGTATTATCTGGTGAACCCGATTATGAAAAATTAGTCTTATTAGAAGGTTTTACTAAACGGATTTTGATGGGATTTGCATTTTTTAATTTTCAGGGATGATTTTAATATGCTACATATTGTTCTTCCGTTCCTTTTTATTTTGAGTTATAAATAATCAACTTAAAGATTTTCTTCATAACAGTCCAAATTTTGTCTGAGACATTAGAAGATATAAAACCGTAATGTATTTCATGTTGTTTTCAGCAACGCGAATGATCATTAGAGATAAATGTATTTATTGCTATAAAACACAAGATCAAATACACCGATATATTTCGTTTGATTAAAGTTTCGCTTGGAGAAACCGACCAGCGTAGCGGTGAAGGCTTCTATTACTATATGTAAAGCGTAAATTCCTATTTCATTCCGATTAATTATAACTCAGATTCTACTGAACATAATTTTGCAGAACTTACACTATTAGATAATAAATATGGTTTATAAATAGTTTAATCTAAAAACCATCGTTCCAAGTTGCTTAGTACGGTTGTACTAAGCAAGTTGCTTACGGGAGTTCTAAAATTAGGTGAACTCGATTAGGAAAGATTTCAAGTTTTACAGAATTGATTTTAATGACAGTTACACAGTTAGCTAGATAACATTTCAGGGATTCTTTTCAATATTTATCATATCGTTCAACATTGTTTAGTTACGAAGCTATGCGGAAAAAGTTATCTGTGGTATAGTAAAGAAAATTGAAGGATAATACGCTACAGACAAAGGACGTATACTAGAATGCTATAGTTATGGAAGTTGTGCAGAGTTTATTTAAAAATCCAGAAATGATGCGACATATACCTACCCCTACATCCCTGAGAGTTCTATATAATCAGGTTAATGCGATTATGATAGCTATATTTAACTATCTCAATGTATATAAAATGCAAAGAGAAATTTCATTCCGGTCTCTTTTAAATTTACTTCTACTGAATTCATTTTTGATGGAGCTTACATTGTTAGTTAGATAATTTACAGAAAAGATATTAGCATAAAATATAATGTTCTACGTTGCTTAATTAAATAATTATGCGTAAAGATCTAAATCAGATGAACCCAATTTCGATAGATTGGCTTTTTTTTTAATGTTTCGCTGAATGAATGTTCACGGGATTTAAACTGTTAATTATATTATTTTTATGAAATGTTTCGGTACGTTTTCCAGTTTAAAAGATCCTGCTCAGTGAATTTCGATGGAGCATGCTCGGTTAGTTAATTTTTCAGTGAATGTTTTAGTATAAAGCACATATCATTTGCTTGGTGTTGCTTGGTCGTCAGGTTGTTTGATTATAGAATTAAGGCTGAATATTTTAGAAGCAGGCGAACCAAATTATGAACGATTAGCCTTTTCAGTATGTCCGATTAACAGATTCTGATGAGACTTGCATTGATAATTTTTCATGATCCCTTTCAGTATATTACATATTGTTCTATCGTTATTCACCGAATACTACACTAAATGATCAAGGAAAGAAGTTGGCCCTTAACAGCCTAAATTTTGTATGGCTCAAAAGATATAACAGCGTAATAACGTTCATATTGTTTGGGCATTCCAGGTAAATGTCCATATTGCTTTAAAACACATGATCAAATTTACAGATATATTTCGTTTGATTCAAGTTTTCTTTAGAAAAACTGACCAGCGTAGCGGGCGTTAGGCTGCTAGTGTAATAATAAAGTTAATTACCCACGGATGTTAAAATCGAGGCGAAAATAGTCCAATTCCCACCACTGAACTTTTAGTATTCTTCGCTTAATAAGAATACTAATAAAATTAATCGGAGCATTTACTAATAAAATTTAAACGAATAATACTAATAAAATTTATTGGTGGGAATCGGCCCATTAGCACCTAGATATTTCCACCCTTGGTCATGATTTTCCTTACCTTAAACCGATTGCAGCGCCTTATTTTCCCCTAACGACCTTCATTTGAACTAAAATATCTTTTTGCACTAATCAGTTTCTCATGGTCTGGTATGTATATCCTCCAAATATGAAGACGTTACATCCACTGCTCCTCCCGCTAAGGCGTCCCAAACAGGGATACTTTAATTTGAACCACCCTGTATATTGTTTATATTATTTAATAAGAATATCCGGATTTTCTAAAATGTATTTATCAAAAAGTAATTCTTACAAAATAAAAGAAAAATATCTTGCGCATATATTTACCTGTATTTACGCTGCATCAAATGGAGTAATATATAAACAAAGTTCCTAGTCACAATACATTTATACCATCTGGCATCACATTAAAACTCTTCGAAAGGAAAATCGTTTTAAATGTATCATTTTAATATATGACGCAATTTTCACTATTAAAAGCATTTCTCATGTAATAATTATTTTTTTTTAACTTTTTTTCTCTTTTAAGATTCACGGGTACATATATTATTTAATTTAAAAGTGTTTGGGAACATGATTATTTCAGCTTTTTAAAATATAATCTAATATTCAACATTAAGTTACATAAGTTTTACGCGCGCAATAATGAACAGTATTCCTGCCACGTCACAATTGGTAAAATGGCGATTTTTAGAGTCTCGAACCGAGTGGAAGAATACGGTTTATTCACTTTAATTATGACGATATCACAGACGATATTTAATATTTGGGAATTTTAGATATGACGTAATTATCTCCTTTAAATACATTTCGTGTGTAATAATTTTGTTAATTTAAAGATTTCGTACATTTTTAATACTTACGTGTAAATATTTTGACGTAATTTTCCTTAATCCCTGCTTTTGACACGTGATAGATTTAATTCTTATATTAAAATATCTTTCTTAATTTAATAATTTCACTTTTCACGGCAAAAAACAAATCTAATTTTTATTTTTTCAAATTTAACCAAAATATCATTTTACTATTGGTTGAAAAAAAAAAGATAATTTCATTTATCAATTTGAAATTGACGAAACAGAAGAAATTTAATAATCTCTATAGATTTCCTTGTTGTCCCCTTTTTTCCAAAAAAATGGTGTAATTTTCTTGTAATTACAGATTGTCACTACAGAAATGTAATTAAAATTAGAAGAAAATTAATACTTCGAAAACCAATTTAAATTTTTAATTTCTATTACCATGTTTAAGATCTGTGGATCAATAAGGATTTTTGGTGTTAATTTTAATGCATAGTATTCCATATTTTAGTAGAAATCGCCGTGAAACATAATCAGTCGTTTAATCAATCGTTTCATAAAATCTTTTCATAAGAATTTTATATATATAGGATCGATATTATTAAGAATAATACATTTTATTAATTTTATTACACTAAAAGTCTTGAACTTAAAAATAACAAATGTTTTATAAACAAATATTTGTAACATTTAAATGGGGATTTAATTGTTTCCCTTTATCATTCATTTTATATTACAAAGTATAGATTTTATTCTAAAATATGTTAAAATAATTCACTCTAAGCGATTAAAGTTTTATACAATAAATTGCAAATAACCCGTCCTTTTTAGCCACGTATCACCATCCTCAGTTAAAATGCGAACTGATTCAAGTTAATAACATTGAATGTTTATTAAAATTCAAATAGCTTAGGGGTAGTGAGATGACTTTATTTCAGTCGCTAGCCTTATTTTTTTTTTTTAAATCTAATGTAAAACGCCTGCTTCGGTATACTACTAAATTTTTAATTTTATATTTTTAATAACCCACAACTATACCAAAATACATAAGTTTCGAAAAAAGCAAAATAGTTCCTCACTCTAAATAAAAAATTTAGAGTGCTTAAGAATTTGACTTTGTGGGATATTCATACTCCTGTAACTTGATTTTGAATGTTTGGATATTCGTAGAAAAGTAAACGTAAGTTAGAAATAAATGTTTGAGATTTCAAATAGTTGCTCTAAATACGGTGAACATATTTTATGAATGTTAAATTTTCTGCAGACAGACGTATGTAAAGAAAACCTCTTAGGTTCTGAAGACAAATTTTTATCACAAACAGTATATGTTTATTTTGACTGCGAAACTTAGATAATATTTGTTTGAGTTAATATAAAATTTTGGACAATAAATATTTAAATTCAAATCGAGAGGAAACTGGTTCAAAATGTTACTGAAAGCTTATACAGTATGATACAAAATACACACACAAAAAAAAAATTCGTGCGTTTAGACTGTATTAAAATGCGGTTTTCATGTAATGTATTAGAAATGTATCAGATTTTCTTTAATTACGAAAATCTTATTGCGTAAAAAATTAGTTTTGGCCCTTATAAATGACATTTCTCTTGTGTCGGCAGTCGGTAACAAGTCTGAAATTATACGCCAAACGTGACAAATGAGGTGCGTTCGTACTAGGTTTATAAATATTCAGATCTTGGTGCAATAGCTCTTGCTCTCTTATGCAAAAATGCAAGAATAAAAAATTTATTACCATTACACTGCGTTAAGAAATTATAAGATCTCTTTTATTTTGAAAATTATGAAGTAAATAACGGTTCTAATTAAATTTCAAATCATTCACCTGGGTAGTTTTTGCGCTGTTACATGCGGACAGACAGACTGGCGGATCAGATGACGATTATAGGTGCTACGTATTTATATAATTACGAGCGTTTCCAAAATGGTGTAGCACAGATTGCAACGCAACAGTGATCACAAATGTTCAATTTCACGGGTACCATTATTACGCAAATCTTTCAGGCATTGCAAGATAAACTACAAAAAGGGATACTACTAATTGATCTATTTTGTAATTCCTGCTAGATAATCAATTAAATATTAATATAAAGCTGCTGTGTGAACCAGCATTACAGTTGACGACAAATGGGGTGAAACATCCAGTTATTGATAACTAACCAATATAAGTGAATACATGTATGTGACACCTCTGCAAAATCTAATTAAACTAAGCATTTACGTCCAAAATTCTGCAAAGTAATGCTATCTAGGGATGACTTATTTGTCATAACTGTTATAACCAGGGTTCTCGCTGCCACTCGTCATTGTGACAAAATGCTCCATTTGGCGGGTAAAAGATCAATCATTCTCGCCAAATTGCGAGTGCTAAATATATGCTCTTTTTTGGTGTGTATCTGTGCCAATACAGTTGAGATCCTTATCCGCGTTGCTGAACGATTAATGACGCTTTACATGTTCAATCTCACAGTGTCATTTACAATGCCTTATTTTTAGAGATACTGACTCAACACAAATTCAGTTTAGCGGCCAAAGACACAGAAAGGATTTTATACGATAGGTATTTCTCTATTGCCGGTTTATCATTATCTGAGTGCCGGCGTCTCACCGGTAAAAACAAAGTATCATTGGCCGGCTAAATTTTTTCTATCGGTTAAGAGTCGAAATCTCATAGCAATTTTTAGTGTATATTTTCACGACGGTATATCAACTGTTTTTAATTTTTATTTAGACTTCTAAAAGAATGTCTGAAATATTTACACATTTAGGAGACATTTAGAACGGACTTTTACTTAATAGTTTTTGTATAGGATAATCGAATTTCTGTTTTAAAAGCAATTATAAAAAATGAGTTATTTTAGATAATTTTTTTAAAATAGATACTATAAGAAATTAAAGATATATTTTTCAATGTTTCACGCGGAATCTATTTCGCAAATATTACTTTTCATTTGACTAATGTTTTTTATTGCTTATTCGCCAAATCGCTAATGTTGGTCAAACGCCAACGAGAACCCTGGCTATAAATTACGTCAGTTACGTTTTTCAACATAAGGATGGTGTGAGGTACTGTTATTTACCATATTTATGGAAAAAAAATTCAAATAAATAGGATAATTTCTAAAAATTTGGTCAACAATTTTTTAATGTATTTCTACTTATTGAATAATTTTCCAAGTAATCCACGAGTTTCAAGATTTTAGCATAGCTCAGGAAATTGATTGGGAGAGCAATTTGCAAGATTTCACGATTCCCTTTATATCACATCAAAGTCAGCATATTTCACGACTCAGAGTTTTTACGCTGGTATTGTTCAATGTGAATGAGCACAAGAAGATTAAAAATTTGCTTATTCTATTTTTTACACATTTAAATATATACAGACTATTTTCAACGAAAACATTTGATTAATACTTCTTTAAATACACATAAATTAATCGCTGGGAATCCAAGATAATATTCTATGAAATCAGCAATATTTGTTTTCTCCCATTTCGGAAGATCAAGAAAACTGCAGCGTGCATGCTGCGATGGAATTTCACATTCTATGTACATCATATATAAATAAAAAACAAAACTTTTTTAAAAACAATTCTCTAGTCAGATCACGTGACTGTTTGGCACCTTTGCAGTCTACCTGAATGCTGAACGAGGGCCACACAAGGGATTTGCGAAAATATTCCACACTACTATACCCTCAAACATTACTGTAGAACATACTTTTCTTACTTTTAAATGGGAACTTTCCTTTTCCCACTTTAAGTTCTTTATGTTACAAAGTACATACATTCTTCTTTACACGTTGACGGACACTTGCGTCTTAGCCGTCAAAGCTATATAATTTTCGAACTTCACTTGTTCCTACTGTCCGTCAATGTGTTAAATATCTTTCAAAAATTTTACTTTGAAGTGATTTAACTTTTATACAATAAATTGCAAAGAACTGGCCGCTAACTCTCACCATTTTCAGTTTAAATGAAGACTAAACCAAGTTAACTAAATACAATGTTTTTTTTTAAATTGAAATATACTAAGGGATGTGAAATGACGTCATTTCACACATTAATCTTATACTTTCTGTAACCTAAAGTAAAACTTTGCTTCAACATACTAACAATTTTTTTTTTATATTTTTATAATCTTAGAACTATACCAAAATACATAAATTAAAAAAAAAAAGCAAAATAGTCCATTACTTATTTAAGAAAATAAAAATCTTAGAGCGCTTAAGAATTTGACTTTGAGGGATATTCATAGTCCAATTATTTGATTTTGAATGTTTGGATATCCGTAGAAAAGTAAACGTTAGTTAGAAATGACTGCTTGAGATTTCAAATAGCTCTAAATCGGTGAACATATTTTATGAATGTGAAATTTTCTACAAATACGCATATTTAAAGAAAATCTCTTATGTCAAAAAGAAAAATTTTTATCGCAAAGAGTATATATTTATTTTGACTGAGGGAATTTTAGATAATATTTGTTTGAGTTAATATAAAATTTTGGACAATAAATATTTAAATTCAAATCGAGAAGAAACTGTTTCAAAATGTTACAAAAAACTTTTACAATATGATACAAAATTCATAGAAAACAAAATACAAATTCCGAAAGTTTACACTGTATTATAATGAAGTTTTCATATTCTTTTTCAGAAAGATATGTTTTTTTAATTACAAAAAATTTATGCTAAAAAAAAAAAAAAAAAGATTAGATTTCCCCTTACAGATGAAATTTTTTTTTGTGTCGGCAGTCAGTAACAAATCAGAAATTGTATATCAAACGTGTAAAATGAAGCGTATTCGTACGACAACTGTCTTTATAAATATCCAGATCTTGATGGATAGCTATTGCACTCTTATTAAAAAATGCAGAAGTAAAAAAAATATTACTATTCTATTGATTAAATACCGTAATATACGACTAATAGGACTCCCGCTTAAATAAGTCTTCATCACCATGGCAACCTAGCATCATGATCTATCACGGAATATCATTGAATTCATTGCGTATGATAGGATTTAATAGAACGAAGAAAACTTTTATTAATACCTTTTTAAGTTTTGATTCGATTTTCATAAAATTTGAAAGGAAAAGACACAATTCTACAACGATTCTATATATGAAATTTCAAACCATTCGGTTGGGTAGATTTTGCGCTGTTATATGGGGCATTCTCACAATCTTTTGACTTTCATGTCCCTGAATAATAATTTTTTATTTAATACACTTTTTTGAGTTTCTTTTATTTCATATACTGGTGAACATCCCATTGCATGATTGCATAACAATATAAACGAGATAAATAAGTTTTGGTCGATGTTGGGGGTCCAAATACCAGGAAAACTCATCTACCGTCCCGTGTCCCTGATGCCGATTTTTAAGTTTGGAACTGTCTGTATAAAATTGTTTAAAAAAAAAAAAATTCGATGTGATTTTTTTCTGAAACTGGAGCTATTGTTTTATATAAATATGTAGCTGAAAATTAACCTGCACATATTTTTTGGGTTGTTATTTTTTAAACTCTGTCCCTGGGTTTTAGATTCCTTACCAACCCTCTTCTAAAATTATACAGAAAATCATTTCAGATGCAGCCACAGAATTTTTTTCAAGTTTTTTCTCATGCAGAAGTATGCTAGAGAAATAATGTCTAAAATTCTTTGGCAGGAAGTTTACTGTAAGAATTTAAATCAGCATTTAAATATCGATTTAAAGCATCGTGGCTTTATGGGTAGCCTCACCGTCCCCAAGGTTTATTCCTGCACTTTTCGAGGTAAATTAAAAATAATAATAATAATCAAATGTTAACAACTGTTTCTAAAAATCCATGAACACTGTAGCTATCACTTAGTCTTAACATGATTTTCCTAAAAATAGGTGGTAATTTTCCTTACCATTCGATCCTTACCGTCCCTTTTTTTACCATTTCGTCCCTTTTTTCCAATACCATCTCCCTTTTTTTACCTTACCGTCCCTTCTTTAACATCCCTTTAAGGTAATGTTATACAAAACTTCTGTATTAAAAGTACTACATTATTATTATTTCTTATTTGAATGTCCTGTGGGTACTATGCAAATTCATTATGAGTAAAATTTTAAAAGAAAATAAAAAGTTATAGGGGTAAAATGGTAAGGAAAATTGAACTCGCAAGTTTAACTTAAACCTCAGTTAAATAAAAACATTTTCGATGCTGACCATTTTTTCTTTATTTTCAATCATTAAGGCATTCGTCTATCAGATTAAAATGTTATTTTAGCAAGTTTAATTCCGCCAGATTTTTTTTCCCAAAAGTCAAAAGGTTGTGAAAATGCCCCATGTGCGGACAAACAGACGACGATTGTAGAGCTAAGTATTTACATAATTTCGAACGCACCTAAAAAGGAGTAGCATAGCTTCCAACGCAACAATGATCTCAAATGTTCAATTTCACGGGTACCATTAACCCGTTATGCACTTTTAAGTAACGCTGAAGAAAATTTAATATAAAATTAATTTATTCTGTCTATTAATAAAAGCTTTTTTTTTTAATTCCACACAAAATACTCTGCTCGATGAAATTTAGGAAATATACAGAAATGGTCAAAGCTAAATGTTTTCAAAAAAATGGTAATTTTCTTAATCATTTGCATAAGCATATCGGCTTAGATGCGTCATATTCCGAGACGGCCGCCATCTTAGATGTTTTGAGATTTCTTGGCGATTTTATGTTGGCGATGTTTATCGATATGTGGAACTCCGTGTGACGTGTGTGTTTGGCGTGTCGTATTCTGGCAACCCCTGTAAAGGTCATTTTCGGCTAAGATATTGTGGATGTGGTTTGATTTCGTGTTGTATTGTTCTGTCTTTTTGTTTTTATATTAAATTTATTGGGTTTATTTGATCGACTATGGTTTCTGCAGTCCGATTAAACGCTCTTGCTGAAGTAATTAAGAAATTTGAGGAAATTTTGTCGAAAAAAGGAGGTTTGTTTACAGAGTGTCAATACGTATTCTTAAGCCTATTTTTGAAAATGACGGTGATGTTATGACAGTATTTCGTGCTTGAGCTTTGAAGAAAGGAGATGTCTGAGGTATGTGGATAATTTTATGTATATTTGTTTGCCTTTCGAGTTTTTTACAGAGATGGCTACACAGCGAGAACTGCTGAATTTAGAGAATGCTACACAGCAAGAAATGCTGAATCCAGTGATTTTTTTTCGGTTAATGAGCGCGTTGCGCTCATACAACGATTACTGATTGCCACTTTAGCGAGTTTTGTTTATTATTTACGTTAAGCCTAACGTATAAACCGGTGTTTGGTGACATTTACTACTTGGCGGAAAAGGGGTTTTCACGACAAGAAAAATTCCAAGATGGTGGCCCTGGGAATTTATGACATCTGTTCCGGCATATCTTTATTTAAAAAAAAAAAAAGAATTATATGAAACATTTTCAACTGCAAAAGCCTTTCTCTTTACAGAGGGGATCTTAATACATTTAAATACATTGCTTTTATAAGAAGTGTGATATTTACATGTGGCTATTTTTGGTTAATTAATGTGATTATTTTTGTAAATAATTTACAAAAAAAAAGTTATAACTACCGATTTAATTAAACCCTTTTAATGAAAAAAAAAATCTAAATTTCACATTATTATTACTTAAAAATTCCAATATATCTTCAAATATAAAAGAAGATAATTACTGAGGTGAAACAGCTTCTTGGTGAATAATTCCATAAATAAAAGGATAATGAAAAATCTATCACGCATTGCAAGATACACTACAAAAAGGGATACTACTAATAGAACGGGGGCGACAGCACAGACGACAATCACCTTATCGAGTTCACTGCTGAAATTCCAGAATTAGGTAAAACTCGATTGGCATATTAAAACGCAATTGGTCTGCCAAGTCATATCTTACAGGAAAATACCTGAAAACCCGATTTTAGAGATTGATTCTTAGGTTTACCATTGTATTTTCCTGCTCCCAGTCCTCCAAGTTTTTATACCTTTGGTGCAGGAAAACGCAATAGTAAACCACCGATAAACCTCTAAAATCGGGTTTTCGGATGTTTTCCACAAAGTAAGGGATTTGGCAGACTGATTGCGTTTTAAAATGTGAATCAAGTTTTCACGAGGACTGCGGAGTCGGAGTCGTGAATTCGGAGTCAGGCCCATTTTATAGCAAAATAGTCCGAGTCGGTGTCGGATCTGTTATACTTCCCAGAGTAGGAGCCGCCTATTTTACAAGGAGGGCTGCGGACTCGGAGTCGTGGTCGTGAAGTCGGAGTCAGGGTCATTTTTAAGTGAAAGAGTCCCTGTCTGAGTCGGATCTGTTAAAATTCCCGGAGTCGGAGTCATCAATTTTTCCCACCGACTCCGCAGTCCTGGTTTGAACTAATTGTGGAATTTCAGACTTGAACTCGATGAGATGATTGTTTGTATGCCACCATATGACAATAAAGAGGGATCCCTATTGTAATTCCTGCTAGATAATGGATAAAGTATCAATATCTAGCTAATGTGCACCATTGCATTGACTACCGGTGGTGACAAACATGGTGAAACCGTAATTATTGACACCTGACCAATAAATGACACTTCAGCAAAAATCTAACTAAAATAAGTTGTACAATGCCGCAAAGTAATGTCATCAGGTGGTAACTTATTTGTTCTAATTGTTGTAACTTATGTATCAGATATTGTTTTTTCAAATAGAGATGGTGTGAGCTACTGGCGTTATTGACCATTATTTATAAAATGAAGTAATTTTTAATAATAAAAGTGTAATTTTTCGAAATTTTGTCAAAGATAATTTTTTAACGTTTTATCTACTGGAGGTACTTATAAGTATACCATTAAAATAACTTGTTATAAAATTCATTTAATGAATCTAGTAGTTGTAATATAGTTTTGAATGAGTTATAGATGCATTACTTTATCTTGTTCCAAAAGCATTATGGGTTACACAAAACAAAAATATTTTTAAAAAGATAATTTCTTTTGCCTTTGCATCTTTTCAGCTTTCATGGCGTTGGGGGGGGGGGGGGGGGGGGTTCAATTCGGAAATATTTCTATGTTTCTATTGTAAGAACATCATATTTGTACATCTCCTAATTCTACAAAATACTAAAAAAAATATTTATAATAAAAGATTTGAGTGGAGTTATAAATATTGCACAAAATCCCTATAAATTCAAATTTAATTAATCTTTCTAAATCCTTCAATTCCTTCTAAAATTTATTAAATGATTATGGAAATCTTCTAATGTAGTTTAAACAATTCACGAAAAATGCTTTAGAAAATAAAATTGTCATGAATTTATAATTCAGTACATAAAGAGTTAACAGGTTAACTACTATACTTTCAAAAACAAAGATAAGTATAAAATAGAATTAAAACTTTGTAATAGTGATCTGAACAAGAAATAATCGTTAAGGTGTTAATTACGGAGGATTTCACCTTACACCTATATTCTGGCTAAAAGTTTTCTGTCTGTCAAAAAATCTTCTCTTTTTTTTTTTTTTTTTTTTTTTTTTTGTATGTGAATATTTGTCAGATTAAATAAAAATCCTAATGCAGAAAACTTACATTTTTGTAAATGATTGACAACACGAAAGATGACAAATGCCAAAACATTAAAGTGGTTGGATAACTATGAAACAACTTCATGAAATAAACGTATAATAATTTAAAGTTAAATAAAATGGTATATAGTAGAACTTCGGTTTTCGAACAGCGACAGTGACGTAGCCAAATCTACTGAATGATAACACTTAGGGGAAAAAAATTGTAATTTAATAGATTACAACGATCATTTGGAGTCTAAATTTCGTCGACTAAATTCCGTCGTATCCTCTTCAACAACAAATCTCAATGATCAAACTTTAGAGGACCAAAACCGTCATCGATAAACTCTCCAAGTCCCGTTTCGAGAAGGAAAACAGTTTACGAATCGAAAGCAGTTCCACCGAATCATCCACAGATTGTGACATATTACCTACGTTGAGCTCAATTTTTCCCGGTTAGAATCGACTGATTGTAAAACGCCGTCGCTAGTGAATTGGAGCCCCTCGAGACATGGCCTTTTACTATAAATCGATTAAACATTAGATTGTTTCCCTTTTCGCGTTCGTCTTTTATTCTGTAATCGATTTTCATGGGCTACATAATCAGTTGAAGACCTCAATTTTCATGGCCTACATAATGAGTTGAAGACCTCGATTTTTGCTTTGCAAGACGATTTTCATTTCGGCGTCGTTCTTGGGCTTTGGATTTTTCCATATCTGATAATTTGCGCCTACCCATTTTGTAACTTTTTCAATTTTTAACGATTTTATGCCTTTCGATTACCTATTCAAATAAAAATTCTTCTAAAAGTAAAGAACATCGTTGAATTTCGTTAAAAAAATTAAATGCGAGCATCATTTGTCCCCATCCTCGACCGAAAACAACAACCATTTCCAAATGGTTATTTTTTTTAACTCAAAGCGCACATGCATGAGGTACAATAATCGTTGAGTTAACGAAATTTACGCATTTTTAAATTCATTTAAAGCTACGATTCTGAATGACCTGAATTTCATTTCTTTTCTCTTTCTTCTACCTCTTTTTTTCATGTGTCCTAAGTACGTATTAAAGTATATAGTGATTTCACTAGGGAAGGTCCCCAACTGTCAGATCTGGAGAGTGTTGTCGTTGAAAAGCTCTTAACATGGGGATCAAGGAAATGTACACAACTACCCGTCCAAATGCAACTGGTTAAGATTTATAGGCCGATGTCTTTCTGTCATTTATTGATTTCGCCAGGTCGCTAGCTATGCAGGAAAGACACTCTGTGTGGTGGGAAAGACAGCTTACAGTACAGTTATGCAACCTGTTGTTGCCAGTGTGAAGTTGGTGAAGGCTCCATGTTCTCTCTAGTAAGAAACAAGGAATTGTGACCACATTTTCGCAGTCGTATATGACTAATCGGACTGCATTGACTTGGAGTATGCCTTAAAGAACAACATGAACTAAAGCCTCTCCCACCTTCGATGACATGCGTCGGTATGCCGTTCAACAGGCTTTAATTAGAGACACGGATATCGTCTTCGATCAGTTGAACTGGCATACTTAACTAATAACACCTGGGATAACTGCGAAACACCTCAACTTTTTAAAAAGTATTTTGAAAGTACAAAAATAAAAAAAAATAATAAAATCTTACCTTTTTTCTGGTTTTAAGTTGTAGATAATACAGAAATGAATATGCGGTAAAAATTTCTGTTGATTGCCATGTATCGTTTTTTAATAACACTGCGCGCAGTATCAAAATTCACAGTTTTGAATAAACGCAACGCTAAGTTTAACTATCCTATGTAGTCTTAATATGTAGTCTTAATAAAACTGTCATAATTAGTAAACTAATGGGAATTTTTTAATAAGGATTTTTGCATATTGTTCAGAAATTATTACGAAATCAAAATATATATAAAAAAATCGAAAAGTTTTCAAAGTTTAAGGATATCCTACCCCTTTAATCGAATGGCCTATTACGTATGTGTCATAGTTGAGAGGGACTCTAGTACTCAGTCACACAGCAATGTTGTGTCTCTCAAGTCAGTCGTTGTGTATGCAGTGGTAAATGTTCCCAGCAGTCGTCAAATCATTACCTGCAGTCAGTTTTGACAGCCTGTAGAGGCGGTTATTGCGGCTGGTAGTGATTTCAATGAATGACGCCATCAGGGATCTCGCTGTCGCTCGCCATTGCGCCAAATCGCGACAAAATTCTTCATTTCGCGAGTAAACCAACAGTCAAATTCGCCAAATTGCGAGTGTTCAGTTTGTGTGTGTGGTGTGCCAATACTATCGAGATTGTTAACCGCGTTACTGAATGATTTATATAGCTTTAACATGTTCAAATGCGCCGTGTCATTTGTATTGCTCTAGTTATAGAGACACTGACTCAACACCAATTGAGTTTAGCAACAGCCAAAGACATAGAAAGGATTATGCTATAGGTATTTCTCTATTGTCAGCTAATCACTATCTATGCGCCAGCATCGCGCCGGCAAAACGCAAACAAAATTACTCGCACCCAACGCCAAATAGAGAAAATTTTTAGCTGTTTTAATTTTTATTTAGACAGCTGAAAGAATGTCTGAAATATTTATAATGTATTTATTTTTAATAGTTTCTGTAGCAGATAGTCGAATTTCCATTGGATAAGCAATCACAAAATATTAGATTATTTTTTAACATATTGAAACTAGTATGTTGTGGCCATCACAAAATTTTCTTCTATCTCATACTTGTCAATACTTCAAAATTCATTATCACAGTGCATCTGTGCTCCTCATGAGGATTCTAAAAAGATGAAATTCCGTGCATTAGTTCTTGAGATATTACTGTTCCTGAAATCATGTAAATCCATCTAAATGCAGCATATCAGCGCCACCTATTGGGCGATTTACACCAGAACCTAATTATCATCAACTTATGTCAATGGCTAACTGAATATGAAGTTTGGGGAAAATCCGTGCATTAGTTCTTGAGATAGAGCTATTGCGCAAATCATGACAAATGCAGCATAACAGCGCCACCTGTTGAGCGATTTACACAACCACATAATCAGCATCAACATTTATCAAGGTGTACTTGAATCTGAAGTTTGATGAAAATTCGTGCATTAGTTCTTGAGATAGAGCTATTGAGGAAATAGTGCAAAATGCAGCACAGCAACGCCACCTATTGGGTGATATTCACCAACTCATAGTCAGCATCATTTCATATCAAAGAGTAACTGAATCAGAAGTTTCATGAAAATGTGTCCATTAGTTCTTGAGATAGAGCTATTGCAGAAATCGTGAAAAATGCTTTATAGCAGCGCCATCTGTTGAGCGATTTACACCAAAATGTACAAAATGTCAATTCATATCAACGATTAACTGATTCTGAAGTTTGGTGAAAATTGTTGCATTCGTTCTTGAGATACAGATATAATGAAAATTCTGAAAAGTGCAGCATAGCAGCGCCACCTGTTGAGAGATTTTCACCAAAACACAAACAGCACTAATTCATATCAAAGTATACTTGAATCTGAAGTTTGTTGAAAATCCAAGCATTAGTTGTTGAGATAGAGCTATTGCGGAAATTGTAAAAAACGCAGTATAGCAGCGCCACTTGTTGAACGATTTACACCAAAATGTACAAAACTTCAATTCATGTCATGGACTAACGGAATATGAAGTTTGATGAAAATCCGTGCATTAGTTCTGGAGATTGAGCTATTGCGGAAATCGTGAAAAAGGCTGCATAGCAGCGCCACCTGTTGAGCGATTTAAACCAAAAACTAATCAGCACCAATTTATATCAGGGACTAACTGTATATAAATTTTTATTAAATTCCGTGCATTAGTTCTTGAGATAGAGCGCCCATAAAATTTGTGAAACATGCAGACAGACAGATTCACAGACTCACAGACAGACATTTTGTAAAAACATGTTTTTCGGGTTCTCTGAACCCTAAAACGTGTAAATCTGTCGAAAACCGAAAGTCGAAAATTTTCACGAATCCAATACTTTCTTCTTGTAAAGATAGAAGAAAGTAAAAAAAGGATAAAATAAAGGGTTAAAGATAGATTTTTCAGTGTTTCAAGCCGAATCTATTTTGCTAACATTTCTGTTCATTTGGCTACTGTTTATTATTCCTTATTCGCCAAATCGCTAATGTTGGTGAAAAGCCAGCGAGAACATTGGATGTAATCCAGTGTGTATGTGGTAACCTGTACAGAACACTAGAATTTAAAAAAAATGCTCTACCTCTAGTGTATATTCTTGTTCGAAAAGCAGTTGTTGATTTGTTCTGAAATACCTTTCGCACCTTGAAAATCTATAATTAGAGGTTTCGTTAAACTCCGTTGAATCATCGGTCATTCTCAGATAAAGAGAAATTTTATGTCCTTGGCTATAAAATGTAATATTATAATGTCAAATTAATTAAGTCAACTGTGAATGCTTAAATTTTTTATGGATATTTCTGTTCAAGCACTACATTCTGCAATAGTTTAGATATAAAGAAAATAATTTCAAAAATCTAAAAAAAATTATTAAGTTGTAAATATCATTAAAAATGCTTGTCCTAAAACATCTAATTTTATAATTGAAATCATTATCAAAATTGAGATAAATGAGATGAGAAAAACCACAAATTCTTTGTTATATTGGTGCGTACAAATATTTAACCTAGATTAAAACATTAAAATATTCATTCTACAATTTCAGCACACCTCCGCAGCCTTCCCCAGGAATGTAAATGAATAAATCTGGATCAGCAATGTCAAAACTCCGCCCAAAAGAAAATCGTACATATGGGGGAAAAACAACTAATAAGCCCAAAGACGGTGAAAATAACATTTTACTTGCGCCATCTGTTGAGATATGATGAAAATAAAAGGCTCTGTTGCCGTCTATATGTGAAAATATCAACGAACTACATAACTAAATATTAAAATTTCCTTAGGATATTTAACCAAAGTTTCGGAATATTATGTGACATAATGACATTACATACTTCATCTTTTCTTAATAAAATTTCCATTGATTATTTAATTAAATTCTTATGTGTGTCATTATATGAAACAGCAATGCTAGCACTCTCAAAATCAATAAAGCAATTTGGTCAAATTTGGTGATATTTTGCCAACTGTCGCCAAGCTTGGTGAGAATTTGAAGCGAACGGATATGAATAATATTTAAGCATTGCATGGCAATAAAAAAAAATTTTATGGCCGGCATTTTGAAACAAGATGGCGGATGAGACTGTTCAACGAACTCGGTCGAGAAGCTCATATGTTCTATGCACATACTTAATCTTATCCAAATCGGTTTATATATACGAGAGTTAAAGCATCGCAAAAATCAGATTGTTTGTAAATGTCAGCCACCCTAGAAATTCAAACCGCTATATCTCAGCCGTGTTTTCAGATAAAGAAGAAACAAAACATGCTTTGGAATCCTTGTATTCAGGTCAAACTCTTAAGAAAAAATATTTTTAAGTGTTTAATTTATTTGCACCGCTTTTAAAATTTTATATTAAAAAAAATTTAAATGGCCGTATTTTTTAAACAAGATGGCGGATGAAGCTCGCAAACGAGCTCGGTCGAGACACTGGTATGTACTATGAATACAATTAATTTCATCCAAATCGGTTTATAAATACGAAAGTTATCGCATGACAAAAATTATTAATATATATATATATATATATATATATATATATATATATATATATATATATATATAGGAAGAAAAATTTGGAATACTCATTAGGTAGGTTAATAATTAAAATTCTTTACATGTCTTTATATGTCACATTTTAACGAAATGGCAGGATTCTTTACAATTCACTTTGTTAAGTTTTATTGAAAAGATCGAAGAGATAGTAAACATATTCCGTAGCTGCATACAGGATGGACATCACGCAGCAAGTGGCCTAGAGGAATATCTGAAATTTCTCATCTCCGCAGGGTTACCAGTTAAAAAGGGCCATGTGGTGTTATTAACTTAGTATTAATTAGCTACCCTGCCAAACTCGAGATTATTAGTCATTAGGTCCGTATCCAAATTGATGGGCGATTTATTACAAAATATAATTAAACAGTCTAAATTTTATAATTTTCCTACAATTTCTCCCCTTTCCAGGCAAGCCCCCGGGGGTGGGCTGGCTTCCATACACGAGGGTCGCCTTAAAAGTATGCAACATTCTTTATTAAAGGGGTGTTAAAATTTTGGAAGTGAATTTCTTTTAATCGAGCTGCCGGGAGGTGAGTTATTTCTTTCGCATAGTTAATATATCATATCGCACAATAATAAAAATGGTAAAAATAATACAAATATTAAGAATAATACCACTAAAATTTGCAATACCATAAGCGATTGAACATGATAAAAACAATTGTATTAATAAATGCAAGACTGTGGTAATGTTATATGTTAAATAAAATAATCAAAATAGGAAATATATTCTAGAATTGCTGCTAAGTCCAACATTACATATACAAAATACAAACTTGAACGAAAATATCTTGACAACATTCAGTAGAGTGAAAACTATCAAAAATACAATTATACTATACTCATAAAAATGTAAAATTCAATTATCAAACTTCTTCCAATAGCAGTTTATATGATATCTGATACTTTACATAGTTGCTGTTAACTTAAATTGATCGTTGGGCAAAAAGTACCTTAGTTTGGAGGCATCGAACACTCCATAGTCCTTCTTTGCAAACCAGTTAGGTTTATTTATTTTAAAACTTACATTAGAAAATTTTTCAATAATTTGATACGGACCAGAAAAAGGCGGGCTTAACTTCCTGGTGTTCGGATAATGAAATTCTCCCGTAATTACCAGATCACCAGGTGTGATAGGGGCTTCCACAACTTTTAGGTCATATCTGACTTTGTTTTTCAAATGGTGTTCACCTGATCTTTGGAAAGCCTCTTTCCTGGCTTTCTCAACCGTAGAGTAATACTTTTCGTTGCCTAATACTGATGGATAAGGAAATTAGCCGAACATTAAGGGGTCTCAGGAGTCTTACATTTTACCTGGCGGAGAATTTAGCAACATGCCACATTTTTTTTTTTTTTTTTTACTCAGTTACATAGTTGGTGAATAGTGTTATAAAACATAAATGCAAAAAAAAAAAAAAAAAAAAATTATGTTGACAACCTAACATCTCTTCTATTTAAATTATATTTTTAATATTCTATATTGAAATTTCATTTTATTTTTTTATGTTTAATTTTGATAAAAAATTTAAATTGATATTTGACTTGCATGCATTGCGCGCAAGACTTAGGAAAATTATTGATTCAAGAACCCCCAAAAATATTGATAATGATGTAACACTAATGTATCTTGAACGTATACTTCATTTGTAAGTAATTTTTTTATTTAATTTATTAGAAATTTAAATTTAAATTATAAAATTTTGTAAAAATTCATTCTCTTATTGAAAAATTGCCAATTTTAAATAAAATAAATAAATAAATTGCTTACAAATGAAGTATACGTTCAAGGTACATTAGTTTTGCATCATTATCCGTATTTTGGGGGGCTCTTGAACCAATAGTTTTACTACAGTCTTGCGCGCAGTGCATGCAAGTCTAAAAACACTTTTAATTTTTTTCTTTTAATTAAATAGGAAAAAAAAATACAATATAGAATACTAAAAAAAATTATTTAAAATAGAAGAGATATTAAGTTGTCTATATGAAGAATTTTATGCATTTATGTTTTATAGAGACTGAGAAAAAAAATTAAATGCAACATGTTGCTAAATTGCACCGCCAGATAAAAAGTAAGACTCTTGAGACCCCTTAAGTATGCAGGGAAGTATTTAGTTACTGAATACGGTGTATTATTATACTCGTTGATCACTTCCTCCAGAATTTTGGGCAATGGAATGTTTGAAGGGGTAGCATTGATTTTAAGTCTTAGTCGAGAGCAAATTGACTGATTTGCGCGTTCAATTTTCCCATTACACTGGGGCCTGTGAGATGAGTATGTAATTTTTCACATCATGTTTATGTACCCATTTACGCAATTTTTCTGTCTTAAAAATTTCTTGGGAAGTTGAAAATTAAAAATCTGTTTTAAAATATTAACATAAACTTCTGTTGTAACATTTTTAGAGGTAAAACCCCAAACATAACGAGTAGCGTGATCGATAGCTAAATGCACGTATTTTTCGTTGAATTGTAATAACTGAAGCCCCCTACTATGTCTAATGATATTGTATCGAAGGGTTGTTCTGCAGGTTGTAAGACTTTAAGAAGACCAAATTTAGGTTGTTGTGATTTCTTGTTGAGTTGGCAGACTTCACAATGCTTGACAAATTGTGTAATATCGTCATGCTGCTCCAGTAATATTGCGGTGAAATTAAATTTAGCATTTTTTGTCTTCCTGGATGGCCAAATTGCATATGGGTTGTTATTAATAATTTCTAAGGTAATAACAATATAACATAATAATGATAATACATATAATAAGGTACAACAATTTTTTGAAAACCCTTTTTGTGAATTACCAAAAGGACATTAAATTTTTGAAATTTAAGCCCTGTTACATCATTTAACTCTCTGTGTTCTTTAATTTCACCTGAGGTTAATAAATGAATGTGGGGGATTTACGTTTGATAAAATGGGATTTCTTGAGAGCATGTCGACTTCAAAATTTGTGGACCCTTTATTGTATTTTACGGTATAATTGTATATGCTTAATTTTAGCGGCCATCTAAATAATCTACCAGTTATATGTTTTATCTTTTTAAGCCATACTAAAGCAGCATGATCGGTATGTATTGTGAAAGGTTTTCCATGAAGATAATAATGAAATTTGTCAAGGTCAGGGATTATGGCTAGGTACTCTAATTCTGTGATAGCCTAATTTCTTTCGTAGTGTCTTATTTGCCTGGAGTGGAATGCTATGGGATGCAATCTCCATTTTCATCCATTTGTTTCCACACAGAACCAAGAACTTCCTTCGAGGCATCAGTAAAAACATGGCATGGGAGATTAGGATCAAATAATCTCAAAATAGGTCTTGAGATTAATGTGTTTTTAAGTAATTCAAATGATTGCTGGCAGATTTCTGACCATTCCCACAGAGTGTCTTTCTTTAATAATTTATTTAGTGGGTACCTAATTTTAGCATACTTGTCAATGAATTTATGGTATACGTTTATAGATCCAAGGAATCTTTGCAATTCTTTAACAATTTTTGGAGGAATTAAATTTTTAATGGTTTCTGTGTTAGCATTGTCTGGTTTTATTTGGCCGTTTCTAATTTCAGAGCCAAGGAAGTCAATTTGAGATTTGGCAAAGTTACATTTGGTAAGTTTTAGTTTTAGATTTTCTTGACGGCAAATATTGAATATAGTTTTAAGGTGAACTAAATTCTCGGCATAGGAGGCAGAATAAACTATAAAATCATCGAAATAGTTGGTAAGTTGACCTTATGTTTATTCAGGATCCGTCTGAGAGCTCTTACAAATTGAGCTGGAGCATTTTTGTATCCAAATGGGAGGACCAACCACTCGTAAAGGTCCTGATTGGTTACAAAGACCAGTTTTTTTTTGTCTTAAGGGTGGGAAGGGAGGTGCCAGTAGTCAGAGGCTAAATATAGCGGGGAAAAATATTTGGCATTGACAAGTCTGTCTAAAAGCCAGTCTACTCGCGGCAAAGGCTCCGAATTTGTCTTTGTAATGGCATTGCTTTTTTCTGTAATGAATACAGAAGCGCGTTTTACCTTCTCCTTTTTTATATACCATAGTCACGGGAGAGGAATAGGGAATAGAGGATTCTTTAATGAGTTTAGCATCCAGCAACTCCTGTACTTGTTTTTGAATTTCTGCATTATCTTTAGGCGATATAAGGTGAGGCCTAAGCGAGATAGGGAGATCCGAGGTGAGAGTTACTCGCTGGGGTTCCCATCTGACTCTACCTACATCGTACCGATTGCGTGCAAAAATATCTTTGAAGTCGCTTAGAAGCCCTTCTAATTGTAGGTTCTCTTCAGTAGTATAATGACTAAAAGTTATATCATCATAATCCGAGAGAGTTTGAGTATCAAGGCAACAATGTCCCTGTTGAGACAAAATTGCTTGATTTGATTTGGAAGGAGAACGAAGCGGTTTCTGGTAATTCATATCACCCGTTAAAGTTAATATCACTGCTGACACATTTATAGATGAGGCGAACTTTTTACACTGAAAAAAATGGGTTCTCAAAATTGAGTAAAAAGTACTCATTTTTGAATACGTCACATACTCAAAATAGCTCCGATCCAAATGTACTCCAAATTGACAAACACATGTACTCATTTTTGGTTCCATGGATGTGTTCAAATATGAACCGATATGTTCTCATTTTTAATCTTATGTATGTATTCAAATATGAAGTGTTTATGTACTCATTTTTGATCCCATGTATGTATTCAAATAAGAACTTGAAAGTAATTGCTTTCTGTTAAATATTCAATACATTTTTTTTCTTATTTTGCGCGATCAGCCGTACTTTCAGTAAATATTACATTAATGAAAATATTAAATTATGCACAGCATTTTAAAATAATTTAAATGTTTTTGAAAATAACGATTCTGTTATAAAAATATGAAGTAAAACAAGATGGCGTCCAAGATGGCCGATTATTAACCACGTGCAAAACCAAAATAAGATACTGGGGTAAAAGACACACATTTTATAAAACACTTCAAAACTAAAATAAGTTAAATAGAAAAAAAATAATTTTCTCGTCAAAGGACCTCCCCCCACCCCCCTGAGACTTTACTACAAATTAAAGTAAAATGTTCTGACATTATTTCCCGCTGAGAATTATTAACAAGAAACATTTAATTGATTATTTACTAAGAAAAAAAAAGAGAAAGTATTATTAAAATACGATAAACAATTACTTTTCTGACAAGAGCATTGTTTCCAAGCACTTCTAAATCATTTTAAAATACTGTGCATAATTTAATATTTACATTAATATAATATTTACAGAAGGTACAGCAGATTACATTAAACAAGAAAAAAAATGTATTGAATATTTAACAGAGACTTACTTTCACTTACTTTGAAAGTATTCGGTGGCGAAATTTTGATAATCCCATTTTTCTAATTTTTGTTTTCAAGAAAAAATCAATCTCACTTAGCACACAGACCAGACCGAATCTACGAAGCGCTGATAACAACAACAACACAGTGTAACCTTACGCGTTATAAAGAAGACACGGCATATAGTTCCTTCAGAGGAATAAAATGTAATATTAAACCTCTGATTTCCACAGTATATTATTTTGTTTTCCGATTAAAGAACATTTTTTAAGCCGCCATGAATGAAATAAACCACTACAAAGTACAAAATTATCGTTTCATATGGATTTGATAGCATGTGATATGTCAAAATTAAGAAAGAATAGGTTCATTTTTGATCTAAACATACTCAATTCCATATGGGTACATCGATTTACTCATTTTTGAATACTTCATTTTTTTCAGTGTATATTTACACTACTTGAAGGGAGAGAGTGAACACTTTCACAGCTCCCCAATTCGGTCCTCTTTGAATCTTGAATCGGCTCTTATCGTGTAGCACCAAGATGCGATTAAATTTTATTTTTCTCTTTTCTTTACTTTTTATTTTTTCCCGCTGAGCAGGCAGTATCCTGCCGACTTTAATTCTTGTCACATTTTAACGAAATGACAGAATTCTTTGCTATTCACTTTGTTAAATTTTATTGAAAAGATCGAAGAGATAGTAAACATTTTTCACAGCTGCCACAGGGTGGGCTTCACGCAGCAAGTGGCCTAGATGTATATCTGAAATTTCTCATCTCCGTAAGGTTACCAGTTAAAAAGGACCATGTCGTATTATTAATTTAACGATAAAATGGATTAATTAGCTACCCTGCCAAACACTTGATTATTAGTCATTGGGCCCGTATCAAAATTGAGGTGCGATTTATTACAAAAACTAATTAATAGTTACTAATTACTTTATAATTTTTCTACAATGTATGTGTGCGTGTTTGCGCATAACTGTGTAATTATTTCAATATTTTCTCCCTTTTTACGTTACAAAATCATTAAATTCAAATTATTTCTATGCATCAATAAAGTTACAACAACTTTTATTGTTTTGTTTTATATTTAGAAATAAATTGTCTAGACGTCGGATTTGTCTAAAATGGAACACTCTTAATTCAATAACGAATAGAATTTTGATCAAATATTCAGTAGTCTGAAGTATATTAAGCTTTGAAGTCTCATACAAATGGAATTACTTTCAGTTACATAATCTTTTTATCAAAAAGTTGCATTCACTAAAGAGAAATGCTTGTTACTTCAAGAGAAAATGCTTGTTTTCCCAATAGATATTTCTTGAAATTCTTAGGATAGAGAAAAATTGAAACTTCGGGATATAAAAAATTCTATAAAATAGATTTTATATTTATGTGTAATGTTTCCGTTTTAAAATATCAGTATACATTTATTTTCAAGTATTTTTCAACCCCCATGACCGCCGAGCAAAAGGGCAAAATTGTGATATTGTTTTCTCTGAAAACTTTTAAATGCCTATAAAAGATTTTATTTTCCAACATGATATAAAAACTTTTTTCATATATAAATATAATCCTTGAGAGTATTTATCCTTACTCAATGTATTAAAACTGCATTATATCTGTAGAATTATATTAATTTAAATAATGCTCCTATTGCAGTTAAACTAGAGCTTAGTGAACGGACATATCAATTCACGGCGGTGAGAACTTTAATGCTACGTACTTAAAGAAAATATATAGAATATTTCTTGTTTGCTAAAGTCATTAAAACAGAGTAAAATTTATATTATAAAAATATATGTGAGCAATGCTGACGTCATCTTCGCAATGGCAAAATCTTACCAATAAATTACACTTTTATTGCAATTTTTTTTATTTCTTAATATCAAACAATTTCAATTTTTACACCGTCGAAAGGTGGAAAAAGATATTTCAAATGCAAATTGTTTGATGTTTTTATCTCAACTTGCTAATTTTTCATGGTTTTTAAAATAATTTGTAAGCGCTATTTTTACAGGAATCTATAGCTAACTCAGGCAGACCAATTACGAAAGACTAACTGATTCACAAGTAACACAATTTAAATTCAGCAGCTTTTGTTTATAAACAATATTCCATAACGAAATTAAAACTTCATAATTAAAAAACAAAATAATAAAATAATATTAATAAAATAAAAATTGAACATACATGTAATAGAACTATGCACTGAAACCACCGAAATTATCAGAATGAAAAAGGTCTGCTATAAATAGCGAGTCATTGGCTATATCTTGGGCTTTTAACTCCTAGTACGCGTCTAAATTGAAAGCTTCTCTTTAACCCCTTGGGGACGAGCGACTGGTATACATGCTACGTAAGATGCTCAGAATCTGTGATTATTCTCACCGGTAAATTTTTAGTGTACATTTTGCGTTGTTTAATCCGAGCAATCGATTCAATTAGGAAAAAAATTATGTTTTGAAAAATCGGTGATAAAAGAGTTTTAAAATTCTGTAAAAACTCGAAGGAGTTAAAAAAATTTGTAAGCTTTATTTAAATACAGTATTGATATTTTTGATAAAAAAATGCTTTTGGTGTTTTAAGTAACAATTTAAAAATATATATTAAATGTAAAATACCTGCAACAGTTGTAAAAAAAATCGATTTCACCTATTTTCTTTAGCTGGGAAGCCCCGGTGTAATCTCATAATAATATTAAACGATGTAAAATGTAAACGATAAATTGAGTAATACGCTACTCATATGTTAAATAAAATTTTTATAATACAAATTATGTAGTACAAATATTGTACCAGCAACGAAGAACATTCTTCATCGTAAATGTTCGGCCAGATATTTGACATTAGCAATAAAAAATGTGTTTTTGCGATTACAGCAACCTATATATATACAGAGACGTACTGAACATTTTTGAAAGAACATTAAATTTGAGGTACATTTGTAAGACAATTTTCTTAACAGATGAGTACCGCACATTTGAAATATTTTCTTTTAAAATAAAATACCTCTTAAGCAGAAAAACTAAATACACAGGCTTTTAAGGCGAGTAATTTGTCTCTTCTGCTAATCCTGTATTTGATATTTCGTTTCTTAATATATACATACATACTCACACACACACACACATATCATCATGAACCGTTTTCAATCCACTGCTGGATGGAGATCTATCCATTTTTTCCATTGTTTCCTGTCTAGTACTTTAGTCATCCAATTAACGCCGGCCACCTTTCTGATTTCGTCACTCCATCTTACTTGAAGACGTCTTCTAGGTCGTTTTACATTTCTGAGATACCACTGTAGGGTGTTTGTGCTCCATCTATTGACTTGTCTTCTTGCAATGTATCCAGCCCCTTTCCATTTTAGCCGTTTAATTCTCTCAATGATGTCAAAAACTTTCGCCTGACTTCTTATCCAGGTCATTCTCTTTCTGTCTCACCTAGTTATGCCTAGCATACATCCTTCCATACTTCGCTGTGCTGCTTGTAATCTTTATACCATCTGTTATGTTAGCGTCCACGTTTCTGCTCATTAAGCTAATGCAGTCAAATAACATTGGTTAAACACCTTTTTTTTTCAAACGAAGAGACATGTTACCCTTCAGAATAATATTTTTCTTCCCAAAGCTTTCCATCCCTTTCTTAGTCTTCTATCGATTTCATTCATGATGCTGTTATCCGATGATATTTTTTGTCCATAGTACACATAACTTTGTACTTTTTTTACCCGACTGAAAAGAAGGGTTATGTGTTTCACGCGTATCTGTGAATGTGGATTTCTTTATATCCTCGAAACACTCCAACGGCTGAAATTCTAATTAATCGTCCGATGGTTATAGGATAGGTTTTGTTTATATAAATTCAAAATGGCGGCCGTAAAATAAAAAATGGCGGTAAAGACGAAAATAAATTTACGCACCCTATTGAGTGGCATATCATTGGATAGGTCTTTCAAAATGAAGACGATGTTTCATTGACCATTTTGTAGTCAGAAAGTCCGTTTAAATATTACACAACCTGGAAGTTGTGTACTTTGGGTAGCTACCTTTATTGTAACTCTAACCTTCATAATAGACATCTATAGGCCTCATCAAAAGAGTGTTTGTAGATAGGAACTAATAATTAAACAACTTAAAATCATCAATACAAGTAAATAAAAAAAAATAGGTAAGTAATATAAAAAATAGTTTCATATTGATGAGAAATAATTAGTTTGCTTTTTACGCAGTCGGGCTTTTTGATTTTTTAAATTTAATATATTATTCATCAGAGTTTTGTTGTAGACGATTTTCATTTTTGATGCAAATGAATTGAATATCACTTAGTCTTTTCCAATTTGCTTTTTAACCCCACTTAATTTAACACCAAACTTCTTCGAAATCTATCAGCATATTTTCCACGTCTTCAGAGCCATTACTGAAAATTAAAATGTCGTCAGCGAAACGGAGATGGATCAAACATTCCCCATTTATTCTAAATCCTTTGTTTCCCAATCCAGTTACTTGGAAATATTTTCTAAGGCAACAGTCAAAAGCTTAGGAGAAATGGCGTCTCCTTGTCTTACCCCTCTTTCAAGATTGATCTTCGGTTTTACTTTGTGCAAACGGATGGCTTCTGTTGCTGTCTTGTAAATCTTCTGCGTGATATTGATGTAGGGTTTGTCTATACCAATGCCGTCCACATATTCTACTACTGCTGACGTGTAGACCGAATCAAACGCTTTTTCATAATCAATAAAAGCAAGGCAAACAATTAAAGTATATTCTTATGTTTTCCTATGAGTTCCCTTACTATTTGAATATGATCCATTGTGCTAAATTTACTTCGGAATCCTGCTTGTTCTCTAGGCTGTGTGGATATATATATATATACATATATATTTCATCACTACTTTAAAAATGCAAAAACACTATAACTCTGAAAATAATGTGTATATCAGCAATATTTAACGATAAAAATCTCAAAAATTTTCAAAAATACAGGTAAAAAACAAAACACAGTCAAAAAACAGTTTGTTCTTCATCAGTGGGAGGACAGAGAGACCTAACTAGTCAGGTTAGGTCTAAGTTAGGTCTGTCTGTCCTCCCACTGAGGAAGAACAGACTGATGAAGAACAGCTTTTGAGATTTTTATCGTTAAATATGGCTGATATACACCTTCTTGTCAGAGTTATGGTGTTTTTGCATTTTTAAAGCAATGATAAAATACATTTTGTTGCATTTGACATGAGCAATGATTAGATTAGCGCCAGTTATGCAATATTTTTTTCATTAATTATATATAATATTTATTTATTTATTTATTTATTTATTTATTTATATCAGCACAACCTAGAGAATAAGTCACAATATATGAACAGATGATAAAATTCGAAAGATGAACAAGATATGAACATAGGAGACCAGTATTTAAAATAAGAAACTATGAATAACCCACAGAATCGTCAGAGGAACTTGCAGGTTTAATTCATAGTGAAGATGCATTATACACACACACATACATATTATATATATATATATAGTGTGTGTGTGTGTGATGAGGGCGTGAATTTCAAAACTAACTTTATCCAAAAATTTTAAAAAATCGTGCATTCTCTTTCAATCCATTCTCTTGCTAAACCTGCATCAAAAACACAACAATCTAAAAAACTTTTTATCCTGTATTTCTGTCATTGTAAAATCTTTGTTTACAATGAACAAAAAGTGGACGCATTTGGAGGTTTTTCGCGATTCCCCAATATTTGATTTATTATTATTATTATTATTATTATTATTATTATTATGAGGCGAGTTTTGAAAGTCAAATCCTCATCTATTAAACTTTCAAATAAATAGAAACTTGACATTCCATTATTGGGTGATTACTAACAGTAGTGCCAGATTTCCGATGTAGTCCAGTCATTTGGTAGAAAATAGGGGAAAGTTTTGGTGTAGTTTTGATATTTGGTGCCTTTATGTTTTTTGGGTCGCTGAACACGAATCTGAATTTTGCCAACAAAATTTATCCCGGGAAACACGTTTTTTTGGCAAAAAACTGGAAAAAAAACGGGATTTTCTTTGTTTTTTTCAAAATAACTTCATAATTATGCATTTTACGCAAAAGCCCTCAGTACATAAATTAAAGAGGAGAAAATTTCCTACATTTTATGTATTAAAAGATTTTTTCTCTGATCAATGGTTTAGCCGTGACAACGCCGCAAAAATGGGTGTGAAAAAAACATTCTGAGAAAACGGGAATTACGGCAGTGCACGGTGGGTGATTTACCGATTCTAGCTGGTCATAATTATTTTTGGCGTCAATATAGTCGCATCGCCATGAAATTGAAAAATGTTATTGATATTCACTATTGAATGTTAGGTATTGTAAAATGTTGCGTGTAGCAGTTATAATTTCGTTACAGGAACATTCAAAAGTATTTCATTATATTACGGCCTATGGGGAAAAATCGTTTTTTTTTTTTTTTCAATAATGTTTCATAATTTCAAAAACTTTGAAATTTATATACATATGTATGAAGTGCACTACAAGATGATTTCTTATAGAATATGGTATGGGTAGTATTTATCGATCATTTACAGGGACATTAAAAAGAATTATGTTACATTACGGTTTATGGAGAAAAATTGTGGTGTATTTTGTTCATGTTACACCTTTTCAAAAGTATTTAAATTGATATATATCTCCGAGGTGCTCTATAAGAGGCTTACTATTGAATATGATGTGCCATTGATCTTTCATATACAGGGGCACACAAAATAAATCAGTTATATTTTTCTCTGTATGAACAATAATTGATGGAAGTGCATTTTCAGTTGTGGAACACTTTTTTAAATTTTAAAAATTACATACTATTTAGCGTGTATAAATTCTATAAATCATATATAGGGCTGCACAAGACATCTATATACCCGCTTATTGCCGGAAATTGCTAACGAGGAATTTTCAACTGCGCTATGCGTTCACTAACAGTTCTAAATTTTAGCATATTGTGAATTATATGATAAATCTATAGTTCATATACAGGGATGTACAAAATTTTCAGCTATTTTTTCGATTTTGGTTGAAATTGTGTTTTCAAACGTGTTATATGTTTTACAAATTATTACTTAGACATCTTTTTTCACGTTATTAAACTATGAAGTTTTATTATAGTAGCCCGAATGCGTTCAAAAATGTTCCATAATCTGATTCACGCATGATTTTACGTTCTTCTTGATAATTTTAATGATACTTTCTTAATGGTATGGAAGCTAAAGTGATAAAACTATTTTTCTATTATTATAACAAATTCTAAAATTTCTTTTTCTAAAATTTGAGGTACGGGACAAACATTCGACAGCATTAATGAAAATTGCTGTGTTGCATATTCTGTTGTAATTCATATTTATTTCTGCACAAACTTTACAGGAAACCTAAAAGGAACATTATGTAAAGATAGGGAATCATAAGATATCATGATTAATATATCATGAGAAATGCTTACATTATGTTTTGCATTGTATCAAATCTGAATTTGGAGATTTTGTCTGGATCAATTTTGTAACCACTCAGAATTTGCAGCCAAGTAATATATTTTAAATGATTTTGTCCCGATATATCTACACACAACTGGCAATTTTTGTCCAAATTTGGTCATAAATTTAAACATTTCGCTCTTGCAAAATTTCATGTGCTCTTCATTGTAATTTTCTTCTATAAACAAAATATTTTGAACCAAATTCACATTTTCGTTACATTTTAAATCTTGTTGCCGTTGCATAATGGTGCAAAAGTATATTTATGTGACTAACTTAAATTCTGCTGTCTTTGATAAAAAAAAAAAAAAAAAAAAAAAAAAAAAAAAATGGTACTTGAACTAAAATGTCACGAAAAAGTCATGCCAGAAGGTATCAAATATTTTTATTAAAAAAACATTTATTTTATACTGTTGGTAGTAATAAAAAACACCCACTAATTCTAGACGTCTATTTTCTATGCTGTAGATGTCGGTGAAAAGCAAGGACCCTCAAGTAAAAGAAAGCGGAAATAATATTTTTTTTTGTTTTTATTAAATAAATGTACTTACTAATGTACATGTTTATTTATAATTAAATAATGATTCATAATGAGTCGTCCTATTTATTATCAGCAACTTCATTGTAAAATGTAGTCATTCATATAATCTTTAGTATAATTTATAGTCAATGCTTGTGTAAAATTGTCAGTTTTCATGTTAAATCTACGTACAGCGGCGTAATTCCCGTTTTCTCTGAATTTTTTAATTTTCACTCCGATTTTTATGGCGTTGTCACGGCTAAACCATTGATCAGAGAAAAACCTTTTAATACATAAAATGTAGGAAATTTTATCCTCTTCAATTTATGTACTGAGGACTTTTACGTAAAATGTATAATTTTGAAGTTATTTGGAAAAAAACAAATAAAATCCCGTTTTTTGCCAAAAAAACGTGTTTCCCGGGATAAATTTTGTTGGCAAACTTCAGATTCGTGTTCAGCGACCCACAAAACATAAAGGCACCAAATATCAAAACTACACCAAAACTTTCCCCTATTTGTCCTTTTTGAGCACCTAATGCCTGGACTAATGCGTCGATTTTCGAAGTGTACCCAAGTTATTTTAAGGGGGTCCGGGATACATTTTCAAATAATTTTTATTTATTGAATTAAATTTCGAAATATTTTGCGATGCTTAAAATCACATGATAAAATTACGCATAATTCTCATAATTATACATAAATACACATAATTATACATAAATCACACATAATTAAAAAAATTAAATTTAAAATTTATTAAAATAGAGGGGTAATTTGAAATCGTTATAACTCAGAATATTATTTGTAGAATCTCAATTTTTTTTCATTTAAATAAACAGAAGTATATAAGTTTTAAGTTAGATTCAGCATTTTAAAAAATAATTTAAATAAAAATTAAAAATCTTTAAATAAAAATTAAAAAAAAATGATGTAACTTTTCAAAAAAGAATTATATTTCAAATATAAATGTTTTTCTCATATTTGCTGAATCAAAATTAAAGTAAAATAATTGAAAAAGATATTTTCCAAGTTTGAACTAAATTATCTTTAACGGTTCTTGACTTATAACAACTTAAATACTGGAAATGGTGAAAAACCTATCATGAAGTAAAAAGCATTTTTACGAAAAGTCGTTTGCGTGCAAACCATTGCTTGAAAGCTAGATTTTGAAAAACAAAACAAAACGAAAAAAAAAATTCAATTTAACAAATTACAACGACCGTTTGAAAAATTATTTTTTTCAAAGACTAAAATTTGAGACATAAAAAATAGCACGGAGTTGATCATGCATTACGTACGTCATGAATTAAACATTAATAGTGTTATTACACGTTTCGTTTGAAAGCTGTATCTCAATTTGCTTCTGAGTTATTAATTTTTTTTGTTGTTTTTATAACTTTTTTGTCATAGTGGCAACACTCTGTTGTCCATCTCTGTTGAAAGTAAAGGGAAATACAGATTACTGTATAGATCAATCAGAAAACGAATAAAATGATGATTAAACCAATAAAAACCTTCAGATATGCTTTTGATTTCCTACCCTGATGAGAACAATAACCATTTTTCCAAATGGTTAAAAATTAATATTTCCTGTTCGAATTAAGATAGAAACATAATTTAACCGACATTTTAAGCAGAAGGAAAGAGAAATTTTTAATGCAATAATATTTTTTTTTTATAGAAAATTTGAAGATTTTTGTGTCCCGGCGAAATGCAGACAAATTGTCAACATTTAGTCTCTCAGCAATCTCTGCAGTAATAATCCGTTGTTTAATATTAACTAAATGACGTGTTAAGTCATTAACAATTTCAGAAGCTCAACCAAAGCTAATTTTATCGTTTAGATTGAAATCATTTCAAATTCGACAAAACTACATTTTAACTGTCCTGAGAGCGGGAACACCATCCAAATAAAAGTCTTGAATATTTTTCACACTCTCCCTATATTTATTTATTTATTCATATATCTTGTTCAAAATTTCAATTGTTAATAAAATACTTATTATTCATCCTATCAAGTTGAAATAAATTTTTTTAAACTTGTATTTGGATGACAATTAATGTTAATACAGATTTTTTTCAAATATTAATTCATTAATTAAATTTTAATTAATTAATTTTAGTTTTACATGGGAGACAAAATGGCGGCCATTGGTTATTGAACAGTATTTAATGCATCTTCATATCTATAAGGGGGTTGACCACAGGCGGGACCCTGTTCTATCGCCAAATACCGCCAAGTATGTCGCCAACTTGGCGATATATCGCTAAATTTGTCGAACAAATTGAGTCGCCAAAAGGGGCGCCAACTTGGCGATAGCTCTAATATTTCTCCAAATTCCTATAGACTTCCATTGTAAACCTACTTGCTTATGGAAAATCAACAAATTGAGATATTTTAGTGCAACAAAAACTAATATTAGCTTAAAGGATTATATTAAATTTTTCTTTGATGACCTAAGTAGGAATTGACTTTAAAAACAAAATTTTTATATTACTTGTTTGTAGTACCTTCCACACTCCTTTTTTTAAACTCGTATAACATGACAAAAATGTAACTTTTCATTTTCCATTTTGAATATTAACCTTGCACACAAATTAATTTGAAAAATATTTTTTAACTGTATGTTCTCTCACGACACAGGTACATAACTGTCAGTTAATAATATGGTGATTAAAAAAAACAGCACAGTCAAAATTGGAAGTTTCTGTCATCTGTGAAATCGTGCACGAACTTTTGCAATCACCTTATATATATACCCACATAGCATTTTTATTTTGCAGAAAATTTGCAACACTCTTGCTTTGAAAACCTGCAAAGTTGCAATAAGCTCAGCATGACAAGACTGAAAGTTCATAACAAGACTGCAGAATGGTAACGCAAACGCCGAAGTCACCACACTTTGAACTTGCAGCTAACTTGTCGTGCAAGTTAAGTTCATGCTGTATCAAATTTATTGTAAATTAACTTCAAACAAGTAATCAAAAATACTGCAAACTTACTGTAATCTTTCCAGGCAACACTATCTGTTTATAACTGTTACAATATAAGTTTAACCCATTCGAAGGGCTCCATAGTCCTGATCAGGTCTATTTATACGAACGTACCGTCAAAAAACGCATACATCGTTTTTATCACCATAAACAAGTTAAGGTAATATTTGTACTTTGCAATTCGTACATTTTTTGGTATTTCATAAGTACAGCGTTTAGAAAAAGCGGTGCCTAGCGAATAAAATTTCTGCAATTTCTGCGTATGTTCTGATTGTCTATTCTCTCAACAGAGGGATTTTTTACTTTCGTCAGTTTCGTGAATTAAAGACAGTCTAGTCAGTTTCACAACAAACTACTAATGCAAATGGGTGATGGTATACCTTGCGGGAGATCTGCTGTGAATTTCTCAATTTAAATTTGTCACGGTAAGATAATATCAGAAAAAATCAAACTTGCTACTATCTGGGAATAAAGGGTGATTAAAAAAAGATGGGAAAAATTTTAAGAGGTGATAGTACACACCCAAACAAACATTTTGTATCAAAGAATGCATGATCGAAAACTAAACGTAAAAAAGTTAGAGGGCGCCAAAAGTTATGTTCTTATACGAGGCAAAAACACACAATGAACGATTAAGTTAAGTTACGAAAACAAATTTAATGGCATTTGATAACAATAAGTGCTCAAAGCATTGACCGGCAGCTGTTATGCACACAGTACAACGGCGAAGAACAGATTGGCGAATTTTCTGAAACACACCAGGAATCACCGCGCTCGCCAGATCTTTCATGTCTCGATTTTTTTTGTGGAGACAGCTAAAGGCTCTTGTGTAGGAGACTCCCATTGAATCCACAGAAGAACTTGTCGCCAAGCTTTCGGCTGCTGTATGGGAAGTTCGCGACATGCCTGGTGTGTTTCAGAAAATTCGCCAATCTGTTCTTTGCCGTTGTACTGCGTGCATAACAGCTGCCGGTCAATGTTTTGAGCACTTATTGTAATCAAACGCCATTAAATTTTTTTTTCGTAACTTAACTTAATTGTTCATTGTGTGTTTTTGCCTCGTATAAGAACATAACTTTTGGCGCCCTCTAACTTTTTTACGTTTAGTTTTCGACCATGCCTTCTTTGATGCAAAATGTTTGTTTGGGTGTGTACTATCACCTCTTAAAATTTTTCCCATCTTTTTTGAATCACCCTGTATATATGTTCATTAAAATTCTAGTTGGTTGGGGGCCAGAACTTCTGAATAATCCGTGTGCACCACAGTGAAAAAATATGTTTTTCAGAGTCGATTTTGGAAACCTGTTGCTTTTAAGTTATTTTTCATATTACAGTGACAAACATTGGTAGTTTTGGTAGATCGCCATACAATAAAATACAATAACAGTATCAATAAAACTCCAATTTTCCGAAATAGAGCCTGATCGATATGAGAAAATACAAAAATGCAAAAACTATGTTGAAATGAGAACCACAGATGAAAAAACGTAGTTTCATTTCATTTCCTATTTAAAATATAGCATCTTTAAATTTAATGTTTAATTCTAATTGCTGAAATATATACTTGAACAAGTTTAAGTCACTATTTCAACAGAATTTCAGAAATACTGTATTTCTTTATTGTCATTCTCCAGGTTTACTTGTATTAGAGCGATTTCGCAGTATTCATTTGAACAAATTTAATTTTAGTACCAAATGTTCAACGCTTTAATCGTTTTCCCAATAGAGCAAACTTTTTATTTATCTACATTTATACACTATTGTATGCGTGTAGATATTTATGCATGTGTATAAATGATGCATCTTTTGATTACAATTGATTTTTTATTTTATATTACTTCTGCTCGAAATTATAGTTTTTCTATGTTTCTGACGTTTATTTTTCCCGTTTCTTTATACATTAACAAAAAACTTGTCTAGACACTGTATTTGACTAAAAAACATATTTAATTTGCTAACGATTAGAATTTTGAAAATATATTCAGTAGTCTAATTTTATTAACCTTTGAAATCTGACATCGGCTGAAAATTATTTACTGAAATAATATTTATTTTACTGAGTATGTACTCCTACATTATAACAAATAAGCATATTTTTATAAGCTTATGTGCGTAGTTCAGAAAAGAAAATTTGTTAATTTAATTTCTTAAAAAAAAATTATACTGCTGTAGTGAAAATTTATTTAATGTATTTTTCAAAATATGTCATCAAGCGTGCGTCTATATTAGTAACAAACATTAAAAGTATCAAAATAAGTAAAGAAGCAGCGGCGTTTCTAGTGATTATAATTTGTTTTTAAATTTAACTCACAATATTCATATATTTCTTTATTTTCAACTGAATAAAGTACTAAAATTTTCTTTATATTTATATATATGGCAATTTCTCCGACTTTAAAACTAAACCTAAATTTTTCAGAACAATTCTAAATAATTAAAAAATATGTCAAAACTTATTAAATGTCTTAATTTAACATTCATTCCATCTGTAGACAAATAAGAATAATAGGAGTAACTCAAATCCTGTGTTGCATGAAATTTTGCTTTATTACCTGTGATTACTTTTATTTATTTATCGTTATCTGCATTCAACTTTAACTTATTTCTACGAATATATTAAACTAAGTTCTTCTTTACTTGTTCCTGATTGTTGTTTACACTAAACATATTTAAATAACGGATTGTTCTAAATTTAACATTCTTAATTCGACAACAAAAATTTTTTTGATCCTATGTTTAGTGGTCGGTCATTCATTTTTTTTCAAATTTTGCACTAATGGAATAATTTGAAGTGCAAGAAATCTTATTTTGAATAAAGTGCGTCAAGCTATTCAAAAAGCGTTCTTTCAAAAAACAATGTCTTTATTTACACATTGTAGGAAAAGGAAGGGCAAAGTTGCCAGGCTAAGGTTTGATTAATTTTTACGATACCTTTTTCCTCAGTAAAGTTCTAGAAACTAATACCAATAGTAACTGTAATAAGTTTAGTTTCAATTGCTAGTTTACTTTAAAAGAAACGCTTCAAAATGGTTCCTTTGCCCACCTAGGCTGGTTTAAGTGGCAGTAGAGGTAAATGAACAAACCACATTGATCCAGGATGTATATTCAATAATCGTTACACGATAACGTAAATAGTAATGAGTATCAATATGAAAAATGGACATGCAGCTTTCAAATGTCGAGAGTGAGCCTTTCTGCGCAGAAGTTATTGCCCTGTCTTCTTTCGTTCAAAGAAAGTATTTTTGAGTATTATTTTCTTAGTAACAATGAAGAAAATATCCTTTCCGTGAAACGTTGCCATCTGGCCATTTTGCCCGATCTCTTTCTGCCCACTTTTCTCGCAATGATGCCATTACAAAAACATTATTCCTAGCATCAAATCTACACGACTTAGCGTTTTCAAACATGCATCATTTAAAAGAAAATTTCACACCGATCAAACAGCATATGAGCAAATAATTATAACACTATATATTATTTAGTTATACTCTAAAATTGGGAGGAGTGAAAAGTTCACTCTTTGAAAGAGTGATAGGCATTTTGCATTTTCTCTCTATTTGGAGTGAATTTTATAAAAATACACTCCTTAAAGAGTGGAATTTTCCATACCCAGGAAATTGGGAAATATTTCACTCCATTGTCGAGAGTGGGATATGTCACTCTGTTGTCGAGAGTGAAATATCTCACTTTGCTGACGAGAGTAAAAGCGCGGCATTATACATGGCATACTTAAAAAAAAAATTCCGTTCCACTTTTAACCAAAATATGGAGTAATATATTAAACAGCAACAAAATATCTCACTTCTTAATTATTAAAAACTCCATTTCATAACGTAACCTTGGAAATTACGTACTAAAACGCACTCCTTTTCAAGAGTGAATAGTCACTCCTCTGAAAGAGTGACTATTCACTCTAAGCAGGAGTGAGTATTGTATAGGTATTAATAATCAGCCAATCAGAACAGTCTTTTCTACGATGTTTTTTTCAAAATAAGAGAAAGACATCCGCCAATTTAGAATTTAAGTATACGGATATTATTAAAGTGAATATTTATGGAACTTTTTATTTTCATAGAAAATTAAATGCAATTAATTCATAAGGGATACAGAATGATAGAACATTCTCAAAGAGCATTCGAAACAGTTGTGCGGTTTCAAAGTGCTATTACTGTTATCTGCAGTTTTTCCAGAATGCGCGAAAAATATCTTCAAAATTGAGTCATATATGCATTGCTTGTATTATTATTTTTACTCCCGTCTTTAGTCTGTCATGACTGACAATTATACACATTGAAGTTCAAAGTATTAAATAAAGAGTGTTTCATTTGAGCCGATACAGCTCAAATCAAAGGGTAATATTGAAAATTTCCAAAGGAAGAAATAAGATTTCTGGAATATAGATACTTTCGGTCGAGTTTCGCTCCGGCCGAATATTTGGCAGCATTTTCGCCGAAAACGAATATTCGGCGCAGCTCAGATTTTGGGACGAAAAGGAAACCGAATTTTCTGTCGATCTCTAATTGTATAATATGTTCGTATTACTCATCAGCTAATCTAAACAGAAAGTGCACGATGCTTTTCTTAAGATAAGAGAAAAGCGTCCATCATTTTAGGATTAAGACATATGCATATTGTTAAAGTGATTATTTATGGAACATAAAGGTAAGTCTTATTTAATTTTATACTCTTTATACTTTTATTACAGATAGAATTTGTATGTTAGGATTATGAGTTAAATAGCTATGATGCACATAATTATTGGCACTAAAAAACCCCATGGTATTTAAGCATTGAAATAAAGTGTTTTTATGCCTGATATGAAATTTATAGCTAAAATTGCTTTAGTATATATTTTTTTAATGTTCATAGTATCAATTATATTATATAAGATTGAATATATTTTAAAGAGATAAATAACTATTTTTTACATTAAAAGTGTTTTTCAAAGTACATATGCATTCATTTCTTTTATTTTTATATTTCCTTCTTTTTTCTATTTCCTAGATCAAATTTTTAACTATAAAATATACGAAATCTATTTAGCTCATATTCCCAAAATACAATATGTACGGGAATAAAAATTTTAAATTAAATATAGCTTATCAGATGTCGTTCCATAAATAAGCGTTGTATTAATATTCATTTTTCAGCAATAGCAGAAGAAAATTCGAAAACATGATTCAGTTAAGGAATACGTTTAAAAGAAAAATGTAAACATTCCACAGAACATTAAAATCGAGGCCCCATGTTCATATTTAATAAAACAAAGACAGATCACAACACATAGTACTACCAGATCTGTGACGACTGTTTCGCACAGTTTCTGAATGAATGGGAATACAGCGTTAGAAATTCAAATGCCCACTTTGACCTCACTGGTCACTTTACCCATACTTCCCCTGTACTTCTTAAAATACTGAAAATGAAAAAAAAATAATTTTAGACGATCGACAATTTAATATGGAAATCAAATATTTTTATTTAAATAAGATGCTGTAATTCTCAAATGTCAGAATAAATTAATTTTCAAAAAGTTTTGAATAGTATCTGTTGTGTTTTAATCGTTTGTATGTTAGTTATTTGAAAATGTACGACCATAATAGGAAAACAGCCTGTGTATCATTTTTTGTTTTACTTTTATTTTCTTCTGTTATACTCGAAGTTACTCTTAGTAGTTTAAAATAAATATAACTTTAATTATAAAAATTTGAAATTTAAATTGTAATTAGAGTAAAAAGCAGTGAAGTAAATATGAAAAATAAAAAAATCAAAAAATTAAATCATTTTTAAAACTGAAAAAAGGCATAAAAAATAGTTGTGTGACATTGAACAGATTTTATTTATCATATTATTTGGACACGTTATTGTTTGGAATCAACTAGGTTTTAATTAACTGCATGATTTGTATTATTATATTACACCACATTTCAATTGTTACATACTTTAAATTTTAATTACCTTTCTTGTAAATTATAGATGACATCATTTTGAACATTTCTAGGAGAGTGTTCTGTAGGCAGAAACGTATAGCCAAATGGTATAGCAAAAAGGTTAATTTAAAACTCTACGGAAATTGACGTTTGAAAATGGCAGTTTAAATACAATAATTTTTAAATAAAATGTATACGTTAAAAACACAATCTTGCTCAAATGTACACATAAATAACTTTTATATGAACTTGTACAATTAAAATTGATGATAAAGAATAATATCGATGTTTCGAACTGCTTCTGCTGTCGTCTTCAGAATAAATATGATGTTGGAATGGTTAAAAGTCTAGAGGCGAAAGCTTCCTGTCGAGTCTCGATCAATTATATGAGTGGAAAACTACTGTAAGTACATCAGAAAAATTTTAAATAAAATAAGTTTAGATGAATCGAAAGTTCGCTTTAAGAAAATGGAGTGGCACCAGCTATGAAGGGGAACAGATTACACGTTCAAACAAAGTCATGGTAAAAAAGGAAAGGATTGATATATTGCAAACAGGTAAAGAATTAAGATTTTTTTTTATAATATTAAGCCAGATTTTTAGTATACGAGGGTGTATCAATAAATTTTTGACCTCACATAGAAATAATTGAGTGAAATTGCTACATTGTAAGAGTCCTTTTCTATATCACCGTACACAGTAACACATTTCTTAATACGGTATTTCCAAAAGAAGTGGAAGGATGTATTCCAGAATGTTAGATAATAGACCGAAAGGAGGGCATTTTTCTAACTTTTGCTGACTCTCCACATGTGACATAGTGTTGGAAAGGCCTGTGACCTTTTCAGGCTATGCTCTCGCAAGCCCCTACCCCAAAATTTGAAACACGGAGGACATGAATGATATCCGCAAAATTTAGAAAAGCCCCCCCCCCGGAGGGCAAATTTGGGGGGAGGGGCTCATGATGTGCATAGCATGAATAAGTAGTCACAGGCCTTTCTAACAATATGTCACATGTGGAGGTCGGCAAAAGTTAGAAAAATGCCCTCTTTGACTCTACTATCGCGCCTCCTGGAATACATCCTCCCTCTCTCCTAGAAATAACGTTTTAAGAAATGCGTTACTGTGCACTACAGTGACTACATAGAAAAGAACTAATACTAACTAGCAATTTTATAAATGTCACTCAATTATTTCTATGCGAGGGCAAAAACGTATTGATACACCCTCGTATTATAAGATAAATTATCGTTACATGAATTATTTCCACGTGCAACAATTGCCACTGATTCTCAGATCATGCTTTCAAATGGGTTATGAATTATGAATTTCTCTACCTCAGGATTAATGGTTAAAGAATTTTTAGCCATTAACAGTTAGTATAGTTAATTCGCAATGCTAGTTAATGCAGGCATTAACTAGCGAATTTTTTAGCCACTTCGGTCCCTGGGTCTCCATACGGGGACCTCCGTTCTTTTTCTTATAAAAACTAAAATATCCGATTTTTTTTACATTTTCACATCATTTCTTAATAGCTGAATGTTTTTTGCTTTCAAAGCAAACGAATAAATGGCAGCATCTAAGCTGATTCCCACATAAAATAAATGTTACTTTCATCTGAGTTTGCAAAATACCTAAAAATGCTCAAAAGACCAAGAAAGTGAGAAATTTTCATAAGTATTTAACTTAACTCTTTTTCAATAAAACGTTTTGAGTATTTGTAGATTATTTACTTGTTTAAAGCTCTTAAATTTATGATTGCGTTAATTTAGGTCAGTGGTTATTAAATAGATGATTTTAAAGAGTTTGTAGTTTTAGATCCATATTTTTGAACTTAAATTACTAAGCGCCTAAAGGATCAATTTCAGAAAAGATATTTTTTCTGTCATTTACTATGTCATTTTGTTTGAAAAAAAAACAATGAATAAGCATTTGTATTATTATTTTAGCTTCGGAACTGAAGAGATTAAAGAATAATTTTACTAGAATTTTATAGAGCTCTAAAAAAATTAATTTTTAATTTGTTTTTTGTTTGATATCATTAAAAAAGCTTACAGAATACGACAGAAATGCATTTATTACAAACATAAAACTGATATTATTCAACCACTCTCTCGTTAATTTCAATATTTATAAAATACATTTTTAATTAAATACTGTAACATTCCGTTTTTAATCTTAAATGGCACAAATAAAAGTAATACATTCATATAAATTATCCTTACTAAAATGCATTATTTTTTTTCAATTTTAAAATGGTCTAAAGTATGTAACATTGATAGTAATTATTAACAAAATTATTTTTCAATAATCTTATGGAAAAGATAGATTTTAATCTATTTTAAAAACTACTTTAATTACAGCAATAAATGAAATAAAAATGCAATTTTAGTACTCTTTATAACACAGCTAACCGATACAAAATACTATTATTCTCACATCTTATTTTCTAACTTAATTCCAAATGCATAAAAAGTTTAAAATGTCAATGTACATATATTTTCTAAGCAATAAATATTATAGCTGTAAATATTTACTCGTCTTAAATAAATATGATTTTCACGTTTAATAAATGAATTCCTATCATTTTTAAAAACATCATAATTTCAACATCATTTGTGTACCTTTATATGCGGGCCTGTTAGAATTTAAACGAACCGAACAAACAGAATTTAAAAGGAAAATTTTAAATATATTTGCTCAGTAAATTTAGTAGCTTAAACAAAGTAAAATAACATTTTGAAACTGTTTTCCGTTGCACAGTTTTATGCAGGTAGATAAACAACAAAAAATAGTAGTTAAAAGTCCCTGTTTTATTTATTTTATTTTCTAAATAAAAGTGTTGTGCTTAAAGTTGAGATTAATGTTTACAATTTATTTTTTATTTAAATGTCGTTACACACATTAGAAACTATATGATTTGCGTGATTGTTAATCAAAAGAATCGCTTCTTGCTTTTAAACCATTTATGCCAGAACTTTTTTTTCTCAAATTTTTAGGTAAAATCACTTTAAAATGTTACAAAATGAACTCAAAAAATACTACAAAAAACTTACGCAAAAATATTTTTGTATTTATTTCGGGGCACAAAAATCTTAAAATTTTCTTAAAATTGTTTATTGCATTAAAAAACTTTGTTTTTTCTGCTTAAAATGAAGTTTAAATCATGTTTCTATCTTAATTGGAACAGGAAATATTCATTTTTAAGTTTTGGATTGTTTTCAAAATCTAGCTTTCAAGAAATGGTTGTCATGAAAACGACTTTTTGCGAAAATGCATTTATCTTCATGATTGGTTTCTGACAATTTCTCGTATTTAAATTCTTGTAAGTCAAGAGCCATTAAAGATAAATGGTTCAAATTTGGAACATGTCTTTTTCAATTGTTTTACCTCAATTTTGATTCAGCAAATTTGAAACAAATATTTACTTTTGAAAATATGATTTTTTTAAAGTTGTCATATTTTTCAAATTTTTAATTTAAATATTTTTAATTTTTATTTTAAAAATATTTTTTTAAATGCTGAATCTAAATTAAAACTTATATATTTCTGTTAATTTAAATGCAAAAAAAAAAATTAAATTCTACAATTCATATTTCGAGTTATAACGATTTTAAACTACCCCACTTTTTTAATAAAATTTCAATAATTTTTTTTTTTTTAAATATGAGAAGTTTTATCATGTGATTTTATTTACAAATGATATAGTTAACCATCACAAAAAAATTCTAATTTGTAACTCAATAAATAAAAATTATTTGAAAATGTGTCCCGGACCCCCTTAAGGCTCCAGTTCCTGCCGGCGAAGGAACTCACGAGCTAATGCTAATCCTATGGGGAGGGATTTTTCTAATATCTCGTTTGCATTTCGACATTTTTAAATAATTTTTTTTTTTTTTTTTTTTTTGCATTGGAAAACCGAGATCCGTTTCTAGAGCGCACTTTTTTTACTTTTTCGATTTGGGTCGCAGATATTTTTTAGAATGACACTTTCGTTTTCAGAACCGGTTTTGAAAGTGAAACTAACTTTATAAAAAATATCTGCGACTAAAATCGTAAAAGTAAATAAGGTGCGCTATAGAGACGAATCTCGGCTATCCAATGCAAAAAAAAAAATTTAAAAATGTCGAAATGCAAACGAGATATTAGAAAAATCTCTCCCCATAGGATTAGCATTAGCTCGTGAGCGTCTTCGCGGACAGGGACAGGAGCTTTAAGAGGACTGGTCACTCAGATTCGGAATTCTCCTCCGTAATCTATGGGCATTGGATGCATTCGTATATTTAAAATATGTCCTATAGAAATTATTTTTTTAACTTCTATTTTTTGTGTACACTTCCTAAAATATGTCTCTTTTTTTCTTAGTTCTCAAAGTATAAACGTACTTTTATATGAAGTGTTAAATTCTTATTCACAGTTCGCCCACTTTTAACTCACAAAATATTAAATTTAGCATGATTTTAGAAATATATTGAAAACTAAGAAAAAAAGAGACTACCTTTAAGAAGAGTACACAGAAAAAAGATGTTAAAATTATGGATTTGCCGAGAAGATATTTTAAATAGACGAATACATCAAAAGTCCATAGACTTAACATGACAGAGGAGAATTCCGAAGCTGACTGATCAGCCCCCTTAAATCACCAAAACGCGCTATTTCTTGTTGCAAACTAGTTTCAGTAGCCACAGAGCATCGTCATAAGTTCAAAATATGATCACCTTTTGCACTGCTGGCGGTATGCTATGTCAGCTGAAACTAGCTTTCAACAAGAAATAAAGTGTTTTGGTGCTTTAAACGTTGTTTTTTATTTATACAAATAAATTTACCTTTAACATTTCGCTATCTTGAAAAATGAAAAATCTATAAATTACCGAAAAAAGGCCTTTATTTAAGCAAATAAATATCAAACTTATGCTGTCATCTCTCGGTAATAGATAAAGACATTTATATACAATTACTTCATACAATTTTCCTGTTGTAAAGAAGAAGAAAATTTAAAAAAAAGTATTAAAATTGAAAACGTCCCAAAAATGGGACGCTGGGCATAAATGGAATAAAAATAAAGTTTAACCCTTTATTTACTGACGATACTCATAAGTAGTACCATTAAAATAACTTGTTATAAAATTCATTTAATACATCGATTAGTAGTATTATAGTTTAGAAAGAGCTATAGACGCGTTACTTTATCTTCTTCCAAAAGCATTATAGGTTACACAAAACAAAAAATATTTTTTAAAGGATGATTTCTTTTGCCTTTGCATCATTTCAGCTTTCTTGGCGTTCGGGGGGGGGGGGGGGGATTTTTTTTTAAATTCGAAATATTTCTATATTTCTATTGTAAGAACCTTACATTTGTACAATTTTTAATTCTATAAAATACTAAGAAATATATTTAAAGTAAAAGATTTGAGTGGGGTTATAAATATTGCGCAAAATTCCCATCAAGTCAAATTTAATGAATCATTCTAAATCCTTCAATCCTTCTAAAATCCTTCTAAAATTTATTAAATGATGATTATGTAAATCTTCTAATGTAGTTTAAATAATTCACGAAAAATGCTTCAGAAGATAAAATTTTTATGAATTCATAATTCAGTACATAAAGGGTTAAGTAAACAATTTATAAAACACATAACACATTTCAGAACCAAATTTACGCCATGGCTACGGAAACTAGTTTGCAAGAAGAAATAAAGTGTTTAGGTGCTTTAAACGTTGTTTTTTTTTATTTATACAAATAAACTTACTTTTTGCATTTCGCTATCTTGAAAAGTAAAAAATCTATTATCACCGAAAAAAGGCCTTCATTTAAACAAATAAATATCAAACCTATGCTGTCATCTCTCGGTAATATGAGAGTGGTTCAATAATTATTGTCCCTAGCGTATATAAAACATTTGTACTGCGATGGTTGTTGTGGAATACCGAAACCTAATGTCTTAGATGCGTATATGCTCAATTTCAGAACCGTAGCTGCTATATTCACATAGTTTTGAAGGGAGGAATGAAAAGAGCGGGAATGGGGTGAAAGGCTGATTTTTAGCTTATGGGACTAGATTTGTGACAGTGGATGAGACGTAACTACTATCTTTTGGACTCGGGATCATAGTGATGTAGCCACATCTCATCCACTGTCACAAATGTAGCCTTATAAGCTCCAAACCAGCATTTCACCCTCAGCCCCCTCCTTAAAAACTCCCCCCAAAATAGGTCTTTAAAACTTCACCCCTCCCTCCAAAAATATGTTAATATAGCAGCTACGGTTCTGAAATTGTGCTTACAGGCATTTAAGAGATTAGGCTTCGATATTCCACATCAACCATCGCTGTACAAATACTTTATATATATTAGGGACAATAATTATTAAACCACCCATGTAGATAAAGACCTTTATAGACAATTATTTCATACAATTTTCATGTTTTAAAGAAGAAGAAGATTTTAAAAATCTAAAATTGGAAACGTCCCAAAAATGGGACGCTAGGTATAAATGGGTTAACATAAAAAAAAACCCACACCGTGTCGACAGAGATGTTGAAATTGTTACTTTGCTATGGATTACGAAAATTTTTCATAAGTAACCAGTACAGTCGGCGCATGTTATAATCAGCCCTCGCTTGCCAAAGATGCGGATCGATGTAACAGAAGCTCGCTATAACGAAAGTGAACGAAATAAAAACACTAAGAAAAATTCTAATCATGTGCACGAAAATTAAGGTTTCAAAAGAAAATTTTTTAATGCAACATTATTAATAAATTCTGTTTACTTCCGTATCAAATAAACTTTGACTATGAATAATTATAAAAATCAGTTTAAGAGAATGATTACGTATTTCCAAATTGAAAATTTAAAATAAATGTTGTATCACACACAAAAAAATAGTTACTTATGTATGAACATTTATTTTCTACAAAAATAATTCGAAATAGTTGTTTATTTTTTGTGCTTTTGATATTTTCTTTAAACAGAATTTTCCATCTCTGTTAGCGATAAGTAATTTTATGTGTTTTCCTGACTTTAAACAAATGTTTAAAAGTGTTATTTTAAGGCATTTCACAATAAACATCACCGCGCAGTGAGCAATGAGTTCTTAGGGAAATAAAATGGCAATCTTTTTTTGAAAAACAAAACTGGAGGAAAGGTCAATTTGATCGCTGTATTGAGAAATAAGCTTCAGGCCGGACGTTATATTAGATGTAAAAAATAACGTATCATACAGGGATATTTTTCGGGAAATTTTGTATAGGTCGTTATAATGGAGCCGTCGCTATAATGGGCGGTTGTTATAAGAAGCGTCGGCTGTATTACACATTTTTTGTGGCTAAAATAAGATTTTTAACTCCGTGTTGACGGTATGTATGTGTGTGAATGTAAGAGGTGGATGTAGTTACATAACATGGATATAAATGAATTGTCATGATGGATCTATACAAGATATATACTGGGTGTTTCAAAATTTCGATGCGAAAGTAAAACGCAATAAAAAAAGATCTATGTGTCCGAGAGATATGCGGTTTGTAGATAAATATTCAGCGCAGTACGGGATTTTATACGACACCAACAACAAAAAAAAAAAATAGTTCAAAATCTCGACAATAGAGGACGTTACTGTAGATAATTCCGTGGAATAATTCGATATTGCTCACTCAACGTAAGATTTGGATGCAAAAACATTAAAGCACACTGCATGTACACTTTTTTTATTCCAAATCTTGTGTTGTGAGAGCAATATGGAATTATTTGCAATAGCGCCCTCTATTGTCAAAATTTTGAACTAATTGTTTTGTCACAAAAAATCTCGTACCACACTGAATATTTATCTGCAAACGGTTACCCGTAGATACCGACCCATAGATTTTTTTTTTTTATATATATAATCGCGTTTTACTTTTGCATCGAACATTTGAAACACCGGGTATATTTTTGAAATGGACAGAACAAGTAATATAAAATTTTGTTTTTAAAGTCAATTCCTACTTAGGTCATCAAAGAAAAATTTAATATAATCCCTTAAGCTAATATTAGTTTTTGTTGCATTGAAATATCTCAATTTGTTGATTTTCTATAAACAAGTAGGTTTACAATGGAAGTCTATGGAAATTGGGCGAAATATTAGAGATATCGCCAAGTTGGCATCACTTTTGGCGACTCATTTTGTTCGTCAAATTTGGGACAAACTTGGCGGTATTTGGCAACAGAACAGGGTCCCCCCCCCTATGGTAACCCCCTTATAGACATGAAGATGCATTAAATGCTTCAATAACCAATGGCCGCCATTTTGTCTCCCCTGTAAAACTAAAATTTATTAATTAAAATTTAATTAATGAATTAAATGTTTAAAAAACTGTATTAACATCAATTGTCATCCAGTACAAGTTCAAAAAAAATTTATTTCAACTTGATAGGATGAATAAGAAGTATTTTATTAACGATTAAAAATTTGAACAAGATATATAAATATAGATATAAATAAATAAATAATATAGGGAGAGTGCGAACTAATAGTAGGAATTGAATAAGAAACCATCTATTACAGCTATCAAATTTATTCTGTAACAGAAACAAGGTGCAACGTATTCTTAAAATATATTCGCCGTCCTTGTAATTAGTCTTTGAAAAGATAAAAATTTTTTTGTTTTAGGAAAACGATACATGTTTTACTACATTCATTTGCAATGATCTTTTTAGAAGCTAAGCATTTCCATTATCATTTTGATTGCCAAATTTCCATTTAGTGAAAGTAACATACTTTGGTTCTCATAATGTATAATTTACAGACTGATATAGATTTGAAAATATTTCTTATCCATTACATGTATAAAAGTAATCAAGAAATATCTCTCTATTCTAAAAAAAAAAAAGTAACTAACGCTCTCACCACTGCCGCCGGTTTTCAATTTTTTGTGAACGGTGCCCTTTCTTCGTTAATATTAAGAAAAATATTGTATACAAAAATATGAAAATCTGTGGTATTATAGAGAAATGTTTCATAAACACGCTGATGGAAACAGTTTTGAAATCGAGGAATTATTTTAAGAGATACTTAATGCTAGAGTTGGTCAAAATCGCTTCATTAAAAATGTTTTATAGGAGCAAAAACTATACATGGGTATTTAATCATTTTTAGATCATTTTACACATTAAAAAATCCCGGTGTGCAGACTGCATTTATTTTTTTTAATTTGACTCATTTTTTGAGGTTTTATTTCTATTTTAAATTCAAATTTTCAGCATTTCGAGAGATATTTTTTATAATTTTTAGAAAAGGGTATTAAATTGTTGCCAAATTTAAAAACAGCGCAAAGAATATTTCCTTCAAATTAAAAATTTATTTACACGTGACTATTATAAACAGGAAAAAACTTTCGAATTAGAATTAAAATGATTACTTATTAGAAGCAGGAAAATATTGTTAATTACGGCATAGAAACTATATTTACACGTGAATTTTAAAAGAGAAGGAAAATTGCAAAATAATAAATTCATTAATATGCGTTAAAAGTTGTAAATGGAGGAAATTACGTCATATTTAAAATTGCCAAACCATAATATTGCCAAAGATTTTAAATTTAAAAATACGTATACTTGCGCGAGACATTTATTTCCTATTTTGAGATAATCTTTTAAAACTAATCTATATATATACAGTCAGTACCGGATATATGGTCACCCGCTTATAAGGTAACTTTCCGTAAGTCCGGACTGACTGAATAGGTATTACGTGTTAAAATACACCGCCTATATGGTCAGTTTCCAATGTCTACTACCGGATATATGGTCATCTTTTCTCTCCCTTTTTATTGCAAAATATCTGATAGTTTTATGCTTTTTCCTTCCCTTTTTTAGGTTGTAAAATGCCGAATAGACATATCATTCACATTCAAGTACCTTCAACTGTCGGCCTCTTTGTATTGTTCATGCAGTGCTTTTCATTTTTAGTAGCTTCAGAAAGAAGTGGATGGACATCCTGAAGAAGGATCTTCTTTCCTTAGAGTCAATCTTTCCCCTTTAAACATCCTTGATTCGCCCGCGCTTTTGCTAAAATCCACAAGTAAGATCTTCCGTATGGTACAGAAACGCCAGTTGACATTTTTATTGCTTTAGATTGAGAGAAAGAACTTTTCCTTTTTAAACGGAGCTTTAGAGATCGCGATAACATTGCATACCATGTGACTAGATGCGCGTCGACAATCGGGGGTGGGGGGTCTCCTCTTCCCAGCTGCAGCCTATAAGAGAAACTGTTTCCTGTCGGTAAGAGTTTCAAAAGCTCTTGAGGTTTCTCTCTCAACTGTCGCATTAGATACCGATTCTTGAAAAATATGCCACCACCCCTTGCGACCGAATGAAAATTGTCCTCCGTGCAGAGAAAACTTAAATCACGCATTTTTAGTCTTTTGTATTTTTCATTACTTGTCGCTGCGTGTAAAGTCTTCGTTCATTTGTTAATTGTCATTTGTGAATACAACATGTCAGTAAAACGAAAAATTTGACAGTTGCTAAAAGAAAAATTGGTAAAAAACGATTGGAATGTATCGAAATCAGCTTTCGCGAAGACTGGTGGATTAGAGAGAACGACACTGAATAACGTCTTAGGGTTCAAATCTTGTTAAACAGAAGATGTGATCAACAAAAAGAGAAAGCGAGAAGATGTTTTGACATTTGAGAATGTTGAGAAAGATCTTTTTACGCGGATAAAATGTGCCAGATTGCAGAATGTTCCAATACATGGATTATCGTAAAAGAAAAAATTCTGAAAATTGCTGCATAACTAGAAAAACCGAATTTTACTGTCAAAGAATCGAAGGAATGGCTGTTAACTTGTTAAGTGACATTCTCAATAGATACAGTCCTTGTGATGTTTTTAATTTTGATAAACTTGGGCTGTTTTTTTTTTCATGTTTTGCCAGATAAAACTGCTACTTGTAAGAATGAAAAATGAATTGAAAAATGAATTTTTGTACTTTTATATACGGGCTTGTTTGAATTTAAACGAAGCTAACAGAATTTAAATGGAAAAATTAAAATATATTTGCTCGGTAAATTTAGTAGCTTAAACAAAGTAAAATAACATTTGGAAACTGTTTCGGTTATACAGTTTTATGCAGGTAGATAAACAACAAAAAACAATACTTAAAAGTCCCTGTTTTATTTACTTTACTCACTAAATAAAAGTGCTATGCTTAAAGATGAGATTAATGTTTACAATTTGTTTATTTATTTAAATGTGGCTACAAACATTAGAAACTATGTTCATTTTATATTTGCTAAGCAACTCAACAGCATTGCTTACTGCTTTTAAGGGGACACAGTACCTTTTAAACTACTTTTTCGATTTTGAATAATACTGTAATATACTTAAATATAATGTCACTACAGATATTAGGTACTATAAAGCAAATATAATTTCATATAATTTCAAAAAAAAAATCTTGTAGAACAGCCTATTTCACTAAAATTTAAATTAAAAAAAAAATTAAATTTTTTTTAAATCCCTACTACTTTTTTAAATATGAATATTTTTGATTCATTTTTTTCCCATATTCTTTAGATTATACTACACAAAACTGTGCATGGATTTTTAGATGTATGGGATATTACATTTAACATCAATCTTTTTCTCTTTTGTATAGTAAAAAATCAAGGGAAAAAAATTGAAATTCTTAAAAAAAAAAAAAAAAAACTGTAACCTTGAGTGTTAAATCCATGCACAATTTTATGTAGTATGTTTTTAAGATTGTGGGGAAAAATTTTGAAGCAAAAATATTCATATTTAAAAAAGTAGTAGGGATTTTAAATTTATTTTTTAATTTTTTTTAAATTTAAAGTTTAGTTAAATAGGCTGTTCTACAAGATTTTTTTTTTTTGAATTATATGAAATTATATTTACTTTATAGTACCTAATATCTGTAGTGACATTATATTTAAGTATTTTACAGTATTATTCAAAATTGAAAAAGTAGTTTAAAAGGTACTGTGTCTCCTTAACAGCTTATAAAACGCTGTGTTATGTATGATAAAATAAATTACAGGACGAAACAAGAAAAAAAAATCAAGGTTCATGTATAGATTACGAAACACTTTCCGGCACATTCAAAAGTCTGTAGCAAACTTTTCATCATTTAACGAGGTTTAAAATAAAGTTTACAGTGACGGTATTTATAAGTAAACTGTAAAATCTCTCAAATTGACAGAAAAAACTGCCAATTTTGAAGCCAGTGGAAAACCATTTAATTTACAGAAAATACCTGAAAATTTTCATTAAAACAGGTTTTTTCTGTAAAAATTACGAAATTCAGTTTCTTTTATAGGAAAAAAACTGTTTTTCTTCAAAACAGTTTTTTTTCTGTAAAAAATACAAATTTTTTGTGTAAACTTAGATTTTTTTACCATTAAAATAACTTGTTATAAAATTTATTTAATACATCGATTAGTATCTTTTAGATAGTTATAGATGCATTACTTTATTTTGTTCCAAAAGCATTATGGGTTACACAAAACAAAAATATTTTTAAAAGGATGATTTCTTTTGCCTTTGCCTCTTTTCAGTTTTCTTGGCGTTGGGGGGGGGGGGGGGTATTTTTCATTTCGGAAATAATTTTATATTTCTATTATAAGAACATTATATTTGTACATTTCCTAATTCTACAAAATACTAAGAAAAATATTTAACACTAGAACGGCGGGAGGGGTCATTTTGACACCTGAGTACTTTCGCCCGTTGATTGCTTTTGTTTGCTTGGGCGAAATCATTTGAAATTTTTTGACTTTTCCTAAATAGATAACATATATTTCTAAGAAAAAATTCAGCTTTCTAGATTTGTTTGTTTTTGAAATATTGACTTGTATTCCTAGAACGGCGGACGGGGGTCATTTTGACCCTTTTAGTAAAATACTCTTTGTACTCGAAGCAGCTTTAGTTGCTAACTATATGTTCGAGGAGAATAAAAAAAAGGGTTTAGATTTTTATTCATTGTCGTCCAAGGCATGAGGAATACTATTTTGCAAAGAAATTATCTCAAGAGATAGATTCAAAGAAAGAAAAAGATTTTTTAGGTTTGATCAAAAGACAACGAGATCTAGCAGACTACAGACTGATAAATTTGTTCTTGCATCTGAAATGTGGAATAAATTTATTGAAAATTGCAAAAAATGCTACCGACCAGGAGAAAATATTACAGTTGATGAACAATTGTTCCCATATCAGAATAGATATAAATTTACGCAATATATGACAAATAAATCGGATAAATTTGGAATAAAATTTTGGTGATCTGTTGACGTTGATTCTAAATACCTCTTGAATGAATTTATCTAGAAAAAGATGAAACAGTAATCCTTAATTACGTTTATCGGAAAATGTTGTCATGAAATTAACAGATCCCCATCTAAACGAAGTGAGGAACATTACGACAGACAGCTATTTTACTAGCATCAAATTAGCAGAAATGTTAAAAGCTAAAAATACAACTTTGGTTGCACAATGAAAAAGAACAGAAGAGAAATTCCTATATCATTGAAAAATATGCACAGTTCTCTTTATTCATCGAAGATAGTGGAATGTGATAATATGACACTTACCACCTATCAAGCCAAAAGAAAAAAAAAAGTGTTTTTCTACTGAGCTCATAACATTCTACTAAAAAAACTGAAGACGGTCTCAAGAAGTTGCCCGATTCAATAAAATATTACAATGCAACGAAGTATGGTGTGGATATCCATGATCAGATGTGCCGAAAATACTCCGTGAAATCGGCTTCTAGAAGATATATCTTCGATAGATATAGAAAATATAGAAGAAGAAGCTTCTAGGTACATATCTTTTTCAATATTTTGGATTATGCAACTTTAAACACCTGGATAATTTATAAAAGTGTAACAGGCAAGTCTATCAATAGAAGAGATTTTTTATTAAATTTAGGGATGCTTTCAGAATGGATCTTACGGTTTCAAAACTCCCAAAAATCTTTTCTGAGTCTTCAGAAGAAAAAACACGAAAATAAAATAGATATGAAGAGAAAAAATGTCAAGTACAGACATGCAATGGAAACAAATCTCAAGAATTTTGGGCACCATGTTTCAAAGTTGTGTGCAGAAAATGTACTGGAAAAATTGCTATTTCTTTGTTACAACTGAATTAATTCTCAATACGTGTGCACAATTTGGAGTATTATAAGCATTAAATAGAATTGAAACAGAATGCTTAACATATTAACCATTCAGCTACACTTATAATGAAATAACGGAAACAATAGAACAAATTTCTCATTTATAGATTTAGAGAAAACTTCATTCGGCGAATAAGTTAGATAAAAAAAATATATGTATATATATATTATTTTATAAATTGTGTTTTATTTTAGTTAACATTAGTTTTAATTTGTGAAAATATTAATTTTAAATCGATTTTTATATCAAATTAATGATTTTTTTTAGTAGTTGTAGTATGATCCAATTAATCGCCATGTAGGCGTTACATATACAGTACTTCTAAAATTCAATAAATTCTAGAGTAATATTAAATATAAATTATGAAATACACGGAAATTACATATTTTGCCAATGTATGGCATTTAAAATTATTTTAGCGTTGTTATTTCAGTATTTTCATCGAAGGGTCAAAATGACCCCTTCCCGCCGTTCCAGTAGGTAAGATTTTCCCGCCGTTCTAGTGTTAAAATAAAAGATTTGAGTGGGGTTATAAATATTGCACAAAATCCCTATAAATTCAAATTTAATAAATCATTCATTCCTTCTAAAATTTATTAAATATGTAAATCTTCTAATGTAGATTAAACAATTCACAAAAAATGCTTTAGAAAACAAAATTTTCATGAATTCATAATTAAGTATATATGGGGTTAAGTAAACAAGTTATAAAACACATAACACATTTCAAAACCAAATTTCCGCAAATATCATCTGTATTTGGAAGTATCATAATTATTTGGCAACTCTGTATATCAGCGTTAGATTTGAAAAGATACTACTTAGTATGCACAAATTTAGCTCATTTAGGAAAAGCATAACAGTTGAAATTTCCCCTTCAGCAATTTTCGTCGGAATGTGGAAGTGTACTCTAATACTTTTGTGCAGACCTGTATATGATCAGTAGAATTTATATGCACCATGCTAAAAATTAGATTTAAAAACGCGTACCACAATTGAAAACGGAATTCGAGCAATTCTTCCTCGTAGACAGTTCTTTACCCGAATTTTTTTGTTTGACCCTGTAAACAAACGATAAATGCTATACACACAATATTCTATATAAGCTACGTATAATGCATTTATGTGATGCATATCAATTTGTGAAATAGTGTAATATTATTAAAATACACTGCGAACGATCCCCCCATATACCATAATGTAAAAGCATCTTTTGAGTTCCCCTGTAAACGAAGTATAACACTTCATTTTTAATACGAAACCATTTCATGATTGACCTCAATAACATATCAGTTACATGGATAGTGCTGTAGTAGTTACTATGTTAAGGATTGGAATAAAAAAAAATATTAGTAACTGTTACATTTTTCTATTGAATTTTTTTTCTATTACTAGGGGGCTCTGGCCCCTACGATCTATGCTCGCCAATCCCCGTTCAGTCACCCCTGATTCTAAAAGCATACTAATTTCATCGGCTTTAAAAAGACTGAATAATAGTAATAATAATAAAAAAACAATGGTGTACTCTGTAAACGTTGTAAACCGTGTAAGATTTCTATGACGAAATCAGCCGCTGTTAAGAGATACAATGGCTGTTTTCGTCTTTGACTAAAAACATTAGTTAAAATTTTGAAAATAAGCTAATGTAAAATGAATTTAGTAAACATAGCCTTTGTCTCTCGGTATTTCTTAACAACGCTATAAGAAAGTTCTTTTAAATAAGACATTTAAAATGTATTGTTAATCTGACGTAATTTTCACCAAAGTTTTCTTTCTCTTTTTAATATTCACATGAAAATACTTATATTGTTAGAAAGGATATGTTATTTGCGCTGTTTTAGTTGAAAAGATTATCCCAAAATATGAAATAAATGTCTCGCACAAATCAATTTTTTAATTTAAACTGCTTTGTATCTGTTAATTATTTGGCCTTTTTAAATATGACGCAGTTTCCTCCATTTACGACTTTTAACGCATAATAATGAATTTAATATTTAAAAAAAATTATTCTCTTTTAAAATTCATGTGTAACTATGGTTTTTGTGACGTAATTTTCCATATTTTCCTGATTTTTAACACGTAACCACTGAAAGTATATCTCTCGAAATGCTGAAAATTTGAATTTAAAATGGAAACAAATCCTCAAAAAATGACTCAAATTAAAAAAATAAATACAGTGTGCACACCGGGAACTTCTAATATATCAAACGCTCTAAAAATGTGTAAATTCCTATGTATAGTTTTTGCTCCTATAAAACTTTTTTAATGAAACGATTGTGACAACTTTAAATATCTCTTAAAATAATTATTCGATTTAAAAACTGCCTACAACAGCGTGTTTATCAAACATTTCTCTATAATACCACCAATTTTCGTACTTTTTATGAAACAGATTTCATAATATTAACGAAGAAAGACTCCCAGTTACAAAAAATATGGATGCTGATCTGGAAGTGTACCGAAAAGATCTATGCAGATTTTCATTGGTCCATTTCCAGATCGTTACTTTTTTAGGGTTTCGTTCATCTGACGAAACCCTATTCGTCTGGCTCCTCTGTCTGTCTGTCCGTCCGTCTGTCCGTCACAGAGCCCGTTCTCAGAAACTATACATGTTGGAGACTTGAAATTTTGCATACTTATAGATGAACACCACACATCAAACAACAAATCATAAAATTTTGAAAAAGTTGGTAATTAACCTAATTACGGGCTAATTAAATTCTAAAATTAACCAATCAACCTTTTGAATGCAGGTGCGAACACACGTTATCGAAATCCTCCTCAGTTTCTCCTAAGGGTTGCCAGTAAATTCGGCGGATGATCCGTCAAATCAGCCGGTGCAGGGTTACCACGGAGTAATTTAAGCAATAACTGAAGTGGACCTTTAAAAAGCAAAATCGGATCTGCCGAAGTATTGGTCGTACAAATTCGTAACAGGTGTAGAAATACGCGGAAAAAAATTTACTTTATTTTGGTATAAATTTCAAATTTCTGCGTAGGATAGAACGCAAAAAATCCACTAAAAATCGATCGATAAAAATTTAATTTCTGTGTTTGGAAAGACAATGAAAACAGATTTCCATTCACCGGAAGGCAGCTGTCGTCGTCTCTCAGACATATCGGCGCAGGAGAAATTTAAGTGGAGGTAAGTCTAATACGAAATTTAAACTTTTTAAATATTAAATTTTTCGATTAAATTTTTTGACATCCGGGCTAGAAATTTCTCGCAGATTTCATACATACCCGGTTCGAAGAGATAGCTTCATTACGAGTTGAGATATTAATTATTATTTTATTAAATTCCTTTTATTTCCATCAAATGCCAGATTAAGATGGAAACACGTGCTTTTTTAATGGAGATTTCATTTAAATTAGGAAATCTAACAATTTACGTGGGGTGTTTCGACGGCGCTCTATGAGATAAGTATTAATAATTCAATATGAAAAAGTTTATAGGTTTATAAGTGTTCATCCCACTATTTCCGAATAGCAATTTCAGGAAATATCTTAAATTATTGTTTAAGACCGCCACTCGATGTCTTCGAAACTTTAAGATACTTTATAACACATAAGAAAAAGTGTAAAAAAGAATGGAGTGTGATATTTTGAGGAGTGGAGGGGAGGGGGCTAGATTTATTTATTAAATCTTAGCGTTTGTTCTCGCATAAAATGTTTTAAATTCTTGGTTAAGACCGCACCGCCACCCTCCCGACCATGTATCTACGGGGAGATTGCGCAAAGGAGTTTCGTTCAGATATGCTTTTGTTAAGAATAGAGTGTGCTCCCTGGTGGTGGAATGCGGAACTAAAGTAACGCGATTTTGTTAAAATTATGAAATCTAACAAGTCGATCTGCTGGAAACTTTGACATAGTTCATAACACATAATAAAAGGCTTATAAAAGTATGTTCCGTGCTATTTCCTAGGGCGCCTACCTATCTCGGGTGCTATAGACCCGATCCCCTCGACTAATATACCTACGGATAGGTTGTAAAACGGAGTTTCCTTTGGATAGAGGTTTGTGTAGAATAGAATGTGCCCCCTGGTTGCGAAATGTGGAACTAACAGATTTCGCAAAAGGATAAAGTGTTTTAAAGGAATATTAAACGAAACCCTCTGTGCGATATGTAATCACACTTACCCACTTGTTTATATATATAGAAGTATTTTTTTTAAATAAATTGAAAGTTGGTGCGTGTGAGTATGTATATATTATATAAGATAGATGTAAGTATATAACAAGGATATAATTGAAGTGAAATACTAGATATATAAAATATATAGCATTCAGAAATGAAGAGAAAAAGAAACAGCTATTATACAGTCTATTACAGCTATTAAAATTGCGCTGTAACAGTGACAATGATGCAATGTAGTATCATAATATATACACTGTTCCTGTTATTTCGAAGTATACTAGAAACTTTCTTTTTTCCTACTAAGAGGAAAGTATCTTTAAAAAAAATTGTAAACTGGCTGCTAATTTACCGGAAATTGCTCCAGTAAACTTACGTAAAATGCCACTTCTTTCAATTAAACTGTCATATGACGAAAATTTCATTTTTACGTGCAAAACTCTATTCATAATTTGTATGCCTAGCACTGTCCTAGAGAGATCGAGTTATACAAGCATATGTATCTTCAAACTGTATTTTACTGATTCTGGAATATTATAAAACACAATTCATAGATATTTTATTGCGTCTTATCTTTTAAAAAATTGAACTTAACTTGATATTAATTTTATGTTCCACCCAAAATGAAAATCTATTAGACCGGGACCCGGCAGCACAGACAATGCATCGAGTTCACGGATGAATTTCTGGGATTAGTTAAATCTTCATTCGCATATTAAAACGCAATTGGTCTGCTAAGTCATATCTTGGTGGAAAACGCCGGAAAACCTTATTTTAGCAGCTGACTCATATGTTTACCATTGTGCTTTCCTGCACCAAAAGGTATGAAAACACTGAGGACTGGGAGCAGGAAAACAGAATGGTAAACCTAAGAGTCAGCCGCTAAAATTGTGTTTTCAGGTGTTTCCCACCAAGATATGACTTGGCAGACCGATTGCGTTTTGAAATGCGAATCAAGATTTAACTAATTCTGGAATTTTATCCGTTAATTCGATGAAGTGATTGCCTGTTCTGCCGGCTTCCGGGTTATATCGTTTGTTGAGATTTCAGTTTATTGACAAAGTGCCTTACAATGTATCTAAACTTACGATTAATATCTTTCTTGTATAATAAATTATAACCTTGTAATTTATTATTTCTAATTTCTAAAAGTTGTAAGATTAAAACTTTAAAAACAGCAAAATAGTTTTATTTGACTGTTGAGATAATAAATATTCTATCACGTAAAAATTCCATATGTAACAATGCAGCATCATTTAAATTCCCAAAATTGTGGCTCGAGTTACTAAATGGTTACGAAAATAGAAATAAATACTTTAAAAAAATATTCAAAAAATAACTTCGTTAGGAGCCGTGCATATATAATGTTATCAGCTTTTTGGTAATTTTGGACCCCCTCCCCCTTACGATATCATATGATATCATCCCTCGAAAGCGTAACGTACTTTTATCAATGTACAAAAATTCTTTAGATGTTTGGAAATTTTGTCTTTTGTTTGGAATGATATACATATATGGTTACATTTATTTTTCACATACTTTATTGATTCAAATGAAGAGAAGTCAATAAAATATAAGTTTATATATGAAATAACTTTATATTAAATAACACTTAAAATAAATAGATGCAATTTAAAAGTATTTAATAATAGCCTTTTGTTACAGAATGCATTCAACAGTAATAATGTCTTTTTGCCCTTTCCCCCGAACAGGGAGGGGCAGACAAAACTTCTTATCAACAAAACAAGCGGCCAACATTCTTTCTCTTTTATTTTCTAGTAAATACAAGTATCGTTGGAAACATACGTCGCATATGGTTTGTAGAACAGCGGATTATATATGCATACATGTATGACAGATGAATAAGAATGCCTAACTTTGGGGTATTCCATATTTTGGAATAAAATAATTTTATAATGATTTAAATAATAACTTTGTATTTTCATAAAAATAGATAACACACTATAAAAAGATAACATACTACTTTGATGTAAAGACCAAGTTACGAATAAAAAGTTAAAAATTTGGTTGGATAAAAAATTACAACGTTGTCAAAAAACACCCCCCTCCCCATAGAGATATCAAACGATATCATGTGCCAGACACTCCCTCCCCACTAAAATGATAACGTCATATATGCATAGTCCCTTACATGTAAAACTGAATGATTGCGTTTCGGATCATTGCATCATCATAGATCGTGCAATTTCAGAATATATTTATTCATTTAATTTTGAAAATGACTCAAGTATAGTCGAAACATGTCAACAGTTAAATAAAACTATTTTACTGTTTTTGAAAGTTTTAATTTTACACCTTTCAGCAATTAAAAATAGTATAATCTCTTTCTTTTTTTTCTTCTTTTTAATTTTTCCTTTACGGTAAATTGCCAAATGCAATTAAGGGCTATGTATGCTCATTCTCATATAGATTTTAAGCAAACATGGTTGGAAATTATTTAAAATGTGCATTAAAAAGACTTAATTGAGCTGCAGTTTCCACATAAATTTCATTCAAAAGTTCATTTTTTTTTCAATTGGAGAATACAAAAATTGAAATTTTGTGCACGTGACAAGTGTGTGATAAAAGGAGATCTTTACCGTCATCGCTTTACATTTTAAAAAATACCAAAAGTCCAAAATTGGTGTACGAATTTATGACGAAGACGTAACAGCCCAAAGTGAAAGTATTGGCATTGTCTCTAACTTGCTCAAACTGCTTCGATGGGCAACCGCAACAGACATCAAGAAGCTGCTAAGACTCTATGCTGGTCAAAAAATGTAACACTTTTCTTCTTGAGTGCAATTTGACAGAAACAACTGCATTCCATATTAATTTGCGCATTAGTTGTTCTAAGCGACCTCATTTCGATGTCCAGAAACCTAGATTAACCAACAACGTAACGAACTGTCAAAGGATAAGATCATAATGCTATAATGATCATACAATGCGAGTCAAAAATTTAAGTACAACATAAAATTTCAAAATAAAATTTTATTATTGACTGAAATTTTCTTTCCTTTTCACATGATCTACAAATTGCAGCTTAAAAAAATATTTAACAGATTTATACTTTAAATTTATCTCAAATAATAGAATTTATCAAAAGAACAAAAACGAGGGTGTCAAAAGTTTAAGCACGGTAGTTATTTAGTCTTTAATAAGAACAAGAATAAAAAAAACAAATTCTTCATTGTTGCTCCATTTTGCTAAATTAGTTTAAATATACGGTCTTCCATCGATGAAATGAGTTTCTGTATTGTTTCTGGTTCAATTTTAAACTACGCGTTCTGAACGGCATCTTTCAAATATTTAACTGAAGAATACTACTTTCTATTTGGATAAACTGCATGAATGAGAATACTCCACATATTTTCTATAGGATTTAAATAATGGCTAATTGCCGGCCATTTCAAAACAGATACGTCTTTCGACTTAAGCCACATTGAAGTTGAGTTTGAGGTATAGATTGAAGCATTATCATGTTGAAGTAAACATTTTTCTCCCCGCAAAACCTCGGCATGAAGGAGAAAAGGATTAGCAAGTATCTCTTGATAGATTTCAGAGTTTTCACGACCGCTGATGAATGCTAGACATGTATGACCATTGAAAGAAATAGCCCTCCCTCCATACCATTACACAACCACCACCATGTTGTCGGGTAAATATACTCCTCGGTTCTTTGCGGAGATCATGCCAATAGTACTTAAACCCATCAGGGCCATCGAGGTTCTATTTTTTTCATCACTGAATATGACATTCAGCCACTTATCACCAAATGACATATGCTCTTTGGCCCACTGTAATCTAGCTTCTTTATGGTGTCGTTTCAGACATGGTAACCGAGCCATTTTAAGGTTTTTGATTTATTCCGATTCCAAAACTTTTTTATTAATAGTTTTTTTCGATATTTGTCCCCCAAATGTATGTTTTATTTGCGAAACAGAGTAAATACCAGTTGAAGCCAAGTTTCTGATGCGGCGGTCTTCCCGCAAAGTAGTCACTCGTGGCCTTCCTGAACGGAATTTTCGTTTGAAATCATTACCACGAGCCGAAACTTGATGAATACCTCATTTTGATCTTTTTAATGCACTTGCAATTTCAGTAACAGACTTGTGTTTTGCTCTCATACTCCAAATAATTATTACCTCCCCGTCTGAAAATTCTTTCGACTTAGGCATTTTGTACTAATTCAAAAACAACAACTGACTGCTTCTTATGCACCCAGAAATCGTTTGCGCGCGCAACCGCTTACATCAGTTTGTGAAATTTGCATAAAAACGATTTTGTGCTTAAACTTTTGACACGGTTATTTTTGTTCTATTCTTAAAACTCCATGGTTTGAAATAAAATTTAAAAGATAATTTTATAGAATATGGTGTTAAAACTGCTATTATTAACATATACAAGACAGATATTGAAATAAAGTGAATATTTTAAGTTTATTTTAAAATTGTTATTGTGCTTAAACTATTGACACGTACTGTATACGATGTGTGTAAGTATATTAGAAAAGGATATAAATGAAGTGAATTAATACATATATAAAATATGTGCAGTGTTCTGAAATGAACAGAGTATGAAACGGTGGATTACATCTATTAAATTTGTTCTGCAACAGAGACAATCAGGCAATGTAATACTAGAATATATTCACCGTTCTTGTTATTTATGAGTATTCTATAAACTTTATTTTCTCCTACTAAAAGGAAATACCCTTTCAAAAAAATCTAAACTTACGGGTATTTTACCGTGAATCGCTCAAGTAAATTTACGTAAAATGTCATTTCGTTTAGTTAAACGATCAAATCCCGTAAATTTCATTTTTACGGCCAAAATCTGTTTATCTAAGACCAAATTCCGTTTATCTAGCAGCAAAAGCCCTTTTAGGTTGATTTCGTATGAAATACTATGTATTGCAATCTTCCCTATGTTGGAATTTCTGAAAATATTTTGCAGATCTACACCGATCATGACTCCTAGAACCATCCTCAGTAAAAAACATATCCATCTATCTATCTATATTAATATATATATATATATATATATATATATATATATATATATATATATATATATATATATATATATATATATATATATTTATATATATATATATATATATATACCCTATATATATAAAATCCTAATGAATCGAATTGAAACGAATTTATGTAACGATTCTATGAAACGACTGATTAAACAACTGATTACGTTTCACGGCGATTTCACCTAAAATATGGAATACTTTGCGATGAAATTAACACCAAAAATCCGTATTGATCCACAGATCTCAAAACTGGCATTAGAATTTTAAAATTAGAATTTGTTTTCGAAATATTAATTTTTTCTAATTTTAAATACTTTTTTTTCTAATGATGGCAACTCAAATTTAAATCATAACAGATATTTTTTTTTCATATTTTAGAAAAGGTTATTTTAAATTAATTTGGCGACGAGTTTGGCCTCCCTTAAATGTATGCTAAGAAATGCATCATGTTACTTTTATTCAGAATTCAATTTGTATTTCATTATCATTTTATTTAATACAAAACTTTCATTTAAAATTGAAACCTTTAAAATAAATGGCTTTTTCTTCATTCTTTTTTTAAAACGAAACGAAAAGAAAAATATTAGACACAAATGTCATATACGCAACGGGCTACCTAATTCGCGCCAAAGTGGCGTTATTTTGCCTGACATGGTAACCCGGTTATTGTTGCTTATTTATTAATAAATATTTATTTGAATTTATTTTCTTTTTATTTACAAAAAAATGTTACAAATTGTTTTGTTCTATAGTTATTAATTATTTTTTTTATTATTTATTGCTATTTCATTTTTAAAATAACAGAAAATAATTTAAAAATACATATGTAACAGGTATTTGAAAACGAGGTTTTCGCCAAATTGACGTAAAAAAAATCACGCCAAACCCGCTGCGTATGTGACAATGCAACAAATCATGAGATTTAATTTCCACTTCAAAAGCAACGTTTTAATTTTATTGCTTCTCCCGTCGACCTATTTCGCCAAATTATATAAATAGCCAAATTATACAAATTGACATATTTTTTTTAATTTTAAATACCAAAAGAACAAATAAATTAGTATAACATTATTAAAAATACAAATAAAACGTCGAAATAAAAATCACATGATGGCGTGAACATGTGTAACTTCCTTAAAGTCAAGTGAATGTGACATTTACGATCAACCATTATTGGCATTTAATCTTATAGTTTGGCGACATATTTTTGGTCGATGGGATAACCAAGTAGCACCGTTTTAATTTACCACTCGAAAAAAAAAATGCTAACTGCCGAGTTAAAAAAAAGCTATTGGCGAGATTTTCACACGGCTAACATAAAAGTACCAGGAATTCTTTATGATCATGGCAACTTTTATGTAGTTTTATTCGAAAAAATATATTTGATTCTTTAATCAAAATGGAAAGCTTTCTTATGAAAAGCGAAGGAATCAGCCCGTTGTTTATGGCAGTTACATGACTTGGACTATTATAATATAAACGAAATACTGGGGATAGAATAATACGAATTGAATATTTCCAACTGAGCGAAAAAATGCCCAGGCTGGGAATCGAACCCAGATCCTTGGCTTACAAGGCAATTGCTTTTCCGTTTAAGCTAACTGGGCCGACAACCAGCCAGCATATTTCGCTCAGATAACCTTATTGGTAGAAACTTCTGGTCTGTCATGTAGACAGCTCAACAGAACTCTCGGTCTCATGACAGACCAGAAGTTTCTACCAATAAGGTTATCTGAGCGAAATATGCTGGCTGGTTGTCGGCCCAGTTAGCTTAAACGGAAAAGCATTGGCCTTGTAAGCCAAGGATCTGGGTTCGATTCCCAGCCTGGGCATTTTTTCGCTCAGTTGGAAATATTCAATTCGTATGATTACTTTACCAGTCAGTTTGATTGTGTTAAAATAATAGATAGAATAATATTCGGCGAATTATCACACCTGTGGCTGGCTAACATTAAAGTACCAAAATGGCCACCTGGAATATAAATAGAGAAGGGATCCGCCTGAAGCTGTTGATGACAGTCACATGACTTAGGCTATTATTATAGAGATTGTTTTCAATTTTAAAAACAGCGCAAAGAATAATATTTCCTAACGATTAAAAATTTATTTTCACGTGACTATTAAAAACAGAAAAAAAAACTTTAAAATTACTATTAAATGAGTACGCGTTAAAGGCAGGAAAATATTGAAAATTATGTCCTGAAAATTGTATTTACACGTGAATATTAAAAGGGAAAGGAAACTTTAAAATAATAAATACATTAATATGCGTTTAACCCTTTCACGGACAAGGCACTTCTATTCGTAAAATCTTGAAATCAGTGAATGGCACCAGAATTTACAAACAAATTTCGAAATACAAAAATGCTTTTGTTCACTTACTTAATAAAAGGGAAATTTTCATCCCAATATTCTGATGCTAATGTGGCATCTAAGAATTAAAATTCAGTGGTCCAAAAATGAACCACCGCCCTTGAAGGGGTTAAAGCAGCAGATTTTAGTAATTGTATTATGTCAATCGTTTTATAACGCTGTTAAAAAATACCGAGAGACAAAGACTCTGTTTACTTAATTCATTTTATTCTAGCTTCTTTTCAAATGTTTAACTGATATTCTTTAACCAAACATGAAAATAACCATTGGATGTCTTAACAGCAACTGATTCTACCTTAAATTTTTGCAATCAAAGGGAATTGAATGGAAACCCGTTTACAGGGAAATCGCTACAGGTTTTTTCAGTATAATTCAATATTCTCTAATCTTTTTAAAACCAATCAGATTAGCGTGCTTTTAGATTCTACAGTGTTTGAACGGGGGTTGGCGAGCGTAGCTTGCAGGGGGCATATATATATATATATATATTACTTTTTTATGGACACAATAACTTCCGTAATTCTGCACAAATTTCTTCCAAACTGATAGATAAAATCAAGGGGTATAAAATCTCGGTAAAGTTCATTAATGGGCAAAATCGGACAAAGGGGGTGGAAATAGGGAGAGGCTTTGTGAAAACCGAAAAGACCCCATAACTTCTTAATTTTTATACATGTTATGATTTAGAATAGAATTGTTAGATTATTCTAACATTGGAAGGCTTTACTAGTGAACGAACTAATTGGTTCTTATGTTACAAGTAGTTTAATGTTGAAAATGCAGTGCTAGCTGTCTCGATAGTAGTTGTGGATCACATACAGCAATAACAGAAGTGGTCAGAATAGGTAATTCTAACCTGTTTTATTAGTATAACAATTTGTTAATTGCAGTAGTCGAGTGAAGACTATGGAGTACATCGTTCCGTGAAGTTTCCCCAGAATGAATTGAAACGACACATAAGATCAGCTCAGCACTTTATTAGAACATCTTTCAAATGAGGCAGTTTCCACCAAGATTATTTATTAGCCATCTCTCCGTAGTAGTAATTAGGTCTAAACAAAGTTCCAGATAATCGAATAAAAAGACGGTGTCCAGGGGATGGATGTAAACTGGAAAATCGAATCAAATCTTTCAAAATCTGCTGAAACACAGCGAGTATCAACTTTTTGTTCCTCACGTGTAAGAATCCAAATATGACGTAGATCGCGCTCTCAACCAATGAATAATTAAGAATGTCACGTCATATAAAGAGTGCGGACAGAGCACGAGGATGAATTTGAAAGGAAAAGGGATAACCTCAGAAATGCGCGGGAAAGTAAAAATGGTAGCTAAAATAATATTCTCGAAAGAAAAAAGCCCGGAAATGGAACATTTAATATAAGAATACTAAAAGCGTAATATTTAAGCGATTAAGATAAGTGAGACATTAAATTAAAGGGAATTTAACAGAGTTAACGATAGAGATTATTTAATAATAAAGATTTAGTGAATATAAAGTAGTAATTTAGAATAAGATAAGGAAATCGCGGAATTAGATCTAATAATGTAACATACATATCAAATCAGTTTAAAGTTATTACTTCTACGGAAAAGGGGAAAAAATTATGTATCACAGATTTTTGATAAAATTAAAAATGAGCTCAAGGGGCGCAAAAATAAGGTTTTAGGGAGAAAAAAATTCATACCTTCGTCAAATCTTAAGATATCAAATTCACTTAAACTTATTATAAATCTTCTTAATATTTTCTACAACTTTTATATTGACAAGTTTTTGATAGGACCAACTCTTACTGCAAAAACAAATTAAAAACTAATAAAAATTGGGGGGGGAGGGGGGTTGAAGAAGAAAAAATTCATAACTTCGTCAATTCACAAGATATTTAATCCGCTTAAATTTATTATACACTATCTCAACGTTATCTTCAACTTTCATTTTGACAAGTTTTTGATAGGATCAACTCGTACAGAAAAAAAAAATTGAACAAAAATATTGGTTGACGAAAAAATCTTAAGGGTGTACTCAAATCCAAACGACTTATTTTCCGACTCATTTTTAAATTCCTTTTCACTCTCAAACGCATCCAATTGGCTGGTTCTCTTATTCAGAAACTATATAATGTGCTGTATTGGTCGGTTTTTTGATAAAGGCATAATATATTTCAAAAAATGCTGTCAAAATGGACATTTTGAACCGAATTTCCGGAAGCGATAGTGCTGGAAAAGAAAAAAATGGTCGTACTGAGATAAGAATTGTAAATTAAGTTCTAATTAATTGAACGAAAAATAAAAGCGCGGGTCGCTTAGAAATCTCTTCAAAAAATCCCGTCAGCAAGTTTCATGGATTTACTTTTAAAAATGAGTCTGAAAATGTGTCAGAAAATTTAGAGTTATTTCGCGTGGAAAAATATTTTTTTGAATACAGTCTTAATATGATTCTGATAAAAAACACTCTTACAGAAAAATGAAATTAAAAATTCGTCAAAAGAGGCCAGATAAAATTGTTAAACTGGATTTATCTCTAATCTTGATTTAGTTTTTGTTGGCGAAATTAGTACTTAACTTCAAAATCTATCTCCGCTTGTACGCCGAGCCGGCAGGGATTTTTTGCGTATTAGACGTTTATTCTAGTATGATGTTTCTTCTTTTATAAGTTTTGTTTCCGTACTTAATAAGAGTTGTATGCTTCTTTTATCTTTACGTATGTTATATGTGCAAGATAGAAATACTATAAAATATGTACCACAATATATCAGAATTGTAAGAGATGTTTTCAATATATGAATAAGGTAACGTTTTATGATATTAATTAAGTTAGTAGGATATCATTAGAATTAAAACGTACATAAAACAATAGTATCTCTCTATTCTAAAAAAAAGTAACTCCCGCTGTCACCGCCGCCGCCGCCGCCGCCGCCGGTTTTGAATTTTTTGTGACCGGAGGTCTTTCTTCGTTAATATTAAGAAAAATAATGCATACAAAAATATGAAAATTGGTAGTATTATACAGAAATGTTTGATAAACACGCTGATGTAGACAGTTTTCAAATCGAAGAATTATTTTAAGAGATATTTAATGCTAAAGTTGGACAAAATCGTTCCATTAAAAAAGTTTTATAGGAGCAAAAACTATACATCGGAATTTAATACTTTTTAGATCATTTTATACGTTATAATTTCCCGGTGTGCAGAAATAATTTATTTTTTTAATTTGACTCATTTTTCGAGGTTTCATTTCTATTTTAAATTCAAATTTTCAGCATTTCGAGAGATATTTTTTTACTTATTTCAGAAAATTGTACTAATTTAACCTGTTGCCAAACTGTATAAACAACGGAAACAATAATGTTTGCTTCAAATTAAAAATTTATTTACGCGTGACTATTATAAACAGAAAAGAAAAACTTTCAAATTAGAATTAAATAATTACGTATAAAAAGCAGGAATTTATTGAAAATTACTTCATCTATAATTACACGTGAATTTTAACACAGAAAGGATATTGTAAAGTAATAAATTCATCAACATGCGTTAGAAGTCTTAAATAGGAGAAATTACATCACATTTACGTCACATTACACTTATTACGTAAAATGAAAGAAAAATAATATTGCAAAATAGTAGTTTAAATTTAAAAATAGCGCGAGACATTTACTTGATATTTTGAGATGAACTTTTCAACTATTTTTTTTTTTTTTTTTTTTTTTTTTTTTGACAGTGCAAATAATATTTCATTTCTAATAAAAGCATTTTCACGTGAATATTAAAAAGGGAAAGAAAAGTTTGGTGAAAATTACGTCAGATTAAAAACGATATATTTAAAATGTTTTATTTAAAAGGACTTTCTTTTCGCTTTGTTAAAAAATACCGGGAGACAAAGACTCTGTTTACTTAATTCATTTTATATTAGATGATTTTGAAATGCCATTGTATCTTTTAACAGCAGCTGATTTTTCCGTAAAATTCCCCAATCAAAGAGAAATGAATAGAAACCCGTTTATAGGGCGATCGCCTTTGTTTTTTTAATTATAATTCAATCTTCCAAAAAAATTCAATTAAAGCCGATCAAAGTAGCGTGCTTTTAGAGACTGCAGTGTCTGAACGGGGGGTTGGCGAGCGTAGCTCGTAGGGGGCCGAGCCCCCTAGTATTATAAAAAATATACCAATTGCTGTACTCCATAAGTCAAAACAAATTCTCACTCTTTATGTTATTCACAAAGTACAAATGGAATCTGTAAATTTTGGAAATACACATCGTCAGTTAAAAGGAAAAATTTGTTTTCGGTAATTATTTAATTTATAAATTTTATTATATAATTTCGGTTGTTTATTAGTTTTTCCTCCATTGTCACCAGTTACGCTCATATCGCTGCTGTAAGCAATTTTACTGGAACTATTTGTTAATAAGTGACGAGAAGGGATGCTGGGCCTGCTTTACTGTCAAACAAGTTAGAAAAACTATAAATGGGGCCTTATTATCTCCTAGGTAACCTTCCTCCACTTTTTTGAAATGGGTATGGTATGGGGCATTCTCACAATTATTTGACTTTTGGGGAAAAAATATCTGGTGAAATTAAACTTGCTAAAATGACATTTTAACCTGATTGATGAATGCCTTTTGATGATTCAAAATAAAGAAAAAATGGTCAGCAGCGAATTTTTTTTTTTTTTTTTTTTTAACTGAGGTTTATGTTAAACTTGCGAGTTTAATTTTCCTTACCGTTTCACCCCTATAACTTTTTATTTTCTTCTAAATTTTTACTTATAATGAATTTGCATAGTACACACAGGACATTCAAATAGGCAATAATAGCAATGTAGTAATTTTAATACAGAATTTTTGTATAACATTGTCTTAAAGAGGTGTTAAAGAAGGGACGGTAACGTAAAAAAAGGGGATGGTATTGGAAAAAAGGGACGAAATGGTAAAAAAAAAGGGACGGTAAGGATGGAACGGTAAGGAAAATTACCACCTGTTTTTAGGCAAATCATGTTAAGACTAAGTGATAGCCACAATGTTCATTGATTTTTAGGAACTGTTGTTAACATTGAATTAAATTAATTTTTTTTTAATGTACCTCGAAAAGTGCAGGAATAAACCTTGGGACGGTGAGAATACCAATAAAGCCACGATGCTTGAAATTAATATTTAAATGCTGATTTAAATTCTACAGTAAATTTCCTGCCAAAGAATTTTAGACATTATTTCTCTAGTATACTTCTGCATGAGAAAAAAACTTGGAGAAAATTCTGTGGCTGCATCTGAAATGGTTTTCTGTATAATTTTAGAAGAGGGATGGTAAAGAATGTAAAACCTAGGGAGAGAGTTTAAAAAAATAATAATAACCCTAAAAATGTGTGCAGGTTAATTTTTAGCTATATATTTATATAAAACAATAATTCTAGTTTACAGAATTACATTACTAATATACTTAATTACATCGAATTATTTTTATTGAAACAAATTTATCCAGACAGCTCCAAACATAAAAATCAGCATCAGGAACACGGGACGGTATAGGAGTTTTCCAGGTGTTAGGACCCCCAACATCGTCCAAAACTTATTTATCTCATTAATATTGTTGTGCAATCATGCAATGGGATGTTCCCCAGTATATGAAAAAAAAACGAAAAAGTGTATTAAATAAGACATATTATTCAGGGACATGAAAGTCAAAAGATTGTGAGAATGCCCCATATACGTCTAATTTACTCGCAAAATTTTGAGATTAAACAAGATTACATTTACTTTTCGTGGTGGAAGTTTGCCTAGGCAACAATTATGCCCCGGCTACAACACTCGTATTACTACACAAGTCTCCACATACACATAATACATGTGGAGAAAACCAAATATTACATAATAATCATTTGATTTTCAATGTAAAATAAACTTTTTGTCATTTACATAAATTAGCCAATAAGAGTTGACAATCATACAAAATTACATGCACTTATTTATTTCAAAAAATGAAAAGTTTTCTGAAAGCTGCCCCAAATAATGCAATTGTTCCTTATAAAAACATTTCTTACTGTTAAACTATTTTTATGTATGGAAACTACAATTGACTGTCAACTGAATGGTGACAAGCAAATAGGCGATACATAAATATTGTACTATATAATTGTTTTAATTTAATATTTATCTATCATTTTAATCGTAATGCGTAAAATTATCAAATTGTTAGTAGTTAATTTTTTTTTAATCCGCACATTTTCAATTATTAATCAGAATTAAAAAAAAAAAATCCTTTATAAAATAGAAACATGGATTTACCAAGTTAAAATCTACTACATTTATCGGTAGTAGTGACGTAGACTTGTAGACTTGTAGTAGACTTGTGTATCAAGTCTTTTAATGGACTTCTAAGACTATTTTATGTGATTTGCTAAATAAACATTACATACTGAAGATTTGTTATTCCCATGAATATTTATATATGGATTTAACAATATTTCTTAAAATAAAAATTTATTGTAGCGTTAAGGCTTATTTATGACCTTCATAGATTTTATTCACTCGAAATTTGTACAATCGTCAGGTATTTCTTTATAAAGTTAATTGCCATATTATTTAAATCGCAGATTAAAATATTATGCTTAATTTATTCTATATTTTAATTTTCATTTCACATATTTCTTGAAATAACACTTCGACGTAAATTGATATATTTCTAAAGTGCTTTTCTATAGTTGAATGAATATATAGGAACTACTGTAAATGAATAATTACATAGAGGATACGTATATTTTAGCATTAAATATTTATTATAAATTTAAAATAACTTAGCACAAAATCTGCCGAATGAATTAGTGTGTCTTGAACAGAGAAAGGTGAAATACAGGCATTGGAATTTGATAGGCTATGAGGAATTTAGAGCTAATGCTAGAGAATTGCTCTTTTGTTTCAAGAACATTCCACCAGATGGCAGTATCACACAATCATCTTTGTTGTTTTACTGGCATAGAGACTCAGAACAGTTAGTGTTCCTCCATGACTCATTGCAATGAGCAGCAATATGCTGCTGGATTAAAAATCCACTAATATTCCAAAAGGATAATATTTTACATTAAAAAACTACAAGAAACTAATATTTAATCATTAATTCAAAGTCTTTTTTATATTTGTATTTATAAATAGTCTCAAGAAAATACATCTGTTTTTTTGTGTATTGTGTGCAGCATATTATTCTAGTGTATTTTTTCTTCAAATAGATGTTTTCTGTTCATCCTAAGTAGAATATATTTCTACTGAATAATACATCAAAACATAAACTTTTAACTTTTTTATTATTTACTGTTGAGGAACTTCTTATTAATGCCTTCATATGGAATAACATTCCAACAGATAACATGTCGAATCGGATATTATCGGCAAGAAGTTTCTTTCTGATTTAACAAGCTCATGTAAACAAACTCTGTCAAGGCAACATCGCCATGTTCTGTAATGTGATTTCATTAGTTTAAAGAATGAAAGAAAAACCTTAAACTCTGAGCATGCAACTTCTGCGTATATACTATTAGAAAGACACGTTGCCCCCAATAAATCAATTTTTGAATTTTCTAAACCTTTCCCTACTCTTTTTATTTTACAACATGTAATTTGAACAAATGATCACAAAATGTATCTTTACTTAAAAATATATCCAATATAAGTACGTTAATTGAGGACTAAAAATTTAGAACGCTGAAAGTCCAAAAGAGGAAATTTTTCAAGAAGGAAAAAAAAAGAAAAAATCCCTGCCTGCTCGGGCCTACAGGCGGAGGTAGATTTCGAAGTTAAGTACTAAATTCACCAACAAAACTTAAATCAAGATTAAAGATAATCCCAGTTCCTTCGCTAAGAATGAGCTCTGGGGAGCTAAACATTTTGTGAAAATTCTAATATACACACACGCATGTATATGGAATAGGTTTAAAAATGGCTAAATCAAATTCAGAGAACCTCAAAGTGTTAAAATATGTTAATATTTCTATACTCGGGTTTTTATCATGTTTTAATACGTTTCTTCAAACTCAATGACGTTACATATTCACCTGCTGTGGTCCATTACATTTTCAATATGACGCAATATTTTTTTTTTTTTTTAATTCGTCAAACTATTTATTTAATTTTGAATTTTCATGCAGAAATCTTGCTCTAGAAAACTTATGACGTAATATTCAATTTGTCAAACTGTTTATCTAATTTAATTTTTCACGTGAAAACATTGCATTAGAAAAAAAATTGCTGTGGTTAGAATTTTATTGCTTTTTTTTAATTGTTGGCAACAGCTATAACGAAAAATATTTATTTTTTCCTGCCATTGTTGTGTAAAAGCTGGTTTTATCAGAATCATGTTAAGACGGTATTCAAAATTTTAAACCTTCCCCATTCCCATTCCCTTGGACTGATTTTGCTCATTTTCAATCCCCGCCGAGAAATTAGCCATCTTAAAGTTGTTGGCGAGTTTGAAGACGTTCAGTGCATAATTGCGACTTTTATCGTGCGGACAAAATTTAGTACATACATACATACATATATATATATAAACTTTTTAGGTGGGGGTGGTTTTGGGTTCCTGGGGTCATGTAATGAAAAGTTATGAAGGAATTTTTCCAAAGTCGCACCATGGTAACGACTGCAATATGTAGTATTTCTTACGAAATCTACCTAAAACTCCTACTTCTGGTACTTACAGCGTTTTCCACTTCACTCTTTTTGGGCTCTTTGTTAAAAATTTATAAATGTAGCTTTCCCCCGTTTAGTGTTTAAATACCTAATAGTATCATTTGTAAACATTTCTCTTATTTATATATTTAATATTTTTCAACCTTGCTTAAAAATTTCCCATTCATGTATACAATAATAACATAATCAAGTTGTGTAACGACCACCAGTCGCCGCGCATCTAATCACTGGCACTTTCAGCGTCCTCCACTTAACTTCTTGTGGTCCATGCAACCAGAGACATTTTCCTACTCTTTTTTTTAACTATTTCTACTAGGGCTGGCATTTCAAGTGTTCTCTTGTTTGTTCAGCTTGGCATTTAAGACATTTTTTTCGTAAAAAAAAAAAAAAAGACTTCTGGTATTTACAGCGTTTTCCACTTCACTCCTTTTGGGCTCTTAGTTCAAAATTTTAGAATGTAGCTACCTAGCTTCCTTCCGTTTAGTGTTTAATTACCTAATATTATTATTTGTAAATATTTGTCTGATTTATATATTTAATATTTTTCAACCTTGCTTAAAAGTATCAAATTCATGTAAACAACAACAATATAATAACTCCACTTCATTTCATGTGGCGCATTTAGTGTTCTCCACTTTACTTCGTTTGGCGCATTCAGCCTTCTCCACTTAACTTCGTGTGGCCCATTCAATCAGCGGCATTTTCCTACTCTTTTTTTTGAACCATTTCTGCTAGGGTTTGCACTTCAAGGGTTCTCCTGTTTGTTAAGCTTGGCATTTATGACATTTTTTCATAAAAAAATTCTTCACTCCTTTTGGGCCCTTAGTTCAAAATTTTAAACTGCAACTACCTAGCTTCCTTTCGTTTAGTTACCTAATATTATCATTTGTAAATATTTCTCTTATTTATATATTTAATCTTTTTCACCTTGCTTAAAAATATCCCTTTCATGTAAACAATAACAATATAATAAAGTTGTGTAACGGGGACCAGTCGCCGCGCATCTTATCACTGGCACTTTCAGCGAACTCCTCATCACTTCATGTGGCACATTCAGCGTTCTCTACTTCAGTTCGTGTGGCCCATTCCAATGGAGCTATGAATAAAGGGGAGGAGACAGAGTCTACTAGTTGCGAGTGAAGTACCTGAGGAGGTTATCACAAGATGGCTGCTGCCTTTTTTAATCGGATCCACATTTTCTGATTACCGCCGGTGAAAACTTCCACTGATAAACTAGAACAGAAAATTTCGTCTTATTTAAGTGCCTCACTCATGGGAAATTTATCTCACAAATATGGTAAAAAAATTCAATTTATTTTTACTGGTGTCATTTTTCCCAGGTATTACAATGTTTTCACTGACACGAGTTTGTTTTCGTTGTCACAGTATGGCGGAACTACTGCCGCTCAAGTAAACTCCTATCAGTAAAAATGGATATCAGTTTTTGACATTATTTTTGACTGAAATTTTCCCTTAAGGCGTCTAAATAAAGTGAAAACTTCTACTTAGATTTACAGATGGAAGTTAGTCCTGGATGTAATAAACCCATGCGAAAGTGGTTACAGATGAAGCTTCACTATATTTATGATATGTCAGTGCCTCTTTCTTAATAGTTCCATGCCTATTCCACCAGCGATATTTACTCTTTTTTTAACTATTTCTACTAGTGTTTGCACTTCAAGGGTTCTCCTGTTTCTTAAGCTTGGCATTTAAGACGTAAAGACGATTTTTTTCGTAATAAATAAATAAATAAATAAATAAATAAATAATAAAAAAAGCAATTTAAGAAATTACAACGACCATTTGGAAAATGATTTTTTCAAAATTTAAGGGGTCTCAGGACTCTTAAAGCTCTGAAATTTTCGAAATTTTAATCTTTTTATATGTTAAACATCTATGTTTTCTGAACATTTTGATATAATTGTTTCCTTGAAATTTCCATTCGAACAGAAGTTATGGCTTTTAGAATTATACTCGCTCAATAGTTGAAGCGGTGTTTCTAAAACTTTGAAGTCATTTTTCTCCAAATGACGTTTTTGGGCATAACGCACACGATATCTCAAAAACTTCTGAATATTTTTTCATGAAATTTTCAAAACATATGTTTCATGTTAGTCTGTATAAACTGAACCTAAAATTTCCTTTTTATTGTAAAAAGAAAAAATTTTTTAGGGGTTTATATTGTTGAAATTTTCTAAATTTTGCATTAGCTAAATACAACTTTGTATTAAAAATATAAAAATACTTTAAATGCAAATTAATTTAGGTTCAATGTAATTACTATAATCTGGGGTATAAGTAGGCACCAAAATTTTCATTCTAGTTGCGAAATTTATTTTGTAATCGTGCGCATAAGCTGTTATGCTAATTTTCTGCTCGTCAAATGCCTGACAGTTTTGAGCTCCCTGTAAATGCTAATTGTGCATCTTGCAATTTTTCAAATATTTGAAATGAAAGAACATTCTTGTATCTTTCATTCCCATTCAAAATTATGTCTTAATATCAAATACATTTTAAGATATTAAATGGTGAAAATGGTCCTTTTTTTTTTCCTTTTTTCCAATTTTAAGAGTCCTGAGACCCCTTAAGACAAAAAATCGCACGCAGTGGATCATACATTACGTACGCCATGAATTAAAATTAATAGTGTTATTACACGTAAAAATTGCAAGCGCTAAAGTCGCCTGCGACTCGTACGTGTTATCCAAGCATTTCATTGGCTGTTCGGGAAAAGGCTTTTCAATCGTCAGATTTCCAAGAAATCTGATGACACATTTTAAATGAAATTTCATTCTTAAACTTCTAAACATCCCACAATATTACTTTTTACACCGTCGGATAGAGAAAAAAATGTACTTTTAAAGGCAATTTGTTTGAAAGCTGTATCTCAATTTGTTTCTGAGTTATTAATTTTGTTTTGTAGTTTTTATTACTTTTTTGTCATAGTGGCAACAGAAGGTATCCATCGTTGTTGAATGTAAAGGGAAATACAGATTACTGTATAGACCAATCAGAAAACGAATAAAATGTGGATTAAATCAATAAAAACCTTCAGATATGCTTTTGATTTCCTACCCTGACAGAGAACAATAACCATTTTTCCAAATGGTTAAAAAAAAAAAAATAGATTGACTTTTTGGTACTTTTAGCGTTTTTTAATGTTACACCTGGATTAATATTTCGGTTAGTTTAGTTGCATTTAGTCTCTTTAGTACCAATTTGTAATGTTCAATAACTTAAAATAATTCGAAAATTAAATAGAATATTTTTACATATAACATACTCAACTTTTTATTGTTTGTGAAAATCGTTGAAAATAATTGAAATCGTAGTTAAATACAATGCTATTATGTGATTAAAATAAATCTCTTTAATCTATTTTTGGTATGCGGGTTTGCCATCAAGAGAACGTTGCAACTTTTTAGATTCCACTTTGTTCATTTCCAGAGTAAATATTGTGTATTTAAACAAGATATATATATATATACTCGTACATGCTCAAGCGCGATTTAAACTCAATGATTGTATGCGGGTTGATCAATAGTTAGATTTAAAAAAGAGTAAAAATCACGAGGTTTTATTTAAGAAGAAATAACGCTTAAAAGTTTAAAGACAAAATGAAGGTATTACTTCAATAATGTTCTTATAAATGTTAAAAGCATTATAACGTTATTTGACTAAAAGAAATACATGTCACTCCACAGTCAATTACTTCTTATCAGGTGCGTTCGTAATTATATAAATACGTATCACCTATAGTCGTCGTCCTGTCTGCCTGTCTGTCTGTCTGCATATAACAAACAAAAACTACCCAACAGAATGATTTGAAATTTAATATATATATAATCGTTGCAGAATTTTGTCGAGTCATTTCAAAATTTATGAAAATCAAATCAAAACTTTAAAAAGATATTAATAAATGTTTTCTTCATTCTATTATATCCTATCATACGTAATTAATTCAACGATATGCCATGATAGGCCGATGGTGATGACGTTCTATTTAAGATGGAGCCATATAATTTCCGTATTGCTGAATTTTATATATAGAATAGTAATACATTTTGTATTCGTGCATTCTTGCATAAGAGTGCAACAGCTATTGCACTGATATCTGAATATTTATAAAACTAGTTTTAGTACGAACGCACCTCATTTACCACGTTTGACGTGCAATTTCTGACCTTTTTTTTTTTCAATAGCTTTATACAATTTTCATAACTTAAGTAAAAGTTTTATAAATAGTAAATAGCACCTTCGTAATTAATTGATTTTGTAAAATGACAAATATTTACCCCGATAGAATCTAATATAACTAGAAAACAGGAATTCTGCTTTTTAAGAATTTACTGTCGCCCTCGATGAAAATAAAATAATATGCATATATAAATAGTACAAAACATATTTCAATTTTAAGACTTAAAGTACACGCTTTTATTTTATGTAAAATGACGTCATTCGCATCCGCTTAAGAATTCACACATTTACGATCCACTCTTAAACATATGTAGTGAAGCATGCATAGGACGTCACTGTCGCAAAATAATACACAAATGTAGCAAAAAAGATATCGTCATTAAAAAAAATCGGCAAAAAAACCCTACTATCTAATGATTCATAGGCCTTTATTTGTTTGTAACATTAATATAGATACTTAAAATTAAATATAGTTTATAATAGCTCCATGTTTTAACAGAAATCAATCATTTATATTTTTTCAAAATAGCACGTATTTTAATTACATTCTCTTTAGGTTGTTATGAGAAAATGGCAACAAAAATATATAACTATTATTTTAGAACTATTTTTCCTTTACTTTCTACAGAAATAGAGTACTTCCGTTGCCGATATTAAGAAAATGGCTCTAAAAACTACAAAAAAAAAATTAATATTTCAAAAATAAATGGAGATACAGTTATCAAACAAATTGCATTAAAAAGTACTTTTTTTCCCCAGTACGACGGTATAAAAATCGAAAATTTGCGATGCTTAGAAGTTTAAAAAATTGCTATAGAGTATTTAATTGTACAATGATACATCTGTTTTGTTTTACGGCTGGGTTCTGTAACGTAACATTATTTTTTGGAGACGACACAAAATAAGCTGGGAGAAAGAAATAGCATGCCGGGGCTAAAACTTAAATTATATTAAGTTTTAGTCTTTAGAAAGTTTTAAAACGTTAACCGAATGCAACTCTTTTTGTAATTAAAATGGAGATCTGTTATCTATTGCAAATATGCGGGTTCAACATCCAATAACCTACGAACCTTTTAACATTGTATTTTGCCTTATTTGCAGAGTAAATATTGTGAGCAAGAAGTTCATAGATGCGTATGATTGACTTTAGCTGAACGGTCGTATGCGGGTAAATCAATACTTAGAAGGGGAAATGACTATGTGGAAAAATAAAAGACAGATCAAGGTTAAATAAAAAAAAATAATAATTTTTACTTTCTTCTTTAGTATATTATAAAGCACAATCTATATAACAAAGGACAATCTACATAACAAAGGACAAACGCTAACGTTATTTTGAATGTGGAAACACCAGACGATTAAATTTTGTTCTGATTTTTTTTTTTTCATTTGTAAAAATCGTATATTTTCAATTTTTACACTGTCAAATAAGAAAAAAAATTTACTTAAAAAAAAAAATTGTTTGAAAATAGTCACCCAAGGTGTTTCAAACCTGTATCGGAATTACTCATGCTTTTAGGTTTTTAAAGGTGGTTTTAGAATGTGGATTTTTTTTTTTTAATTCTCTCTATCGTGTGCAGAGGATTATGAAAGAAAAATCCATTTGCACTCTAATTAATTTAAATAGCTTAGCATTTGTTTCTAGCTTATATTCCATAAAGAAATTGAAACTTCATGCATGCATAAATAAATTTAAAGAAAAGAAAAATTCATTTGCACTCAAATTAATTTAAATAGGTTTGGTAATTTAAATAGTTCTTTTTGTTCTAGCTTATATTCCATAAAATATTTGAAACTTCGTGCATATAAATAAATAAAGTAATAAAATACAAATATAACACAAATATAAATGACACAAATATAATCAAACTACCTGCTTAAACCATTGAAATAATAACAAAGTAAAACGCTGATGTCTTTGGCGAATTGTTGGTCAGTTGGTTAAACTCCTTCTTCGTTTAACTCCTGGCACGGGGCTAATACGGAAGTGCCCCATGTCAATAAATTTCAAAACTTTATTTGGATGCATAACTGTTGTTTTTCATATAAAAATGATTTTTGGTGTTGTTAGTGGACATTAAATAAAAGAAAATATAGGCTTAATAGTATCAGATAATATATATAATGCCTATTTTATGTAAAAAAAAAAATCTCTATAATAATAGCGTAAGTCATGTGACTGTCATCAACAGTTCCGGGGTGACCGCTTCCCTTTTTATATGCCAGGTGGCCATTTTGTTACTTTAATGTTAGCCAGGCACAGGTGATAATTTGCCAAATATTGATCCATCACCATCATCTCATCTACATTATAATAGTACAAGTCATCTGACTGTCATAAGTAATTACTGGTTGACCCTGTCGCATTTCATATGCAAGACTTCCATTTTAATTTTTTTTAATTCGAATAAAATTACATAAATGTTGCCAGGATCGCAAAGAATTATTGGTACTTTTATGTTAGCCGGGCGCAAATCTCGCCAATAGAATTTTTTTTCCGCGTGGTAAATCAAAGCAATGCATTGATGTTGAAATTAAATGTCGTGGTTTATGGTATTATTTATTATTTTTCTTTTCTTTTCTTAAAATGAAAGTCGTGAACTTAAAAATTTTCAGTTTTAAATTAAAGTTATGTATTTGAAATAAAATGAATGAAAGTATCATATTTTAAATGAAATTAATGAAATATCAAAAAATGCGACGGCAATAATGCTTGGCGATTTATCACCTCCGCCAGATTTCTTGATTTCTCTATCATAATATTCTAATTTGGCATAGGATTGAGCAAGTAAATTAAATTATGAATAAAAGTGACATTTTACAATGCTTAGCAAACATTTAATGGAGACCAAACTGGTCGCTAAGGGCGGCTAGTACTTAAAATGGTAATATTGGCTTGGAATTGCCCCAGAGCAGTCTATATGTGCTTCCATGAATGTTACAAATAAATGACCTAACATTTAAAAGAATTACCAGCTGTAAAATAATAGAAAATAGCCAACATAATGTTTCTCCAAATCTGTCTTCATTTCCAATGTATATATAGGGGAGAGGGGGGCAGATGTGAACAGTACATATTTCACTCAGTTAATTTGAAATAAAAAAATTCAAAAAATTGTCAATAGATGACAGTACTAGTACCATCTTTTGGCTGAATTTTCAGAACAATGGGCCATTTTGATTTCTGGAATTTGTAATGTGTTTGTTTAAGAAAGTGTTAAGTAAAAAAGTCTTCTAAAATTGTTGTAGTAAAAATTCATTCAAAACATTTTTAAAAATAGAATATCAGCACTGCATTCTATAGTGGCATTAATTTGGTAAGTCTACAAAAAGTTTTGTTTCCTTATTTCAATTAAAAATATCTTTTTTTTTATAAGTTAGACTTAAATTGGTAGATGGGGCACATGTGAACAGAACATATGAAGGCAGATGTGGACAGTTCACAAGTTCATTTTTTAAGTCTGTGAATGCATTTGTTTTGTTTAAAATTTAATTACCCTTGTCAAACATTGAGCTATAAATTCAATGTTTTATGATTGCTTCACAGTTTTAATTTACTAGAACTTAGATAACAATTAAAAGTGATGGCTTTCTTTAAAAACCAATATGTTTATTTGTTATTCTTTAATAATTTCCAGTTTTAAACATATTTATTTTCTCTTAGCCAAATTAAAGTATTTGTAAGATATTTTATTTTATGAAAGTAAAATTTCGTTGGCTAAAAAAGTGATAAGTAGTACTCTGATGATCACCAATTTTTTATATCACAATTTTACGAATTTTTAAAACTATGATGCAGAATTTTGTTATACACACTGCATAACATTTAGAAAAAAATCAAAGCACAATAACAGAATTGTTCAATAACTTATTTAAAAGTAACACAGCTTTGCTATGCTTCATTCAAAAGGAGTAGGCATATTAATGTGTAATTTTACGAAAATTTCTTGTATCTATGTTGAATTATTTACGGATTTATTCACACAAGTAGAAAGAGGGCCTCTAATTAGTTTTTAATCACAGTTTTTATTCACAAAACATTATTTTTGTCTTATTTGTGCATGTGTTCACATGTGCCCCTGTTCACAACAACCCTTCCACCGGGGCACATGTGAAGAAATTTAGAATTTTTTTAGAATTGTGATATAAGTTTGAAATTCTTGATAAATGCATCCAAAAGTTTCACCAAAAGAATAAACAAAGTGTAAATATTCATATAAATCAATTTTTGTTTCAGTAGTTCATAACAATCTTGAGAAATAGTCAAAAATGTAAAAATTGTTCACATGTGGTCTCCACTCCCCTACATTAAATGATGTTCCAATTCTTCCACAGACTGACTTTCCTTACTGAACTAGTACGATATGTTATAGATGTTTGTGAGTTATTTATATGATTATTTATATGTTAATTTATACGTTTTTTATATGTTTATATAAAAATTTTGCATTTAAAATCTAAAGTAAATCTTTTTTAAACTAGCCGCTCTTGGCGACCAGTTTGGTCTCCTTTAAATCTATGGTAAGTATTGTATCATGTTATTTTTATTGATAATTTAATTTACTTGCTCAATCCTTTACCAAATCGGAAGATTTTGATACAGAAATCATAAACTCGGTAATTTTATGTTAGCCGAGTGCAGGTGATAAATCGCAAAATATTGTACCCGTCGAATATTTTCTTATTTCGGCATTTCTTGAGTCGGCAGCTCTATTCTGTTTGACTGCTTCTGTAAGAAATTATTATGATCTCACAATAGGTTGGAAAGCCCTGTCGTAAGGTGAACAACACAGGGTTGTCTAACTTGGTGCAGCCGAAATACCAGTAATTACAGAGATCTTCGCCTTATGTAGTCTCCAAACTTCTGTGATTAAATAAGTCCAAGCTTTCTCTAGAAAATTACTGGTATTTTTTGGCCGCTATGTTGAGCGGCCCTGTTGTAAGGTATGTATATTAAGAAGTGGGCCTGCAAATTTTCTATTTAAGCTGCGAAGTGGCGAGAAATCAGAGCTACATTCGTGAGTTTAGAATTTCGTGAAAGCTAAATTCGATTTAACCAAATTAGCGAACTTAGAGTTTAAAAGGTTACTAAGAAGTAGGGTGCCTTTATATAGGAGTGAAGAAACACCGGATATGAAATTTGATTGTTTGAAATGATTTTGGACTAAGAAAACTAAAGGTAAATTGAGATTTATATAGAGAATATTAAATTAAATCATAAGTAGATATTTAAATATTGTTTTATGCACAAAGTACAAATATTTTAGTTCACAGATTTAATAATATAGATACATAAAAATATAATATATATAGTAAAAAACAGCATCTGTATGCAAATTTCATTAAAATTACAAAAAATGTTAACGATTATTTCGAAGTTAAAAAAAATTTAAATTCGTCAAAGCTGTGATCACTAAAATATGTATCAGTGCTTTGCGCCCATGAAAACAAGAAACATCGCTGGATACAGCAAATTCGTTGTGCAGTAGCCTCTAAAATGTGGGAAATAAATCAAAACGCCGATCACTAATATGTATGAGCACTTCACACACATAGAAACAAAAAAATATCACTAGATATAGCAAACTCGTTATACAGCAATGTCTGTAATACATGATATTAGTTGAGGCCGCAGTCACTAACGTATGTATCATGGCTCATAAAAAAAGAAAACAAATGACTGGATGCAGCAAACTCGTTGTGCAGCAATCTCTAAAATACACGGCATTTGTTAGATCCGGGGTCACTAACGTATGTATGACGGCTGCGCGCCAATGAAAACAAACAAACAAAAAAAAAAATTCATCAATGCAGCAAACACGCTGTACAGCAATTCCTAAAATGCACAAAATTCGTCAAAACCGCGATTACTAAAAGAGTCAACTATGAGGAACTTTCATCAGTAAAATTTACAATATAAAGTTTACGAAAACAGGAAAAATAACTTTGAATATTTATACATTGAACTTAACATTGCTTTCCTTAAACATCCTTCTCGGCTGGTGTATAAAAATTTGTGGTGTCAGTTGAAACTTATCTATTGTACTTAACTATGCACCGCAATATTTTTTCACTCCTTGTTTTTCTTTTAATATTATGACATAACCGTTAAAGGGTATAATTGTTATTTTAATTAATGAAATAACTAATACAATTTGAAACATTTCAGAAATCCTCTACTTTTCTGAATCCATTATTAAAACATTAATTCATCTTACACATAATTTAGTCTAAAAAAATCCCTGCCAGCCCGGCCTACAGGCGGAGGTAGATTTCCAAGTTAAATATACTAATTTCACCAACAAAAACTAAATCATGATTAGAGATAATTTTAACGATTTTATCTGGCCGCTTTTGACGAGTTTTTATTTCGTTTTTATATAATAGCTGGTTTTATCAGAATCATGTTAAGGCGGTATTAAAAAAAATACTTTCCCATGCTCAACAACTCGAAATTTTCAGGCACATTTTCAGATTCATTTCTAATAGAAAAAATATGAAACTTGGTGACGTGATTTTTGACGAGATTTATAAGCAACCTGTGTTTTTATTTTTCGAGCAATTAATTAAAACTTGATTTAAAAACAATTATTTTCTCAGTAGGACAATATTTTTCGTTTCTAACACAATCGCTTCAGGAAATTCTGTTCAAAATGCCTATTTTTACATAATTTTTTGAAATATATTCTGCTTCTACCAAAAAACCGATCATTACGGTACATTATATATCAAAAACCGTTGTAAGTTTTCGTAAAAACCCAAACAAATTTTACTTCACCCTTTCTTATCATATAAATAAAAACATACATTTATTTTACTTAAATAGGTGTCACAAATAAAAATCAAAATATGTTGACATGTTTCGGTTTAATAGTAAAAACCGTAATCATAAACACACACATAATAAAAAAAAAAAAAAATGAATGACACTGGGTACCAAAAAATAATCTAAAAACCAAAAAACATAAAAATGCAAACATTGCGCCCTCTATGATCTCAAATAGCCTACGCCACCGCGGCTCCCTCTATCACACTCCCTTTTTAAGTATTTATTAAGGAATTCCAACCATAAAATAGGAATATCAAAGGATAAAGAATCATTACACACAGTATCCCTCCTAGAATATATCTCAATAGATTCCCGGATGATTGACTTGCGGTATAAACTGGAAACAAACACTAATCTACTATCTCTGAAACAAATATTAACCCCCCTCTTTAAAAACAGCCTTGATAACGCAGTCTTATCCCTACCAAATTTTATATCTGATTCATGCTCTTTCCTCCTAATCCCAAACTTTCTACCTGTCATACCAATATATTAATTAATATCCCCCCCTTCATTCTCATATGGAATTTCATACACCCGTGCGAGATCATCCTGTGCAACCGGATCAAAAGGTCTGTACAGAAGATGTTTCAACTTAGGAGGTGGTTTAGCAACTAATTCTAACTTAAACTTCATTAATTTACTTTTAAGTCTCTCAAAATTACCCTTGATATATGGAAACGATAACCTTTTAAACTTATTAAACCCCCCCCCTCTCGCACACCTTATCAACCAAAGTACAACTGACCTGTGAATGACCTTTACACTTATAATTTTTAATCAAATTATTAATCTTCTCTCTTTTGTAACCATTTACTTTAGCAATATTGAAAATATAATTCAACTCCTCGTCCAAAAAATCCTCTGAACAAATATTAAACGCACGATTAACCATGAACCTGAACGTTGAGAATTTATACCCAAAAGGTGAATACGCTTATCTGCAACAATGAAAGTAATCCTTTGTTCCTTGTCCATTGTAGGATGAGCTCGTCCCGGAATCGTTATATTGAGTTTTATTATATGGAGAGTGAAATATTGACAACACCACTTGATTAATAAATAAATGTTATTTCCTAGCACTAGCACCCTACGATTTCAATATGTCAAGTGTGAATTTTTCAATATAATGGTTGGTATCTGTTAGTTAAAAAAACGCCTTACGAACGTTAATGGGTAAACATAGGAATTTTGTAATTCTTGGTGTGCAAGAGAGCTTGCGAAAGGAATATATTAGAAAATATAGAAAAGGGTTTTGTCATTGCCACAGGATATTTGTATCCTTACGCAAGTATGATAATGTTAAAATTGTTACAACACTAGATGAATCATAAATGAACGTAATTCTTTAGCGTCCTACGATTTCTATTTTTTGGAATTATTCTATTTATTTCAATTGTGGATCTTTTATTAATATTTAGTAAGTAAAATTATTTTAAAAAGGCATGTATATCCAATATCTACGAATACTGAAACATATTCCAGATTTAGGCCATATTTCAATGAAGTTTTAATGTAATCGTTTAAATTAGGATTGAAAAGGATGACTAGGATGAAAAAATATAACGGATAACTTCACCCTTATCCGTTTAAGGAAATAACGAAATGACATCTAAACGTGACAGAAATGTATTATCTAACCTTAACAATACCCTCTTTTAACAAATACATTTATGGCAGGTTTAGATGTACGCTTTTTCATATAATACTGAATACATATCTATTTGAGTGTGTGTGTTTTTTTATTTTTCAAGTAATTTTTAGTTATTAAAATCTTTTTTTATCTTGTGCCTTTTTTGTCTTTTTTTCAATTGTATCTTCATCATATAAGAAAAATATATCCAAGATTATTAAGTTAAATTTTAGAATAATATTGTCTGCATTTAGAAAAAAAATACAGGTTATCAATAAGTTAAAATTGAATGGAAATCATCCCCAGAATATATTTGGCGTTCATTTGCAAATATATTTGGGAACTTTATTGCCATATCTTAGGAATCCCTATTGTGTCATTTGGGACACATATCAGCATAACTTGATTAAATTCTAAAAGGGGAGTCATTTGAATATCGTCACTGCATTGTTCTCTTCACACATAATAATAATACAATAGAACTACAGGCATTGTAATGTGCTAATAGCAACATAGCAATTCCATGACGACAAATTTGCTTATTGCGTATTACAAGTTCATCAATTACTTATAGTTCCGCTTTCAAAGGGAATGAGTAATCTATGTGGATAAATTGTGGCGGGATGTAACGGTTTCCGAAGAAAATTTCAGAGATATAATATTGCGAATTCATATGTATTAAATAAAATGGGATATAACTTAATTTTTTTTTTTTTATACATCCCAATTCTTATTGTGTTAGAGGACACTTGAGCGCAACGTGTTAGGATATTGTAATAATTGCATTACATTGAAATGTTCTTGCTTCCGTTTTCAGTTTTATATAATTTTGTTCGATTAACTATGGTTATTTCTTTCGTTACCTTTCTATTAAGACCACCACTAAGTTTATAAATACATGTAAAGTAATATCATAAGAAGAAGCGCAATTTTTCACCTTGATTCAACATAAAATATATAATGTGAACATTAAAAAGGTCCACAATCTTACTTAAAAGGTGACTAATGTAATGAAAAAGATGTTACAAGTTTAAAATATACATTTTATTTTAAAACTTTTTAGTACTTTCAAGCCTTCCAGGCTCATCATCAGGGAATATCTTAATAACTAAATGTTGTTTATTTATACAAATACGTCACTTTGTTTTGAAAATGAGAGAGCCAATAATTACTAGAGTTGAAAGTAGAAGTAGCAGTTTCATGGACTGAAATTAATTAGAGAAAATATATATTATTATTATTATTAATTGCAGTTCCATTTATTTTATGACATTACTTTGTTTCCCATACGTTCCTTTCCATGGGTAGAAGTTAAATATTTTCTTCTACCGATGGAAAGGACGTATGGGAAACAAAGTGATGTCATAAAATAATATATATTTCCTCTAATTAAATTCAATCCATGAAACTGCTACTGCTACTTCTACTTTCAACTCTAGTAATTATTGGCTCTCTCATTTTCAAAACAAATTGACGTATTTGTACGAATAAACTACACATAGTTATTAAGATATTCTCTGATGATGAGCCTGGAAGGCTTGAAAGTACTAAAGAAGTTTTTAAATAAAATGTATATTTTAAACTTGTAACGTCCTTTTCATTACATTGGTCGCTTTTTAAGTAAAATTGTGGACCTTTTTAATGTTCACATTATATATTACATATAAAGTTTTATGTTTTTGTCTGTTCCTGTAAATGTTTAACTTAATACAGTGATATTCGATTCGTCCTTGATTTTTAATTCTGTCTCTTTATTATTATAATTAATACGCTTTTATTATAATCAGACTTTTATCTCGCGACATTTGTGAAATCTTACAAAAGGCTACCTGTAGAAATTTATAAAAACATACCCAGTAAATTTGAATTTGAAAATTGATTATAGATGTCTACGTTTTTAGAAAGAGACTTACTAAACACATTCCTACCCATATCCCTAAAGAAAAAGTATAGCTATCGCCTTTTAAACATCTTTACGAGAGTCATGAATTCTACAAAGAAATCCCCATGATTGTCAAAATCGAGTACAAAGTCATAGAAGAATTTCAATTAAACTATTTTGCAGATATTATTCAAAAACTCAACAGTGTCCCGCAAAAACATTTCTAACATAAAAGATGTATTCTCAGAAATTATTGTATTTAGCGAGATTATTTCAAATCACGCCAGTATTGGTAATATATCTTAATTCTTATCGATAAATATAAATATATATTATTAAACAAAAACCTAATTTGCAGAACAAATTAAAAAAACAAATTTATTTCCTAAATTGTTTAAGCCCGAGAAGGGGCATATATTAAGATATTTCATTCAATTCGTTCTACATTTAATGCTAGATTTTTGTAACAAATAAGTTAAACCAATTGAACATTAAAAAATAAAAATGAAATTCATACAATATAATACTTTAAACACCTATATACTTAGATTCCGTTCAAATGAAATCGAAATAAATCTTACACTTTTTTAAAGTTTTGTATTTTGCATGTATCTTATATTATGTACAATCGTCATAAACATAATGCAAAATCTGCAGTACAAATATTTACAACTTAAAAAGGGAAAAAGTCTAAGATTTATTTCGATTTCATTTGAACGGAATCTAAGTATATAGGTGTTTAATGTATTATATTGTATGAATTTCATTTTTATTTTTTAATGTTCAATTGGTTTAACTTATTTGTTACAAAAATTTAACATTAAATGTAGAACGAATTGAATGAAATATCTTAATATATGCCCCTTCTCGGGCTTAAACAATTTAGGAAATAAATTTTGTTTTTTTTAATTTTTTCTGCAAATTAGGTTTTTGTTTAATACGTCAAGTTTTTTAATAACTACTGAATTCAGACCAAGGCATACTTAGATACTACTACAGGCAGAGCGATTTGCGTTTAATGTATGAAGTCGCTCGCCAGAGGACTCTGATACGCCGCCCAAATCAGAAATTTGACTCTAACCGTAACTTCAACTACGAGAACCAATCAAACCGCTCTGGGTAGGGTTCAGAGAATTCCAATGTGTTTACATTTTTTTTTTTTTTTTTTTTCGTATAGATATGATTCAAAAAGAGTTTAATAAAAATATTAACCCTAATCATCAAATTAAAAAGAAATATATATATTATTTTAACAATTATCGGAATAATAAATGGTGCAACCGGAGAATACTCTACTTCTTTGGTGCGATTTCAAAAAATCGCCAAATCGGCGCGTTTTTATAACATCCAAGGTTGCCACTTAATACCAAGTTAATACTAAATACCAAGGTTGCCACTTTGGCGCATTTATCGCCAGGTTGAGGAGTAGAGTATTCTACGATTCACCCCCAATAAATAAAAACATGCATAGTCTAAAAACATCAATGTCATAAATTTATTTACTATCTTCACTGCTGAAACAATAAAACTAATGGAATTTCTTTTAAATATATTAAAGTACTCATAAAATTCCTTGTAATAATTAATAAATGTAATTTATTAAATAACAAATACCCTTACATGATTTAATCAAAATTGCTTGGATAACATAAACGATTGCAACGATATTTAAATCTGCGATCACCATTTTCTTTCTCTGATTAAAAATAAGAATATTTAATGCTTAAGGAAGATCGTGTTTTTCTTTTTTTAACCATTTGGAAAAGTGGTTATTGTTTTCGTCAGGATGGGAAATCAAAAGTATATCTGAAGATTTTTATTGGTTTAATCCGCATTTTATTCGTTTTCTGATTAGTCTATACAGTAATCTGCATTTCCCTTTACTTTCAACAGAGATAGACAATAGAGTGTTGCCACTATGACAAAAAAGTAATAAAAACTACAAAAAAATATTAATAACTCAGAAACAAATTGAGATACAGCTTTCAAACAAATTGCATTTAAAGGTAAATTTTTTTCTCTATACGACGGTGTAAAAAGTAATATTGTGGGACGTTTAGAAGTTTAAGAATGAAATTTCATTTAAAATGGCTCGTCATATTTCTTGGAAATCTGACGATGGAAAAGCCTTTTCCCCAACAGCCAATTAAATGCTTGGATAATACATAGGTTTCAGGTGGATAATACGTACGAGTGGCAGACGATTTTTGTCGCTTGGAATTTTTACGTGTAATAACACTATTAATGTTTAATTCATGGCGTACGTAATGCATGATCAACTCTGTGTGATTTTTTATGTCTTAAAAACATAATCGAAAACACATCTTCGAAAACATAATTTTCCAAATGGCCGTTGTAATTTGATAAGTTGCTTTTTTTTTAGTTCGGACAATATCAAAAACAAACATTTTACGGGTAACAATAAATTCGTCAAAAATAACTGCTTCAAGCCAGTTATGAGAACTGTAGTTTGATAAAAACCAAATTTTAATTTTAAAACGTGTATATGAAACACAAGCCATTTTTATGTAAATACGGGACATTCAAAAAAGAATAACAGAATGAACCAAACGATCAAGTAAACAATAAGTAATTTAGCTAATCTTAAAAGTATGTAAACACTAAAATAGTACAATCTGTGTAAAATATCCTTTTAAATCGAAGGAAATTGAAGAACATAAGTATTTAATTTATTATTCTGAAAATGCGATGAATGATTCTGAAACTTCGACGATGAGAAACAAGCCGCTATCTGGGCAGGGTATAAATGTAAACAAAAAAAAAGCACGTTGTGATGTTTTGGTTCAGGGTTTGAAGCTGAATCAGACTTCACTTTTTCGACGGTTTTCTGCGAAATGCGTGGGCCGTATATATCATAGTAGGCTATGATTCAGACGAACACATTTCAAAATTAACGGAGGGTATATCATCATCAGACTTTGATTTGTGCGATATCGCATCACAATTTGTGATGCAATTTACCTATGTATAATTCAAAATGTTTCACCAGTGCAGTAATGCAGGTTGCTGTAGTTTGGTCAAAAAATTACAATCTGATCTTAAAAAAATCTGCTTGAAAATGTCATTTTTATTTCCACTATGACGCCATATTCATCTTCTTTTTAATTCTTAAAAAAAAAAAACTATTTCAGTTTCATGTTTCACCTGAAAATCATTCAACTAAATATAGGCAAATTATTATTACGGCTTTTGAATTATTTACAACAATGAAGGAAAAAAAGTTAAATTTTATTAGAAAATGTCCGTTGATTCTCAATGAAAAAAGCGAAATTTGGAATTATTAAGAAAAATATTTAAATAATGTAAATAGAAATTAGCCCATGTTACTCTTTAGATTATAATCCACTTATATGCAAAGGCATTTTATGATCCGTTATGACCCTGACGTCAGGCAAATGTTTTCACACTTTGAATTTATAATATTATTAGAATTAGCAAAGAATTAAAAATGAGCGACATCAGGGACAAAAAGGTGGGAAGAAAAAATGAAACAGTTATCATCTCCATAGGCTTTTCTATGTTAAATTAACATTGAGAAGCGACACTGGAAATAAATAAGTATTGCGCTGCCGCGCAATACTTAAATAAATAATATTACTCTTATAAAACTTATTCTAAAAAATAAAAAAAATAGCATTTTTCTATCTAAGAAGAAATAAAAAAATATTTAACAAAGTTATGTGTTTCTTAAACGTAATGGAAATATGTAACCCGTAAAGGTCGCAACAGGCAGCATTTAAAAGAGACGGTACTTGAATTCATGGGTAATTAGAACTGGACTACCATTGTTGATACGTGGAATTTGAAAGAATAATAACTTGAAGACGTACTGAAGGGCACTACGAACAGTGATTCGACTTCGAAAGGGGTCAAACCATAGGCCTCATAAAAGCGGGTTGGTCCAACAGACGTATCAGCTAGCATTTTTGTTGAAGCGAAATTGTGGTTCCGCGGTGTTGGCATCAGTGGATCAGAGAAAGCACGACCAGCCGATGCTAAGGACGTCCCCGGGCACATGTTATCAAAGATCAGCCACATCTACACTTACAATATCACTATTATCTATTCGGCGCCATTTGCCGGTTTATATGGATGCAGTGGTATCAAGGCGGACCATTCTTAGATTATAGGATGACTCTGGGCTCAGATCTCGATGTCCGTTTACGCAATTGCATCTAACCCTTCAACAGAGGCGGTGTTGTCTGGATTGGTGTTGATGTTGAGCAGGAGTGTAGTGGAGCGTATACGGAGGTATACGCGTATATCTTCTGGAATTTTTTAAGAAGTTCCGTATACCCTCTGTTTCTAAAATAAAGCTATAGCGTATACTCAAGGCAGGACGTTAACGCGTATACCCTCTTATACCTACCTTTAGCGTATACCCTCTGTCTCTAGCGTGTATATGTGGGTTTTTTTACGACTACAACACTAATGTCGAAAAAATTAAGCAGCGTCTGATTGGAAAAATGTGATATTCGGCGACGAATCCCGCTTTTCTCTCAGTGCTAGCGACTACCATATGTGTCTGTGTAGACAGAAAGGTCAGCGTCCAATCCTGCATTTATTAGTGAGAGGCTGGCTACCATACTGCACGACTTTCGCAACAATATCTACAATGATATAATGTCCTTCCATGGCCTGCAGGTCACCAGATCATCATACAATACAGAATATTTGGGACATGTTGGAAATGCGACCAAAGCCGTCTCGGAATAATGCCGAACTAGTTTATCAGTTGCCACATGTACAGGGGGATTATAATTAAAGTCCCAGTTTCAAAACGCTCTAAAAAACGAACCATTCGTTAGAATGGCGTCAAAATTTAACAGCGTATTATTGAAGAAGGGGGAAGGAACATGAACCAAAAAAAAAGTTCCAAATTTTAGCGACAGGTGGTGCTGTAAGCGTCAGAATTTCGACTACAAATGACAAATCGTAAAACAACGGCTAAGGCGTAAGTTACACGATATAAACCAACTGTATCGTTCAGTGTGCATGACTGTACATGTGTGATACTGTTAGTTACGTAAGCCCGTCCACCACGGCAAGGTCGTATCACATCGGATGGGAAAAATCGGTTTTTAATTGTCCTGAGGCCAAAAACCGCATAAAAAGCATCCATCCAACCGGTTTTTAATTGTCCTGAGGCCAAAAACCGCATAAAAAGCATCCATCCAATCGGTTTTTAAGTTTCGCGAGACTGGCGCAAAACATGTTCAATATGCTGTCCACCGTTGTGTGCAACAAGATTAAATCGGGAAACAGCATGTTCCACAACCGATCGAAGTGTAACCGGGGTCAGGTTCAGAATGTGTTGCGCAATGCGTGTCTTTAATTCAGCTACGTTGGCAATCGGAGTACTGAACACAATATCTTTCAGATAACCCCACAGCCAGTAATCACATGGATTAAGATCAGGTGATCGGGCCGGCCAGGCTGTAGGGAAATGACGACTGATAATTCTAGCATTTCCGAAATGCCGCCTCAACAACTGCTTCACTCGATTTGCAATGTGCGGAGGAGCGCCATCTTGCATAAAAATGATACTATCCAGACATTCACGCTGTTGCAGAGCTGGAATGACGTCACTACGCAAAAGAGACTCATAGCGCTGACCATTGACGGTAACGGTAACAGGACCGAAAGCACCCGTCTCCTCGAAAAAATACGGCCCTATGATAAATGATGCCGTAAATCCGAACCACACAGTGACCTTTGCAGGATGAAGTGGTACTGGGTTCGTTGCGAGTGGATTTTCTGTTGCCCATATTCGGCAATTCTGTGTATTGACATATCCCGTCAGGTGGAAATGGGCTTCGTCTGTCCACAGAATTTTCCACGGCCAATCATTGCCCACTTCCATGCGAGCAAGAAATTCCAAATCAAAACCCTCTCTTGCTGGCAGGTCAGAAGGGAACAACTCCTGCACATGCAAATTTTATACGGATAGCATTGCAGGATGTTTCGTAGAATGTTATGTACCGTGCTCACAAGCCTGTTCAATGTTCGGGCAATTCTCCGTGCACTGCATGGTTGCTCACCACTGCTAGACTCCTCCTGAACTGCTGTGGTCACTTCTTCAACTACCGCCGAATCACATCTTTTCCTTCCTCTACCAGACTGCACATCAAACGAACCTGTATTTTCGAATTTTTTCATCATTTTCACCAGGCCTCTGACAGTCATCGGTCCAACGCCTTTTTTCATACCCTTGAGAGTCCTGAACTTCTGCAGAGCTACTGGTGCAGAATCACCGTTCTTGTAATAAAACTTTACAAGCAGAGCACGATCCTTCATTGAGACACTCATGGCCAACGTCTGAGACGCAAAATGAGGTAACGCCGTTTACCCAACGCTTTTATAACACCTGAAATTGTCGTGCGCATGCCAGGTATTTTAATTTACATATATTGACGCTTACAGTGCCATCTGTCACTAAAATTTGAACCTTTTTTTTTGTTCATGTTCTTTCCCCCTTCTTCAATAATACGCTGTTAAATTTTGACGCCATTCTAACGAGTGGTTCGTTTTTTAGAGCGTTTTGAACCTGGGACTTTAATTATAATCACCCTGTATCTCAGAATCTACCGCAGTGGGGCATCGGTAACTTAATAGACTCCAAGACTTATCAAGCTACCATATCCACATATGGCAGCTTTTATAGCTGCCATATGTGGCTTTACAACCTACTGGAATTGTCATTTTTTTTTGCTGCTGCTAATCAATAAAATGTTTTTATTAACGATTTGGAAAAATGGTTATTATCCTCTGTCAGGTTACGAAATCAAAAACATATCTCGAAGCGTTTTATTAGTTGAATCCGCATTTTATTCGTTTTCTGACTGGTCTATACAGTAATCTGTATTTTCCCTTTACTTACAACAGAGATGGATACTTCTGTTGCCACTATGACAAAAAAGTAATAAAAACTACAAAAAAAAATAGCTGTATCTCAATTTGTTTCTGAGTTATCAAACAAATTGCATTTAAAAGTACATTTTTTTCTCTATACGACGGTGTAAAAAGTAATAGTGTGGGATATTTAGAAGTTTAAGAATGAAATTTCATTTAAAATGGGTCCAGGAATATTAATGTTCAATCCATGTCGTACGTAATGTATGATCAGCTCTGCAGAAGTTTAAAAATTTACAGTACCGAAAAATGTAATCCATGGCGTACGTAATGTATGAACAACTCCGTGCTATTTTTTGTGTCTTAAATTTTAGTCTTTGAAAAAATCATTTTCCAAATGGTCGTTGTAATTTGTTAAGTTGCATTTTTTTTTTCTGAATTCATAATCGTTTTTTCATCTAAGTAAACATTATATACGTATCAAGTTTCCTGTTCGTGGGTCAATTTTTTCTGGGTTCATTTTTTTTTTTTTTTTTTTTTTTTTGCATCATTGTGCATATATAAATAAATACAAAGTATCATTAATTTAAATTTTAAATGCAATTTTTTCGCAGCATATTTTAGTGTTCCTCATTTCAGTATACATTTCCGAAGTTTATTTCAATTTCTTAGCTATCCCAGTTGTGCCGTTTTTGGACACTCATCATCATAACTTCGTTAAATTATAAAAGGCAAATCATTTCAATATCGTTTCAATATTGTTCTCTTCTCAGCTGATAATAGAATTCAACTACAGGTATTGTAATGCAATAACAGTAACATAGCAATCTCGCGACGGCAGATTTGTTTATTAGTAGACTTGCTAGTTGATCAATTACTTGCGGTTCTGCTTTCAAAGGGAATGGATTATCTAATTGGTTAATTCATGACGAGATGCGATTGTTTTCAAAAGTTATTTTGAGCAGTTAGATAATGCTTTTTTGAAAATTATTGCATACATATACAGGGTGTCTACAAGTTAGTTGGGCAATTTCGTAAGTTGAGAATTGCCAAAATATTAAATGAAAATAACTAGTTGAAAGTCAGACTGGCAGTGATATTGCCGAAGTATATTCGTAGATGACGTTACGTGTCATAATTGACCCTATCCCTAAGTGAGCGGAGGTTTTATTCAATGACCACCACGATCACAAGCCGCTTGATTTCGGTGTATGGGGTTTTGTAAAGGATCAAGTGTACAAGCCGCCACTTCCTGTATCCATTCCTGAACTAAAATAAAAAATCTGCACTGCAATTAATTGGATCGACGGAAACATATACTGACAAATCTGTGGCAAGTTTTAAATTAACGATGGGACATTTGCAGAATCACATCAAACATTCGTGAAAATTGTAAAATTGAATTATGTTTCTATCTCACAACAATACGTACTTTAATTTATTTCCTGTCAATTCCATTCAATAAATCAATATTTTTGCCCAACTAATTTGTAGACATTCTGTATATAAAAAAAAAACCTTTAAAATTCTTTAACCCTTTATATTACAATTTTAATTAATTTTTCAACTACATTTCAGCAGTGAAATTACGCTTGAAATTATTGAATATTAATGTTCATTAATATTCAATAATTTCAAGCGTAATTTCACTGCTGAAATGTAGTTGAAAAATTAATTAAAATTGTATATTCACCGATGCTGGGTTTGTTTGTGTCTCATGTTACGCCGCTAGGAATGTGTGCTCATGAAGACTTCTCCATCTTGTGCTGCGGTTGCAGCCTTACCGACTTATATAAGTGAGAAATGCCGGGCTGGACATCGTCCTTGTGGTTTAGTGGTAGAGCACTGGAGATCTATTCCAGAGACCCGGGTTCGATTCCCGGCTTGGGCATTTTTCACTAAGTTGGTTTACGCTTTGTTAGCAATGTGATAATTCACATTAATATTCCTTTATATTACGCTTTTAAAACCTGTAACATACCTAAAAATCAAGGTTACTTAGACAACGAGGTTTAAAAGCATATTTATATTTATTGTATTTATCTCCCAACACAGCAGTTAACCTTTTCATGGGCAAGGTACGTCTATGCATAAAATTCTAAAATCATTGATTGACACCGGAATTTAAAAACAGATTTTTGTAGAAATAAATAAAAGCTTTTCTTCGCGTACTTGATCACCTGACCGGAGCACCAACCAGAAAATGGCATAGGAAGTAATGCTCCGGCGGAAAATCCCCACAACAATCACCGATGCAGGACATTGGAACGCGCCCAAAATAACAAGTAGAAAATAGAACTTATTCTGACGTACTTACATCGGTAAATCATAAATTTACTAAACAATTGATTATGCTTTCATCGTAATAATAAAAATATAAAACGATAGTGAGGTGACTTAAATGTACAGCAAAAGTCAAGACTGTAGATATTTGTTCAAGAATATGGCGTTTTAATGTTCATTAAAGTTCACTGCGCACTAATGTTCAAATGAGTTCAATGTTCGTAAGGAAAAAAATGTTCATAAAAGTTTAATATAGGAAAAAATAACTTGAAGAAAGATCACCACAAAATTCAGACTTCAAGAGAAAATCACCGTTTAAAGAAATGCCAGACAAAGCACAGTTACCATACAAGGCACAACGTTGAGCTCGATTTTGATGTAGTGTCAGAAACCCACGTAATATCCGTAGCAAACCACTGTTAAATATTTATACTACGAAAGAAGCAAATAGTTACAAATCTAAAGATTGTCAAAATTCATACCCAATAAAAGAGTATTCCCTATTAAGTGCGTTGTACATAGCACACAATTTTCTATAGTTTGAACGGGCGAGGAGAAAGTTTCGAATGCTCCATCTCAGTGTACAATTCCTCTTGAATTTAAATGTACAAAGCATTAACGAACAATGTCCAAATAAATAATGCTGTATACTTCCTACATCACCGCAGTTGCACCTGTTATCCCTAGTTGCACTTGGTAACCCTAGTTGCACCTAGTAACCCTAGTTGCACCTGGCGCTTTCCTATTTTAAACAGATATTGTGGATATACTCCATGTGAAAAAATATAACATATCAATCTGGGATTCACACAGACATAAATCATCAACTTTGTTTAATATCGCATAAATATCTCTTCCCTTGATCAAGAGAAAATTCTCTTTCGAAAATTCTGGTGTCAATATTGCATTTGGGAATTAAAATTAAGTGGTCCAAAAATGTACCACCGCCCTTTAAGGGGTTAACAGAAATTGTTCATAGAATTCTCATCAGACGGCGATACTGAGTTCATTTTTCATACCAAAGTTTTAATTATCATTTGAGCAGTTTTGAATAGATACTACCAAAATGATCTTCGTAAAAAAATTGTCAAATTAAAAAGGCTGGAGTCATCAAAAAATAACGGCCCCACCAGTGGCCGAGAGGTTCTGCTCTCGAAGCTGGTAGACGGGAGGTGCTGGGTTCGATCCCAATCGCGCCCGTCGACCTAATCGTTCGGAGTTTTCGTGGTTTTCTTCGAACCTTGGATTTCCAAGCGTTAATACGGGTTAGGTTCCCTTAGAAAGACCCCCACGAAGGGCACTCCCCCCCTGGGCCTATATCCCTCGAGCAGATAATTGGCCGTCAAAAATCAACCAACCAACCATCAAAAAATAAAATTTTTAGAAAGGTAATATCGTATGCTTTAAAATTTTGTATTGGGAAATTTACACTATTTTTTAGAATTATGTAAATGTTTGTTTATTGCAGAGATGAAAAAAAGTACATTTTAGTCAGTATATACATTTTTTTTACGTTCTGCTTTTTTTTTTTTTTTTACTTACTCAAAATGATACATTATAACAACTGAGTAAATATTATTTTTCAAATTGGAGTTTTTGAGTCAGAGTTTTAAATATCAATTCAGTTTTTTATAATACACTATATGATAGGTTCCCAAACTGTGCTCCGGAGAGCCCTAGGGGCTCTGCGCGAACGTTCCACGGACTCCGTTGCGCTTTAGAAAAAAACCGTAAATTTGAACAAAACTAACATATTCAAAGCAAGTTTTTTTTCTTTTAAAAACATGTGGACAGATCCTTTTTTTTTTTTTTTTTTTTTTACAAAAAAAAAGTATGCATTGATAATCATACTCAAATATCTGAACTCTTTTAACAGACTAAATTTTGATTTCTTAAAAGAAATTCAGTTGCAAATATTAATTTCTATTAGCACAATATTTTTACGTTTTCCGATCAAAAAAAGCGATAAATGGAGAAACAAACGTAGATTAAATGTAAGAAAGCAAAAAATTCGTATTATGAATAAAAATTTGGGTTGAGTTGATTTTTGACGGCCGATTATCAACTCGAGCGATATAGGCCCGAGGGAGGGAGTGCCCTCCGTGGGGGGTCTTTCTAAGGGAACCTAATCCGTATGGAAATCCAACGTTCGAAGAAAACCACGAAAACTCCGAAGGATTAGGCCGACGGGTGCGATTGGGTTCGAACCCAGCACCTCCCGTCTACCAGCTTCGAGAGCAGAACCTCTCGGCCACTGGTGGGTCGAATGAAAATTTGGATATTCGAATTTCTGAACTCCTCTCAGTGTGACTTGATGTCATATGTTAGCTAATAAATCCAAGTTTCATGTTCATTTGTGTCATCATTTTGAAAGAAACCATTCTGATTTGAAAGATAAACCGCCTGATTTTTTCCAATATGAAGGGCAAAGTAATGTATGCATGCTTCAAAAGATACCATCACAACACTTCTTAACCCTTTTAGGGGCAAGTAATTGTGTTTCTCTAATGTTAAATTCACACCAGATTTTTTCAAAAATAAATTTTTTAATTACGAAAAGGAAATTTCCGAGCATTTTTTCATAAAAATTGTAAAAATAAAATTTCAATCAAAAATTCTGGTATGAATCTTTATTGAATTAAGCGAAATAAAATATATCCCACTACCCTTCGAACTAAATTTGCGCTATATGTGCAGTGCATGCATCTACTGACCACGCTGGATTAGCAGCTTTGTTAGTATTTCTCTGCTATGTTTTTCAGCTACTAATACCTTGTTAAGACTAGGGCGGTAAAGAATCTTAAGTTACTTTTTTGATATGGGCACCCGGAACTAGACTTGATTTCGCTATTACTAAGTTGTTTGAAAACATTAACTTGATTAAAATTAAGCGCTTTAGTAACGCTAGTATGAAAGTAGTTTCATAAAGCTGCCAAGATCACATTGTTTGTAGATTACTATAATCCAATACTCTAGGGACGAAATACTTTTTAATGAATACGTAGGGAAACGCATTGAACATGAACGCACTGATGAGGCGAAAGTAATAGGTTACAATGCTGGAATCATTGCAAAAATTAAAGAGATGGCAAAGGACAATAGCAGCATCTATTGCGCTTTCTATAGATAAACGCTCTCCCCGAGAAAATGTTTTCTGAACTAATGAAAAGGTTGAATGGTGTCATTAAAATAATAAACTATATTAAATCACATATTCTTAATGATAAATTTTTTAAAATTATGTGCGATGTTATTGGAAACCAGCATCAGCTTCGCATACAGCATACCGAAATACGATGGTCATGCCGAGGAAAAGAGTTTACACGATTATTGCAAATGCAGAGCTGATATTAGAAGAACCATACGTCGAAACTGGCAAAACTTTTAACTAATGAAGATTGTGATTTCTAATTGCATATTTGGCCAATATGTTCAAATAAATGAATCTGTTATTGCAACGAAAATTTGTCATTATTTCCGATGCATTTGCCTGATGTGTCTTCTTTTAATATGAAACGTGTGTTTGTCAGGTTCTGTGCGAAACGGTTGGTTGTATGGGGTTTTATGGCACAAAAGCCCCTTGAAGACATGCTATGCTAAACTGGGAAATAATGATACCGATTACACCCGTCTTGTTAAAAAAGAATGCAAAAAACATCAGATTACAAAAAAAATACAAATAAATATTTAGCGGCATCCGACTGCATTGGAAATGTCGTTTAAACAACATTTTCAACAGCTAAACAGAAAAGTTAAGGAGGATTTTAAATGTGTACTGAAAATGTTCAGAATTATCAAAAAACCACTCAGCTTAATCTCAGTTGAAACACGACGTTCTTGTTGATTTGACATCTCATAACAAGTTATCACTGAATATACCAACAACCGGTTATTTGATGGTACCAAATGAAAATATTTCGATTTGAGCCATTAATTTTTCATAAAAGGAATAGAATATAAATCAAACAGAAATAAGTTAAATAAAAGAGTTTAATCGTTTTAAATAAAAATTCTGGTCTGAGATATTTTCATAAAACTTGAGCAAAATTCATGGTATATTTAATGTTAAAGATCTTACTTTAAAACCAAAGTCTATCAGATTTTTTAATTTATATGCCAGATGAATTTAAAACTTTGTCTAACAAAGAAAGCAAAATTAGTTTTGCTGCCTTTCTTAACGACATATGTCAGTGAAGCAAGAATTTAGACTAATGCAGTCACCAAAACGAAATACAGATGTCTTAAATTCAGAACCAAACATTCGCCTGCAATTACGATCAATTGGACACGAATTCAGTTCGTCACTCTAATAATGTAAAATTTATTGCAAGGCAAAAGCTACGATTTCTTGAGTTTTGGAGGTTTTTTACTACTTGTAAAATTTTGACAATTCTATCTTTATTAATGGTAATAGAAAATAAATTCAGTATTACGGTAAAAGTTTTAAAACAATTTTATTTCTGGGAAAAAGCACAAATTTTTAGATTATAATTCATTACCTCTTCCTGTGCTTAGTAGTAATGTACCTAAAAAACTCTACCTTGTAACATAGGGTACGTTAGGCTTCAAGGGATCCGTCAAATTCATTAGAAATTCATTCTAAAAAGGACCCGTGAGTCAAAAGTTTGGGAATCACTGCACTACATATTCATTCATTAACTTTGAAGATGGAAAATTATCAGAAACACAAAAAAAGAAAAGTAAGATATTGTTTTATGAAATGGTGTACTTAAAAGCTTATTCCTAGTATATCAACAATTCAATGTAGAAACTTAGAATAGGTGTAAAGAAGACCTATCTTTAAAACCAAATTAACATATCTTCAATCTTTAATATATTATTTTCAAGATAATTAAGTAAAATATAATACGAATAATTATCGACTATATTTATAAATAAATGCAAGTTATCAGCAATTTATATTCGCACAGGTATATAGATGTAAAGAAAACTGCAAATATTTAAAACCTAATAAACATGTCTTCAATCTTGAATATACTTATTACACGGATATAATAGATGTAAAGAACACTGCAATCTTTAAAATCTAATAAATATATCTTAAATCTTGAATATACTTATTTTCAAGATAATTAAGTAAAACATCAGACTAACATGGCTACATTTCAAAATAAATGCAAATTCAAAATATCAAAATCTTTAAATGCATCATTAATTTTTTTTAAAATTATCTTTCATAAAACTACTTTCATATGAAACTACTTAGTTCGATGCTATAATATATATATTCAATTTTTAAATTATACTTAAATCTAATTTTTTTTTAAATGTTACGAATAAATCTACTGCAACAGGAAGCAAGATGCTGTAGAAAAAAAATATAATAATAAATTTAATGTATATGTAAACTAAAATGCATTAAAATGCTTTTATAAATGTAATATGTGTATAAAAAAGACGTATAGATACAAACATCTGTAATTTTTTTTAAGTATTCAAAATATATGAATAAAATAAAAATAATATGTAAGCATAAAGCAGAATTAACAGAATATTATAGGTAAATTGCATTTTACGTTTAAACAGTAGCACATATATTTTCCAATTTAAAACATAATATAAATCTTTTATAAACTTTTATTTTAATGTAAATCAGAAATAATTTAGAAAAAGATAAATTCGTACTTATGTTGGATAATTTTTTTTTTATCTTGCATAGTATTAAAAGTTTAATTAAATACGTTGTATATTAAGAGAAATAACACTTTCTGTTGTCTCGTCGAAACTATAAATATTTCATTTTATCTAAAAATCTGTTTTTTAATGTCTTAGTGACTGCTTTGAATAATTGAAAATATATATTTATCGCCTTTATGTAAAAATGTAAATGTGTATGTATGTAGAAATTTGCTATTTCATTTTTGAAATGCTTTTAACATTTACACGAGTTTAAACTAGTACACTGTAAAAAAAAATCTGTAGTTCTACAGATGTAAAAATACATGCTTACTAAACTTTCACCTGTAACTGTACGAAAAAAGCTGCAAATCTACAAAACTAGTTTTTGTAAAGCTACAAAAATCTGTAACTTTACAAATGAATCTGCTAAAATTTCAGTAATCTTACTAAACTTTTATTTGTAACCCTGGCCGCAGTTACATGAAAAGTTCTCGGAATCCCAGTTTCCCAAAAAATTCTTAGTAACCTTACAGATTTTTTGATTTTCGGCGCAAAAGTGTGTCTGTTACATGAAATTTTGTTGTTGACGTTACATGAAAAATTCTAGGAATCCCAGTTTCCTAGAAAAACTTTAGTAACTTCACAGATTTTTTTTTTACAGTGTAGAAAACCTTTTTTTTTTGTTTTTCAGACTAAAACGCATTTATTAAAAAACATATTACATAAACTAAAAGGTTTAAATATAAAAAACAACCTGATTTTAAAACATAGGTACTTCATGGGGAAACTAAAAAACTAAGTCTGTTTTTTACAGATCTTAATATATAAAAATTGTAAAATGAAATGATTAAAATCACATTTATTCTTTAAAGTGTATTATTTTTTTAATTCTATAAGTTATATTTATTGCTTAAAAGATTTGAATAGGTCTATTAAAATCTCCAATAAAATTTTAAATGACATAATTATCTTAATATATTATTAACCACAATACGTTTCAGTATATTAAATGAGCCTTCAAGGAGGCATTGTTCACATCAATTTATGTACAGAAAATTAGCATATGTTGTAAAGAGTCATTTAACAGAAACTGTACTTTAATGCGCATCCCATTTATAAACCGCTACATGCGTCAGATCTAAACAGATTTAATTAAAACGACCATTCTCATTGTGTAATGCTAATATTAGCTATCATCTTCACGATCTTCCAATTTCAAGTAATAATAGGAGTTATTGTTAAGAAATTGAAGGATTAATCCTTTAGGCTTACAACAAAATTGTTACTCTATAAGTCAGTGTACTTTGGCATAATAAAGTTTAATAAATTTCTTAAACACTTATGAAGAAAAGGAAAATTAAAAGAAAACATTTTAGTGTCTTTAAAAATGCAGTGTTCTTTATGAGCGCTATATTACACAACAGTTGCGACAATGGTTGTGATATCACATGAAAATAGTTGAAATGCACGTACATTTTTCTTAAGAAGAAATTAAATGATTTCAATATATTTTTTAATAGTTTTGACAGTAGTTAAGCTATAAATTACTCACTTGGATATAAATACATAAAAATACCACAGTTATATCATTTTGCAAAAAAGAGAAAAAAAATCACGTGTAAAATAGTTAACTTTAATATATCTTTTTCTACAAAACTACAGATGCGATTTCAATAGATTTTAAAGATAATTCGGGCTTTATCTTGTAGCGTAAAAAATTGTTGATACATAGTGTGCAATTCTAGGGTGGCTGACATTGTGAAACAATCTATTTTTTGTCAGGCGATAGCACTGGTACTTATTGACGGATTTGTATGTGGTCATATCTGCAGGTCTTAACAAGGTCTCGAACGAGTTCGTTGGCCAGCTTCATTCGCCTTTGTGTTTTAAAGTGGCGGCTACTTCAAGATTTCAAATTCAAACAGTTGTACATCAGAAAATTAACCCCTGCGGGACGAGCGTCTTTTAATGAATTTTTTATCTTTTATCACCGGTTTTTTAAAACGCAAATTTTTGCTTAATTGAATCGGGAAAATGCTCGATTAAATAACGCAAAATTTACAATAAAAATTTACTGGTGAGAATAATCCCCGATTCTGCGCACCTTACGCAGGACGCTTACCGGTCGCTCGTCCCCAATGGATTAAAAAGTTTTTATTATTAAGCATTCGGTTTTGCTACAAGGATTCCGAAGTATTTTTTAGTTTCCTCTATCTTAAAAAAGTTAAGATATTGTAGAAATTTAATTCTAGCGTGGCTGCTCTTCCCATAATTAGGTCTCATTTATGAGCTTTAGAAAACGTGTTTCATCGCAAATTTAATTTCATTGTTGTAACCATTGTTCTAGCTATCATACGTTTAAAACCACATGGTCAAATTCTCGGTACGTTTGGCGATACTTTTAGAAATATCGCCAAATTTTGCGACCAAAAACTAATCACTTTCACTGAAGCCAATATCGATATAGCTGACTAATTTGGCGAAGTTCTTTTTGAAAATTAGTATTGAAGAAAACTTGGATTAAAACTCCTATAATCGTGTTCCCGCCTTTTAATTTCGTGTGTTTGAGTAAAATTATCTAATTGTTTAAAAACAAATATCAGGAAAGCGACCTCTTCGTCCCGTTACATTTCGCAAAGGACATTTTTTCTTAAGTTTTGCCTCATATTTTTTTTTTTATGTCCACCCTTACCAATTCATGAAAAAATCCATTCTTGTAAAATCAGAATGTACAGTTGTGAAAAAAAAGTAAACACCCCCTAGTAACTCCTCAACAAATTATCATAGTAGAAAGTTACTGATACCGAACGATTTGAAATAAAGTCTACTTTTAAATGATGTATATAAAATTTGCTTAGGGGGCAATCTACATATTAAAACAAACCCAAACTTTATTTCTTTAAAATAATATATAATGTATATTATATATTATTTTAAAATAAATAATATAACATAAATGGCAATACCCAATTTTAACAAGATATTTCAAATCTTCAGTTCAAACGTTGCCTAGACACTAAATTTCACGTTATTTGAATAAGTTTTTGAATTATAAACATTCAAAATTCAGTGCTTCTAATGTTAAATTACATTTTCATATTTTCATTAATATTCTCCTGAAATTATACTCCTATAATGTGCTAATTTTTTGTGTAGCAATAATATAAAAATACCCAAACATAAATACGTTGAAATTGAAATTTTTATAATTTTATGATATAAATTACGAATTATGAAATTAATATTAAAAAAAATATGAATTGCAACCTACAATTTTTTTGATGGATTTAGATTTAAGTCTTTCTTCAAGGAAATCCAAAATTTCATATTTTTCTACTAAATAGTTTTCAAATTATGCTTAAAAAACGGCAAAATGCTGATTTAAGGGCCATCTATGATAGAAGTGACTAGATATTTTTAATTTTCTTATGCTATCCTGTAATCTAGCAGTCTTCAACGTCTGCTTGAGTGGCGCTTAAGAAGCCTTGATCAAGAAGTGGCTCTCTCGGTCAACAATCGAGTACAGAACTTCAATTTGTATACAGCCCCCTAAAATAAGCTCGTTTTAAAATAATTTCTCGGAAATTTATCGCACGAATTGCATAAATTTTTTTAGGCTAATTGAAGGGTGTAGAGCTCATTTATGCTGCCATAATTGTGTACTGAGATTGAAAAAACAAAGTTATTGTTCGTTTTAATATGTAGATGGCCACCTAAGCAAATTTTATATACATCATTTAAAAGTAGACTTTATTACCAATCGTGTGGTACCAGTAACTTTCTTCTGCGATATTTTTTTGCAGAATTAGTAAGGGGTATTTACTTTTTCTTTTCCACAACTGTACCTCTTAAACACATCCCAATTTCTTACAGAGGTACAACGCACTATAACAAAAATAATAGTTTTGCTAGTCATTTATTAAGTAAAAGGTACTGGACGTATCATTTCAATACGTATCCGGATTTTTGTTTATAATTTGGACAATAACGAAAAACTAATATTTTAAAAAAATTGACTAATTTATTTTATAAATAATAATATACAGAGAAGTATAGAAGTAGTAGTTCAATAATTAAGGTAACAAGCACTTTGAGAAAAAAGATTCATTCACAAATTCAAAGAGATACACAACGTAGTAAGGTTCTGGTACATATTACTTTCCCACATAGTCACCGTGGTTGTCAAAGCATTTGCTCAATCGGTACACCAACGTATAGAAACCGGAATAAAAGAAACCATCGTCAAGGCTGTGGAACCAGCTTGCTGAACTTCCTCATCATTTATAAAATACCGACCTCTCAGGTGCTATTAAACTGTCCGAAGAAATGGAAATCACTTCGTGCCAGATCCGGGATGTGTGTTGGAAGTTCCAAAACTTGCCGTCGGAAGCGCTATCAATCGGAACGCTAACAATCCTGTCGGAAACGCATGGGCAATATAAGTTAGATATTGCATTAATGATAAGTCAAATTAACTAAAATAAAAATTCATGAATTTACTTTCCATATTAGATGGATTAGATATCCAAAGATGCCGCACTACTGTTTAAAATCCTGTTTATCTTTGAATTTTCATCGTTTTTATTTCCAAATATGCATTTTTTTTATTCGAGTTCTCGACACAAAAATCAGCTACTGCGACAAGAAGTTTTCAGTCGCGAAAACAGGTTTTTGAAAAGTTTAATTTTCAAATGAATTTCAAATATGACATGAAAAACGAAAGTCGGGATTTATGAAAAAACGTTCATTCTTAATTGCGAATGAACTGATGAACAGTTAGAGTAATTGTTGAAAAAATTGAATGAAAAGTTTTTCTTTATGAGACTTTTAGAAAAAATTAAAATTTCTAAGACTTTAAACCGGAAATGCTGCTCAGAACATCCGAGTAGTTCATGTAGACTAGAAGATTTCATTGTAACGTAGTTTTAAGAAATCGATTTAATACAATATTTAAAAAAAATTAAAAACATCGAGCATCGTAATTTCCTAAATTTACCCGTAATTCCTCTGGAGGTAAATTTATAAGCTAAAAATGCTTTAAAACACTTCGACAGACATATATAAAATTAATAAAATAAGAATGCTATTCCAAAACATTTTAAAGAAGCTCTGGAAATTGCACTATTAGCGTTTTGTCTGACTGAATATTTAAAAAAAATCAAAATTTATGAATTTTTCCCTCGTGAAAATCAGTGAAGACTTAGAAATAGGGAAAAATATAATGAAAATTTCATTGTTAACCCTTTCAGGACAAAGCATTTTGAATGCTTAATACTAACAAAATTATTTGTAAATAAGAAACAGGCTTTATTTCACATTTATATTAAATGGAAAATATTTTACGAAAATTCTGGTACCATTGTGGCGTTTGGGAATTAAAATTAAGCGGTTTCAAAAACATACCAGCGCCCCTGAAAGGAATTAGAAAATCATTGTTTAAAGACGATAACTCTATTTACTTATAAGGCATCTACAATAAATTAACAAGTAAGAACAAAATCATGCCTCAAGCGTAGATTATGAAACACTTGCCAACACATTCAGAATAATGTAACAAAACTGCACCGTTTAAATAATTTAAATATTACGTCTAATTCAAACCTATGGAAACGCATAATACATTTCAAAACCCAATTTCAGCAGTTCCTGTCCTCAATCGGAAAATCATTTGAATTTTTTCAGCAGCCTGTATATGATATACAGATTTGAATCTATTAACTACATGTATGCCAAAATTTAGTCCACTTATGGAGTATATATGCTTCAGTTGAAATTTTACCTTCAGCAATTTCCTCTAATAAGGAGAACGGCACGTGAATACTTTTCTGCAGCCCTGTATTTGAGGTATAAAATTTATATATAACGAGTGAGATAAAAAGAAAAATTAATTAAATTTAAAAGTGCATACCGAATTTTAAACGTGCGTTCCAGCAATTATTACTCAAAGACAGTACTGTACTGTAACCGATTTATTTTGTGTGTTCCTGTAAATGAATAAAAAGTGCTATGAATGCCCTGTTCTAACGTGATCAAGTGAGATTCAGTGATTTATATCAGTTTTAATAACTTGAAATAGCATAATGTCATTAAAATACTTTGCAAACGATTTTGAAAACTATTTGTCTTAGAAACCTGATTCTCGTTTTATTTCATAGAAACTGTTGTTGCCTTGAACTTTTACTCTCATGAAAACTTATATTTAATGATCATTTAGTATCTTTCAGGACAGCTAGTGAACCATACCCTCAAACTCTGCATTTTTGAAACACAGGTAAAAAATGACAAATGAAAAATTTTATTACTTTTGATAATTTTTTTGTATTATTTTCATTAAAAGGCAAAAATAAGTGAACAATTTTTGTAACTTTAAAAATATTTCACGAATTATAATTGATTATTAGTTATCTAGTTCTGTGTCTAGTAAGAAAGAGCTTCTCGATTTGTATTGCAGTTGAACCTCTGAATTTCTCTTTTTATTACAAGGCTGTTTTTGTTATCTGTTATGGTTATCTATTTTTAGAATTGACGAAATATTCCGTAAAACCCCTTCCCCCTCTTGATATGATGGCAGAAATGTAAGATTATTTTAATTGGCCACATGTCTCATCAAATCATCGACAGTAAGCAGCCAAGTAATTGTCAAGTTTTATGTATTTTATTTTATAATATTCGCAAAATGAACTGAACGCCAGAGAAGTTGCTAGACTTAGAATACATCCCCTAGTTAACCACAGACATCGACTCTGCAAATAACTGTTTCGTAAACAAAAAACTGAGCTCATCAAAAACAGATTTTAAAATTCCCGTTTAGAGAGAACTGTTCTTCACTGGGGTGAAAAACTGCTTCACCATTTTTTAAATAAAGAAAATGTAGAGTGGATAAAAGTTTTATTAGTTGTGGGGATGAAGAACAGTTACTACGAGTTCCTCAACTTGAAAATAGTATCGGAATAATTCAGGCGAAAGCTGTATTTTCTGCAGTTGAAGAGTGGGAGGAAGTTTGTAAAATCCAAGCAATAATTTTTGATACAACACAGGTCGCCTCAGAGGAACCTGCATTTTTCTATAGCAATTGTTAAAGGATTGTTTACCATGCCGCCACAATAATTTAGAAATTTTCCTAAAAGCTGTTCTTGATTGTAAAATGGGCATAATCACTGCCCCTCAGCCAGATATATATAAAAAAAAAAATTCTGATTGGGTGGTGTAAATTAAACCAGAGTAAGTATACAAATGCTATTGAAGATGGAATACTAGGTATAAATAGTTAATTCAGAAGAAATTTCAAATTTTCTTACAGGAACTTTTAAAAATTAACAGCTCAGGGGTGTTTATAAAGAGTTTATCCAACTTTATTTTTTATAGAACTCCTTCCTGCAAAAGACTTTTTTTCAGAGCACCTGGTGCTTTTAATCATGTCAGATGGATGGCGGCATAGGCCATTCATTCTCTCAAAATATATTGTTTCAGGGATCATTATTCAATAACAAATTTAGAAAAAGCAGGTATCAGAGATCTTTTCTTATTTCTAATCAATATTTTCTAAAAGCGTACTTCAATACTTCCACTGCCACTTTAGCCCCCAATTCAAGACCTGCAAATAATAAAATCACTTGTTCACTACAGAAAATTTGATAAATAGGTTACAGACAAAGCACTTGCTAAAATGACAAACCGCCTTTGGTATCTTAACTCGGATCAAGCTGCATTTTCATTTTTAGATAATACTTTGGTAAAAAAAAAAGTCAACATAAGCCACCTTATCTAAACCATTACCACTTAAATCCTTTCCGGCGCAGTGTCCCACGCCGGGACCACCTAATTTTAATTCCAAACTTACAAATGGCACGAAGAATATTTTAATAAAATTTTGCTTTTACAATGAAAGGTTAAAGTAATGTGTTTTTAATTTCTAAAAAAGGCGTTTTTAAATTCCGGGGTAGACAATCATTTCATCCTTTTACGAAAAGAATTTTTCTGTGCCGGAAAGGGTTAACGTGACAGTTGTAAGGGAAAATAATTAATTTTCTTTATTATGCCTCCTTTCTTGTAACACAACTTTAATAATAAAATGCAATTGAGCATTATTTGCTCTCATTTCTATACTTCCTTTGCCCTCCCTTTTTTTTCTTTCAGTTTAAAATTCGATTTTTTACCTTTTCTTTGGATTTTTTTTTAATCAAACACTTTATTGGACTTCACAAAACGAAAAAAAGAAAAACAAATGGTGGAAAGCAGATGAAATGGAATGTTAAATTTTTTTTCGCTTTTTCATAAAAAGTCAATTTTTAGGATTCAGGCGAAGTCTGGTCCTGAAAAATGCGCATATTTTTAAATCTATACATTTTTAGAAAAAAATGGTGTATGGTTCTTCAAAGCAAAACTTTTTTTTATAAAATGAGACCTGCATTATGTTTCTATGTTCAATTGTATTCATTTCATGAAGGAAAAACCGCATTTTTTTGCGAAAAATCACGTTTTTTTCAAACTTAAACCTCAATGAGGCACGGGTTAATATTATCCAAATGAGCTGAAACTTTGCCAATCTCATTTTCTAGTCAATTGGCAACTTTTTGGGGGGTCCCCCCGAAAAAATTCGAAAATTGATTTCTTGTGACCACCATTAACAGTATTGGATCTGCTGTATATCGGTTGTGCCGTGGTATACAGAAGAAGGTATATGTGCATGGAAGAAATAAAAATTGTTATGTCCTGTTTGTAATATCTGCTTCTGTTAATATTGTTGATAATTCGAGGCAACAGCTATAATTGCTATAGGTCCCAAAATATTCTCCCCTACAGTTTGATTTCAAATGTTATAAAAGGAAGAAGTAATCTTCAAAATGACTGCAAAATTTCTAAATTAAATTTTGAAACAATTACATCGCGTCACGCGCTAGCCACGTAGAACATTCATTCCCTTTGAAGGCGAAACTATAAGTAATTAAACGGCAAGTAAATACGTATTACGCGAGACTGCCGTTTCGCGATTGCTATGGTAGTGTTAACGCATTACAATACCTGTAGTTCAATTGTATTAAGTGCAAAGAGAACACTACAGCGACGATATTCAAATGACTTCACTATTAGAATTCAATCATGTGATGTGAGATACGTGTCCAAAATGGAACAATACTGACTTGTACTAAATTTTACAAATGCATAGGAACGGTAAAAATGTTATTACGAAAGAATGTATTGAAAATTTAAAATTAATGATAAATATTATATTTTTGGAGATATAGGCAATGTAAATCTTATATGTTCCATATTAATTTGAAAGACATGCCTATGTAAATAATAGAAAACGTGTTAGCACAATTCAAATGAATACACGAGTTTCAAAGCTCACTTTATCCTAAATAAATAAAATCGTGATTTCTTTATTAATCTATTCTGTTGGTTAACCTGCATCGAAATAACACTGCAATATAAAAAAAAACTATTTTAATCATGTATTTCTGGCATTGTAAAATCTTGGTTTACAATGAAAATCAATGGGCATAGCTAGAAGTTTTTCACGATTTTCCATTTTTTTTTTTTTTTTTTTTTTTAATAAGTCGAGTAATGAAACTCACGTCCTAATTGGTTTCAGCACTTTAAGCTTTCTATACTCCAACAGCTTTGTTAAAAAACGACAATCACCAGTTTTTAAAACTGAAATTTACTGAATTTACATGTATTTATACATATATTAAATATATTTTTCCCTTTTTTTGAAAGCGAGTTTATTTATTTGCTTAAAAGCTATATTCGGCGCTCATTGTACAATTTCACAAACATAGCCGGACAAAAATCTTATGATAAAACAAGTGCCTAAATTTCAATCAAATTTCATCTAAAAAAAATACAAACTGATTTTAATACAAAAATAGTTATGTTGCATCACATGATATATATTATATAACGCAGTATTATTTATGTCTATAATATTTGAAGTGATGGAACACGCACGAGAAGTAGTAAATAAGAAATTAATTACGAGAATTTTTATTCATGTTGCTAACGAGGTATAACACCAACAGAGTGAAAAAGTATCCAGGCCAGAGTTCGAACCCAGATCTTTGGCTCAGCGCACCAATGCTGTGCTAACTAAGCCACCTGTAACGAAGCAGTTAGCCTGGAACCCTTCCCTCATATCTGAAACAGCGGCACAAGATGCGATAACTTCATGAACCACAACCCTGCTGCAAACATGAGTGGAAATTAATCCAGCATCGATGAATATATATGAAACGATTAAATACGCCCGAGAAATACGTTCATCGTTTCTGGATTATTTTCGACCCACATTTGTTGCAGGGTTGTGGTTCATGAACTGCCATCTTACCAATATATATGAGTGAAGGGTTCCAGCCTAGGTGTGTCGTTCCAGGTGGTTTGGTTCGCAGAGAATTGATACGTTGAACCAAAGACCCAGGTTCGAACCCTGGTCTGGATGCTTTTACACTCTGTTGTTTTTACACCTTGTTATCAATGTGAATAAAAATCCACGTATTAAATTCAGATTTGTTATTTATGTCTTCGAAAACTTAAACAAAAAAATTAAATCCCGTCAGGAACTTATCCACATAGATGATTCGTTGCCTTTGAAAACGTAATTTGAAGAAATTCAACAACTGGTAATGCGTAATAAGCAAATTCGTTGTCTTGCAATTCCTATGTTTATATAATGCATCACATTATCTGTATTTCAATTGTACTAATTTTAGATGCGTGAAAAACAATATGGTGATGATATTCAAACACATGTTATCCCTTTCAGAATTTAATCACGTTATGGTAACAGACGTCTAATGGCACATTAGAGATTCGTAAGAAATGGCAATTAACTTTGCATATATATCGCCTGTGTTTTGCAATAAAGGCGTGAGGCACAAATGACTAATTGTTCAGGAAAGCCAAAACAAAGAATTCTTCACCCTGTATTTGCTTACTGTGTAAGCACCCTTGTGAGTAAATTTTTGATTTTTAGGTATATTTCAAGGTGTTGTTATTTCTGCAAATTTTTTTATGAAATTGTTATTAAGGGCTTAAATGGCGCCTCAAGCCTTTAATGCACAACACCTATAGATAGCACCTGTGCCTTAAGTCCTAGTCAACTCTCTCATTAACTAAGATGCACTTATGCACTTATTACATATTATAAAATATTTCTTCTTGACTCTACATATGCACTTAACACATTTTTGAAAAATATGTGCCTTACGCCCTTGTTGCAAAACAGAGGTGATGTATTGAAATCAGAAACTCAAAATATATCAGTGCGAGTGTAAATTACTGACAACCTGCAGTTATTTGCAAATATAGTCGATATTATTCTGTTATTTTACTCCATTAACTTCAATGTAAGTTTATTCAAGATTGAAGATACATTTAGTATGTTATAAATATTCCACGGTGCCTTATCTCTGTTCCAATTTTCTATATTTAATTGTTGACAATTTGAAAAAAGCATTTTAAATATACCATTTCCAAAGTAATTTCTTCCTTTTTTGTTTTTTTATTTTCTCATAAGTTGCCATCTTCAGTGCTAAAGAACCACTGTGTTATAAAAAAAAAATGAATTGATATTTAAAGAATGCTAAAGAAAAAGTCCTTCCGGCCAGTGCCGGGAGGAAGAGGTAGCTTTCATAATCCTTATTTAAAAAAGCCAACTTATATCATGCAAACACACAAAGCTCAATTTAGTGGAAACCGAATATAGGAGATTCAATACTAATTTTTATTAATATAATGAATGAGAATTTCGCGAAATTAGTCAGCTTTATCAAAGCTGATTTTCTTTAAAGTAACTTATATTTGGCTGCCAAATTCGGCAATTTCTTAAAGTGCCTGTCATTTTAAGACAACATGGTGGATGAGGCTAAGCAGTGAACTTGGTCGAGACCTTAGTAATTGCTGTGCACATGCTCACTCACATCGGAATCGGTTAATATATAGGAGTGCTGTCGCATGCAAAAAATCAGATTTTTCAAAATGTCACCCACAATAAAAATTGAAACTGCTATATCTGAGCCATTTTTTAAGGTAAAGACAAACAAAAAATACTTCTGAATCCTTATATCAAGATCAAATACTTAAGAAAGAAACCTTTTTCAATTTCTAATTTTTTTGCACCTCACTTTAAATATATATATATTTTTTAATTTAATGGCCGCCATTTTGAAACAAGATGGCTGATGAATCTGACCAGCGAACTTGGTCGAGGTGTTGATGTATACTATCCACATGCCTTCTTACATCGAAATAGGCGAATACGTGTGTTATCGCGTGACAAATACAAGATCGTTTCAAAATGTTAGCCATGCTAGAAATTCAAAGTGCTATAAATCAACCATTTTTTAAGATATCAACAAAAGAACAAATTTTCAGAAACAAAAACTGCTCCGGAATCTTTGTATCAAGGCCAAACACATAAAAAAAAATCTTTTTCATTTTCCAATTTTTTAATACCTCATTTTGAATTTTAAATTTAATTTTTTTTTAAATGGCAACCCTTTTGAAACAAGATGGCGAATGAAGCTGGCCAACGAACTCGGTCGAGACATTGGTATGTACTATGTACAGACCAAGTTACATCCAAATAGGTTCATAAATACGTCTGTTATCGCGTGACAAAAATCAGGTCGTTTTAAAATGTCAGCCACAAGAGAAATTCAAAATGCTATTACTCAGCCATTTTTTTTAGATATAGACGAAAGAAAAACTGTTCCGGAATCTTTGTATTAAGGTCAAACACATACAAAAAAAATCTTTTTCATTTTCCAATTTTTTGGTATCTCATTTAATTATTTTTATTTTTTAATTTTTTTAAATGGCCGCCATTTTGAAACAAGATGGCGGATGAAGCTGGCCAACGAAATCGGTCGAGATATTTGTATGTACTATGTACACACCAAGGTACATCCAAGTCGGTTCATAAATACGCTGTTATTACGTGAGAAAAATCAGGACGTTTCAAAATGTCAGCCATGCTAGAAATTCAAAATGCTATAACTCAGCCATTTCTTAAGATATAGACGAAACAAAAACTGCTCCCGAAACTTTTTATCAAGGTCAAACACATAAGAAGAAAATATTTTTCAATTTTCAATTTTTGGTACCACATTTCAAATTTCAATTTTTCTTAAAAATTTAAATGGCTGCCATTTTTAAACAAGATGGCGGGTGAAGCTGGCCAACGAACCCGGTCGAGACATTGGTATGTACTATGTATAAACGAAGTTACATCCAAATCGGTTCATAAATACGCCTTTTATCGCGTGACAAAATTCAGGACGTTTCAAAATGTCAGCCACGCTAGAAATTCAAAATACTATAACTCAGCCATTTTTTAAGATATAGACGAAACAAAAACTGCTCCGAAATCTTTGTATAAAGGTCAAATACATAAGAAAAAAATATTTTTCCATTTTCAATTTTTTGGTACCACATTTCAAATTTTAATTTTTAAAAAAAATTTTAAATGGCCGCCATTTTGAAACAAAATGGCGGATGAAGCTGGCCAACGAACTCGGTCGAGACATTGGTATGTACTATGTACACACCGAATTACATCGAAATCGGTTCATAATTACGGGAGTTACAGTGTGACATAGGTCAGATATATATATATATATATCAATTTTGAACGGAGGGTGGTTTCGGGGTCTGGGGGTCATGATCGATGAAAATATACCAAAATTTTTTGAAATCTCTTTCCTCCGAACGGCTGCAATAGGTAGCTTTTTTGTAAAGAAAGCTACCTAAAATGCCTTCAAAATGGCTTCATCTGAATAATCATAATAATTTTGTTAAAATAGCCACATTCCATCACAAAGTAGCCACTTAGATAATTCACACCCTTTAAAAGTGGAAATGTAAGTAATTGATCAACACATTTATTACGCAATAAGAAAATCTGCCGTCGAGAGATTGTTATGTTACTGTTAATGTTTTACAATGCTTGTAGTCGAATTGGATTTTTATCAGATGCGACTAGTACCGACGATATTCCAGTGCCTCTCCTTTTAGAATTTGATCGTGTTATGATAATGGGTATCCCAAATGGGACAATAGGGACTGCAAAGGAATTTATATGAACTTCGTAAATGTCCCAGGAAGCACAGAGCAATGCGGTAAGCAATGGCCGACAGCCGGTTGCCACTACCAGCGGTATTGGCACGATACCTGCTACCGCTACCTGTTCCGTATTTTTCTTTTACGCCGTGCGAATGCGGCCCGATTCATTAGGCACACAGCCGGTCCGGCATCGACAGAACGCTATTCCCAAAGCACACCGATAGCTAACCATATGTATGCCGACCGCAACCCGACATCAGAATAAATTGAAAAAAAAAATCCATTTTGGTGGCGCCATCTATGAACCATCTTGGTATGTACATTTTTGTGTGCAATCGACAAAATTTGGGATTTAATTACATAAAATTATCTTTTAAATTTTAGTGGTAAGATAAGAGCATAAACGTTGGCAACCATGAGCAATGCAAATCTACTACTTTGTTTATTAATCTGAATGATAAGACTCGGAAAGTAATGAAGAATGTTGTTTAACACAATTCACTTTGTCTCGGCGCTGTAAGAGTTTTACGCTCTTGTTGCTTTCTCAAAAACATAAAATTCTATCATTAGTTTTAAGTTTGCAATTTACTGGTTTTAAATGTATTTATCGATCTCTACTCGCCGTTCCGTGTAGGATTTTACAAATATAGCGAAGCAAATGTTTGGTTATAATAAAAACATATGAATTGAGCTCAAATTTTATCGAAATTACAATCAATGCTACATAACATTTTACATATTACATATAAATGCGCGATATTAGTTATATCTTCGAAATTTTCTTTGGAAACAGTTACACCCCGCCACAAGTTAGCTACGTTGATAATCCATTCACTTTGAAAGCGGAACTACAAGTAATTGGTCAACTAATAATACGTAATAAGCAAATCTGTCGTCACGGGATTGCTATGTTACTATTAACACATTACAATGCCCGTAGTTCTATTGTATTACTATTATGTGCACGGCGAACAATACGGTGACGATATTCAAATGACTCCGCTTTTAGAATTTAATCAAGTTATGGTGATAGGAGTCCCACATGGCACAATAGGGATTCCTAAGATATGGCAATAAAGTCCCCAAATATATTTACAAATGAACGTCAAATGTATTATGGCGAAATTTTTCATTCAATTTTAAATTACTGATAACCTGTATTTATTTGTACATAGAGGCAATATTACTCTAATATTTTGCTGATAAATCTTCCAGATATCTTTCTTATGTTATGTAAACGAAATTAATTAAACACTTTAATAGATATTCATTCGTTGTTATATGAACATGTGTATTTTTACTCTTAAAATTAAATATTAGAAAAATAATTCAGTAACTTTTAAAACTATGAGAGATCTTGGAAAATTTACTTCCCTTCGTAACCAAACATTTAAAAAAGTTTTAGAAGTTGTTTAGATAATTCTATTTTTTTTAATGAAATTAAATGCGTCATCAACTTATACATTGTAATTGCTTTCTAAAAATAGTAGAAAAAATGTAATAATCAATTTTCAGAAGGGAAAAATCAGATTTTAAATATATTTCTACCCCTTTTTATAAAGTGTATTTATTTACTTACCAAAAGGGTATATCCTTATACTCATTATACATGGTGTATCAAAAAGAATCATCCGATTTTTAAAAATCATAACTGTTCAGATTTTAATCCGTTTTGATCGAATAATGTATCGGAAGAAAGAGGGAAATATCGAGATTCACACTGTCGCCGACAAGTGGCGCTAATGCTATTCCTTCGCCCCACTTCACCGGCGACAGGTATGGGGAAACAGCGCTTTTACCCCCGACTTATCTCGGGACAAACGGTGAAGTGGTTAGTGTATCTCAAAACAACAACTGCGTACCAGAAATCGTTTTGTGTTCTTCGCTTCGCGAAGTCTGAGTCCGTAGAAACTGTTCAGCGTGATTTTCTTTGAACTTACCCGGGTGTTGAAGTACCTACCGCTCAGAGCCTTAGGCTAAAAATAGTATAAAAAATTACAAGACATGGGTTGCCTTTAGTGTTTGCAAGGTATCCCACGTAAATCAGGGCTCTGAATTCTCTGGACGCCACTAATTTCTTACAGTTTATTTATTCAACCTTTAATCGCAGATAGGGATTACAATCCCGGGATCCCGCTCCATTTTTAATCCCGAAAATCCAGGGATTTTGTCGGCGAAATCCCGGGATTTTCGGGATTTTTTTTTAAACGGAACAATATTTAGCTGAAATTAAAAAAATATATTTATACACTTCCGCTTTTGGAAAAAAAATCTATTAATTTTTATGAAATTTATGTAGCATTGAAAAAGAATACATATCTCACGTATTTTTTATATATATTTCTAAGCGATTAAATCGTTTAACATGGAAACCTTTTGACTTTCAGACAGATGTAACCTGCTCAGCTTATTATTCAGGAAAAATAAAATCATTTGTTTATTTCCATTTCGCTGCGTGTAGGAAGCCGGTCGTAGAAACAACTAAAGAATCACAGAATTAGTTTTCGAATTAGAGCTTACTGATAAGCGTCGCATTTGTGTTTCATAGTCATTATTATGTGCTAAATTCTTTAATTTTCGTGCGTTTATACCTATTTTGCTTTAAAGATGTCTAATGGAAAGGATTTTGTAGCTCATAGGAAAGATAATGATACATCTTCCGTATGGCACTGCTATTTAATGTCAAAAGATAGAAAAAGCGCTAAATGTAAAAAAAATGCAGCGCAGTGCTTCTTAAAACATTAGGTGAATCGACAAGGGAGTTGATACACATTTATCTACGAAACATGGTACTAAAGTTCAGAAAGAATTTAATACAACATCTCTTCCTTTCACACGTCAAGATTGCACAGAATATACATTGCTTCTAAAAAGCGGAAAAGAGAGGATTATTTTAGTAGGTAGTGATGAGGAATCACTGGATTTAATTTTATTGCGAATGACAGCTAAAGACGGTTTCTCATTTAACTTCAACTGATTTAAGAAACTTACTGATAGATAAAGGCTATAATGATTTGCCAAAATCTGCAGTATCAATTCGAAATCGTGCAGTGAGCTACAGTTCCATAATAAAGGAACTAATTACAAGTGAAATACAAACTTTTAAAAATTCAGGCAAAAAATTTAGTTTGACTTTTGTCAAATGGACATCTACTGCGAACAAGCGATTTATGAACATAAACGTAGCTGCCAAGCTTTACGCTTTTTTTCCTACCAGTATTATTTAACAGAGAAATTTATCTTCTTTAATCATCGAACACATGGATTTAAATAAGGCAAGTTTTTCCGATTAAAAATAGTGGTAGGATAAAAGCGTAAAAATTGGCAGCTATGCATAAATGCTCATACAAGAAATTTAAATTTGAACAAATTCTGGAATTTAGGCCTTATACGCATATATGGATATTTTGGAGCAAAAATGTGTATCGAAATGCTAACAGAGTGTCCAAACCAGTATGCATTTCACTAAAAGAAGACAATGTTGCTATCATAATATTTCTTAGATCATATTTTCAAAGAAATTTACCAATTAGTTAAAAAACAGTGAACTATTCAAACTAATCATTTTTTTTTTCTTGTGGTATGTTATAGTTTTTTTTATATTATGCAACGTTTTCGAATTTTAACAACTATTATCTCTATTTAGATTTTTAAACTATACATACGCAATTTTTTATTGTATGTGTGTGTTAAGTTCTTTTATTAAAAAAAAAAAAAAAAAAAAAAAAAAAAAAAACTTCATGTTAAAGAAAATCTTGCGCTTGCGATATCTTAGAATTGTAAACTTTAATTACATTGTTATGAGAATAATTCAAAATTTAGTTAGTGATATTAATTATTTTTTTAAATTGTAAATATTAAGCCATTCAAAAACTTGTTTAACAAGAAATAAAAGAAATTATCTAGAAGATGAAGCATAGACATTTCATGTTTTTTGTTATATTTTGAAACATCAACAGCATATTTGCTTTAATTTTCAATTATTGTAATTTATTCTATACTTTTTGATAATTAATTAAAGTTAAAAATTTTTAACTTGGAATATTTTCATATGTAAGTTAGACAGTACTTTTGCTTTAACTGTCTTTTCTATAATATTATGATATTTAACTATTGTAAAAATTAGGGATATTAAAGAAATTTTAATTTTTGCAACCCCGGGATTATCCCGGATTGAATTTAAGCAATCCCGAAATCCCGGGATTGGAAATTAGTCTCGGGATTGTAATCCCTAATCACAGATAATTCTGCCAATAGATAAGGCGGAGAAAATCACATTCAAACACTGGTGTCGAGGGTATTTGGAGCTCCGATTTACGCGGAACACCTGGCAACACCAGGTGTCTGTGTAAAGGGAAATGCCCTGGCTGTACCCGCATGTCAAACGAAAATGTGGAGCGTGTCTGGGGGAGTTTTTAACATAGTCCACTGAAATCCCCTCGCCGTACCGGTAGGTAACTTAACATTCCTGCCCCATTTGTCTGGCGTGTTTAGCATGGGAGCAGTAGTTGCAGTAGATGCTCCAAAAGTTTGAGACACATTTGGCTACCGTATAGACATATACCATGCATCTAAAGGAGGACATATAGAGCACCTTTAACCACCTAAGCACCACGAAGTAGATGCTTGCGTCATGGACTCTTCTATTTGAAATAACCGGACGTATGTGATGTGAGTACGTCCTCATTTTTAGCCCCGAAGGCAATTTTCTGAACATCTAGGGGTTTTTTTGTCGCTAATTGCTATTGTGACGATAAACGGTGCTTACATCGGACATTATTTCAGTTCGTATAATATTAATAAACCTTTATTTTATCTTGTTGCATTACATGTAATTAAAAATAATGTCATAAACTTCTTTTGGCGAATTTTAATATATCTGGTATTTAGCATACTATCACTGTTAGGATATTCGAAAGTAGGCCTCGCTTAAAATATTCGTGCTAACTTTCTTAATCTTTTTGTGGGATGCATCTACACGATGCTGGGAGTCATTGAATAAAATCAAAATTCAGAACTCATATAAAGAACCATTTGTAATGCACAACAATATTTAATTCTATCTATAAAAGCATATTTCATATTACATCGAGAGAAGATAATAGCTCACGTTCTTTTAATAACAACACATCATCAAGAGATTTTACATTTTTTATATCACGCACAGCGCATGCTATGCTACCAGTTTCATTTCACTTCATTTCTTAATCACTAAATTGAATATGGTGCTTAAATATAAAATTAAACTTAAGTGTCTACCTTAAGTGTTTATCTTAAGTTGACTACCTTATAGACATATGCCGTGCATCAAAGGTGACCACCTTTAATTTGGTTTGTAAAAGAACTTAATTATTGAATATGTAACGTAAAATTAATCTTAAGTTTCATCAATGTTCAATATTTTTCATATTTTACGCGTTTCAGACCAAGTGTTTCTTTTTGGAAACCACTGTACTCCAACATAGACCAACCGCAAGGTGACCAAACATAATTAAACTTTGAAACTGTAATTCGACGGGAATTATTGCCCGCCAGTGAAATCCCTACAAAGCAAAGATCTAAAAGTCATTAGAAATAATTACAAGTAATGACCAAGTATGAAACGGTGGACTCTATTATAATATATCGAGTATTTAGACTGTGTTCCTCAAATATCTGCTTACATCTGATTAAAGCATTAAAGTTATGAATATGATGCAATAAATGGCACCATTACCGCTTCTTTACATAAGGGTTTTGGGAAAACTCGCCTCTATGAAAATGTTATTCTATATTAAGAATCTCAAAATGTCCGTATCGTAAACATAAGAATTTAGTTCTTCAAATCCTACTAAGTAAATATAGGCAAGTTTTATTGACCCGAAACTCTCAGGATATGTTATGGGATATGTTATAGGATATATTGTAATTAATGCAATTTTATTTGTGAATTCCAGTATATCTATATATAAATCTATAAGTCTTTTGCCCTTTTCTTATTCTTATATACTAGCCGCCCTTAGTGAACTGTTTGGTCGCCCTTAAAATTTATGTTTGGGAAAGCATGCTAAGCATTGTATCATGTTACTTTTATTCATAATTTAATTTACTTGGACTCCCTTAAATATATTTAATATCATCCCTTAAGCTAATATTAGTTTTCGTTGCATTAAAATATATCAATTTGTTGATTTTCTGTAAGCAAGTAAACCCTATTAGTTTACACTGTAATTTGGTGAAATATTGCACATATCGCCAAAGTTGGCGTCACTTTTGGCAACTAATTTTAGGTAACCCACCCCTCTTATAGGTATAGCGATGCATAAAATGCTGTTCAATAACCAATGAGATGCGTTTCATTCGGGCGTTGCCATTAAACAATTAACAAATGATCGCGATTTCTTTGCCACGTACGATAGAGTAATATATATATATATATATATATATAGATTATTCAGTAATTGTATTGTTATTATTTACATGACAACTCGGTGTGTTGCTTTTGCATTGCATGAGATTATTCGATTATTTCTAGGAAAAAGAAATCTAACTTTATTGTAAATTTAGATGGCAATTATAGTATTAATTTTATTAAATAAAATATTTCAAATAATAAATTATATTTGCAATTATATCAAATGCTTTTCCCAATAAAAAAACTCATATTTTATAACTTTATTTGCAGAAGTTTTTCGTTCTTCCAACATTTGGCTTCTGATTTTGGACCTGGTAGAAATGACGCCATTTGAGTTAAATTATACAAAAATGATATTAATTTGGTGAATTTATTCAAAACATTTTATACTTATTAATTCAAATAAATGCAATAAGTTAATTAAAATGATTTTTCTCCCTAAAACCTTTTGTTTTTAACGTACTTGTGAAAAATTTTAATCGCCATCTAAAGGAAATATATGAAAAGTTGTTTTCCCAATTTTAAATTATATTAAAGTCTACGATGGTGTTTTTTTCTTCTTACGTCAATGGAATTTATCTCAATGTTCCTTGAACGGACGATTTTTGCTTTCTAAAATAAATTGATTCTTGCAGCTTGAATATGTGAAAATAAATTTGTATTTCTTGAAAAAAATATTTCTATATTATTTTCACCATCAAATAAGTTAATTTCAATTTGAAAATGATGTCAATAAAAGGAATATAATAATATCTATCGTTTTGCCTTTTCTCTCTTTTATCTACAAAATTGGAGCAATTTAGTTGCCGTCATTACAAAAATGTCATTAAAAATTCCGAAAAAATTGGCATCTCGAAAACTAAGAAAAGTTTTAAAATTCTAAGACCCCTTTTCACATTCTCGGATCCATGCATATAACTGGCATTAATTTGATGGCCCAGCGTTCCATATTCTAGGGGCAGTAGCTGTGAAATCCAAACGAACAATCACTTTTTACTTTCTTCTATCGTCAATAGAAGAAAGTATTGTAATCGAAATTTTTTTAGACTTCCGGTTTTCGACGGATTTGCATGTTTTAAGGGTCAGAGATTCCAAAAAACATGTTTATAGAAAATGTCTGTGTCCGTCTGTCCGTCCGTCCGTCCGTCGCCATTGTACCATCAAAAAGTGTATGAAGTTATGTATAGAATTAAACCAAAATTTTATTATAAGTTTTTGGATATGTCAAGCAGGTCCTCCCTGAATTTGGAAAAAATTCGCCGGTAGGGGGCGCTGTAATAGCGATTTTTGTGCGATTTTGAATATTGTACCGTCCAAAAGTGTATGAAGTTATGCATAGAATTAAACCAAATTTTTATTTTAAGTTTTTGGCTATGGCAAGCAGGTCTTCCTTGAATTTGGAAAAAATTCGCCGGTAGGGGGCGCTGTAATAGCGATTTTTGTACGATTTTGAATATTGCACCATCGAAAAGTGTATGAAGTTACGCATAGAATTGAACCAAAAAAAAAATTTTTAAGTTCTTGGCTATGGCAAGGAGGTCCTCTCTTAATTTGTAAAAAAATCGCTCGTAGAGGGCGCTGTAATAGCGATTTTTGTACAATTTTTGTGCCATTTTGAATATTGTACCGCCGAAAAGTGTATGAAGTTTATGCATAGAATTGAACCAAATTTTATGTGTTTATTTTTGGTCATGTCACGAAGGTCCTCCCTGAATTTTGAAAAATTCTGCCGGAAGGGGGCACTATAATTGCGATGTCTGTACCATTTTCATTATTGTACCATCAAAAAGTGTATGAAGTTATCCATATAACTGAACCAAATTTTTTGTGCATGTTTCTGGCTATGGCAAACAAGTCCTCCCTGAACTTGAAAAAATTCCGAAAGAAGGGGACGCTATAATTCCGATCTCTGTGCCATTTTCATTATTGTACCATCGAACAGCGTATAAAATTATGCATACAATTGAACCAAAATGTTTGTGCTTGTTTTTGGCTTTGGCCAACAGGTTCTCCTTGAATTTGGAAATATTGCGCGGTAAAGGGGCTCCGTGCTAGCGATTTTTGTATACTTTTCTTGATTTTTCGTAGTTCTATTGTGCATCGGCGGCTCATGCAGCGGCGGGAACACGCTTCCTGCTATGCCGGCTATTCGCAAACAGCTGATAACGACAGAATAAGGAAAAATTAATAATTTTAACAAATATCATGATATAGATTAACTCGTTTTTAGTCCGTTTAATTGACTTGAGCAGAAATTTAAGATGAAAATCAAAGTTGGTATAGTATTGAACTAATAATATTGAAGTATTAACATGTATAACTAGGTTTTGAAATATTAAGATGTATAAGATAGAAGAAAGTTTTGGGATTGGCACATCCAACTAGTTAATGTTATAGACTGATGAAGTTTTAATTTCGTTATGAAAAATTACCAAATACAAATAATAAACTATTTATATTGTTTTAAGTGCAAATTGATTATTTCCTCCATATCAAGAAATAATGACGTGGACCAAAGTCGGAGCGTGCTTTCAGAGACATGATGGCGAAATTCGAGCGAACAGGACAGCTAAGCGTTTTGCAGGGAAGGGGAAGAAAAAGGGTCGCCACCGCCGTCGTAGAAGATATTGCTATAGCGATCGTGGAAGCAAGCGCTGAATCGCTACACGAACTGTCTGTGTACCGACTGTTTCACGTACCCTTGATATGCCCTACTGCACTGTCCGACATATCATACGTAGAATTCTGAACTTCTACCTGTATAAGAATTAAACGGTTCAGCAACTAAAACGGTACGACCCGGACACTCGCAAAACATTCGCACTACAATTTCTCGAGAGAATGCCGGTTGTTTCCTGCAACATTCTGAGGTCGGACGAAGCCCACTTCCATCTTAATGGACAAGTGAATACCCACAATTGTAGCCTCTGGGCTAGAGAAATCTCCCACGAGCTGCACACCAAACCCTTGCATGATACGAAAGTGACCGTATGTTGCGAGTTCACTGCTGCATTCATTATCGGGACCATATTTTTTTGAAGAAGTTATCTTAAGGACTTACCACTTGTTCTGTTAATGCGCAACGGTATCGTGGCATTTTACAGACCTACGTCATTCCTACTCTCCGACAACAAGTCTGCCTACAAGAAACCATATTCATGCAAGATGGAGCCCCATTGCACATCGCAAAACGTGTCCAACAATTGTTGAGGCGGACATTTACAGACGCTAATGTGATAAGCCGATGTTTCCAATAGCTGGACCTCTGCGATCGCCCGATCTCACGCCTTGCGACTTCTAGTTATGGAGATTTTTTAAAGACAACGTTTACCGGGAACGTTTGTTAACTATGTCAGTCTTCATGAACAGTATTCGCCGCCATATTCAGAACATCCTTGTTGACTTTCTCCGCTCAGTGGTAGAAAGCGCGATTTTCAGAATGGAGTGCGTTGTGGAATATGAAGGTTCGCATATTGGACATGTTTTAAAGATTTGATTTGTATGCTTTGTAATGTCATTTAGAGAGGTGTTTTTGTTGTAACAAATTGCAAGTGCAATATTCTAATTGTGTTGTTGTCCTTATTGTGTTCCTTTTGTGTAAGACCACTGATCCTTCAGTGTTTCTGGATTTCAGTTTGTCCTCTCTCCACACGATAACTCATAGCACCATCTAGTGGTGATTTTTAAAACCCATTTCTGTTATTTCGAAATTTCGAGCGCATCCTCCGAAGTCTCTGTTGTCCAAATATTTTTCTCTACTGACTAGTATAACGGCTTCTAGGGCCCTTTGAGTAGCGGAAGTTTAATTTCGCTAACTCTGTATATTTGAAGTATAAAACTTGAAACTTGTCTGCATCCTTTTACAACGTCTGCTATAGATACCACTTAACTGAATCACATTTCCAATTGCAAAAGTTATTAAATTGATGGCTTACTTCAGTGAACAGTAAAATCGCATTTTTATTTTTCTTCTTAGATATGTAATGCATGAAAACAACTTTATATATAATCCAATGTTTCGTATAAGCAGAATATACTGCAATATTTATTTATGGACATTCTTGGCAAATTACGATGTTTATAATTCATGTTTGTGACTATCGGCACGCACTTTTAAAATGGTTCGCCATCCTTGAAAAAAGTTCACATGATGCTTTTTACTGAATATTAAAGATTTGCCTTTATTTGCCTGTAGTAATTTTCGAAATCTCTTCAATATCTTCATATTACATTTTAGAAACAATTACATCGCGTCACAAGCTAGCCACATACATAATTCATTGCCTTTGAAGGCGGAGCTACAAGTTTTAAACTACAGCAATTAAACTGCTAGTAAATATGTTACGTATTAAGCAAATGTGCCGTCTTGGGATTGCTGTCCTAGTGTTCACGCATATTAATGCCTGTAGTTCAATTGTATTATTATTAAGTGCGAAGAGAACAATAATCAAATGACTTCACTTTTAGAATTCAATCATGTTATGGCGATAGGTTACTGGAACAGTGATTCCTACGGGATTGTAATAAATTTGGCAAATATACACCAACGTTAAAGATCAGGAACGCTAAAAATGTTAGTGCGAAAAAATGCTTTGAATTTTTAAACTAACGATAACCCGTATTTATTTGCATATACAGGTAATATGAATATACAATTTTGTACATTAATTTGAAATATATGGCTTTGAAAATAATAGAGAATTTTTTAGAAACATACACTTAATTTCGGCGCTGTAAGCTTTTTATACTTCAGTTGCTTTCTAAAAAAACAGATTGCAACCGCTACTTTTACAGAATAAAATATACTTCATATTGCACGACACACCATCTTGAATAACATAACTTCTTCATTTTCAACAAGTTATAGAGGAAAGATACCTAATACATTTGTAAAATTAGTACAATTTGCGTTCTTATATAATTTTGCATTTTTGTTATACATTTCTATACACACTTTATCTGATTCCAGTACGTAAGTACCCGTATTAATCTTCTAACGATGCTCAAAACTTGTACAAGTGATGGAGATAATCGAGTGATCCTGATAGTCGGATGTTTGCTTTCGAATTACATCAAATCAATAATTATAAATAATCGATTATAGATGCGGTCAGTGTTAATGATTGGTTTTATTTTTTTAATGACCTTCAAACAGTTTTCTGGAATTTCAGGAAGAGTTTGTGCGTACAGTTTGCCACAGTTCACACCACTAATTTAGAATTTTATAAACCTAATGCAAACTTTAAATATTTAACTAGAGATATAAATTTTAACATAGTGTTTAAGTATCTCAAAATGTGAATTATAAAATTATAGATGTGATTTTTCGTTAAATGCTTTCAGAATTATATAATTGCAACTCGACGTTGCATATAAGTAAAACATTTAATTACTAAATAAGACGTACACGTTAAAACACAAATTTGCTTAATTTTCCACATAAACAAGAACTTTTATATGAACTTGTACAAATAAAATTAATGATAAGCGTAATATCGACGTTTGGAACTGAGTCTGCAGTCGCCTTCAGGATAAATATGATGTTGAAATGTTTAATAGTCTGGAGACGAAAGCTTCCTGTCGAGTCATGATCCGTTATAAGAATGGAAATCTGCAGATTCATTCTGAAAATTTGGATTCTGCATTTGGAATTTCAATTCTACAGATCAAAAACTGCAAAATTGCAGTTGGATGGAAAATTTAATTACTTAAGCAAGTGGGTAAGTGTGATCACAGATCGCACAGAGGGTTTTTTTAATATTCCTTTCAAAACACTTTATCCTTTTGCGAAATCTGTTAGTTCCACATTTCACAATCAGGGGGCGCACTCTATTCTAAACAAACCTCTATCCGAACGAAACTCCGTTTTACAACCTATCCGTAGATATATTAGTCGAGGGATCGAGCCCATAGAACCCGAGATAGGTAGGCGCCCATGGCGGTAAAAAGTAGAACTGAAAGATGTAAAGCTATGTGCATAATATGAAAGAGCGGTCAAAGGGGTTTCGGCAAAAGTTACCCACCGGGTGCAGTGGGGGTAGGTTAGAAAAATTGCTTAAAATACACAAGTTAGAGCCCGGAGAAGTAAATATAAGATTTTTAAAAAATTTTATAATTTTTCATGTGATCGCAAGTGGTCAACTATAAGTATGCAAAATTTCAAGTCTTCAACTTAATTAAGGAGTCTGATAGAAAAAAAAGCTTAAAATACACAAGTTAGAGCCCAGATGGGTAAATATAAGACTTTTTCAAAATTTTATGATTTCTCGTTTGATGTGAGGTGTGCTATAAGTATGCAAAATTTCAAGTCTCCGACATATATAGTTTCTGAGGACGGGTTCTGCGACGGACAAACAGACAGACAGAGGAGCGAGATGAATAGGGTTTCGTCAGATGAACGAAGCCCTAAAAAGACAACAAATTATACACTTGTGGTACATTTAATTAGTATTTTCCCTTGAATAATAAATTTAATGACCATGAATTTATTTAATAAAATCAATAAAATATTTGCATCGATTTATAAACTTGAAATACAACTTTGTTTCTTTCACTCTAAATAGTCATTGCAGAGAGTTTAAAATTCAAAATAATGAGCAGACATAAAATGCTATTATTAATAATTAAAGACCTTTATTTGTCTAAAGCTATGAAATTTATAGCTTTAGACACATGCATTATTTTGTAAATAAATATCCAGCTCTCATACTTACAAAATTATTCAAAGAGACTCTATAAAATGTAAAAACAAAAAAGTAAAACCATCTTCCGTTATAGCTGTGTAAAATACATACTTCATCTAGAAATATCATCATATTATCATGTTATGCATATATTTTGAAATTTTGATGGAAAAGAACAGCTTCGTTTTGAAAGAAATTAAACATGCATAGACACTATTAACATATTTATAAAAGTATAATGCAGCTTATTTTATAGTAATTTTTATACGCAAGCAATGCATATATATTGCATAATTTAGAATATATACTATATAGTGCTTTCTCTACAATTTTGTATAGCATAATGTTATAAGAATTTTATTATTTAAAAGTATGAAACAGAAAATAATGCAGATGTATACAGAAATAAATGCAGATTATTTTAAAAAAGTAATATAAATACATATATTTTTTAATGTTTCGTAATTTGATGTGTGTTATTTTATAACACTCAATATCTGTACATGGTACTCGTAATAATAAGATAAAACATTTTTGCAAATAACTTTTTTGCTACAGATAAATATGTTGAGTAAACACCTTTAGACGCAAGACATGTAAAATAATTCTTTAGTTCTTTTTTTTTTTTAATTTATTCTAGATTTAAAAATAAGCTGCGATTTATTCTTTTGCTGAATAAATGCTTTATATTATAAATGATTTTGCTTTATAAAGAAATTCAAATAAGGAGTAAATAAGAATTCACTACTGGAACAGTCCAGAACAAAACACAATAATTAGAGCCACAAACGAGATTTTTAAAGAAATATTACCAAAATCTAATTTTAATCTGCCGCCATTTTTGTCATGTCTCGTGAGAGATTCTAAAAGAATCCTAACCAAAATGCATGCCGCCATTTTTGTCACGTGACGTGAGGTATGTATTGTATCCAAATGACCATAAAGATGTTTTTTTGTACAAGTTCGTATGAGTCTTAGTGAATAAGAAAATACAGTCCTCTGGACGTCATACTATTTTTATTTTACAATTATTTTTGAAGCAGTCAGAAATTAAGAAGAATCAGAAAATACTTTTTCTCCAACAACCATATGCCTTAATCTTATAGCTAAACTGACACAGAAATCACACAGTAAGTCTAAGTGTGAGGATTATATTTACTTAACACCAGCTGAGCTAATAGTATTCTCTTCTGCATTCATAAGGTATGTTTATCATCTCGACCAATACATGTATTTTATCAGGAAATGTTTAGATCCGAATGCTCCCTTCTGCGAATATGAAATCGAATCAACTTCTCATTTTACTCGAAGAAGCTGTAAAACTTTTTCACTAGTGCACAGTGGGACGTTTTAATGATCTAGGACAAAATCCATTTTTCCGATATCTCGGGATTTGAGAAAAACGCGTGTACCGATAGCTGAATATCTGTATTTTTGCGATCCGTAATAGTTTTTGCGTAAAATATCAGAGGCGTCCATTAATTAATAGCGTAAAGTAGCCATTTGTGCAGTTGGTTTGGGGGAGTTTTAAAAGTTCCACTAGCTTTCCTTTAAGTTTTAAAGCACATTGTGACTATTCTGTTTTATTTGAAAGCACGAATTTGCTGATCTAGTGTCACAGCTTTATCAAGGTCAGATTTAACCCATTTTTGTTTGAAAATAAGCAATATTAAACCCTCACTTTACCGCTTTTTTCAAAGGCTGAAATTCTGGATGATCCTTAATGTTGTTTACAAATTCCATCTTGACTTTTAACAAATTATTTAGCATTATTCAGCAATAAGCATTTTTTTAAATCAAAGTGCCATTCCTAAAGTATTAAAAAATTAAACGAACTCCAGCAGATAGCTACAGATCAGTAAGTTTTTATTAAGAAACAAGCACCATATTAACTTCCAGTGCATGTATGTATGTTTAATTCAAATCTTGCAAGTCAAATTTAAATCACATTTAATTATCCTGTTGAGCCGACACAATTAATACATGTGTAATTTAAATGACAATACAGTATTATTATGATTTAAAGAACGTAGACGTTTGTTTAGGATACTGTTTCTACAGGGATTCACAAAAATTTAGATTTAAACTTGCAAGTTAATTTCAAACCAATTTCAATAATCTGATTGAGCTGAATCTTTGCTGAATCAGGATATGCAGTTCTGATTACAATGTAATATTATTATAATTTATGGAACGTAGCAGTTACTTTCTTTACAGGGCCACATAAAAACTAGTTTAAATCATGCAAGACAATTTTAAACCACTTTCAGTTATCTAATTGAGCTAAAACTTTACCTACATGTGTTTTTTCACAATTCTATTAAATTATAATTTGGCGAACGTATAAATTATGCATTTTTACAGGGTCACACAAAAGATCGTAGAAAGATTGTTGCTAAAAAGCTGAAATTTTAACAAAAATTTCCAAACAATTAAATTTCAACAAATTATTTAATTAAATTTCAACTAAATTAATAATGGTTTTTGAGATACACAATAGCATTTTTAAAATTGAAAAAAAGTGCGTAGCAGTTGTATTTCTTTTACAGGTACACATAAAATATTCGGATACATTACCGTCTATATGTGGAAATTTTATTTCAAATTTAATCAAATTTATATAGGTTATTTATTCACATAACAGCATTTTTCAACCGAAAATAATTTTGGCAGCATTTATATGTTTTACAGGGTAACACAAAATATTAAAGTTCTTTTTAAAATATGATTTTATTTTAAAAATTTTATTTTTCATGATGACTGCACAAATTTCTTGAGCAAATCTGAGTAGACAAAAATAAAATAAGAAATTAATGTTAACTTATATGTGTGAATTAAATTGTTTTTCACGAAATAGTAAAATATGTACGTTTGACGCATTCTTTGTAATTCATTATATTTTTATTTTGAAACATTGTTAAATAAACCAATTATTTCTCACTATATGAGCTATTTTATTAGGGATACATTCCAAAAAGAGCAAAAACTAATTAAAACTTCAAGGAAATAATTTTGTCCACCTAGATCGTCAAAACGTCCCATTGTGCAGTGGAGTGAGTAATAGTTGCATGGTTTGAAACGATATTGAAAGGGTTTAATGGAGTACATTAATGGTAAGGTTTAAAACCTTAGTTTTCTGCAATAAAGCTGATATTGAAGTTTACGTATTTTCTGCTATATTATATATTATTTTATAGAAAATAGAATTACATTGTGAATTTCGAATGTTATGGCCAACCATCTTGACACGGGTGTTGAATTTGATTTTTTTTAATGGAATTTAGTTTGGAGAGCAGTTCTGTTTCCTTCTCTCAAAATGAGATTTAAATATTTTCAGTCCATACTTTGTATCAGTATTTTTATAGGCACGGAAAACAAACCAGTTTCATTACGTCATTTTCAGATACTTTTTATGTCACTAACAATTAAATGACGATATCTTCAAAAGGGCGGAATAATTCAACTGCGAGAATAGAAATGAATTTTAATGTATTAAGTTAATTCAATTTAAATAATTTAATTAAATTTAATTAAATTTAAATAACTAAATTTAAAATTAAATTCATATTTCATAATTAATAATAATAAATTAATAATTACATTAAATAATTTAATTCAATTCAATTTAATTAATCCAATTTAATGAATTTTAATTAATATATATATTTTTTAAATGAATTTTAATTGTTAAATGCGTGTCAATATAGCAATGTAATTGTAGATCTGCCTTAGTTGACATAGTCAAAAACTATCTATTTACTTAATTTTTATTCAGTCAAGTTGGACAAAATTGAACAAAGTATGCTCTTTATATTCTTAAAATGAATTGATTTATCTCTCAGTTAGCAATGCAATACCATTCAAAATATTAAAACTGGAAATTAATGAATAACATAAAATATAATGTACATATTGATATGTGGAAATGCGTGCATATTTTTTTGCAAGTCAATATAAGGATGCGAATGTAAAATTCCCAAGTTAATCAGACATTGTACACTGTAAAGAATTTATGCATTCTTTTCTTAATTTAATAAAAAAAATCCCCTTTGAAACTATTTTTTAAGCAATTCACCAGAACAAAATATTTCTTTTATATTATTTTCGAAAAAAGCAATAGAAGGAAAGACAGTAAAATTACTTACTGAATGACACGCCTGTGTGATAAACTTGCTGAATTACTTAATTATTTCTGTTATTAATTACAGAATGACACGCCCAAAACTTACTTACATACGTCACATTATTCTGTTAGTAAGTATATATTTTCAATTCTTTGGTGCTTTATATTGTATTTGTAACTAATTAATTAATAATTATCACATTACACAAAAGACGAGGTAGGCTGAAGATTAGAGACATAATTAACATTTAATTATTCACATCAACTAACGAGCACAACTTAGATGATCACATTCTAAACTTTATTCTATTTACATAAATTATTTTCATGAATTCGAGTGAATTTTGCGTAGTGATGCCCTCTACACATTTTAAATGAAAACACAAATATAACATTTTCAATTTAAAAAAAACAAATATTAGTAAGTAAAAAAAAAACATTAAAAAATTATATTTTTTTGTTGTGAATATTGAATTTTAATCACTGCGCATCATTTTGAAACTCATCTAAATTCTTGTTAAATTTGATTGAAGTACATTTTTTAGAAATATTAAAGTAAAATTCATTGCCAGATTCTGATAATGCTTTTCTCATCTTATATATACTGCATATGTGGCTTCTTTTCATATTGATTATTATATAAAACATTAATTTGTAAAAAAGGGATATTTATATATTTACAAAAGGTCTCTCTCAACGAAATGCGTCAAAATTTACTTTTGAACACGTTGATGTCGAAAGGCAAATTAATTTAATTTAATGCAAATGTATTTTTTCATAAATGCAAATATCGACAATAGTGTAAAGGCAATGCCCTAAAGCTAATAAATAGAAAATAACTGAAATCGCACAGATAAGTAGATGGTATAGGAAAATTTGCTATTCAAACATCGGAAATGCATTACATTTCCTTTGCAATTGTAGAATATTTTGAAAGGAAGCTTTTAGTTGAATGAAAAACTTTTAAGGAAGATTGCCAATTAAAATACTGTAAAATAAAAAAAACAGCACTTTTATCAACCGATTCTTAGTAAATGGTGTTTCCTTAACTTTATTTGTGGTAAGATAAACAAATAAATTCAAAGCCGTATGCTTAGTACGCATTTTATAATAAAAGACGTTCCTTTTTTCAAGTTTCTTTTCAGTCATGTAGTCTATTTCTTTTCTTTTAATGAGATAGAAAAAAAGTTATTTATTCTCAATACAATAAAATAACTTAAATTATGAAAAAATTTATGCATAATTATATATTTTTTCATGATAATCAGCTTTTTTAAAAACGTATTTCAATTTTCCAAGCCTATAGAATTTTTTTTTTAAACCAATATACTTGAAAAATGTTAAAATTAACACAACAACATAGATGAAAGGATTGCTTATTTTTGAAAAAATGATCAAGACTATATAAAAAGCTGTGTAAATTGTAATGCATTAATGAATTTAAAATATACTTGCATTTATGTAAGCACTAAAAACAGAGTGTTTGTTTCCTGAACAATCGTGTTTTGTTTTTTAGATTGGTTGAAATTATAAATGTTAGACTTGTTTAGATCATCTAAATTAAATGAAAGATAGCTTCAATTTCTACTCCAGTGAAAATCTGGAATACAGATAGTCTGCAAAAAATTCAACCTATCATATCCATCAAAATAGTGTTATTACAAATGCAAGTTACTTGCTAATAAAACGAGTCTAGTTTGAGCGTGAGAGTTTTGTCCCATTTTCTAACATGTTTGCGTAAAAGCGACACCTATTTTTCGCTCCTCTAATTTTCAAAAAGGAGATTTTTTCCCTCTCGGAATGTGGGTTTCGCAATTCTTTCATGCAGTTTTATGTTAATTAGCTCACAGTGGTTAGCTGGCGATGCATAAATATGGGAGTGAAAGGTTGAAGAAAGGACTTTGAGTCGAGTCCTGTTCCACAGAGGAGCCTTAAACTGCGAGCTCTTTTTATTGAAAACTCGTTTTGCTGCCACGTGCTTGGAGAGTGATGTCTTGTCTTAGCGAAAAAAGTTTGCCATTTGGTAAAAAGTTACTCCATCCTATTTGAATAAAGTAATTTTGCGGAAACAACAGGTTTCTAGTTACTAGGGACATTAAGACATTTGAATGGGTTTCTAGTAAAGTGCGTTAGGAGATATGGATCCTTCGACATAGACCATTCTGCTTATATTCTTGAGGAGACTTTTTCCATTGGGCAAGTTAAGCTTCATTAGTAGTTTTCAATTGAACGTGAGTTGAGAATTGTTGAAGTTAAATTGAATCTAATTTCAAATAACAAAGTTAAGTTCGCATAACTATTTCTTGATTTAATAAACTTTAACGTAAATGCATGTCATATATTTAAATATCTTGTTTTAATCCTTATGTTTTAAACCGAATAGCAAACATATTTTTGGCGAGGTTAATTTTATTTAAAGTTTCAACATGTTTAAAAATGTATGGTGTATGGTTTAAATTACATATATAATTTACTTACATTATAAAACGAATAAGAAAGCCGATTAAGCCTCTAATGCCCATGGTAGCACTTATGCTATCATGAGTGTTTCCGATTTAGTGGATATTTTAATTCATATATTCGAAACTCACACCAGAAATTTCAAATAGTAATATTTGCTTTATTAATAAGAGAAATTTCGTCATTAAGTGAAACGAAATTTTTTATTGACATTTTCTGGTACAAATTCAAATTATCTTAATTACGGAATTCCTAGAACTCACTGTACCCTGGGAATTAAAGGGTTAATAATAAATAAATAATTTTATTAGCAGTTCTTATGTTCTTAAAGTGCAAATGATATCTTATTAAAACATAAATTTATTAAACAGCGCATTTATGAAATAATCGAAATCACAATAAAAATAATTTCTTTCTCTGTTGAAGCTATTTCTAAATGTGAAGTATGAAATTTATACAGTCAAATAACCGTGAATTAATTAGATCTCACTTAATTAAATAAATATGTTGCAAGCAAGTTGAAAATAATTAAACCATATCGATTTCTTAAGCAGGAAATTTATTCGAGTATTCAATAAATAATGGGATACACAAGTACTGATTACATTTTTTTCTTAAATCATGGCGAAAAATGAAATTGAGTTAGTATTTTTTATTTACCGTATTTTCCGGCGCATAAGCTACAGCTCAAATAAATTTATTTCTGAAGAAAATTTTTTTTTAAGAAAATTACTTTTATTTGGTTATTGTTTACTATTTTCCAAATAAAATATTTGGTTTCATATAAACTTATTACTTAGTTCAATGACATTCAACTATATAACAAACTTAGCTACTTAGTTCAATGATATTCATTACATGGTAAACTTAGCTACTTAGTTCAGTGACATTTCATTACATAGTAAACTTAGCTACTCAGTTAAATGACATTACATTACAAAATAAACTTAGCTACTTAGTTCAATGACATTCCCTCACATAGTAATTTAGCTACTTAGTTCAATGACATTCCATTACATAGTAAACTTAGCTACTTAGTTCAATGACATTCCATTAGTTAGTAAACTTAGCTACTTAGTTCAATGACATATCATTACATAGTAAACTGAACTACTTAGTTCAATGACATTCAGGGGATATTGTGCTCATCCCATATGCACACGCGCCGAGGTAGATCTCGCCCCAATCAGAGGATTTCATTGAAAAAAGGGAGACTTTTTTTTTAAGACCCTTCTGACCTGCCTTATACCTTTCAAGGTCAATGTGTAGAAGGTGTGGATCTCAGCTAATTACCGACGATTTTTTTCGAAAATCATTATCAACAATGCTTTTATATTTCTGCTACAATAGGTACCTCCAGCGCTCCTCAACACCTTTGCTGGATACCCGTAAATCGAAATGTGTGTGTAAAGCCGCTATCAGATTCACCGACTTTTCGAGCAACCAACTTTACAGCCGATTTTAACCCCAACTTTTTTCAGTTGAAAGGGAGAAAAAGGTTACAATTGTCTTTGCTAAAGTTGGAGGAAAACCCGGGAAAACCAGTACTACTAGTACCAGCATATTTATCGCATTTTCGTATCAATCGCTTATCTCTGATTCGCTGAAATGTTGAAAGGTGGGAGGAAAAGTTGCGGTTAGGACAGACTTTTTTGAGATGCGGATAAAAAGTTGTGGATATTGCTGTTTGCTATCACACTGGGTGTCGAGACAACATTTCGCGAAAAGTTGGAGGAAATCAAGAGTTGGCTCAAAAATTGCTCGAAAAGTTGGTATATCTGATAGCGGCTTTACGGAAAAATGCGCTTTTTTCAAAACCTATATGACCTAGGGGAATCGTTATAGTTTTCCTGCAAAGTTTAAATTAACGTCTACTACCTCTAATTTTTTCATAATTTTAGTTTCAGTAGATTCGGTAATAGGGGGGGGGGGGGCATATTTTTGCACTACATTTTCGACTATCTCTGAAAATATAATACCTCAAATTAAAATAAATGTATTTTTGAGTTCAGCGTTACGAAAGCTTTCACACGATATCCAAAGAAAAGTTTTTTTTCAAGTAAATTAATTAGCCCCCTACATTTTCCCTAAAATATATTAGTGAACGTTTCATAATCTGTAAATATGTGGGTCATTAGTCTTTGTTACTTCCCCCAACTTGATCACGTTCCATAGTTTACAATTAAAATGATAATTTTCTCTTGATTTTGCACATTTTTTCTGGTACAAAAAAGTACAATATTGTAGGAAGAAATTGTTGTTGAAACACTGGTAGATAAATTAAAAAAAAAAACACATTCCTCAAAATTATCTAAAAATATAATTATAATTACATGTCAATAAGTTACAGTTTAAAAAAATAAGTTACAGTCAAACAGATTTTGTTTGAAAGTATATTTTTTTTTTCATTTTTTCATTAGATAGAGTAAAATTTCGAATTATACGATATTTAAAAGCGAAATATATTCGAGCAAAAGAAAAGCCATAAAGCATATCGCAGCATCCATTTTTACTTGTGTCCATTATCTATATATTTAAAATCTATATATTTAAAACGCTAAGCGTATTCTTTCGACAGTCCGTGAGAAGAAACTACTGCATCAAATTACACCAATCTTTTTTTAAATGAAAGATATTTGGCCACAGATTTGTTATCATACATTCGTTTGTTCAAATATTTTTTAATTAGCTGTAATTTTAAATTAAAATTCTACAGTTGCGCATGCGCATTATATAAGTAGAAGTCTGCCTTTGGAGTGACGTGCAGCACATGCGCAAAGATTCTCGCCAAGTTGAAATATCATATCACAGGTAGAAGTTGTTTTAAGTTCGTCTGCTATTCGATCTTGATGTAAACAAGCTTTTCTTTCTTTCACAAAGTTAATATTTGACTCTTTCAGCATTATTAACTATTCAAAAATTTATTGTGTCGATATTAAGAGCTAGATAAGACTCGTTTCAGGGGTGTCACATTGTTTTGGTCATATTACACGCTGAAGATAAACACAGTGATTTGAAACTAAAAGTTATGGCTGGTGTTACACAGGAAGATTGGGAAACTAGCATGTTGAGTTGTAGTTTCTTCTTAAAAAAAAAATAATAAGGTAACATAAATATTAAAACGCAAAACTATTTTTGTAAGATCAAAACTCAAATTCGAGGCAATTGCGTATGCGTCAACTGTGTTACGAATCCCTTCAATTTAGAAGGAAGAAAAACAAGTTCATGATAGCGTAGTCGGTTAAGGCAGCAGTTTAAGGCTCTGAATTTTTATCAGAGGATGCAGATTCGAATCCAAGCCCGGCAAAATGTGTACTATTTTTGTCGATAATTCATTTTAATAATGACATATTTTATTAGGAAGAGAAATTATAGGATTTTTATTTTATTATTATTTGAATGCTTTATAATTAAATAAAATTTAACTCTCAATAATATTTTGAAAAAAAAATAATGATTTTATATTTAAAATATTTTGCATGTAATTATCAATTAAATAAACTAAACTGATCTACGATTTTCGCTATATTTTCTGACCATATCAAGAATATATATGGGTGTGTATCAGAAAGAAAGGTTTGTCATTCATATGCGTAAAAAATAAAACGGAAAGAAAGAAAAATATTTGTATAAGAGCTATAAAAGAAATTACCTTGATATTCAGATTTAATATTTAAAAAATGTTAAATAAAATTCAAGTAAAAAAAAAAATATATATATATTATAAATTGTTAGCTGCATCAAGTTTCAGATTTAGGTTTTTAGAGAATGAGACAGATGAAAATAAAATTCATGGCAACTTTTAATGGTCGTGTAGTTTTAATAAATAAATAAATAAATAAATGAATATAAATATTGTTATTAAGAAAAAAAAAAGAGGTCGTAGTAAGTAAAAATAAATTCTCTAGACGGTATTTTAAGGTAAATTTCTGATAAAAAGCAAGCATAATTGGTTGTAAATTATAAACTTAAAATTCTTTCATTTCACTGATTAGGATAGACTGACAGCACAAGCTACCGCCTTAAAGAAATAGGAGTCACTTATTGATATAGAAATTCATCACGTAATTCGTCATTCAATAATTAATTTAAAAGCAACTAATTAAAAATTCAAGAATTTTTCTAATGAAACATTCAAGTTATTTACCGTCAAATCTAGGCGGGCACTATCTAGTTTATTATTATTATAAAATGTAATATTTAATTTTGGATAAATTTATAGTACAACTTAATTTTTTAACTCATTTTGAGTAAACCTAACTTATCAATCATGAACACCATATTAATGAAGACACGTTTACTTAAAAAGAATTAAAAAAACATTTAATTCATTTAAAATTAAATACTATACGTATTAAATGTTATAAAAAGTCTTATGCGTTTAAAGTAAAATTCCTGTATATATTTAATAAAATAAATATCTCGTGGATATAATACTTCTAAAAAGACATTAAACTCCAATCAAACATTTAGATATCCAAACAAAATCATTTTTATATGAAAGTAAATATACATTATTAATATGCGAAAACAAATATAATCGTTTAAATAGAAAACCCTGGGGTTCATAGCTTGAAAGTAATAGAACACTCATGGATATACTACAAACTGCTCTAGAAAAATAGCTATTCACACTTTCAAAATCATTTCCGTTGTCATTCTTGAGATTTTAAATGCAGATTTTACACCAATGAAAATAACCTTAAGGGATTAAAATCAGTTAAATATATTAAATGTAGCCCAGTTTTTATTCAGCGACCTATTTAAGTAAAAATAGATCTATTACAAAGCATATCATTTTTATGAAACGCATAAATTAATTGTGAGTGTTTTATTTATATTTTGAAAAAATAAAGTAAAAAGAAGTTTAAATAATTTTACTTCATATAAGATTAAAATTCCAAATAACTTCAGTTTCTTTGGCAACTTAAATATATTTTTTAACATCTTCTGATATTTATTTAAAATAAAGTTTTGTAGATTAAATTTGATAAATTAAAATAATAATTTAACAAAATAAAACATAAAAAACTACATATTTGCTCAAATATTTTTATATTCAAACATTTATATTTTCCTGAAAAAGAAAATATACATTATTAATGTATGAAATCAAATATAATTGTTTAAGTATAATAACTCAGGGCTAACAAAATGACATTAATAGAAAATGCATAAATAAGCAAGCTGTGTTTGAAAAATATCTAATTACTCTTTGAAAATGTCTATTACTCCGTTGCAATACTTGTGATAGTACAATGTCGATTGTACACAAATGGAAAAAAAAAAGAGTATTGAAAATAAAAGAAATTCAGTGTCGGATCAGCAGGTATGAAAATGAATGGCTTTTATAAAATATTTTAATTAATGAAGAAATATAATACGCATTACATTTACTTTATGAAAACTGCAAACTAGTTTTATGCTTATTTTTCAAAATCTTTTAAAAAGAAAAACATTCATCTTTTTTAATACAGGGTATCCACTCTCAACGATATCCAAAGGGAGACCCGAACCCCATTTTCGGCCAAAAATCTTCAAAAGTTCAAAAATTTTTTTATCTCAGAAAACGATAATGTACATATTTGCGAATATCCATGCAAAATTTCAGAACTCAGGGACACTTAGAACAGGTAGTAAATGAGCTTTTTTTAATTGTATTCACTAGAGTTTAAAGGACTAGCGGCCATTTAAAAAGCTTACACATCTTTGTTTACTTTTATATTACACTATTAAACGAAGTTAGGTACAGTTAATAACATTTTAATTTTAGTATGATTAATCAAAGAAGAATACATTCTTCTGTTCTGAATTATCCATAACCGTTAACTGTTAAATCGAACGCTATCGTGTTTGTTTACATTTTACGCCTTTCGATTCGATTCTCGTGATAAACTCTTCTGCTTTTGCTTGTATACATCGCATTCTTTCGTTTAAATTAGTGTTTGCACGTGAATATTTTGTATTATTAATTCAAGTTTAATATTCTACAAGTTTATTTTAAAATAATATACTGAAGTGCCTCGTTCGAAGAAACGTAAACAATATATGAACGTGATGGCTTCTAAAAGATGGAAAGCAGAAAGTGTGATTACTCAAGTCCCTGAAAAAAGTATATCCAGTGTTTCTAACTTATCTGTTAATACTGATAATAGTATGAAACAAAACGTAAGATTACATAATCTTGTTTTTGATACAGAAATTGCAAGTACTACAGGACAAAATGAAAATTTAACATCTAATCATACTCCTCATTATATTATTGTTGATATTAATTCAATTTCTGAACTTTTTACATTTACTGCATGCCCAGATTGTTTTTCAAAACAAATGAAAATTCTTATGAAAAGTACAAGTGGATTTGCTCATAAATTAGAAATGTTTTGTGGAGCATGTGATGAAATAAAAGGTTCCAAATTTACATCAGCTCCAACAACTGATGGTGACGGGTATGACGTGAATTATAAAGTGACAAAAGCTTTTACAGAAATTGGACGAGGTCACTCAGCAGTTGATCAATTTGGTTTTGTGATGAATATGTCTGTAACCATAACACTGTTTAAGAAATTTTAGTAATACTAAAATATTGAAAATTGAATGAGGAGTAGTATTTTAAAAAAGTATATATTTTGACAGCTCGATGAATTTTTGTCTCTGAAAATCGAGAAATTTTCATCGAAGACAAAACTGGCTACATTTTTTTTCTATTGTGTTCAATATAAAAAGTTTTTCTTAAAAAATAGTCTTGATATATTAGAAATTAATATAAAAAATAGTTTCAACATGAAATAAGTTTTTTTTACTACTTTCTCTTGTATTTTATACTTTAAATGTGTTTTCCTGAAAATGACTTTTTTCATATTTTGCCTAAGTTCAAAGTACTAAGGCTCAGTGGTAAAATGATTTAGAAACAAAGTGTTTATGTTTTTAGAATCTTAAAAAAATTTGCAACAAAAGTAAGGAGAGATATATTTTTAACTATTTCTGAAAAATTTACATAAATTGGTAAACATGAAAATTATAACGAATTTAAGGAAATTTACCATGCATAATTATTATTATTATTTTTTATCTGATTAAAATAGAAAATTAAAAATATCTCTCCCTAGGTCTTTTCCATATACTATAACACTATTTAAGAAATTTTAGTAATACCAAAATATTGAAAATTGAATGAGGAGTAGTAATTTTAAAAAGTGTATTTTTCGACAAAAAAAATCATAAAAATCACCATAAAAAATATACTTTTTAATAAAAAGTGAATTTTTTTGCTACTTATTCCTTACAAGAAGATTCTTAAATAGTACACCAAAATTCATTACTTTAAAATCAATAATAAAAATTTTGGGTTTTTTCTTACGGGTCTCCCTTAAATGAGATAAAGAAGTATTTTTAAGTGATTTGGTAAAAATACTTCTTTACCTCATTTAAAACCTTTTTGTGATTGGAACTGTATGTCTATGACTAACGGTACAGGAATTAGCCACTGGGCATCGTTGAGTGTGGACACCTTGTATAGATAATGTTGTGATTTAGCAATAATATTTTGTAGCATTTCGTTTAAGCATTTATAAAAAGAAATTTATGCAGATATTTTCTATAAATTACTGCAATCAATTTTAATGGTAAATATTTCAATGTATTTTAATAATTAACATTATTTATGTAAAAAATATGTTTTAATAAATTTACTTCAAATAAAAAGTTCAAATAATATCAGTTAATTTTAAAATTTAAATATTATACTTCATATTATACTTTTACATTCGAAATCTACATATTATATTTTTACTAAATAGTTAGGCATATCAAAATATTATCCTTTTTGATATTAAATAAATCTATTATTTATTTCTGATAAAGTTTGCAAGTTGTTATTTGACAAATAAATATCCTATATCAGCAAAATAAAAAATAAAAAACAGAAACAATGAACTTAAACGAAACTGCTATAAAATATTTTCATATCCAAACATAATTATTTTAATTCAAAAGTAAATATACATTTAATATACGGAAACAAATACAATCCTATAAATACAATGCCCTAAAGCTAACAAAATGAAAATAACCAAAAATGCATAGCTAAGCAAACTGCATTAGAAAAATCACTATTCAAACTTAGGAAATGCATTTCATTTCCTTTGTAAATCTTGGGATTTTCAAAAGGAAGCTTTTATACCAATGGAAAAACCTTAAGGGAAGAAAACCAATTAAAATTATTGAAAATAAAGGAAACGCTGTTAGTTTTTAGTGGATGTTTAAGTAAGTAGTTTTTTATAAAATATTTTATTTTTAGAAAAATAAAATTAATATCTTTCACATGAAATTAATATAAGATGAAAACTAATTTTTAACTGTTTCTAACATAGTAGAAAATTGTTTGTAAATTCGGTTTGTCTGTCTGTTGTCTCTCAGGGATCTAATTCGCAGAAAAATTCTCATATTACTATGAATCTTTTATATTGAATATTTAATATGTAATTTATCACACTGCTAAATAAGCGTAGAAACAAAATATTAAAAAATGTCCAAGTCGGGAATCAAACCTGGAATCCTTGGAATAGCGCTCCACATGCTTTACCATTTAAGCTACGAGGACGATACCCAGCTTTACATCTCTCACTCATATATCTTGCTAAGGCTGCAACTGCAGCACAAGATGGAGAAGTCTTCATGAGCACACATTCCTGCGGCGAAACATGATACACAAATAAACCCGGCATCGGTGAACACATAATTTTAATTATGTAATTGTGTAATTAAAAGTATGCATGCGTTCACCGATGCTGGGTTTGTTTGTGTCATATTTCGCCGAAGGATTGCATGCTCATGAAGACTGTTCCATCTTGTACTGCAGTTCCAGCCTTAGCAAGATAGATGAGTGAGAGATGTAAAGCTGGGTATCGTCCTCGTAGCTTAAATGGTAAAGCATGTGGAGCGCTATTCCAAGGATTCCAGGTTCGATTCCCGACTTGGACATTTTTCGCTCTGTTGGTTCTTCACTTAGTTAACAACGTGATAAATCGCGTATTAAATATTCAATCCTTTCAAGTGTAATTTCACAGCGAAAAATTAATTAAAATTATGTATGTGTTCCCCGATGCTGGGTTTATTTGTGTCTCATGTTTCGAGGCAAGATTGTGTGCTTATGAAGACTGTTCCATGCATCTTTACCAAGATATGTCAGTGAGATATGCTAAGCTGAGTATCGTCCTAGTAGCTTAAAAGGCAGAGCAGCAAACACTCAATATCATAACTAAAAACCCACGTAAAATTCCAATATTCAAGCAAACAATAATAAATGATACAACAATGCGAAAATGCATACGCTACACTGTAAAAAAAAAATAAACGGACTAAAATACGAAAATTGTAATGTCAATGGAGACGCCAGTACTATTCCCGTATTTTAACGGAAATTTTCCCCAGAAAAACGGAAAATTTTCTGGAATTTACGGGTATAAATTTCCGTATTTTAGTCCGTTTTTTTAAGTGCGCAGAACTTACACATACAGCAGCGTCTAGAATAAATAGCGTGGAAATTGACTATCCAAAACGTGAGAAAAATTTTAATCCGTTAAATGTGCAATTGTGCTGAAATCAGAAGAGACGATCGTAGCGACATTTGTGGGATATTTTCAAGTTTCAATGTAAACCGCATTATTGATATTACAAACATCGTATTTACGTCTAGATTAGCAATCGTCATTCAGGTTTAAAAAATATCCTGCAGATGTCTCTGCGATCTACTCTTCGGATTTCAGCATCGTTCCACATTTAAGGGATCGAACATTTTAGCACTTTAGCCTTTTACTTAGTGACGGTACTTATAAGTATCATTAAAATACCTTGTTATAAAATTCATTTAATACATCGATTAGTAGTAACACAGTTTAGAATGAGTTATAGGGGCATTACTTTATCTTGTTCCAAAAGCGTTATGTGTTACACAAAACCAAAATTTTTTAAAATAATGATTTCTTTTGCCTTTGCATCTTTTTAGCTTTCTTGGTGTTGGTTGGGGGGGGGGGGGATTTTTCAATTCGGAAATATTTCTGTATTTCTATCGTAAGAACACTATATTCGTACATTCCCTAATTCCACAAAATACTAAGGAAAACATTTAAAATAAAAGATTTCAGTGGGGTTATAAATATTGTACAAAATACCTATAAATTCAAATTTAATTCATCTTTTAATCCTTCTAAAATTTATTAATGATTATGTAAACCTTCTAATGTTGTTTCAAAAATTCACGAAAAACGCTTTAACACTAGAACAAACATGAGCCGTCATATTGACGACTACCATATAAATATGTTTCGGTTCAAACAGAAATTTGATTATAAAATAAATTTAAAAGATACAAAGAAGAAAAACGTTCAATAATAATAATAAACTGTTTTAAATCAAAATTATGGTGTGAAATATTTTTATAAAACTCTACTCAAATTTCCGGTAGTTCTGGTGTTAAAATATAAAATTTTCAGGAATTCATAATTCAGTACATAAAAGGGTTAAGTATTACTACTGTAGCCAATTTCTACAGTATTTATTCTATACGCTGAACTTTCCGAAAACATTGCAATCTCTAGTTTATAGTATTAACCAGTACATTATATAGAATATTCGCAAACCTCAATTGAAATGTTTGGAGTTTTCGAAAATTAAAAAAATCTAGGTATTGTAAAATGAAATGAGAATGAAAGAAATTATATCACATTTTTCTCACAACATGTCTTAATTTGTGGATGAAGGTTTTATGAAGTAATCCTTCTCAGATCTAATCTGAAATAGTAAGATTATATGGTACTACTTGATTATCCCGTCGACGAATTTCGCCAAGTTACACAAACCGCCAAACTATTAGTCAAATGATACAAATGACATGTTTTATTTTAAATAACCAAAGAACAAATCAATTAGTAAAACATTAATAAAAATAAAACGTCCAATAAAAGATCACTTAATGACGCAACAAACATGTGTGAAGTGTTTAATGCAGTGGTTCCCAACCTTTTATCGGCCACGCCCCACCAAAGCATCCGTAAAGTCACTATGCCTCCCCCCCCCCCCCCGTAATCTGTAAATTATGTCTCTTATTATTTAAAAAGTGAACTCTATTCACACGGTGGGAGTGTAATAGTGCCTTAACAGAAGCTATTCATTTCTCATTTTTTAACTTGTCAATCAGGTGAATCGTTTACCACAAATGTGTTTTTAACATAATTTTAAAAATGCAATGAGATTATACATCTTTGCCTATATGCCAAAACGAGATTTGTAGTACTTTTCCAACTTGTTGTTTCCAACTCAATGTTAAAGAAAAGTGTTATACAGTCTGCATTTTTATCTTTACAAAATATCTTAAAAATACACTTGTATTTAACGTTAAAACTGATAAATTCATACATTTTATAATGCATTCTTGTAACTTATTAAGAGTTAGTGGAAAATCCTTGGGCACTGACTTTTCATTCTATGGATAACACAATACATAAGAAGTATTTCAAGATTATAATCTTTATCAAATTTAAGTAGCATTTAAGTAGCCATTATTCAGCATAACTCCCCAGCTAAAAATGAACTGTAGTTTTTTTACAGAAATGATGTATTTTTCAAGTTTTTCTACGGTCAACTGTAGTTTTTTTTGTAGTGCAATATCAACAGTAAAAAAACTTCAGTTATTTTCCAGTTATTGACAAGTATTTTTTCAACCCAAAATTTAAAAAATAGTAAGACTTTATGTCTACAGTAAAACGGCAGTGAATTTCAAGTGATTTTATAGCAATTAATTCACAAAAATTTTCGGTGATGTATCTGCAGTCTGACTGCAGTTTCTGAAGAACTTCACAGGTCTTAATTTTGTAAGTATGATTATTATAATAGTAACTACAGTATAACAGCAGTTACTGTAAGATACTTTTGCAATACACAATGCTGTATGATTGTGTGATATATCCCGAATTTTCTAAAGTGTTTAAAATTGTTTTGATTTTGTGAGAGTTGCATGTTATGAAACACACTTTTTATATACTAATGATAATTAATACTCTTTCCAAGACTTTTAAGGACTTAATTGAAAGTCACATTCCTACCTAACGCAAAATTTTTAGTTCCTCTTTCATTTTAAGCTAAGATAAAAAAAATTAAATTTCACTATGATTTTCAAAATCAGAGAAAAAAAATTAAATTTCACTATGATTTTCAAAATCAGAGAAAAAAAGTTAGTTAAATTTCAAAATCGAGGGAGGGGCAGTGGCATCAACCCACCTGTGCCCCTGCCCACAACGGAAAATTCTTAGTTTTTTTTTTAACTTACTCTAAACGAATAAATTTTGCTATTTTTTTTTTCAAAATCGGAGAAAAAAAAATATTAATTAAATTTCAAAAGCCAGGGGGGGGGGGGGGGTGAGAATCATTGCCCTTCCTGGATTTTGAAATTTAATTAGCAATTTTTTTCTCCAATTTACAAAAACATAGTATTTATTTTTGAATAAGAAAAGGAACTAATAACTTTTGTAGGGAAGGGGCATATGTAGTCATTGCCCCCCCCTCGATTTTAAATTGTACTATTTTTTTCTCTGATTTTTGAAAAACATAGTGAAATTATTTTTCTTCAAAAGCTAAAAAATATTGCTTTAATAAGAGTCTCGTGCCCTTCCCAGGCATATTCTATTTCTTTGTTAGTCGAAAACAGAGTAAATTTTACTACTTTTCAAAACTCTGCAATAGAAAAATGAGAAATTTTACATTAAAGGGGAGGGAAAAATTTTTATTAGTTACATTTTAAAATCCAGGGAGGGGAGGGCAATGAACCTCTCACCCCCCCCCCCCCTCCCTCCCTCTTAATGTAAAATTTCTCATTTTTCTATTGAGAGTTACTCGAAAAGTATAAACTTTACTATGTTTTTGAAAACAAAAGAAAAAGAATATTTAATTAATTAAATTTTTAAATTTAGGGAGGGGCAATAGCTCTCTTCTAACTTCGTTCCCATATGAGAAAATTCTTAGTTATTCTTTTATTTTAAGATAAGAGAAAAGATCAAATTTCACTATGTTTTTCAAAAATCAGAGAAAAAAAATAGTTACAATTTAAAATCGAGGGGGGGCAATGACTCACATATGCCCCCTTCCCCTAACAGAAAGTTCTTAGTTCCTTTATTTTAAGTTATTCGAAAAGAATAAATTTTACTATGTTTTTGTAAATTGGAGAAAAAAATTGCTAATTAAATTTCAAAATCCAGGAAGGGGCAATGAGTCTCACCCCCCCCCCCCCCACACACACACACACACACTCACACCACCAACAACAACACCAACAACACCCCTTAACTGAAAATTTCTTATTTATTTTCATTTTAAGTTACTCAAAATATTTACATAATGTTTTTGAAAACAGAAGAAAAGAAATTCTTATTAATTAAATTTTAAAATCAAGGTAGGGGCAATAGGTCTCCCTTGCTCACTGCCCCACTATCTTCATAACTAGTTTTTAGTTCCTCTTTTATTTTAAATTACTCGAAAAAAATTTACCATGTTTTTCAAAATCGAAGAAAAAGGAAATTTAATTAGATAAATTTCAAAATCGAGAGGGACAGTGGCCCAACCATTCTTTTATATGTCGCCCATGATTAGAAATTAGAAACACAGATGGGTTTACTCATTGCATATTGCATAAATTGTCTTTCTTCCATATCGGACATACATATAACTTCCAGTTTTCCACTTTTACCTCATAAAAACAAAGAAGAACAACAAAAAAATAGTATAATTTTCTTCCTTTATTTTATTTAAATTTCTCCTTTGGACATATGATTTATTTTTCAACCCCTTACAGCTGAATGTCTAACCCCATGGTTTCGTTGCAACTGCAGGAGAAGCATTAAAGAAACACCTCAACTCACGGAAACGCCGGCTTGTTTATGAAAATCGGCGCGGAGTACCACGTTGATTTGCTAAAAGAAGTTCATTTATTTTGCAGTTTGGCGAAAAATATCACCACTGTTTATTGAAATAAAGTGGCTGTATGGGTATTTTTACATTCTCAATCGAAAGAAATTAATTTCAGATCCACACGATTGAGTTAATTTGAATAAAGTGATAACGATTTATAAACCGTCGCAATTTTTGTACAATCATCGTTAGTATTTCAAATCTAGATGAGATTGTACTATTAACGGTTAATGCATGCGAAAAAAAAAATTAGGTCCATTTCATATTAACAGGATTAATTAAATTCAAATGTCATCCAAAACATTTGATAAAATTTTGTTTCTGACAATCCAGATAGTTATCCAGATAGTTCGATTTTACTTGATTTAGTGCACTTATCTATTTATAGTAATTAACAATGTTTTATTTCAGATTTAGCTTCAATCAGTATGTTCTTTTAGATTAAAAGTTTCAGAATTTTTATATATCTTACACAGATACTTATCTGTGCTTTGTATTAAAGTATGTTTTGATGTTCAGTTACACAAAAAATAAATACTGAACTTCAAATTATAAATTGATGGCTGCCTAGGATACCTACAATAAGTGCATAACATTTCACAGGTAAGTAACTTATTTTCTTTTTAGGAATGAAACAGTTTTATGTAATACAAAGCGGTTAGACACATTGTGTTAATAATATAACATAGTGTTAATAATAATTTTTATTTAATGAGTACATACTCACTAATTATGTAAAATATTAAATTTTTTAAATGAAGCAATCTTTTTTTACTATCATATGAATTGTGTTATTTTAAAAAGAAAATTTACACTTCTGAATGGTAATAGGGCCAAATTAGTTTTTTTCGTCAATTATGACACTTCTCAGAATCAAATAATAAAGGCAATATTTTGCAATATTATATTTCTACCCACTGTTAAAATTTAGTTTTTTCTTGATACTGATTAGTGAAACTCGTGGGATTTCTATCATATGGTCGATGAATGAATTTAGACTTTCAGAGCACTTTTTCAGATTTTCCCTGCAAGCGATCGAAGAATTATTTTTTTTTCCACATGACAGAGTTTTCATATGCGTTTAAATTTTTTAAATGATTTTTTCATTTATTAAGAAGGATATTGAATGAGCTTGGTACACCGTCATGTTACAATACACACAAGCTAATGTTAAACCACTGAAAATATCCTTAATTATTTTAAATGTTTTTTTTGTGCATAGGAGGGCATTGAATGAGCTTAGTACACTGTCATGTTACAATACTCACAAGCTAATGTTAAACAAATGACAATATCCTTAAATTTACGTTAACACTTTGGCTGCCGCCCATTTTTCAAAATCTGTTCCCAGGCACCGAATGCGTGACTTAGAGATCTGCACGGGCAGACCCGTGGCCCCAGAGTTGATTTCAGGGGGTGGTCCGGGGGGGGGGGGCATTCCTTCCAGAGCAATGAGAGCCCCCCCCCCTGCCCATCCCCTGAAATCAACTCTGGGGCCACGGGTCTGCCCGGGCAGATCTCTAAGTCACGCATTCGGTGCCTGGGAACAGATTTTCAAAAATGGGCGGCAGCCAAAGTGTTAAGGTAAAATTTTGATCAAAATCCCAACTAAAGGATTTCTCTTTTTTGTCCAACAATCAACTGGCAAATTTCACAAATTTTTCTGATGACTTAATGACTATTTTCAGTTTTTTTTCATGCAACTGATTGACAATTTTTGCAATATTATATTTCTACCCACTGGTAAAATTTAGTTTTTTCTTGATACTGATTTGTGAAACTCTTGGGATTTTTATCATATGGTCGATGAATGAATTTAGACTTTCAGAGCACTTTTTCAGATTTTCCCTGCAAGCGATCGAAGAATTGTTTTTTTTTCGCCATGACAGAGTTTTCATATGCGTTTAAATTTTTTAAATGATTTTTTCATTTATTAAGAAGGATATTGAATGAGCTTAGTACACTGTCATGTTACACTACACACAAGCTAATGTTAAACCACTGAAAATATCCTTAATTATTTTAAATGTTTTTTTTTTGTGCATAGGAGGACATTGAATGAGCTTAGTACACTGTCATGTTACAATACTCACAAGCTAATGTTAAACAAATGACAATATCCTTAAATTTACGTTAACACTTTGGTTGCTGCCCTTTTTTCAAAATCTGTTCCCAGGCACCGAATGCGTGACTTAGAGATCTGCACGGGCAGACCCGTGGCCCCAGAGTTGATTTCAGGGGGTGGTCCGGGGTGGGGGACATTCCTTCTAGAGCAATGAGAGCCCCCCCCCCGGGCCACCCCCTGAAATCAACTCTGGGGCCACGGGTCTGCCCGTGCAGATCTCTAAGTCACGCATTCGGTGCCTGGGAACAGATTTTGAAAAATGGGCGGCAGCCAAAGTGTTAAGGTAAATTTTTGATCAAAATCCCCGACTAAAGAATTTCTCTTTTTTGTCCAACAATCAACTGGCAAATTTCACGAATTTTTCTGATGACTTAATGACTATTTTCAGTTTTTTTTCATGCAACTGATTGACAAATTTTGCAATATTATATTTCTACCCACTGGTAAAATTTAGTTTTTTCTTGATACTGATTTGTGTGAGCTTAGTACACCGTCATGTTACAATACACACAAGCTAATGTTAAACCACTGAAAATATCCTTAATTATTTTAAATGTTTTTTGTGCATAGGAGGATATTGAATGAGCTTAGTACACTGTCATGTTATAATACTCACAAGCTAATGTTAAACCAATGACAATATCCTTAATTTTTCTTTTAAATGTTTTTTTTTTCTTTTTTTTTGCATAGGAGGATATTCAATGAGCTTAGTACACTGTCATGTTATAATACTCACAAGCTAATGTTAAACCAATGACAATATCCTTAATTTTTCTTTTAAATGTTTTTTTTTTTTTGCATAGGAGGATATTCAATGAGCTTAGTACACTGTCATGTTACAATACTCACAAGCTAATGTTAAACCAATGACAATATCCTTAAATTTACGTTAACACTTTGGCTGCCGCCCATTTTTCAAAATCTGTTCCCAGGCACCGAATGCGTGGCTTAAGAGATCTGCATGGGCAGACCCGTGGCCCCAGAGTTGATTTCAGGGGGTGGTCCGGGGAGGGGACACACACATTCCTTCCAAAGCAATGAGAGCCCCCCCGTCCACCCCCTGAAATCAACTCTGGGGCCACGGGACTGCCTGTGCAGATCTCTAAGTCATGCATTCGGTGCCTGGGAACAGATTTTGAAAAATGGGGGCAGCCAAAGTGTTAAGGTAAATTTTTGATCAAAATCCCCAACTAAAGGATTTCTCTTTTTTGTCCAACAATCTACTGGCAAATTTCACCAAATTTTCTGACGACTTAATGACTATTTTCAGTTTTTTTTCATGCAACTGATTGACAAATTTTGCAATATTATATTTCTACCCACTGGTAAAATTTAGTTTTTTCTTGATACTGATTTGTGTGAGCTTAGTACACCGTCATGTTACAATACACACAAGCTAATGTTAAACCACTGAAAATATCCTTAATTATTTTAAATGTTTTTTGTGCATAGGAGGATATTGAATGAGCTTAGTACACTGTCATGTTATAATACTCACAAGCTAATGTTAAACCAATGACAATATCCTTAATTTTTCTTTTAAATGTTTTTTTTTCTTTTTTTTTGCATAGGAGGATATTCAATGAGCTTAGTACACTGTCATGTTACAATACTCACAAGCTAATGTTAAACCAATGACAGTATCCTTAAATTTACGTTAACACTTTGGCTGCCGCCCATTTTTCAAAATCTGTTCCCAGGCACCGAATGCGTGGCTTAAGAGATCTGCATGGGCAGACCCGTGGCCCCAGAGTTGATTTCAGGGGGTGGTCCGGGGAGGGGACACACACATTCCTTCCAAAGCAATGAGAGTCCCCCCGTCCACCCCCTGAAATCAACTCTGGGGCCACGGGACTGCTCGTGCAGATCTCTAAGTCACGCATTCGGTGCCTGGGAACAGATTTTGAAAAATGGGGGCAGCCAAAGTGTTAAGGTAAATTTTTGATCAAAATCCCCAACTAAAGGATTTCTCTTTTTTGTCCAACAATCAACTGGCAAATTTCACCAAATTTTCTGACGACTTAATGACTATTTTCAGTTTTTTTTTCATGCAACTGATTGACAAATTTTGCAATATTATATTTCTACCCACTGGTAAAATGTAGTTTTTTCTTGATACTGATTTGTGAAACTCGTGGGATTTTTATCATATGGTCGATGAATGAATTTCGACTTTCAGACCACTTTTTCAGATTTTCCCTGCAAGCGACAAGGTACAAGTGTGCTGTTTTTTAAACATTTCCGCTCAGTGGCCCTTTTTATCTAGAATCAACACTAGGATAGTGATGATTCTAGAAAAAAGGACTGCTGTGTGCGAATTTTTAAAAAAGGGCACTCGCAGAACAGAAGTATAAAAATCTAGGCGCCAGCAGGCAGTTTCTCACCACTAAATTTTATTAGTTCTCTTCACTTAAATTCTTACAAAAAATTTAGGTGAAATATTAGACAAAAAATAACAAATAAAATTTAGTGGTGAGAGACTGCCCATTGGCACCTAAATTTTTTTCTTGCATTCGTGTACCTTGTTCACAAAAAATAATTTGAATTGGTTTTCTTAGACTCCTTTTTTATTAGTGGTGTACCGAGTAGTACTTTGGCCGAGTACCGAGTACTCGGCCACTGACTACTCGACCAAATACCGAGTAGTTGTGTAATAAGAAAAACTTACTTTTATTTGTATGTGTGAAACTAAATTTTAATCTTGAATTATTTTATGAGGGGTTTTTGCTTAAGTTTTTTTATATTTTGTACACATATTGTTAAATACTGAGTAAATAGTTTTATGAGTTATTACATATATTATACATTGATATTCGAATAACTTTTTACTGATCAGTTTGAAATTCTTACAACTACTCGATATTGGCCGAGTACTCGGCCAAAATTTCGCCGAGTATGCCGAATACTCAGTATTTACCGAGTACTCAGTACAGCTCTATTTTTTATCAATAAAATTTTGCAATGTTTTCCTGTGACAGATTGAATTTTGCGATTTTCCCCCCATTTAATGTTATTATGCAATAACTATTTTTCAATTATCTGTTAATGTGACTTATTTAGCAGTTTTTCAGCTGCAATCGGTCGACAAATTTCACATTTTTTAATGCCACCAACTGAAGAATCTTGTGAGTTTTGTCTCGATTGATGAATTTCACGATTGATTTCTGCAACAGGTTGACAAGTTTCACAATATTTTAAAGCAGCCGACTGAAGAATTGTTCTGTTTTTTTTTGTTTTTGTTTTTTTTCAATAATAGTTGTTAGTTGCGTTTATGATGGCCAGTTATCAGCACGAGGGATATAGGCCCTAACGGGGGGGGGGAGTGCCCTCCGTGGGTGGTCCTTCTAAGGGAACCTAGCCCGTATTTATGCTTGGAAAACCAAGGTCCGAAGAAAACTCTGAAAGATTAGGCCGACGGGCGCTATTGGGATCGAACACAGCACCTCCCGTCTACCAGCTTCGAGAGCAGAACCTCTCGGCCACTGGTGGGGCTTTTCAATAATGGACTGGGGAATTTCATAAATATTTTCATTGAGTGAGTAATGATTTTTGCAATTTTTTTCACGGTACCAATTTTCGAGTTTTGCAATATTTTATTTCTACTGATCGGGGAAATGTGCGGGAGCTTCCTTGCGATTGATTTGCAAAACTCGTGCGATTTTTTTCATATTGTCGATGGATGAATTTCACAGATTTTCACCACGGCCGATCGAAGAATTTCATTATTTCTCTTACTTTTTGAACTTTTTTAATATTTTCATCCTTTTAGATTGGATTTTTTTACGATAAATGTCCGATAAATGTCATTTATAATATATAAAAATTTCATAGAGGAGTGAGGATGTATTCCAGGTGGTGCAACCCCCCACTTTTCAAAATTTTGCCGACATCCCTCATGTAACTTGTTAGAAAGGCCCCATCACCACTTATTTATGTTATGCACATCCGGCTTTCCTCACCCGCTTTGCCCCCCCCCCCCTCCAAGGGGGAACTTTTCTAAATTTTGCCATCATGCCTTGTGACATACTGTTGGAAAGCCCTGTGAGCACTTATTCATGTTGTGCACATCCGTTTCCCCCCCCCCCCTAGGGGGCACTTTTCTAAATTTTGCAGTCACCCATCATGTGACATATTGTTGGAAAGGTCTAATACCACTTATTCATGTTATGCACATCCGGCTTCCCTCACCCCACTTTGCCCCCCTCCCCCAAGGGGGGCACTTTTCTAAAGTTTGCAGTCACCCATCATGTGACATATTGTTGGAAAGGCCTAATACCACTTATTCATGTTATGCATATCAAGGTTTCCCTCCCCCACTTTGCCCCCCTCAAGGGGGGCACTTTTCTAAATTTTGAAGTCACCCATCATGTGACATATTGTTGGAAAGGCCTAATACCACTTATTCATGTTATGCACATCCGGCTTCCCTTACCCCACTTTGCCCCCCCCCCAAGGGGGGCACTTTTCTAAAGTTTGCAGTCACCCATCATGTGACATATTGTTGGAAAGGCCTAATACCACTTATTCATGTTATGCATATCCGGTTTCCCTCCACCCACTTTGCCCCCCTCAAGGGGGGCACTTTTCTAAATTTTGCAGTCACCCATTATGTGACATATTGTTGGAAAGGTCTAATACCACTTGTTCATGTTATGCACATCCGGCTTCCCTCCCCCCACTTTGCCCCCCTCAAGGGGGGCACTTTTCTAAATTTTGCAGTCACCCATTATGTGACATATTGTTGGAAAGGTCTAATACCACTTGTTCATGTTATGCACATCCGGCTTCCCTCCCCCCACTTTGCCCCCCCCCAAGGGGGCACTTTTCTAAATTTTGAAGTCACCCATCATGTGACATATTGTTGGAAAGGCCTAATACCACTTATTCATGTTATGCACATCCGGCTTCCCTCACCCCACTTTGCCCCCCCAAGGGGGGCACTTTTCTAAAGTTTGCAGTCACCCATCATGTGACATATTGTTGGAAAGGCCTAATACCACTTATTCATGTTATGCACATCCGGTTCTCCCCCCCCCACACACTTTGCTCCCCCCTGAGGGGTCACTTTTCTAAATTTTGCCGACACCCCTCGTGTGACCCATTGCTGGAAAGGCCAACGGCTACTTATTCAAGTTATGCACATTTGGCTTTCCTCCCCACACTTCCCCCCAAGGGGGGCACTTTTCTAAATTTTGCAGTCACCCATCATGTGACATATTGTTGGAAAGGCCTAATACCACTTATTCATGTTATGCACACATCCAACTTCCCTCACCCCACTTTGCCCACCCCCCCTAAGGGGGGCACTTTTCTAAATTTTGCCGTCACCCATCATGTAACATATTGTTGGAAAGGCCTAATACCACTTATTCATGTTATGCATATCCGGTTTCCCTACCCCCACTTTGCCCCCCCCCCAACGGGGCACTTTTTCTAAATTTTGGAGTCACCCATCATGTGGCATTTTGTTGGAAAGGCCTAATACGACTTATTTATGTTATGCACATCCGGCATTTCTCCCCATATTTTCTAATAAATTTTTAAAAGGCTACAGTCAAACTGCAAAAAAAATGTAGTTGGGAGACTGCGGTGATTTGGCACAAATCCCTGCAGTTCTTTTGAAGTCGACATAACTATAAATTGACTGCGGTGAGTGTGTAGTTATCAACTACACATTTACTGCGGTTAATTTATAGTTATGTCGACTTCAAAAACACTGCAGGGATTTGTGCCAAATCACCGCAGTCTTCCAACTACATTTTTTTTAAAGTTTCACTGCAGTTCATTTTTAGCTGGGTCATTCTCTCTATTTTCCCTTTTCAAATATTGTTAATTGTCTTCGCGAATAGAAGTAGAAAACTCATTCAATAAATAATGGAAAACGTTACAAAAATCACCACCAGAAAAATTATACTGACTTTAATACTTTTATTGATATAAAAATATTTTTAAAGATTATTCGCATAAGTATTCCGCTGTCAAATCTATTTTAAAATTTCGATAGGGAACATTTTAAAAATTCAATAAAAAAAATACGATTTCTTAAATTTTGCTCGTATTCCATTTATTTTTAGCCTACAACATTACTCCCCCCCCCCCAAAAAAAGACAAAAGAAACTGATAGCGAATGAGTAAGTAAGAAATTTGGAATTGCCCCCCTAGAAGATCAAATTGCCCCCCCCCGGTGGGCGTACGCCCCACGTTGGGAACATATTTCACAAGTAAAAAACGCGTTGCATATTTCACGAGGAAATTGTCATTTCACAAGCGAGGTGATGTTGGACATAAAAACACTTACACTGTGACGTTTTCCAACACCCCCGCTTTTTATGTCAAACGGACGAGCGTAGAATGTTTAACTTGTTTCTCAAACACTCGAAATGAGGCTTAGGCAACGGCTTGGTGAGCACGTCTGCCAGCATTAACTTCGATGGGCAATAAGTTATTTTGATTATACCATTCTGGCATAGATGTCTGATGTGGTGATACTTAACTTCCACGTGTTTAGTTCTTGTCTGTGCCTTTTCGTTTTCAGTCAATCTTATGGCTGATAAGTTATCTTCGTACAATGTTACGAGTAGTTGTTGACACAGTTCGAGGTCATTTAACAGGTCTAACAACCACGAAATCTCTTGACCTGCATTAGAGGCAGCGATATATTCAGCCTCCGTGGACGAGAGTGCTGTGCAACTCTGCTTCCTCGATGACCATGCCAATATATTATTTCCTAATTTAAACAAGTTTCCAGTGGTTGATTTCCTGTCTATTCTGTCGTTCCCCCAATCGGCATCGCTATATGCCGTTAAGATTGGAGGTTTTGTTTTATCTATGACGAATTTAAGATCTTTGGTAGTAAGCAGATATCTAATTATTTTTTGTCGATAGCTTGCCAATCGACTTCCCTTGGGGATTCATTCCTTCTTCCCAGGATGTTAACGACTGATGCTATGTCGGGTCTAGTTAAAGTTGCAATGTATAGAAGCCCTCCTATAGCCTGTCTAAATTTTACGTTATCTCTCATTAGTTTCCCGTTTGGATCTAGATTAAAGTAGTTAGTATTCATGGGTGTATACGTAGGCTTACCATTTAACAAATTGAATTTTTCTGCGATTTGTATTATTTTGTGTTCCTGGTCTAATTCTAGATTACCGTTTGCTGTTTCCTTTATGTTTATGCCTAAATATTGTGTTACTTGACCCAAATTTTTGATTTCGTATTGCTTTGATAATTCAGTGTATATTTCGTGTGTGTCTGTTTTGTCTCCTGCGACTAAGATGTCATCAACATACACTATTATGTATGCGATTTTTCCATATTGGACTCTTTTGTACAGACATTTGTCTGACGCGCATTCAACGAAATTTAGTTCTTTTAGAGATTTACTTATTTTTTGATTCCACGCCCTAGCTGCCTGCTAAAGGCCGTAAATCGCTTTGTTTAAACTACACACTTTATCTTCTTCCCCTTTTGTTATGTATCCCTCTGGCTGATGCATATAAACCTCCTCTTCTAAATCGCCATGTAAGAAAGCAGTTTTGACATCTAGGTGAGTTATTTTAAGATCTTTGTACACCGCTGCGTTTAAGAATGCTCGTAGGGTGGTATGCGCTACAACGGGTGCGTAGGTCTCGTCGAAATCGCTTCCATATTTTTGAGCATATCCCTTAGCGACAAATCTGGCTTTATATCGCTCTATAGATCCGTTGGCTCCCCTTTTTGCCTTAAACGTCCACCTACAACCTATGACGCGTTTTCCCGGGATAGGTTTTATTAATCTCCAAGTATTATTTTGCTTCAGAGAATCTATTTCCTCACTAGTGGCTTTTAGCCATTTATCTTTAGTTTCTGCGTCATTGATATTTTGTAGGTCTGTCCATGACTTTGGCTCCTGAATTTGACACAGGTTTGCGCTTATTCCATAACGGTTAGGTGGTACACCACGATTTTGTCTCTGCGATCTTCGCGGCTCAAGGGATGTGTCGGTCGGGGTGTTATTCTGATCATCGTCGCGCTCTTCTAGATCAATTTCAATATTATCTGCGGGAGTTTGTTCGATGTTTTGATTTTCTTTGGCGGGTATAATTTCCTCATCTTTTATACCTTCTTCGAAGAATTTTACGGTTCTAGATATTATAATTTTATTTTCACCCGTATATATCCTATAGCCCTTGCTTCTGAAATCATATCCCAACATTATTCCCTCGATGGCTTTCTCATCTAATTTATTTCTTTTAGGTTTGTCGACATAGGCAAATGCCTTACATCCGAATGTTTTGATGTTCGGGAGATCGGGTTTTCTTTTATGCCAAAGTTCATAGGGTGTCATGTTATTTTTGTTAGCCTTTGTTGGTAGACGGTTGATGAGGTAGGTGGCGGACATGACAGCTTCCCCCCAGAATTGCTTAGGTAACTTGGCGTCCGACAACATGGTTCTAGCCATTTCCACTATCGTTCTATTCTTTCTTTCTGAAACGCCGTTCTGTGGGCTAGAATAGGGAACACTCAATTGACGCTCTATCCCGTTTTCTATCAGGCAGTTTTCAAATTCGTCACTGATATACTCTTTTGCGTTATCGGACCTTATTGCCTTTATCAACTTGCCAAATTTATTTTTTGTTAGCGCTATGTATTCTTTCAGTTTGATAACGGCTTCCGATTTATGCGCGATTAAGTATGTTATTGTGTACCAGCTATAATCATCCGTGAATGTTATAAAGTACCTTTTCCCTCCTATCGTTTCAGTATTCATGGGGCCACATATATCGGAATGTGCGAGGGTACCGATGTCTTTGCTTCTGTTTGTGGCTACTTTAGGGTAGGGCAGAGCGGAAAGTTTCCCTTCAATGCACTTGGTGCATCGCGTGTCATGTTTACATTTGTTAATTGTTATCCCATTGGCTAATTCATGATTAACAAGGTATTTAATATCATCAAAATTTTTGTGTCCGAGTCTTCGGTGCCACAATGAAATACAATTTGTATTGTTACAGAAAGTTTTAGTACTTATAGTATAGCCGTAATCATCTTCAGGGTTTAATACGTAGAGATTATCATTTAATTTAGCTGTCAAGATTATATTATCATCTTTGACAAATAAACATGCATTTTTCTCGAAAATTACCTTTATATTATTTTCAGTGGCTTTCTTAACTGACAATAAATTGCCCTTTAGTTCTGGACAGTATAATACGTTTCTTAGTGTAATGTAGTGGTTTTTGTCTGTTTTTATTTTTACGTCGCCCATACCTTCCGAATTAAGCCTTTTTCCATTAGCGATTGTTATATTCCCAAAATTCCCGGCTGTGAATGTAGCAAAATTTGTTTTTGCTGATGCAACGTGCCTGGTACAACCCGAGTCAATGATATATGTGTTTGGATCTGTTGTTTGTGCTTGGTTAATTTTTACTGACTCAATTTCAAAATTGTTTTCCACTGGGAAGAGAGGAATGATCGATTGGTTGACCTCATCCTCTATATTTGACTTGCTGTTGAAACAGAAATTCGAGGAGTCGGTTTTACTACCATTGTGTTGATTTTTGGTGTTTACCGAATTGGCTTTAAAGTTGGCATGGTTGTTAAATTTATTACTGTTATAATTTTCACTTCTTTGGTAATTGTTTTTCTGTTTGTTTTTCAATTTGTAACATTCTGAACGACCGTGCCCATCTCGTTGACAGAAGCTGCAATATTTTTTGTTTCCTTTATTTATAATTTTATATGCTGTGTCCCTTGATCGTGTGCTGGTGTTTTTGTATTCGATTCGATGAGAGTACTCGTCGATGAGTTTGTTTTTTACAAACTCGAGGTCTAGATCCTTTTCGTCTCTAGCCTCCATGCTCTTTATAAGAGGAGCACATGACTGAGGCAAGCTGCAAAGCATAAGAGCCACGATGTGCGAATCATTTATGAGCTCTCCAATGGCAGCGAGTTTGTCGCGGATAGTTAAAATATTGTTGATATGTAGATTTAAGTCTCCGCCCTCATTGAGCCTTTGCGAATATAGTTTCCTCAAAAGGAATAATTTGGATGATAAATTCGCCCTTTGGTGAACACTTTTTAATCTTTCCCAAATTTCTTTGGGAGATGTCAAATGTCTGATGTGCACAATTTGTGTATTTTCAATGCACAAACAAATTATGGCTTTCGCCTTAGCCGCGTTTTAAGTATATGTATCATCGGGTGTGGCAGGTGGAGATTCTGTTATATATTTGAATAAATCGTCTTTAATTAACAGATTTTCTAATTTGAAACACCAATGATTGTAATTATTATCATTTAGTTTCTCTACTGCCGTAATTTCTTTTGAGGCAGACATAGCGTGTTATTCAAGTTTTATAAATTCTTTGATAACAAATATATTTACTATAAGAAGTTTGTGACTTTCTTAAAATAATTTCTTAGAATATGTTATAAATATAAATAAAATGATCAGTTATTCACAATAATCAATCAATATTCGTTCACAATAATACTCTTTTTGCGATATTATATATATCGCTATTTATTCATGCACATTTATTTTTATTTTCATGTATATATTTCAATATTTCATATCTCATATGTGCATCTTGTTCATCATTTTATCACAATCAGATAAACAAATTTTTATTACTGGGTTTTTTTCTTATTTATTTACTTTCCCTTTCAACTCAGCCTTCATAATCTATTAAAATATCTAGAAAGGGTGAGTTCGCGATTAGCATGAAGCTAAGGACCCAGTATAAATATAAAATTGTTATACCAAAAGTTTTTTCATCAATAATGAAAGATAGAAATTTATTTTCTTACCTTTCTGGTAAAGCAGACATACGCTGGTTTCCTTCATCTGAAAACAACCTATAATTTTTTATTTAATGAGTAGATGTTGTGAATCGTGAAAAATATCTTCTTTGAATAATGCAGATGCAGTTGTAGAGAAAAAAAAAATATTTACTTCTTGAAGAATATCTTGATTACAGGGTTCCACACACACACACTAAAAAATATAAAGTAAAAGGGTTAAATATGAATAATATAAGAGTAATGATGTTGGAAATCCAGTAGGAGACTTTGGTCTTCCATAAGACAAAGAGTTAACGCACGAAAAACCGTGCGTCTTGGCCTCACAAAATCGGGCCTTCAAGTGAAGAAGTAAAAAGGGGCCCACAAGAGTTAAAACAGAGTAAAAAACCTGAAACAATAAAAACTGCTTAACAAGCAAAAAGGGGCTATTTAAAATAAGTCTATCAGAAAAGTTCTGTAGTGCTGCGATCTGTTGTCGCCTTTTCGAAACAAAAGTCTTTTACACAATTGTTCGCTAGTTTGCGATCTTACGCCACCATAGCTCAGGGAAGTGTCGCCATCTTGGAACATATTTCACAACTAAAAAACGCGTTGCATATTTCACGAGGAAATTGTCATTTCACAAGCGAGGTGATGTTGGACATAAAATCACTTACACTGTGACGTTTTCCAACATTTACAAAAAAATTTACAAAATTAATTTACAAAATTGGTTTTGCTTCAATTTTCTCAAAATTTAAATTTTTTGTTACATAACATATTCTTACACCTAATTTTTCAAATGTATTTTATTTTATGTTTAAGATACACACGGAAATGTCATTTACGCAGAAAAATACAGACTGACAGTAAATTCTGATACACACGGAAATGTCATTTACGCAGCAAAATACTGACAGACAGTAAATTCTATAACTGCAGGACAAAAATATATCCACGTTCTTCATTTCCGTTCAATGGAATTTATGTTGTTTTATAATGTCTTGTGGTCCATTTTGTCTTGTGGTCCACAAGCACAAAAATGACAAATTATTATTTAATAGGTGATCCACCCGGTGTTGCACGGTACCTTAAAAAATACCACGAAACGATAAAAAAAAACCTCTAAACTATCGAAAATCACTGAGGACAAAAATTATTATAGTAGGCTAAAAGATTTAAACTGAAATAATTTTATTGTAAAAATAACAAAATTCACTATATTGGCCTAGAAGTTTGGAACCAGATGATAATGTGGAAAATTTGCATTGAATAGCGAAAAAAATATTAACTGGAATGAAAATCTATTTCAAAAGTAGCAGAGGACAAAATTTACTATCTTGGGCTAAAATATTTAAACCGGATTACGTTTATTAATGCGAAAAGTTCGCAGTGAATCGCGAAAAACACAAATATTTAAATTTAAAGAAGACAGAATTTACTATATTAGGTTAACTACAGTGTATGTGTATGTTCCGCAAGCTCCAGAAAATCCTTTCGAATGAACCTAGTTTCGGGGGCTCCACTGCCTTTGGCAACGTATGGTATGCTTCAAACGAACCTCTATTCTAACGAACCACTCACTGTAAATCGCAAAAAAAAATGTACAATAACCTCTTCCGAGTCACCCAACATTCCGAAAAGCGTTTCTTTATCTTTAAAAATCTCACAAAAGAATTTATTTTTGAGATTTAAAGAAGAATTTATAAAAATAAATTTTTATTAGCAGCCCGTAGTTTTCGAAAACGTTTCTGAGTAGCTTTTAAATGGCATTAATCAGCTCTTTCTACCCAGAAAACCGTTTTTTATTTTGGTGGGGTTGGAATGCTATGAGGTCTCAAGTAAATATTTTAATGTTCAGAAAACTTGTTTAAGGGGTCCGAGACACATTTTAAAATAATTTTTATTTATTGAGTTTAACATTTTGAATTTTTTTTTTGGATTGTTAATCAAATCACTCATAAACAAAATCGCATGTTAAAACTTCTAATATTTTTTTTAAAAAAACTTTAATTTAAAAAATTATTAAAAAAAGTGGGGTTATTTAAAATTGTTATAACTCGAAATATTATTTGTAGAATTTCGATTTCTTTTCACTTAAATGAATATAAACAAATAAGTTTTAATTTTGATTCAGCATTTTTAAAAAATATTAATTTTTAAAAAATTAAAAATATTAAAGTAACAAAAAAAATTATGTAACTTTACAAAAAAATCATATTTTCAAAAGTAAATATTTCTTTTCAAATTTTCTATATCAAAATTAAAATAAAACAATTGAAAAACACATGTTCTAAGTTTGAACCATTTATCTTTGACTTATAACAATTTTAATACGGGCAATAGTGAAAAAACCCATCATGAAGAAAAACGCATTTTCACAAGAAGTCGTGCATATAGAATTAACAGCATTAACATTAACTTAAAATTAACATTTTTCTGTTACAATTGCCTGCACAATCTCAGTTTTGCAGCTGTATACGTTCAGTTGAGGTCTGATAGTATCTGAAAAAACGATCTTTCGGGTAGAGAGAACTGATGAATGCATTGTGAAAGCTACTCGAATATGTTTTCGAAAATGATGAGCAGCTAATAAAAATTTATTTTTATAAATTCTTCTTTAAATTTCGAAAACAAATTGTTTTCTGAAATTTCTAAAGATAAAGGAAAGCTTTTCGGAATATTGGGTGGCTTGGAAGCGGTTATCGAATATTTTCATTCGTGATTATAGTAAATTTTCGTAGTTTAAGAATCATCTGCCTTTTTTTTAACCATTTGGAAATGGTTGTTGCTTTCGGTCGAGTATGGGGCCAAATGATGCTCGCATTTTATTTTTTTTTTTAACGAAATTCAACGATTTTCTTTACTTTTAGAAGAATTTTTATTTGAATAGGTAATTGAAAGGCATAAAATCGTTAAAAATTGAAAAAGTTACAAAATGGGTAGGCGCAAATTATCAGATATGGAAAAATCCAAAGCTAAAGAGCGACACCGAAATTAAAATCATGTTGCAAAGCAAAAATCGAGGTCTTCAACTCATTATGTAGGCCATGAAAATCGAGGTCTTCAACTGATTATGTAGCCCATGAAAATCGATTACAGAATAAAAAACGAACGCGAAAAAGGAAACAATCTAATGTGTAATCGATTGATAGTAAAAGGCCATGTCTCAAGGGGCTCCAATCCACTAGCCAAGGCGTTTTAGAATCGGTCAATTCTAACCGGGAAAAATCGAGCTCAACATAGGTAATTTGTCGCAATCTGTGGATGATTCGGTGGAACTGCTTTCGATTTGTAAGCTGTTTTTCTTCTCGAAACGGGTCTAGGAGAGTTTATCGATGAAGGTTTTGGTCGTCTGAAGTTTGATCTTTGCGATTTGTTGTTGAAGAGGATGCGACGGAAGTTGGTGGGCGAAATTTAGATTTTTCGGTTAAATTTTGTTACGAAGGTGATTTGTCGCGATCTGTGGATGATTCGGTGGAACTGCTTTCGATTTTTAACCTCTTATCTTTCTCGGCTTCTCTTGTCGAAATGCCCCAAAATTAAAACTAAGTAAATTTTAAGTCAAACGAAAACAAAATTCTAAATTGTCATAGTAATCTATTAAATTAAATTTTTTTTTCAGTGGTGGCTCGGGAAAATAATGCTTTTTTAAGAGTCTTATAATGACATCTTTATTAATACCTCGATTTATTATGGAATATATTTATTACAGTTTTAAATTAAAAACTATTTTCAAATGTTCTGTACACCAGAGAGATGACGATCAAACATCGGGATGATATCGGGATGATCGGTGATTATCAGAAACATTACGAAAAATTTAATGTTTTTCAGGATCCTTTTAGGTGCGTTCGTAATTATATAAATACGTAAAACCTGCAGTCGTGTCCGTCTGTCTGCGTATAACATCTCAAAAACTACCCATCCGAATAGTTTGAAATTCAATAAATATATATAATTGTTGCAGAATTTTGTCGAGTCATTTTAAATTTTATGAAAGTCGAATCAAAACTTAAAAAGATATTGATAAAAGTTTTCTTCTTTCTTTTAAATCCCATCATAAATAATTAATTCAATAATCCCATGATAGGTTATGATTCTTGGTTGCTATGGTGATAAAGTCCTATTTAAAATTGAGTCCTATTATTTGCGAATGACTGAATTCTATCTATAGAATCTTAATAAATTTTGTATTCATGCATTATTGCATAAGAGTGCAACAGCTTTTGCACCAAGATCTGACTATTTGTAAAACTAGTTATAGTACGGACACTTCTTATTTTCCACGTTTCACTTACAATTTCAGACTTATTAAAGATTCATAATATTATTACAAAAAATATATAGATTTTTCTTCTACGTTACTATTTATAATACCCCATTTAATGTTTTTACTTGTTATCCAATTATAAATATATTTATAATTGGGGCGGGGGTGGGGGATAATGAAACCTCCCTGTGCAATCACTTCCATTAAGCCACCACCTCCCTGAACGATCATTTTTTCATGGAACGAAATTTATTCCTCTAAGCTCAGTACTAATTTTACATCCATTCAGAGACTACCCCAGTAGAATTCCCTCCATGAGCGATCTATTTCTCTGAAGAAAATGGAACAAATTCCGTTTTTTCCCGGTCGCTTGAAGAAGATTTTATCGAAAAAATAATTCCGGAGCGCGCATTATTCACCAAACTTCTAAACTAAGTTTGATTTTTTTTTATTATTATTCCGGAAACTTTTAAATGTTTAAACCCCTTTCTGCCTTGTTAGGCAATGAATTTAACACTGATGACAAATTAAGAATGAAGATCAATAAACTCCCCTGCCCTATTCTGTCAGGAAACTCTCAAAGAAATAGATAAATTAAAGAAATCGTCATTATTTGTTTCCGTCAAAAAAAAGAATATTTCATGTATTTACTCAAATTTGAAAGGACTTGGAAATAATAGTTATAAAAGATAAAACCGTAAAATGAAAGCAAACGTCAATGTATTCATTTTTTAAACTCTGCAGTAAGTAACTTATATAATTAACTTTTGTTCTAATACTTAAATTTTTATATTTTTTCTTAATGTGAAAATTAAATTTTAGTAACATTAATTATTAACATTTTTTAACAATTAAAATCTGGATTTAAACATGACCTCCACTAAGAGACTACCTCTCGGAGCGGCCCATTTTTATTGGAACGGAACGTGGTCGTTTTAGGGATGTTTTATTCTATTTCGAATGAAAGCAAAAGAAGTGTTTTCTCATGGAAACATTTTATTACAAAACAAAATCGGGCAAATTATCATACGTCAAAAACGTTGAGGAGTGTATAACATTTATAATCACGATGGTTTTCTTACATTGAAAGGTGGGGCATTCTCACAATCTTTTGACTTTCACGTCCCTGAATAATTATTTTTATTTCAATACATTTTTGGTGTTCTTTTTTTTATTTCATATACTGGGGTACATCCCATTGCATGATTGCATAACAATATTAACGAGATAAATAAGTTTTGAACGATGTTGGGGGTCCAAATACCAGAAAACTCCTATACCGTCCCGTGTCCCTGATGCTGATTTTTAAGTTTGCAGCTGTCTGCTTAAAATTGTTTCAGTAAAAGTAACTCGATGAAATTTTTTTTCCGAAACTGGGACAATTGTTTTACATAAATATATAGCAAAAAGTTAACCTGCACACATTTTTACGGTTGATATTATTTTTTGAACTCTGTCCCTGGGTTTTTCATCCTTAACGTCTCTTTTGCTAAACTTATACAGAAAATCCCTTCAGATGAAACCACAGAATTTTTTTCAAGTTTTTCCTCATGCAGAAGTATGCTAGAGAAAGAATGTCTAAAATTCTTTCACGGGAAATTTACTGTAGAATTTAAATCAGCATTTAAATATCAATTTCAAGATCGTGGTTTTATTGGTAGTCTTACCGTCCTCAAGGTTTATTCCTGCACATTTCGAGATAAATTAAAAAAAATAATTTAATCCAATGTTAACAACAGTTTCTAAAAATCAATGAACATTGTGGCTATCACTTAGCCTTAACATGATTTGCCTATAAATAGGTGGTAATTTTCCTTACCGTTCCATCCTTACCGTTATTTTTTGTCCCATTTCATCCCTTTTTTCCTATACCATCCCATTTTTTACTTTACGGTCCCTTCTTTAACATCCCTATAAGACAAAGTTATACAAAAATTCTGTATTAAAAGTACTACATTTTTTATTATTTCTTATTTGAATGTCCTGTGGGTACTATGCAAATTCATTATAAGTAAAAATTTAGAAGAAAATAAAAAGTTCTAGGTGAGTCCATTCCATGTCAATTCAACCAGAACTTGTAACCTGACCCCCAGAGATTTGGATGAAACTCGGTGTATATACTAATTCTATCATGATATGAATACATCAGAAATTATTCCTTTCTAGACGTCATAGTTTGAGAGATATGGGGGGTCCAATTTTTAGATTTTTCTCAAATCGCACATTTCTCAGTTTGTATTTTTAGACTGCAGTTCCATTTTCAAAAAATTGTTTCTCTGGATTTAAAATGCGAATCATCTTAAAAATATCAACGTCAGTACATGAAAAAACGCAGATTTTAATAAAAAAATATTAAAAAAATTAATTTTAAATATTTAGGGCCAAAAAATTAAACCAAAGTTGAAAGTTATGGTTATTTTTCCAAATTTTTGTGACTTTACGAAAAACGCTCTACACAAAAAGGCAAATGAAATTTCATATTTCTTTTTATTTTAAATAAAATTTTACACTTTGGGCTTTCTATTTATGAAATAAAAATGATGTCTTTCTCATGGCTTATACAAAAATTTTGACTTATTTTGAGATGCTGTACCTATCAAGAGATAAATATCTAACTTTGCTCATGGTACCTAAATAATTGCTGCATATTTTAAATATAAATTTATTAATCATTTTGATTTATTTCCTAAAATGAACCCTTAAAATCAGACTGATTTATTTATTTTTATAACAGTAGAAAATTTGTATGCTATTGGTACATATCACACATTATCTGAAATTGTGTTGTTCTCAATCTTATTGCATATGTTTGTCACATAAATATACCTCTATCATTGGATTCAGTGGTATAGCATTTCTATAAATACTTTCACAAAGGTAGTATGTAAAGAATATGTACAATATTTAATGAAGGGGGTGTAGACATTGAAATCATAGATTTTTTTCTCATTTTACTCAGAAAAAACAAAGCAAAAACTTTACTTTGTAAATAAAAAAAGCACTTATATTAAATAAATTCAACAAGTCATAGGAACCACAGTAATTATTTAGGTACCACAGTTTAAATTAGACATATCAGATATTTTTTTTTTCTTGAGTGGTTCAATTTCCCAAAACATGGCAAAATTTTTACATAAGCTAGGAGAAAAACTTCATTTTTATTAAAATTGAAATAATCATTAATTAAATCTAATACATTAAATGAAATTGCTTATAAATAATTTAAAGATTTAGATTGTTGTATTTTTTTATGTAACAAATAAAGAATTTGTTAAATTATATGCAAATTTTTAAAGCTAAAAAATCAGAATAAACATTATATTTAAAAGATTGAAATTCAAAAATATAACTGAGCTAAATATAAATATAGAAATAAATGATGTACTTTTGCAGTATCACTTAGACATATTTTGCAACATTATTTTTTTGTGCAATTTAAAATTTATATTTATTATGAATAAGTAACATTGAGAACCTTCTAATATATATGTCAATTTTCCTATCTTACTGTAACTCCAAACATAAACACAACAAAACATCGGTATATTAGAAGATCTTCGTGATTTAGTATCTAAAACATTAAATCGGTGGCTATCTCCCCTCCTTCCCCCGACCCCCAGAAAAGAATTTAATTACCTTAAGGGGAAATTCTCTTCATTTTGGTAAAGGTTTATGAAAATTTGCAATTTTTATATTGCAAGAGCACCCATCACAAAAGTCAAGGACTTTCTTTACATCAGGAAATATCTCTTTTACAAATGATATCACTTCCTTCTGTGTTAAACACACAAGAGTGACATGTTGCATATCATAAGATAAAATGTGTATATTGCTTGCTGATAATCTAATACTGAGAGATAGAGTGTATATAACAGTTGGATCAAGAGTGCAGCTTCTTTGGTCCAATGGTAACTTTAAGCCTCATCTTGAATTAAAAAAAAGTAAAATTTTTGCTGAAATCTTACAAAACGATAGCTTTTTGAGGGCCAAAGTTTGCTTTAGTTTCTTTTAGGAAATTAGATTTAGCTTTCGTTATAAAAGAGTGGAATAACATTTTCGAAATATTTTACTTAGCTTGTCACAAATTCAATTAAATGAACAGTGCTGCTAATACTGGATTGAATACCTAGAGTTATAATTCTCAAGTTTTTTGGAAATTCCTGTTTAAAAAGAGAATACAACTCATATAGATACACGTAATATCAGTCTCTTTTGTGCATAGTACATTCTTAGCAATGCTAACTACATTTTTTTCCAGTCATGATTCTTCAATATACATTACAATTATAAAACTTTTCAATTAGTTCAATTGTTTCTGGACCTGTAGCTGTGGCTTTAATTTTTCTTATTTCTGGCATAGACAAGATTCTCTTTTCTCTCAGAAGTTGTCATGACGGTCTTGCAGCATAATTAGTTACTTCAAATTCATCTATTATTTTCATTTGCAGCACAAGGAAAAATAGATCTCCTTCTATAATGAGAAACAGCAGACTAATAATAATTTGATAAACAGATTCGTAAACACCTGCCTTAACTAAATAATTTTATCCTACCTTTGTCAGAATTTGTTTATACAAGGCAGGTGTAAAAATATGTTTCATACTGTAGAAATGAACTAGGCTTTGTTAAATATAAGGTATTTAAACTATACAAAAAAAATATTTAAAATGATTAAAATTATCCAAGATAATAAGATAGAAAGTTTTAAAAGAATGTTAAATATAAATAAAATATTTTAATTCAAACACACATACACACACAGAAAAAAAACATATTGAAAATTTGATGGGTAAAAAGTCATTATTGCATTTTCTTATTCTATATCAACAAAAGGTTTTATGTTTACAGTTATATTGTAAACACAAAATTAAGGGATTTTTTTAATTAAAAAAAATGCTAATAATAAAAGAAAATATATGAATGAATAAATAATGGAAACATAAGGATTATGCACAAAATTTTATGGAGAGAGGATAGACTGCAGTCATAGACTTCCCCCAGAAGAAAGAAAAAAAGCAAAAACTTTACTTTCCAAAGAAAGGAAGAAAGAAACATTGAATAATATATTCAACAAGTCATATGAACCACAGTAGTTAGTTACGTACCTCAGCTAAAATTTGGCAGAGATTTTTTTTTTCTTGATAGGTGCAGTTTCCCAAAACATGGCAAAATTGTGCATAAGTCATGAGAAAGGCATCATTTTTATTTCATAACTAGAAAGCCCAAAGTGTAAACTTTTATTTACACCAAAAAGAAATTGGAAATTTAATTTGCCTTTTTGTGTAGTTTCGAAAAAGTTGTTTCGAAAATGTAGTTTTCGAAATTGTAGTTTCGTTGTAGTTTCGTTGTTGTTTCGAAATTGTAGTTACGAAATTGTAGTTTCGTAAAATCACAAAAATTTGGAAAAATAACCATAACTTTCAACTTTGGTTTAATTTTTTGGCCCTAAATATTTAAAATTAATTTTTTAAATATTTTTTTATTAAAATCTGCATCTTTTGATGTACCTACTGTGATATTTTTAAGATGATTCGCATTTTAGATCCAGAGAAACAATTTTTTGAAAATGGAACTGCAGCCTAAAAATACAGACTCAGAAATGTGAGATTTGAGAAAAATCCAAAAATTGGACCCCCCATATCTCACAAACTATGACGTCTAGGAAGGAAAAATTTCTGATGTATTCATATCATGATAGAATTAGTATATACACCGAGTTTCATCCAAATCCCTGGGGGTCAGGTTACAAACCGTAAAAAATTTGGTTGAATTGACATGGAATTCAACCAAATTACCCAGGTGTAAAATGGTAAGGAAAATTAAACTCGCAAGTTTAACTTAAACCTCAGTTAAATAAAAAAATTCGCCGCTGACCATTTTTTCTTTATTTTGAATCCTTAAGGCATTCGTCTATCAGGTTAAAATGTTATTTTAGCAAGTTTAATTGCGCCAGGTTCCCCCCCCCCACCCCAAAACAGTCCAAAGATTGTGAGAATGCCCCAGGTGTTATTCTCCGAACGTAATGAGTAAGTAGGTTTGAGGGAATAAAAAGGATATCTCATACTAACTTTGTCGAGAACCTTCATATAAAAATGTTCCTAATACCCCCTTATCTGTAATAACTTCTAATATTGAATGCTATATCTAAATTATGATTTTGAAGTCTTCTACTTACTGAAATTGTGTCAACCTTCCAAATTTGAAACACCAAGACCCATTTTTGGATTATTAAAAAGCTCTTTTTAGATGCAGTCTCGACAGCAGGTACTAATTTGTGTTTACGCCGTGATCGTCTGGTTTCAGAGCTATAGAAAGTTCTGGAAAAATGTCTGGCAATTATTTTTAATAATTTCATATTTGAATTATTCGGTAATTTTTAACTTCCACTACCAAACAAGAAGTCATTCGATCAAGTGAATTAGGATTTATGACGATGTTAAACTTTGAATTCTTAATGTTATATTCATCATTAATAGCTGAAAACAAATTGCCACTCGGATAGCTTTTTTTTTTTTTTTTTTTTTTTTTTTTTTTTTTTTTTAAGTATAATAAGACAAAGTCTACTTTGGGGAACCTGTAATTTTAGATTCGCACATTCGAAGTTTATAGAAATTGACTTCTTAAAAAATATATATATATAATAATAATAATAATAATAACAAGAATACCAATATTTATTTCATAAACTATTCAAAATTATAAATTGTACCCAATGGATATTTTTATACATTTAACCCTTAAATGCCGGATTTTTCAAAAATCATTGTAATAATGTTTTTCGGCTTTTATTTTTTAAATAAATCATGGGGAAAATACTTAAAAAAATCATATTTTGTTTTAAGTATGGTTTACGGCTAAAAAGCAGTTTGTTACTAATCGGCAATACTGGTCTTTAATTGAAAAAATAATTTTCTTCATAAAATTCTATAATATTAAACACACAAGAATTTTAAGAACTGTTATAATAAGAAATAAATTTTACTTGCTTACTGCAGAAAAAAATAGGGTATTTCGCAAGCTTCCAAACAAAACAAAATGAACAAGTAGCAACAATTGAAAAAATAAATCTATCTTTATTCTTAAACAGCACAAGTGTTACCATCTACATGCTGAAAATCGATTTAATAATATTTTCAGAATGTATTTTATTGGCAACATTGGGCATTATACCTTCAATATTATTCTAATAATATTTTAGAGCCTAAATTGGGTATGTTGCCGAAAAGCAACAACCGGCATTTAAGATTTAAGTGCATAAAAAACAACATAAATGGATGAAATGATTTTCACATCTTTACTACATTCTTAGGTATCAATTATCTAAAATTATTATTTTATTATTTTTTAGCGTAAAGCAGAAGAGCTCATATTGATTGTACGTATCTCCTTCATCAAATATTTTAATAATATAGCAAAAAGTAACGAAAGGCTTTAGATTTACATAATTCATTAACCGTATATAAGAAATAGGAAAACGTATTAGGGATAAATAAATTATTTTCTTAGCATTATATTTTAATTCTCAGTATCATATCATTGTACAAAAAAATCCATTATTAAGAGTCCATTAATTAAATAATCGTAAGTTAATTATGTAAAGACTCTTTTTCTGCTGATTTTATTAATCACTAAAGGTGAAATATCAAATACAATAAATAATTAAGAATTAATTTGGTGCTACTTAATTAAATAAGGAAAATGTAAAAAACTGAAAATAATTAAAATGTATTGATTATTTATGCTGAAAAATTATTCGATTATGAAATAGGTAATTTCATACATAAATATTGATTCAGTTGTGATTTTTTAGATGTTTCAAGATGTAGCATTGTCTCAGAAAAAAGTGAAGTGGGATTTTTTCTTGTTATTTTTTTCTTTCTAAAGAATAAAGTATTGTAATCGAAATTTTTTTTGACAGATTTACATGTTTTAGGGGTTGGATATACCGAAAACATATTTATACAAAATGTCTGTCTGTCTGTCTGTCTGTCCGTACGTATGTCCGCGTGCCTGTTGGAAATATTCCGTCAGAAAGGGATGCTGTAAAAGCGATTTTTGTGCCATTTTCATTATTACACCATCGAAAAATGTATAACGTTATGCATAGAACTGAACCAAATTGTATGAGTATATTTTTGGCTATGGCAAGCAGATCATCCTTATATTTGGAAATATACCGCCGAAGGGGTCGTTGTAATAGCGATTTTTATGTCATTTTCATTATTGCACATCGAAAAGTGTATGAAATTATGTATAGAATTGAACCAAATTTCATGTGTATGTTTTTGGCTATGGCCAGCAGGTGCTACGTGACTTTAGTAACGATCCGCCCGAATGGGAGTCCTGCAATAGCATATTTTCTTGATTTTTCATTGTGCTATTGCACATCGACTGTTCATGCTGCGACGGACAATTCGCATCCAGCTAACCCGATGATTCTCAAGCTGCTGATGTACAACAGAATAACGAAAAATGTTGATTTTATTACATATTACGATTGAGATTAACTTGTTTTTACTCCAATTCGAAAAATGAAGCAGAAACTTAAGATGAAAATCAAAGTCGATGTTATAGTGAAGTAATAACACTGAAGTATTAAAATGTGTAACATCTTTTTGAAATATTAAGATGAATGTGAAAAAGAAAGTTTTAGGATTAGCACATCCGACTAGTTTTATTTCACTTTATGTTAAAGAAAAAAAACTGTGCACAAAATAACAGTTTTGACACACAGAATAACGAAAAATGTTAATTTTATTCGATATTACGATTGAGATTAACTTGTTTTTATTCCGATTAGAAAAATGAAGCAGAAACTTAAGATGAAAATCGAAGTTGGTGTAACATTGAAGCAATAGCATGAAGTATTAAAATGTGTGAGAACTTTTTGAAATGTTAAAATGCATGAGAAACAAGAATGTTTTGAATTGGAACATTCGACTAGTTGTATTTCACTTTATGTTAAAGGAAAAAAACTGCACAGATAACAGTCTTGAAACGCAAGGACTTTATTTTATTGCACGCAGGATCAGGCACTACTAAAACGACGAACGTATTGAATATGTTCTTATAATTAGGGTAGTTTAAAAAATGTGAACCCATGTATTATAACAATTCAAAAGAACAAAACAGAAAATTGTATTTAAAAAACATGTAAACATTTTTACGGTTTAATTTGTAGTATAAGCAGAATGTAAACTCAATAAAAATTGTCGCTGACTTTCACAGAAGCTTTAAAACTCGTTTCTTTTTTAATAAGTAATTTCTATTTAATATTACTGGTGATAGTTTGGAATAAATTTTCATTCATCGAAATTTTCCTTTAAACTCGCGAAAATATAATTTCTTTAGATGGCAAAATGAGTAATAAGGACATTTGCCAGAATAACAAACCTAAATAATTTCAAAATATAAATTTCGCAATTTTAAACTTTTCAGGAGTTCGTTTTTTTTTTTTAAATCACATCAAGTAACAGGCGAGGGAAGCTTTTTCATTATTCTTAAGAGTCTGCGCTATTAGCGCGACGACGCGACGTTAACAAGTGAACGTTAAACCAAAGACAGCGCTCTATTAAAAATATCTTGTTTGAATTTCAATTTTTTTTTTTTTTGGGGGGGGGGGGGGCGTTGGATATATAAGGATAATGTCTAACAGATACGTTTTTAGTTTTTCGATTTTGGTTGCATTTTGTTTTATTTTTCTGAGCGCACTTTCAATTTCAAACCGGTATATGAAAGCTTAAAGCGTCTTCGGGTTGGGTACATCCAAATCGGTTCATAAAGACGAGAGTTACAGTGTGACAAAGGTCAGATAGATATATGTCAATTTTGAACGGTTGGTTGGTTGGTTGTATTTATGACGGCCAATTATCTACACGAGGGATATGGGCCCTAGGAGGAGTGCCTTCCGTGGAGGTCTTTCTAAGGGAACCTAATCCGTATTAACGCATGGAAATCCACGGTTCGAAGAAAACCACGAAAACTCCGAACGATTAGGCCGACGGGCGCGATTGGATTCGAACCCAGCACCTCCCGTCTACCAGCTTCGAGAGCAGAACCTCTCAGCCACTGGTGGGTCTAAAAAGTCCTCGGAACACAGAAAAAGACTGATTGTATAAATATATGATGCTATAAAACCATATATGAAAGAGAAGAAAAAAAGACAAGATAAAGTCAGAATTAATACTTGATAATGTTAAAATCATCTCAGAAATTTTGTTATTTTCCAGTTGCGTTTTTGGTTTTCGAAAAAATTTAATGCTTACTATAATTAAATGGATACTATAAAACCGTATGTGAAAGTCAATATTTTTTTTCTTACGTCAAAACGGAAATTAATATTTCAACTGAATTTAATGATCGTTTATTTTAATTGTTTCATCATGTACACTTAACCTTTTTAATCTTCAAAGAAACTACTTCATCTCGTTACTATAAAATACCTTTCACAAGAACAGCTTTCACATTGAAAATAAAAAAAATTACATTAATTTTTTCCTAACGTTTTAGCCTTTTTACAGATTGCGTTCTTTGACTATATACATAGTATACGAATTTGATTAAATGAATGCAATAAAACCATATCTGAAAGACAAAATAAAAATTTAACATTAAGCCAGAAACTGGTATTTAATACTGCTGAAATTATCGCATGGTTTAATTAAATAATGAACCTTTAGATCCGTTAAAAGAAAAAACTTATATTTGATCATCTGCTAATAACTATAAAAAAATCTTACACAAGCCTTTCAAGATAACATAAAATGATTGAAAAATTATTTCGAATGTAAAGGAAATATGAACTGAACTTTACACTTTCCTTTTCTTTTTCCAACACAAAAAGCAAATTCAAGTTCCTTTTTTGTAAATTGCTCTTCCTCGAGTTATTTCAAAGTAATAGAGTCCCAAGGAAATCCCGCTGTTCATATCTAAAAGACTTGAAGTATCTCATTTTTCCTTTTTCATTCGAAATATTTTCTAAGAAAGAAATATACTTTTTACTGCTTTCATCTAAAATTTTTTTTTTTCAAACGGAAATATCAAAATAGTATTCTCAGGACTGTTTACTTGCAATTCAAAAAGAAAGAAGAATGAATAATAATGCATCAAGAATAGATTATGCCACACATTCAAACATTAATATATCTGAATTCCTTTCACGTTCTTCTGAAAGTACTATAGATGCTAAGTATAGAATTTTCAACTGGAAGCATAGCGCAATTTCAATGAATAATATTTCTAGTTTAATGTATTTTCGGATATTTTAAGAAGCATTTAAAAATAAATTATGTCAAAATTTTTAATTTATGGAGTAATTTTTTACAGAAAATCCGTGCATTAGTTCTTGAGATAGAAATATTGCTGAAATCGTTAAAAATGCAGCATAGCAGCACCACCTGTTGGGCGATTTTCACCAGTAACCAATCAGTACCATTTTATATCGGGGACTAACTGAATACAAACTTTTATTAAATTCCGTGCATTAGTTCTTGAGATAGAGCATTGATAAAATTAGTGTCACACACAGGTAGATAGACAGACCAGGTCACAGACAGACATTTAACAAGTTGGAAATTGCTCGTCAAACGTAGCAAATGAGGTGCGTTCGTACTATAACTAGTTTTATAATTATTTTTTGCACACCATATTGTACTGAATGTGTATTTATTTGCAATTCATAAGTGCATAGCCTGTAACATCATTAAAATGCACTTGCAATAATTTTTTCCCATTCCCCTTAATGTAACGGAAAACTTTTGACTGTCCCTGTAATTAAGCTATGCATCCGATTTTCATGAAATTTGAAATGGCTCGAGAAAATTTTGCAGCAATTATATATTTAAAATTTCAGCCCATTCGGAAAGCTGTAACATCATTAAAATCCACTTGCAATAATTTTTCCCATTGGCTTTAATGTAAAGAAAAAGTTTTGACTGTCCCTGTCATTAAACTATACATCCGATTATCATAAAATTTGAAATGGCTCGACAAAATGTCGCAATAATTATATGTTTAAAATTTGAGACCATTCGGAAAACTTTAACATCATTAAAATGCACATGCAATAATTTTTCCCATTGGCCGTAATGTAAAGAAAAACTTTTGACTGTCCCTGTAATTTAACTATACATCCGATTTTCATAAAATTTGAAATGGCTCGACAAAATTTTGCAACAATTATATCTTTAAAATTTCAGACCATTCGGAAGGCTGTAACATCATTAAAATGCATTTGCAATAATTTTTCCCATTGGCCGTAATGTAAAGAAAAACATTTGACTGTCCCTGTCATTAAACTATGCATCCGATTTTCATAAAATTTGAAATGGCTCGACAAAATTTTGCAACAATCTTATATTTCAAATTTCAGACCATTCGGTTGGGTGGTTTTTGCTCTATTATATGCGGACGGACGGACAGACAGACGGACTGAACGACGACTATAGGTGCTACGTATTTATATAATTACGAACGCACCTAAAAAGAAAAACATGTTTTTCGAGATCTCTGATCCCCAAATCTTGTAAAAGCGTCAAAAACCGGAAGTCGAAAATTTTCACGAATCCAATATTTTCTTCTTCTGAAGATAGATGAAAGTAAAAATTACGTTTATTTTCACCTAAGTTTTTTATCATCTTTACCGCTTGCGTTTTTTGAGTAAATGCATAGTATACAATTTTGAATAAATAGATGCTATAAAACCACACGTGAAAGGACATGGCAAGAAAAAAATCAAAATTAAGCCAGAAAATAATACTTGATATTGCTAAAATTCTCGTCTCGTAAAGATTTAATTAAATAAATTGAATCGTACTATCCTTTAAAAGAAATAACTTTATATTTGATCATATAGTAATAACTATTAAAAAAACTTACATAAGTCTTAAAAATATAAAATGATTGAAAAATTATTCCGAATGTAAGAGAAATATCAACTGAACTTACCGTTACCGTTTAAGGAACATTCGCTTGAGAATTAATTTCATATTGATGAAAATATTTTTATTATTATAATTTTCACCCCCCGAAATATTTAGTTTTTTTTTCATGATTTACATTAAATTTATATTATAAAACCGTATGTGAAACACATTTTCTTTTCTTTTGTACATCACAACGGAAATTAAAAGCGGAATTTAATTTAATGACCTCTTTCAAATGTTTCGTCACTTATCTCGTTACCATTTAAACCTTTCATTTGAAAAATTATTTTACATTGATGAAATTAAAAATTACATTAATATTTATCTATTGTTTTAGCTATTTTCAGGTTAAATTCTTTGATTAAATGCATAGTATACGATTCTGACTGAAAACCCATACTGATAGTGACTATAAAATCGTATATGAAAGACAAAAAAAATTTAAGATCAAGCCAGAGACTTATACTTGATATTGCTAATATTCTAGCGTCTCGCAAAGATTTAGTTAAATAATTGAACCATTTGATCCTTTAAGAGAAATAAATTTATTTTTGATCATCTTGTAATAACTAAAAGGGAAAAAAAATCTTAAATAAGCCTTTAAAGATATCATAAAATGATTGAAAAATTATTTCGAATGTAAAGAAATATCAACTGAACTTTCCACCTTACTTTTCCTTTTCCAACACAAAAGGCAAATTCAAGTTCCTTTTTTTTGTAAATTGCACTCTCTTGAGAGATTTCAAAGTAATAGAGTCCCAAGGAAATTCCGCTGTTCAAATCTAAAACACTTGAAATACCTCATTTTTCATTCTTCATTCGAAATATTTCCTAAGAAAGAAATATACTTTTCACTGCTTTCATCTAAAATTTATTTTTTCAAAATAGTATTCTCAAGACTGTTTACGTGCAATTCAAAAAGAAAGAAGAATGACTAATAATGCATCAAGAATAGATTATGCCACTCATTCAAATATAAATATATTTGAATTCTTTACACGTCCATATGAAAGTACTACAGATAGTAAGCATAGAATTTTCAACCGGAAGCACGGCGTAATTTAAATGAATAATATATTTAGTTTATTGCATTTTCGGACATTTTAAGAAGCATCTTAAAAAAAGTCCTTCCGGCCAGTGCCGGGAGGAAGAGGTAGCTTTCATAATCCTTATTTAAAAAAAGCCAACTGATATCATGCAAACACACGAAGCTCAATTTAGTGGAAACCGAATAAAGGAGATTCAATACTAATTTTTATCAATATAATGAATGAGAATTTCGCGAAATTAGTCAGCTTTATCCAAGCTGCTTTTCTTTAAAGTAACTTATATTTGGCTGCCAAATTCGGCAATTTCTTAAAGTGCCTGTCATTTTAAGACAACATGGTGGATGTGGCTAAGCAGTGAACTTGGTCGAGACCTTAGTAATTGCTGTGCACATGCTCACTCACATCGGAATCGGTTAATATATAGGAGTGCTGTCGCATGCAAAAAATCAGATTTTTCAAAATGTCACCCACAATAGAAATTGAAACTGCTATATCTGAGCCATTTTTTAAGGTAAAAATAAACAAAAAATGCTCCTGAATACTTATATCAAGATCAAATACTTAAGAAAGAAACCTTTTTCAATTTCTAATTTTTTTGCACCTCACTTTAAATATATATATATTTTAATTTAATGGCCGCCATTTTCAAACAAGATGGCTGATGAATCTGGCCAGCGAACTTGGTCGAGGTGTTGATGTATACTATCCACATGCCTTCTTACATCGAAATAGGCGAATACGTGTGTTATCGCGTGACAAATACAAGATCGTTTCAAAATGTTAGCCATGCTAGAAATTCAAAGTGCTATAAATCAACCATTTTTTAAGATATCAACAAAAGAACAAATTTTCAGAAACAAAAACTACTCCGGAATCTTTGTATCAAGGCCAAACACATAAAAAAAATCTTTTTCATTTTCCAATTTTTTAATACCTCATTTTGAATTTTAAATTTAATTTTTTTTAAATGGCAAACCTTTTGAAACAAGATGGCGAATGAAGCTGGCTAACGAACTCGGTCGAGACATTGGTATGTACTATGTACAGACCAAGTTACATCCAAATAGGTTCATAAATACGCCTGTTATCGCGTGACAAAAATCAGGTCGTTTTAAAATGTCAGCCACAAGAGAAATTCAAAATGCTGTTACTCAGCCATTTTTTTTTAGATACAGACGAAAGAAAAACTGTTCCGGAATCTTTGTGTTAAGGTCAAACACATACAAAAAAAATCTTTTTCATTTTCCAATCTTTTGGTATCTCATTTAAATTTTTTTATTTTTTTATTTTTTTAAATGGCCGCCATTTTGAAACAAGATGGCAGATGAAGCTGGCCAACGAACTCGGTCGAGATATTTGTATGTACTATGTACACACCAAGGTACATCCAAGTCGGTTCATAAATACGCCTGTTATTACGTGAGAAAAATCAGGACGTTTCAAAATGTCAGCCACGCTAGAAATTCAAAATGCTATAACTCAGCCATTTCTTAAGATATAGACGAAACAAAAACTGCTCCCGAATCTTTTTATCAAGGTCAAACACATAAGAAGAAAATATTTTTTCAATTTTCAATTTTTGGTACCACATTTCAAATTTAAATTTTTCTTAAAAATTTAAATGGCCGCCATTTTTAAACAAGATGGCGGTTGAAGCTGGCCAACGAACCCGGTCGAGACATTGGTATGTACTATGTATAAACGAAGTTACATCCAAATCGGTTCATAAATACGCCTTTTATCGCGTGACAAAATTCAGGACGTTTTGAAAATGTCAGCCACGCTAGAAATTCAAAATGCTATAACTCAGCCATTTTTTAAGATATAGACGAAACAAAAACTGCTCCGAAATCTTTGTATAAAGGTCAAATACATAAGAAAAAAATATTTTTCCATTTTCAATTTTTTGGCACCACATTTCAAATTTTAAATTTTTAAAAAAAATTTAAATGGCCGCCATTTTGAAACAAAATGGCGGATGAAACTGGCCAACGAACTCGGTCGAGAGATTGGTATGTACTATGTACACACCGAATTACATCCAAATCGGTTCATAAATACGCCTTTTATCGCGTGACAAAATTCAGGACGTTTCAAAATGTCAGCCACGCTAGAAATTCAAAATGCTATAACTCAGCCATTTTTTAAGATATAGACGAAACAAAAACTGCTCCGGAATCTTTGTATAAAGGTCAAATACATAAGAAAAAAATATTTTTCCATTTTTAATTTTTCGGTACCACATTTCAAGTTTTAAATTTTTTTAAAAATTTTAAATGGCCGCCATTTTGAAACAAAACGGCGGATGAAGCTGGCCAACGAACTCGGTCGAGACATTCGTATGTACTATGTACACACCGAATTACATCGAAATCGGTTCATAATTACGGGAGTTACAGTGTGACATAGGTCAGATATATATATATATATATATATATATAGATATATATATATATATATATATATATATATATATCAATTTTGAACGGAGGGTGGTTTCGGGGTCTGGGGGTCATGATCGATGAAAATATACCAAAATTTTTTGAAATCGCTTTCCTCCGAACGGCTGCAATAGGTAGCTTTTTTGTAAAGAAAGCTACCTAAAAAAAAAAAATGTCGAAATTTTTAATTTATGGAATTTTTTTAAAATGAAAATCCGTGCACTGGTTCTTGAGATAGAGCTATTGTTGAAATCGTAAAAATGCAGCATAGCAGCGCCACCTGATGGGTGATTTAAGCCAGAAACTAATCAGAACCAATTTATATCAGGGACTAACGGAATATAATGTTTTATTAAATTCCGTGCATTAGTTCTTGAGATAGAGCATTCACAAAATTAGTGTCACATAAAAACAGAGTCACAAACAAACATTTAAAAGAAACATGTTTTTCGAGATCTTGTAAATACGTCGAAAACCGGAACTCGAACATTTTCACGAATCCAATATTTTCTTCTTGTAAAGATGCATGAAAGTAAAAATTACATTAATTTTCGTCTAAGTTTTTATCCTATTTACAGATTGCGTTCTTTAAGTAAATGCTTAGTATAATATTTGCATTAAATGGATGCTATAAAACCACATGTGAAAGGCAAGCGAAAAAAATGCAGAAACTAATATTTGACATTGCTAAAAGTCTCGTATCTCGCAAAGGTTTGATTTAATAATTGAATCATTTGATCCTTTAAAAGAAATAACTTTATATTTGATCATGTATTAAAATGATTTCTACTTAAAAAAATCTTAAATAAGCCTTTAAAAATATAAAATTATTGAAAAATTATTACGAATGTAAAGGAAATACCAACTGCACTGTAAAAAAAAAAAAATCTGTAATTCTACAGATGTAAAGTTACAGAAATCTGTATGCTTACTAAAATTTTATCTGCACGCTGTACAAAAAAAGAAGAAAAAAGAAAAAAAAAGATGTAAATCTACAAAACAAGTTTTTGTAAAGCTACTGAAGTCTGTAGCTTTACAAAAGAATCTACCAAAATTACAGTAATCTTACTAAAATTTTATCTGTAACCCTGGTTGTAGTTACATAGAAAGTTATATGCATCCTGGTTCCCTAATAAATTCTTAGCAACCTTACAGATTTTTTGATTAATGGTGCAAAAGTGTATCTGTTACATGAATTTTTGTTGTTGCTGTTATATAAAAAGATCTAGGAATCCCAGTTTCCTAGAAAACATACCGAGACAGACTATAAAACCATATATGAAAGACAAAAAAAAAATTTAAGATCAAGCCAGAAACGTATGCTTGATATTGCTAAAATTCTCGCATCTAATTAAATAGTTGAATCATTTGATCCTTTAATAGAAATTAATTTATATTTCATCATCTTGTAATAACTAATAAAGAAAATCTTAAATAAGCCTTTAATGATATGAAAAAATGATTAAAAAATATTTCGAATGTAAAGGAAATATCAACTGAACTTTCCGCCTTGCTTTTTCTTTTCCAACACAAAAGTCAAATTCAAGTTCGTTTTTTTTTTTTTTCTTTTTTTTTTTTTTTTTTCCCTCTTAAGAGATTTCAAAGTAGTAGAGCCCAAAAGAAATACCGCTGTTCAAATCTAAAATACTTGAAATATCTCATTTTTAGGGTTCCGTACTTAAAAAGTAACAAGTTGGAAATTGCTCGTCAAACGTGGCAAATGAGGTGCGTTCGTACTATAACAAGTTTTATAATTATTTTTTGCACCCCATATTGTACTGAATGTATAATTTTTTGCACTTCATAAAGTGCATAGTCTTTAACATCATTAAAATGCACTCCCAATAATTTTTTTCCCATTCCCCGAACACTTTTGACTGTCCCTGTAATTAAACTATACATCCGATTTTCCTAAAATTTGAAATGGCTCGACAATTTTTCAATAATTATATCTTTAAAATTTCAGACCATTCGGAAGGCTGTAACATCATTAAAATGCATTTGCAATAATTTTTTCCATTGGCCGTAATGTAAAGAAAAATTTTGACTGTCCCTGTAATTAAACTGTACATCCGATTTTCATAAAATTTGAAATGGCTCGACAAAAGTTTGCAACAATCTTATATTTCAAATTTCAGACCATTAGGTTGGGTAGTTTTTGCTCTGTTATATGCGGACAGACAGACGGACAGACAGACGGACGGACAGACGGACGGACTGAACGACGACTATAGGTGCTACGTATTTATATAATTACAAACGCACCTAAAAACGGAACCATTATAAGATCACTCCTGTGTGTGTCTGTCTGTCACAGCCCTTTTACTCGTAAACTATGAACGTGGAAAGTTCAAATTGGGAGAAGTAATAAAGATTATTGACCCGCATATTTACAGATTAAAAAATATTCATAAATATATTTAGGAAAAATGTACAGGGGCAAATTAATTTACTTGAAAAAAAAAATCTTTTCTTTGTATATCGTGTGGGGTATCGTGTGAAAGCTTTCGTAACTCTGAAATCAAAAATTTATTTCATTTAATTTTAGATATTATATTTTCAAAGTTATGGTGGAAAATGTAGTGCAAAAATATGTTCTTCCCCATCTAATTCCGAATCTATTGAAACTAAAATTATGAAAAAATTAGAGGTAGTGGACATTAGTTTAAACCTTGCAGGAAAATTATAGCGATTACCCTAGGTCACATAGTTTTTGAGAAAATCGCATTTTTCCGTTACACTCAAATTTTGATTTACGGGCTTCAGCAAAAGTGTTGAGCAGAGCTGGAGGTACCTATCGTAGCAGAAGTATAAAAGCATTGTTGATCATGAATTTCGGAAAAAATCGTCTGTAATTAGCCGTGATATTAACCCTTAAAGACACGGACGGTTTGGACATACATAATGACAGGGACGGCGTACTGTATGCTCCATCGGCTTTTAAAGCCTAGATAACACATTTTAAGGATATATTTATGTAATGCAATGCCCAGTAGCAGTATAAAAGCAATAAACGCCAAATTGTTAAAAAAAGACTAATTTAATGAGAATGAATCACATAAATACTATGGGACTCCCAACTAGTTTCCATTGAGTGGCTCCGTCAATACACCTACTGTGTCTTCAAAGGTTAACTAAAAACCTATATGGAATAACAAATATACAGAATAGCTATATTTGCTATTATGTTCCATATATCTTTGAACTTTCATGGTATATCCATTTATACTTTCCTAGTATACAGGGTGCAAAGACAAGTCCCTTTAACCTGAAAATACTTTTGAACGGAGAGAGCTGCAGCTATACAAGTGAGGTAACGGTATAGTAAAGCGACTACGCCCCATTTAATAATAACGACAGCAGCGCCCCCCTAATATCGAAATTTGGAAGATAGCCACTGCAAATCGAAAACGAAAAGAGATAGAGCAAAATTTCCAGTTAGAAAGTTTTAGAGCATCAATTAATTAGTAGAATACGACATTTGGTTTACATGGATAAGATAAATATTTGCCTGTTTACCCAAAAATGTCCGAAATCGATGCACTCCATTTTGTGTAAACGTTTGAATGGAATACTCAGAAGTATGAAGAAATACGCATAATTTATGCTATAAATACGTACTTATCTCCATACATTTTGATAAAATCACACACACACACACAAAAAAAAGACAAACTGTCTCACGGTGATAAAAAGTTAATATTCAGTATGTTCGAAAAGTTCACCATTGCTCACGATACACTTTTGTATTCGTGAAAGTAATTCTGCATGCACATTTCTCCGCAGGGAACGTCTATTACAAGCCTTTTCAATACGGCGATATAGATTTAACCCTTTCAAGGGCGCTGGTTAGACGGTCTAGCCACATAATTTTATTTCCAAAACTGACAAATGGCATCAAGAATATTTTAATAGAATTTTGCTTTTGTAATGAAAATGGAAATTAGCGGGTTTTCTTATTCTGAGAAATTCCTTTGAATATTCGGGTGTCAGTCAATTATTTCATCGGTTTAGGAACAGAATTCTTCTGGCCCTGAAAAGGTTATTCTAAAATTTTAAATGGATTGGAAACTAAATCTTTACAGACATTACAGCACATTACAACGTCACAATCTGTAATTGTGCACTGCTACATTTTGGGAATGCGAGTAGGCAAAGTAGAATCGTCGCTCATCAATTTCGGACATTTTTGGGTATGCAGGCGACGATTTATCTTATCCGTGTGAACCAAATGTCGTTTCGTACTAATTAATTGATGCTCTAAAACTTTCTAATTGGAAAATTTGCTCTACCTCTTTTCGTTTTCGATTTGCAATGTCTATCTTCCAAATTTCGCCACTAGGGGTGCTGCTGTCGTTTGCATTAGGTCGGGCGTAGTCGCTTTTCTGTACCGTTACATCACTTGTATAGCTGTAGCTCTCTCCGTTCGCAAGTATTTTCAGGTTAAAGGGACTTTCCTTTGCACTTTGTATACTATACAGCTATACCCAACCCTACGTTGTATAGTTTTTACGAAATCTTAGTATTCTTTTAGCAACGGTATTTTTTTTTTAATAATACACTTACTAATTCATATATTATTGTACGGAACCCTCTGTGCGCGATTAATACTCGCACTTGACCGTTTATTCCTTTTTCATTCGAAATATTTTCTAAGAAAGGAATATACTTTTAACTGCTTTCATCTAAAATTTACTCATTGAAACGGAAATATCAAAACAATATTCTGAAGACTGTTTACGTGCATTTCATAAAGAAAGAAGAATGAATAATAATGCATAAAGAATAGATTATGACACGCATTCCAACATTAATATATCTGAATTATGTTCACGTATTTATGAAAGTACTATAGATGGTAAGAATAACATTTGCAACTGAAAGCATGGCGTAGTTTAAATGAATAATATTTTTAATTTATTGGAATGAATTTATATGAAGGACTAACTGATTATAAATGTTTATTAAATTCCGTGCATTGGTTCTTGAGTTAGAGAATTCACAAAATTAGTGTCACAGACAGACATAAAAAAAACCCCATGCTTTTTGAGATCTCTGTTCCCTAAATCTTGTAAGTACGTCGAAAATCGGAAGTCGAACATTTTCACGATTCCAAAATTTTCTTCTGGAGAAGAAAGATGAAAATTAATGTAATTTTTACTGTCATCTAAGTTTATATCCTCTTTACAGATTGCGCTCTTTGACTACATGCATAGTGTACGATTTTGATTAAATGGATGCTATAAAACCACATGTGAAAAGCAAGAAAAAAAAATTAAGCCAAAAACTAATACCTTGATATTGCTACAATTCTCATATCTCACAAAGGTTTAATTAAATAATTGAACTATTTTATCCTTTAAAAGAAATAACTTTATACAGGAAACTTTCTGTAAGGCGGACTCTGTGTAACACGGAAACCTGTCTAACTCCGAAAGATTTTCAAATCCCTGTGAATTCATAGGCATAGAGTAAAATTTGGTCTAAGGCGGAATACTGTCTACACTGTAAAAAAAAAAAATCTGTAAAGTTACTAAAGTTTTTCTAGGAAACTGGGATTCCTAGAACTTTTTTTGTAACGGCAACAAGAAAAAATCCTGTAACAGACGCAGTTACAGGAATTTTGGTTGTTGCCGTTACATAAAAAGTTCTCGGAATCCCAGTTTCCTAGAGAAACTTTAGTAACGTTACAGATTTTTTTTACAGTGTACTGCGGAAAATTTTCTTGGTCCCGATCTATTCCGCCTTAGACAGAGTTTACTGTATTTGATCGTCTATTAAAATCATATCTATTAAAAAAAAATCTTAAATAAGCCTTTAAAAATATGATAAAGTTATTGAAAAATTATTTCGAATATAAAAGGAAATATCAACTGCACCGTAAAAAAAAAAAATCTGAAATTCTACAGATGTAAAGTTACAGAAATATGTTTGCTTATTAAAATTTTATCTGTACACTATACAAAAAAATGTAAATCTACAAAACTAGTTTTTGTAAAGCTACAGAAATCTACAATTTTACAAAATAATCTACTGAAATTACAGTAATCTTACTAAAACTTCATCTGTAACCCGGGTTGTACACTGTAAAAAAAATCTGTAAATTTACTAAAGTTTTTCTAGGAAACTGGGATTCCTAGAACTTTTTATGTAACGGCAACAACAAATATTCATGTAACAGACACACTTTTGCGCCGAAAATCCAAAAATCTGTAAGGTTACTAAGAATTTTTTAGGAAACTGGGATGCCTAGAACTTTTCATGTAACTACAGCCAGGTTTACAGATAAAATTTTAGTAAGATTACTGAAATTTTAATAGATTCATTTGTAAAGTTACAGATTTCTGTAGCTTTACAAAAACTAGTTTTGTAGATTTGCAGCTTTTTTTGTACAGTTACAGATGACAGTTTAGTAAGCATGTAATTTTACATCTGTAGAGCTACAGAATTTTTTTTACAGTGTAGTTGCATAAAAAGTTTTATGCATCCTAGTTCCCTAAAAATGTCTTAGTAACCTTACAGATTTTTTGATTTACGGTGCAAAAGTGTATCTGTTACATGAATTTTTGTTGTTGCTGTTACATAAAAGGATCTAGGAATCTCAATTTCCTAGAAAACTTTTAGTAACTTTACAGATTTCTTTTTACAGTGTGAACTTTCAGTTACCGCTTAAGAAACATTCGCTTGAAAATTAATTTCATATTGGTGAAAATATTTTTATTATTATAATTTTCCTCCCAAAAATTTTTAGTTCTTTTAGAACTTTTTTTTCCCCGATTTACATTAGATTTATATTATAAAACGGTATGTGAAATACAATTTTTTTCTTTTGTACATGAAAACGGAAATTAATATTGGGATTTAATTTAATGATGATCACTTTCAAATGTTTCTTCACTGTATCTCGTTACCATATAAAACCTTTCACTTGAAATATTATTGTACATTGATGAAATTAAAAGAATTACTTTAATATTCCTCTATTGTTTTAGCCTTTTTAGAGATTACGTTCTTTGATTAAATGCATAGTATACGACTTGGATTAAAAAAAACATACTGAGACTGACTATAAAACCATATATGAAAGACAAAAAATTTAAGATCAAGCCAGAAACGTATGTTTGGTATTGCTAAAATTATCGCAGATGTTTAATTAAATAGTTGAACCATTTGATCCTTTAATAGAAATTAATTTATATTTGATCATCTTGTAATAACTAATAAAGAAAATCTGAAATAAGCCTTTAAAGATATCATAAAATGATTGAAAAATTATTTCGAATGTAAAGGATATATCAACCGAATTTCCACCTTACTTTTTCTTTTCCAACACAAAAGGCAAATTAAAGTTCCTTTTTTTCTGTAAATTGTTCTCTCTGGAGAGATTTCAAAGTAATAGAGTCCCAAGAAAATCCCGCTGTTCAAATCTAAAAGACTTGAAATATCTCATTTTTCCTCTTTCATTCGAAATATTTTCTAAGAAAGAAATATACCCTTTACCGCTTTCATCTAAAATTTATTCTTTGAAACGAAAATATCAAAATACTATTCCTAAGACTGTTTACGTGCAATTCAAAAAGAATGAATAATAATAATAATACATCAAGAATGATTAAGCCACTTATTCCCTTATTAATATATCTCAATTCTTTGCACGTTTTTATGAAAGTATTATAGATGGTAAGCATATAATTTTCAAAAGGATTCATGGCCTAATTTAAATGAATGATATATTTAGTTTATTGGATTTTCGAACATTTTGGACATTTTTTAAAACATATCAAAATCCTTAATCCATGGAATAACATTATTACAAAAAAGATAATTTCTCTATAAAAAATATTTTTTATATGTTTTTCTAACATTATTGATGATTTTAAACTTTTTAAATTATTTTAAATGCAAATCTGATTTTGTATTCTTACTTATTCTTACTAGTAATTTATAAATATCATTTTGCTGAACGTGCAATTTTTGTCTGTTAATGATAAAAAACTACAAAATACACAATATCAACTTAAACAATCTCACCGTTGTACTTAAAAGTCGACAAAATAACAATATTAATAATACAGATGTCACAAGTTAAAAATACATTTAATTTTAAATTTCTTAGTACTTTCAGCCTGCAACACCCGCGACCATCTTCAGAGAATATTTTTATTCATAATTGCTGTTCCATTCATTCAAATACATCACTTTGTTTCAAATGGGCGAGATTATAATTATTACGCTATCTGAAAGAAGTAGTTCCTCGGAAAGAACTTATGTAGGGAAAACCTTTCAATTTATTTTAAAACGTCACTTTGTTAACGAACGTCCCTTTCATTTTTAAACGCGTTTCAGGACTGTAGGGACGTATTAAAATAAATAGAATGGCAGTTAAATAGTTTCTTTACATAAGTTCAATCCAAGGCACTGCTACTTCTACTTTTAGCTAACCCTAATAATTGTAGACTTGCCCATTTCAAGCGAAGTGATGTATTTTCATGAATGGAAAAGCAATTAATAATAAAAATATTTTCTGACGATGACTGCGGGAATTGCAGGCCGAAAGTACTAAGAAATGTTAAATAAAAAGTATATTTTTAACTTGTAACATCTGTATTATCATAATTTTTTCGCCTTTTCAGTAAAATAGTGAGCTTGTTAAAGTTCATATTTTGTTAAAATAAGTAAAAATTGTTTAACGTCTGATATACGATTTAAATTTCAAAATATACTACAATTCATCAAAAATACAAATAAAACTTATATAAATACATTTAATACAAATAAAAATGCAAACGTTTCGGGCTAACATTTAGCCCCTCATCAGTGCAATAACATTCAAATGACCAGAAAACTACATATCATGTTTATAATTAATAATTATTAACAGTTAAAATTAAAGAAAGTATAAAAAACCATATCAAAGCAATGCTGTGTATTCAGGTGGAACTGCAGAGGATTCATTAATCGGCGATTTTTGCTTACGAGTGGACACACTTTCCAGAAAAACTACTTTTAGAGTTATTGCACACAGATCTGATAACGGTCATATTTGCGAAATCTGGGATATGGTTGGTATCCAAAATGCGTCATCCGCCTTGCCGACATAAAAGTGCCTACAAATCTGGAAGCCTGCACTCTAAAATTTTACAGCATTCTTTGGATACCGACCATATCCCAGATTTCACAAATATGACAGTTATCAGATCCGGTTGCAATAACGTTAAAAGTAGAGTTTTTCCGGAAGGTGTGTTCACTCGTAAGCAAATTTCGCCGATTAATGAATTCTCTGCAGTTCCACCTGAATACACATCATCGCTTCGATATGGTTTTTATACTTTCTTTAATTTTAACTGTTAAGGGGTCTTGTACCATTTAAACGGGACGAAATTTAACGAAAAACTTCAAAGTTTTAATTAGTCTATCTTCAAAACCTTTTTATGTATAAAACATGAAATTTTGGATATTGATTAAACAGATTGTGATTTGTAATATGCTGTTATTAGAAATTTATTAGCCTTTTACAGAATTTGACTACTGTTGCAACCAAAATAGCTCTTTTTTTACTCCATAAGTCATTGCGCGCATGATATTTTGAGAAAATATGTATGGATTGTCATGAAATTTGCTAAAGATACTAAACATATATGTGTGTTTAAAATGAACTACTCTTAGGCCAAAGTTATTTCATTAACTATATAAAAAAAAATAATTTGGTAAAAAATTGTATTTTTAACCTTTTACTCGCCAACGTTCCACAAGTGAAACATAAACTATGGGGTGCTGTATCTTTTTAAGTATTTGTTTAATCTGTTTGAAATTTTTAATATATATTTTTAAGAAATGGGTTTTAATGGATTAAAAACTATTTTTTTTTTATAATTTTTTGTGGTTTCTATTTTGGAGATTGTTGAAATGTAACAAAAAACATAAATGTAGTAGACTGTGCTTTTTACTCTATCTATAACTTTAGAATTCAAATGTGAGTGCTGTGATGATTATTATTGTATTGCTTGGAGTAGTTTATTACGTTTTATGCATAAATGAATGTTTTATCTTATTTCGCTTTTGTTTTATGATCATTTGAATGCCAATGTTCCACATGTGGAACGTTGGCGGTTCAGAGTACAAAATTATCTTATTGTTATTTTTTTTAGGATCCTGATCATTTTTACTGGGCTCCCTCGGGCGATTATTTTTTTTTATTATTTTCGTACCAGTATTATTAAAGAATAAATTTTATGATATACATCTCTTGCAACTGTTGCCAGAGTGTCTGAGAAAAAGTTTTGAACCAATAAATGCCAATAGAATCTACGAAAGAATTGCAAAAACAAGAAGGAGGAGATTTTGATTATTATAGTGATGGCAAAGTTGTTTGTGTACGATGGAGTGACAACAGAGTCGTTACTGTTATATCAAATTGGGAAGCTAACACAACGCTAACTCAAAGTGGAACATGATATTCTCGAAAATTGAAGCAAGAAGTTTCAATCAAATAACCTCGATTGATTAGATTATATAATTAGAATATAGGTAGTGTAGAATTTTTGGATTAGTTGCGTGGAACATATCGTCCAGTATTTCGATGATAAAAATGAAATCTGTTTGCAAATGAACTAAATATGGCTGTTGTTACTTGTCATGCAGTAGGTTCAAAAGAAACCCTAAGCCATCTGGAGTTCCGTCGTGGAATTGCGACTGTTGCCATAAAAATTGGATTTGATGTTTGAGAAAGGGAATAAAAAGGTCCTACTGCTCCAGTAAGTATAGTAATTATCACCGCATTCAGTAGCTATTGTTTTTCGTCTACTACTCAAGAAGATTCTCAAATCAACAGAAAAACATGAATAAATGGTGTGAATATTATGGAAAGTGTATGCATGAAAAATATTTTCAGGCTTTTCATAAACATTTTGCTGTCAGTGACTAGTTAACATGTTCCTAAAATAGAAACATTTTTTACTTTACCTTGTTTCCTTTGTTTTGTTATGTGTACAGCGCTGGTATGGTTTCGAAAGAAAAATTCGCCAAAATGTACAAATGTTATTCGTATCGCCAACGTTCCACAAGTGGAACATACCTGTAACTTCACTTCTATTTTACATAACATCCCAAAATTCGGCATGCAACCTTAGAATTAATCTAAATCGTCTCAAAAAATTTTTCAAATTAATCTGACAAGCAGTTCATGGTGCGGCGGGAACAAAGGTTAATGAATAAAAGTAGTCATAACTAAAAATATTACCATTGTAAATACTTAAAAGTACTTCATTTTAAACACACATGTTTGTTTAGTATCTTTACCAAATTTCATAACAAAATCCATACATACTTTCTCAAGATATCATGCGCGCAATGACTTCTGGAGTAAAATAAAGAGCTATTTTGATTTCAACAATCCACAAATTCTGTAAAAGTGTAATAAATTTCTAATGGTAGCACATTACAAAGAACAATCTGTTTAATCAATATCCAAAATTTCACGTTTATACATAAAAAAGGTTTTGAAGATAGACTAATTCAAATTTTGAAGTTTTTCGTTAATTTTCGACACGTTTAAAAAGGTACAAGACCCCTTAATAATTATTAACTGTAAACATGATATGTAGTTTTCTGGTCGTTTGAATGTTATGGCACTGATGAGGGGCTAAAAGTTGGCCCGAAACGTTTGCATTTTTATTTGTATTAAATGTATTTATGTAATTTCTACTTGTATGGCTGATGAATTGCAGTATATTTTGAATTTCATCTTGTATATTTGTAACTGAATCAAGGTGGAATATCGCATTTCATCTTATAATTTTATTTATTCATAAAAAAAAAAATCAATTCATTTTTCCATACAATTTAATCATACTTACGACCAGACAAAATTCTCCGAAATTCCGCATACTTTGATCGTAAAATATTGAAAAAATATACTTTTTTTTAGAGATGTTGAGGATTAATAATGAAAGAAGATTAAAAATTTATTGTTAACACTTAGCTAACATAAAAAGCAAGAAAAATGCTTTATTTTATTTTATTTAAGCAATTGTGTAGGGTTCTTTATTTAAAATATATAATTATAAATGTTGTGAATAATAAAAGTGCAGCAACAAAGTCATTTTAATTTACAGTTTTTTTTCCAGACTCGCAAAATAACGTAGTTAATTCGTTTTGATACATAAAAAGAGTTCTTGTATTTATTATTATTATCCTTTTAAGAAAAGTAAACTACGTACTTTACACAGGTGAAAAAATCGCTGTTATTAATGAACATTTTTGCTCAACTCATAATGATAGAATACTTTATATTACAATAACAATACAAAGTGAGTGTAGTACAAACCGTGGTATTTAGGATATTAAAGATAACAAAGTACTATAATAATTTCACTTCGACGCAGGAAAAGGTACAAACCATGGAATTTTGTATATGGAAAATTACGAAATATCCTAATGTACCATTTCGATGCCTAAAAAGGTAATCCATCATTCCATCATTAATATATCACTTCGAAAAAAAATATTTTGAGGTAATCAATTTTAAAATAAATAACATTATTATTTACTATATGAGTTGTAATTTTGTAACTGTTCGATAAAAACTATCCGGGCTAGGATACATACAGTTGGACATTTTTTTTGCCCAGTTGGAATGCAGCAGTCGATAGCAGATCAGTTTCCTTTTCGCCTGTTTATTTGGAAAATCTTTCTTTGGGAACTCGTTTTCCATTCTGCGTGGAAAATTTTCTTCTTATGGATTTAAACATAAGCATGCCAAAAAGAAGATTTTTACATTTCACATTGAGGTAATGTGGCTAGAGTTTAAATTATCACAAGCAACTATTTAATAACTCTTAACACTATTTCTACCGGTGTCAACTTACACCTCTTTAAAGTTTTGATTTATGTTTATTTTACTTTTAGCTTTTGATTGTAATAAGAATAAAAATGTCTTCAATGTATTAAAAATGATTTGTAATTGTTTCCAACTAAAAGTACAAGTTTAAAAGGTGTCATTTGACACCGATAGAAATAGCGTTAACATTAATTTTTAATGCTTGTAATTGTTAATGCAATGTGAGAATTATTTTGTAATTTTGTAATAAATGTATTTTTTTTTAATCAACGTTATTTGTTATTGATTTTTGTATCCATTTTAAATATATTTTAAATGCAAAACTATGCGTTTCATTGACAAGAAAAAAAAATCACGAGAGAGAAACTTTATAGATGAACGTAAAGATAACCTTATATATAAACTATAGAATGATTGAAATAATTTTTTATCAATGTTGGATATTCATACCCCTCAGGCGTTCACGAAGAATATGTATTAATACACTGGTGTACAAAAATTTAGGACAAGATGGTTTTTCGAATGTAACTTAGAGCAGAAGTTTTCCTCATCGACCGAAATCATACATAAGTTCTCCAAGATTCAAAAATATGGGAGAAGTAATCAAACCCATCTAAACAAGGAATCAAAGGATGAAAAAGCATTTTATTGAAAAGATAACTTGCAGCACAACTTCATTGAAGACAAAAACGTCCATCTGGCAGGCACCTGGTAAGAATAATTCAGTCTCTAATATGGTATATGGTCACCCCCGACTACAATGCATGTCCATGCTGAGAAAGAGGGTGTCAAGGATGTGTTGAGGTATAGAGTCCCATTCCTCTTGTAACGCCAATTGTAGGTGCGAAATCATTGTTAGCGCCTGGTCACGTGCCACCAAGCGTATCACGAGAAGATCCCACACGTGCTATATGGGATTTAGGTCTGGGGACCTTGCAGGCCAATCCATACGTTGAATATCTTCACTCTGCGATAGCCACTGTACGATGAGACGTAGAGTTCTCGCCCATCAAGAGGAAGTCCAAGACCACAGAACCTCTAAACAGGTGCACATGAGGCAAGAGAATCTCGGTACCATAGCAGACACCAGCGACTGAACCTCCTTGAAAAACGGGGAGGTTCGTACAGCTACCAAGCAAGATTCCGGCCCAAGCGAGATCTCGGGCACCTCCAAAACGGTCGCTTTCGGTGATGTTGGAGGGGTGATTGCATATTTCATGCTCTCCCCAGATCGTCAGGCTAAATCGGTTCTCATCCGAATAGTGTACTCGACCCAATTACTCTTGTGTTCCTGGTACCACAGAAATCGGCGTCTCCGATAATCAGGCGCTAGTGGTACACACCGCACTGATGGTCGTGCGTATAGACCACCTTTGTCCACATCCTCCTGGGCACGGTAAAACATGATATCTGACGCCTGGTAGTCTGCTCCATGTGTATTCGATTTCTCCAGTCGTCTGTCGCCTGCTTCTTTTCGCCTATAGGACAATATAGCGGTCTTTCGCCGTTGATATTGCTCATAGGCGGCGACTGCTGAACACTCTGACAGATTTTCCTATTGTTTGAAATACTCTCCAGGCTCGCGAAACTATGCTGTGAGCGATCCCGAATTCTTCTGCCACGCGTGTCACACTTTACCTTCCTCCAACCTCCCACTAATGCGATCTCTGCTAAAGTCATCTGGATAACATCTCCTGGATTTCCTGTTGGCCATATCACACAAAAGTAACAACAAACCATCGTTCAAATCACTGTACATATACCATGCAATAGATTTTACAGAATTGCTGAGCGTCCACCGCCTCTGTGCTTTATACCATTCCGACCCTCTCCTCTTACGTAATATGCCATACATGAGCATGTACCTACTGTATCGGTCCCAGGTCTATCTCCTGATTGTTCTTTCAGTCCATTGTGTTGCCTTGTTCGGCTTTTACGCTAATTTATCTGTTTCGTACTTAATTTTTGTACACCAGTGTAGCTAACATACGACACGGAGCAGTTAAGTAAATCATAAAAAGATTTTTTCACGATGAAATTTCGTTCCAACATTTGCAATCCCGGTTGAACATTATCTTTCAATGTTGGAACGAGATTCCACCATGTTCTGTATTTTAATTCATGTGAGTATGCTTAATGCTGTGGTTTCATGTAATTTTAATTTGCGACTGGATTACTTAAGACAATTTCTATATAATCCAATTTTCTAAATAATAATATTCTTAGTAGTATTTGACAACATTGAAATTTGAAGTGAAGACTGCTATTTGAAAATAATGGTATTTAAAATGTGATCTCTTGGATATGTTTTAGGTAGCAAAATTATTGATTTATTTCGTTTAAAAAATACAGCAGACTGTATAAAAAAAGGTAAGAAAGAAACATTTTATCCAAAATCAAAATATGTATATTCGTCCTTTGACAAAAACTGACTGAGAAAAGCAAACTTAGGTAAAAGTTTATAAATACTCGATAATTACAAATAACATATAAATGTGACAAAAGAATAAACTTTACATAATAAACCCGCAATCTGTGGAGAGAATGCACACAAGGTGATTCAAAATATCGTGGCCAAAATGAAAGGGAAAAGCAAATGGACCATGGTCCATTGTACTCAGTTCTGTATCCCTTGTTTTTAGAAGTTAAACATTATATGTGAAATTAAGAATTAATAAATTATTTTATTTTTAGTGTGTAAATTAACTAATGATTCATGTTGTGTAATACATTTTTGAAATATTATCTATATAATATATGCTTTCAAATCTCAAAATTAACCCAAATTAAACAGCAAAAATTAGTAAACAGAAGATTTTATTCATTTGATGTTTTTTTTTCGCCTTATTTGCTTTTTATAAACATTCAGTTAATTCTGAATTCTTGCACTTTTACAAACATTAATCCAAGCATACAAAAAGAATAAAAAATCACTTAGAAACTTTGGGTCGCAAACGCCATCCGGGACCGCTAGAGAGCGTTTCCATGAAAATTACGAGCGGAGCAAATGTCACCATATGAGCCTTGGATGCCTCGGGAGTAACATGGTTAGTTAGAAAACACTTGTTTCATCACTGGAAGACTTTGTAGGAAGAATTGTTACCGCAGCAGGATGTGTTCGAGATACACCTGATATGATTGAGAAGGTGCGCCAGTCCATGCGGCATCGATGTAATGCGTGTCTCTAGGTGACTTGAAAAAACTTTTATCATCTCCTGTAGTAGCGTGACCAACGATAGACAGGGCCAGTTTATGATTTCAATGACGTCAAACAGACCGGATCATCTAAATTCAACATCTCCGTTGTAAAGCATTGCGAAAGTGCATAACGTCTTTAAAAGATGACTTTTAAAGTACATTAAAGGTTTCTAATGGGTATATATTGTTTTTATTTATAATCTGTAAAGTTTTGTGATCATTTAGACATTTTAAGGATCAGGTGAATTTTTTATTGGTTAAATTTATTATTATTTTTTGATTAGTCATCTTTGTGCTAGAGCTTGATATGGGTGTTTAAAGCCTAACGATGAATTGCAATATAGCTTCATGTTTTCAGAGCTAAATTTGTTTCATTGATTGCCTTATGCCATAATCTATATATTTTGTAGGCCGAATACGCTGTTTACAGTTTATTTTTTCTTTTGTCATAGAGCTTTAAATTGTGCATTCTATTAAATATTACATTCTGTACACTTGTTTAGCATGTAGCTTATGTTTACTTTATTTTTCTCCCTAAAACATTTCTACACAGCAATCTAACGAAGTAAAATTTATTTCTAAACATATTTAATTTTCCATTTTGATTAGATTTAATAGTTTTTGTATAATTCAGAAAGTTACTATACCTTGGCTTTCTATCAGTTTTTTAAATTGCATTTTAAAACTTAAGATAACATTCAGATGAATATTTTAATAGTTCTAAAATACACATATTCTGTATTTTAAAAAAAGTATGTCTGAAATACATGCATATTTTATTTATTTCTCAATATACAAATCATTTCATTTAAGTTGCTGTAAAATAGATTTTCACAATCCTTCACAAAAAATACATGTTAAAAATGTGTTTTGGATTTTTTAAAACTTCTTATAAACGTCTAATATTTCCTTTTACTAAATTATTAATATGCTAACACAAAACACAGCTGCTAAACTTCCCATTTCTTTTTAATCAAATAAATATATTATAAATCAGAAATTTTACTTAAATGAAATTAAATAAAAACAAGGCACATTTTAAAAATTTTCTGCGTTTAAGTTTACAAACGATGTGCAAAATAAGATCTAGTTTGTGTGTATTTATAAATAATTCATTAGAATGCTGTATAACTCTTTCATCTTAAATCTAGATCTAAAATTTGTCGGTAGAGTTTTAAACATTTATGTTTTCTTTTCAGAATCTTAACTATATGTTTTTATGTTTCATACTAATTATATATAATGTATTAACTATATATTTTCATTGGTTGCTCTCCGACCGAGTGCTCTTATGATTGTGACGTCATTACCTTGACGCCACACCATGTACTGACCTTGCATTGCGTTGGTCACGGTAGTAGTATTGGTCGTAACTGTGTAACATGTACAGAAAACCAGAATAAATAAAATGTTGTAGAATGATTTTTGCTCATTCTTCTTGTATAACGTAATTTGCAACCTCTCTAGCAGCCTCGGGTGGTATTTGTGACACCATGTACCTTTGTGAATTTTGATTTTTTTTTTTTTTTTTTTTTTTTTTTGCCGTTTAATTTTGGTTACGTTATTTTAAAACACCTTCTAGATGCCAAAATGTACGGTATGTTGTTTGCTGCCACTAAATACTCATCTTAATTCTTCAGTTCATTTAAATTGTAATTTTTGCAAATTAATAAGGTGAAGAATGATATAAAGATTTATTAGTAGTGAACAAGCATACACTATGGGATCTGTGCGTCATGACTTTCCAAACAATTCAATATTACCCCCAATAAGCTTATCCGACTAGAGCTCTTTGAAAATAGAAAAAAGTTACAATTTGAGGAGTGTTATTTTAAGTTTTAAAAAGTTTTGTATATAGAAAAATGTGTAGTTTGAAGATTGGAAAAAAAAATCTAAAATATATTTTAAAAACCATTTTTTATAAAATGGAAAAAAATAAATTTCTAAAAAAATAAAATAAAAATAAATAACTTTAAAGATTATTTTAATTAATTTGCTGCGGAAAGAACAGAGAAACTAGTATTCTGAAATTGATTAATAAACGTTAGCTCATCCGTTTTTCTAATGGAGCAAAAAATATCTTTAAAATGATAATTAAAAAAGCTTTTTGCAATATTTCTTTAAAAAATGGGAATATGCTATTTGCGGCTTTCAATTTTATATATTAAAAAATAATTAAGCGGTAAAGCTCATTTTTTATTTCTAGTATTAAATCGTTGAAAATATCCGTTTCTATTCCCTTTTTTTTTTTTTTTTTGGTAAAACGTTTTTACGGCATTAAAATTTTATTAAAAACAAAGAAAATTTCTAGACAGCATTGCGTAATTTTTGTGACTTCGAACACTAGTAATACGATAGTTTTTATTGCGTTTGAACTGAAAATAAAAATATATTTGAAATACAGTGGAACCAACGAGACACAGTTTCGTATTAATTACGTCTCAGAACAGCGGTTTATCAACGAAATTCACTGTAGTTTTAACAACTAAAGTGTACTACATGATTGCTTTGAATCTTTTAATATGCGCTTTTTTAATAATATGCACATCATTCCAGATATCATACTTTGAGTAATGAATTGAACATGTTTAGTTAAAAATTATTTTTGCATTTAATTTTTGCATAATATACAAGGTCTTCCAAAATTAGTTGGTTGTATTTGTATTTGTATTTTTATGTCGGCTAATTATCTGCACGTGGGATATAGGCCCTAATGGAGTGAGTGCCTTCCGTGGAGGTCTTTCTAAGGGAACCTAACCCGTATTAACGCTTGGAGAACCAAGGTTCGAAGAAAACCACGAAATCTCCAAACGATTAGGCCGACGGTCGCGATTGGGATCGAACCCAGCCCCTCCCGTCTGCCAGCTTCGAGTGCAGAACCTCTCGGCCACTGGTGCGGCGGCCAAAATTAGTTGGCAGCAAGGGGATGAAAAATTGCCATAGAACACGGGGTCGCAAACCATTTATTGAATCGCAAATACAGGGTGTTTCATCAAAACTGAACTCGGGCTGACGGTAATAATTTCGAGAAAATTTTAATTATTGCAACGAAAATGCAGTGATATGTACCTTGTTTTGTGTAAAATATGTGATAAAGCCACGACAAAATGAGGAAAAATATCTTCAAGCAATCGATGATACCGTACGAACAGATAATTACAGTCCAACATGCGGGGTATCAAGTGCATATTGCGGGCGTATAATGCAAACTTCCACCACTTTTGTTTGTTGTTATCACATTTACAACAATGGTGAGAATGTCTTAAAATTTTTAATATAATATACTTCAGTTTTCTGAAAGTTATCTCCGTCAACTCAAATTGAGTTAGGTTGAAACACCCTTTATTTTTGATTAAATACGTGGTTTACGACCTCATGTTCTATGGTATTTTTCATCCTCTTCGTGCCTACTACCAATCCTCTGAATTTGTCTGTCGGATTTTGGAACTCCCTGTAGTTTACGTAGTTTATAGTTTGAAAAGGGATTTTTATTTTATTCATTTGAGACATTACAGTTCTTTTGTGTAAGCACTTTAAACTTTCCGAAATAGCTCTACTTCACAAATCCTCTTTTACATGAACTTAAGGGGGCTCAGGGCTTGATCAATATCGAAAAACGTGTAAAGAGAGCTCTCGCTTCGAGTCCATATAAAAACAGAAATTTCCAATATAACTCATTTTAACTTTCCCATAGTTTTAAGGCATGTTTGAAGTCTTATAAAATTATAAAATGAAATACTTTAATGTAATAAAATAAAAAATATAGCAAAATTTATACAACACAATTTTCGATAAACAATTTAGGTGTCATATCGTCATTCGTAAGATATCTTAACGTTGAATGGACATAATAACCTAATTTTTGCTTTAAATTGATCAGCAAACTTTACTCTATAGAATGAATCAAGGATATAACTATCACTCAAAGGAAACCTTATTAATAAAACTCCAAATTTGAAAATTTAAAAAACCCTAAAAAATACCATTTTTTTAATTAAAAATACTGAAAATATTAAACGATCTAAAATAAATTAATTATATAGATAATGAGGTTATATTTTGAAAAAAACCTAAGCCATTCCATTAAAAATATATATTTTTTAATCTTACGGATAGCCGTCAAAAATCAAGTTTTGAGAAAACGCCACTTAAAGTTGCAATTAAATGGGTGCGGCTTTGAAAGTGATTGTTACATAAATGCTTATAACTCCATTAAAAATGCAAATATTTTTAAGTGGCTTTTTGCACTGTGTTCAGAATTATTTCAATAATCAAAATAGATACTAAAAAACACGATTTTTTTAATGTTTTCAAGCCCTGAGCCCCCTTAAGTGTGAAGAAGATTTTATACATGCCGCAGTTGAATACTTTTATGTTTCCAGATTTTCTGCTAAAAATGTAGTTTTGTGCGATTCATTTAATTTCCTAGAAAGTAGTGGTGGTGGCATAAGTGGATTTCCATGTGCTCTAAACTTGAAGAAAACAAAATCTATTTAAACTCAAGGATAAATTGTAAATTGCTGTTCAAAGTTTCAAAAATATATATATATACTATCCAGAAGTCATTCAAAGATAGATCGTAGGAAATTTTATATTCCCTATATTTTATATATGGGTTAATAAAAGGTGTTCACCGTGCTTACTAATTATCCAAGTTCTTCTCATTTTGCAGAATTCCTTTTTTTTCATATCTTCTTTATCAGATAACTTTTACCGAAAAATGGAAAAAAAATTATTTATTTCTATATTTATTACTAAGAAGTTTTACCTACCAAGAAAATGAAATAAACTTTGTTTAAAAGGAATAATAATAGTAAACGGCTGGTGCAATGTCACGTTTGGAAGATTATTTAATACTAAATACAAGGAGCCCCCTTGGCGTTTTGCTACATTGTTGGGGAGCTGTTTAAAGGCGGCGAGAATATGAAAAATGCGGGGCAGCACTGGTACTATAAGAACCTCACGTGTTGGTCGTAGTGCAGGTACTACACGCGTGGTACGTCAATAATGGTGTTTTTCCTGAAAGAGAATTACAATATCACAGTTTATATTTACAAGAAAACATCGTTGAAAGAATGTTTCTTTAGAAGTCTGGTGGACAATATGCGCTATTTGACTCAACAAAACCGACCAAAAATGCAGCGATGACAGTAACTGTTCATGCTTAAACCATATTCTTCGTGAACATGATATCGTAAGCATGCATATGCGTGTTCATATGTTGAAAAGGAATGAAAATCTCGTAGTTTGGAAGTAATAAATGTTTAGTGATTTTGTAATTTTACGGGGAATTTCGCTAACATTTTTTTAAGGGGGTGAGAGAGGGGTCACTCTGTAATTCTCAAATTCACGCAAAGCTTTATAAATATTTCTTAATAAAGTTGTGTAATTTACATGGCCGTCACATTTTTTATGGGACAATGTCTGTAGATGACGAGTGAGAAAAATGATAGACTGTGTTGTTTTGTTCAAATGAGTTTATTTGTTACGAGAATGCGACGGGAAAGCAGCAGCGTTGTACATGGGATATTGGCAGTGGCACGAGAAGTACGATATTAACCCATTTATGCCTAGCGTCCCATTTTTTGGACGCTTCGAATTTTAACAAATCTGTGTAACTTTCATCTTCTTTATAGCATAAAAATTTGTATGAAATAATTATTTATAAATGCCTTTATCTGTTACCGAAAGATGACAGTATAAGATTGATATTTATTTACTTAAATGAAGGCTTTTTTTGGAGTTTATAGATTTTTCATTTTCTAAGATTGCGAAATCTAAAAAGTTAGTTTATTTTTATTTTATTTTTTACAAAGGATCCAAATAAAGTCATAATCTTGGCTTGTAGACTTCTTTGTATATGTATTTATTTAAATTGTGAAATTATATGTTCAAGCCTACTTTTTATGCATTTTTGTAACGTACAAAATATAGGACACTAGACACGAATAAGTACTTGTTTTTATTAGCCTTTTAGGGGACAGTTATTTATGTAAAGTTCTTTTCAAGATAATTATGAAATAAATTGTTTTTAAGCTTCAGATACGATTATCCTTAATTTATTATTACCAATACTTATAATGTTATTAGTCTCAGTAAAGAAAAGAATATATTTTTTTAGTAGTTCATAAAAATACTAGTTATAGTATATAATATACAATTTAAAAAGCTTTTTTATATATAAATTTAGACAAAATATATAATTATGCATTACTCTACTATTACAAATATTATGCATAGTCCCATGTTTTGCATACTTACATTTTATCAAACAAATAAAAAAATATAATTAAGGGTAATTTGTTTTGGTATTTTTCCAGTTCATTTTGCAACATTTTAAAGTGATTTTACCAAAAAATGTGAGAAAACAAAAATTCAGGCATAAATGGGTTAAACGTAAAGTGTCAGCGGTATTGCACTTGGCGAATGTGAGATGCCTTGATGTGGACGGATGATCATCACTAGCATTATTGAATTTCACACCACTTTCCTATTTCTTCAATTCCAATTTCTTCTTCTATTCGCCTTCAAACTCGCCAAACACATTGAAATGGCTAATATCTCGGCGGGCATTGCAAATGAGCAAAATCAGCCGAAGGGGGAGGAAGTGGAGTGGGGAGGGTTAAAATTTTCCAACACCGCCTTAACATGATTCTGATAAAACTGACTAAATTCTGATCTCTTACAGAAAAATGACAATAAAATTTAAACATTTTTCGTTATAGTCAGTTGCCAACAATTAAAAAAACAAAAAAAAATTCTTACCACAGCAATTATTTTTCTATTGCAAGATTTCCACGTGAAAAATGAAAATAAAATAAATAGTTTGACGAATTGAAAGAAAGTGAATATTACCTCATATTGGAAATATAAGGGACGACAGCAGTTAAATATGTAACGTCATGCGAGTTTGAAAAAAAAAAAAGTATTGAAACATGATAAAAACCCAACTATAAATATTGGCATATTTTAACATATTGAGGTTCTAATTTTGAACGATTCTGATAAAACCACCTCTTACTGAAAAATAAAGTTATAAACTTGTCAACAACGGCCCGATAAAATTGCTAAACTGTGTTTATCTCTAACGCTCGTATTCACGAATAACATCGACCCGGAGTTAAAACCCGGGTCGAAAACTCAAACTGTATTCACCGTCTACCTCACTGAACCGGTTCGAGGTTGAAATCTAACGCCAGGTTCAGTAACTCAACTCTGTTCTACGCGAGGTTCAAGTCGGAATATCTCAACCGAGCATGCGTATTTAACGAAAAACAAGCCGTGAGAGGGAGAGGACGGACATTTTACAATGGTGGCGTTACTGAATGAAGTGCTCTGTAAAATATAGAAGTTCTACTATTAAATAAAACAAAAGAACATTATGTAAAGGTATGTAATCTCATATATATGTATTATCTTCAATACTTTTATTTCATTTGTTTATATTTATGTATGTATCCTCTATATATTATATGTTGAATTGTTTGTTTACATAAATACGCGTGGTTGCGAAAAATTTATTTGCCTTAAAAATAGGCAACATTACCGGCCTTATTAACATTTAGCGACCGTTTAAGGACGATAAATTGCTACTAAAGTAATAAGTGTTGCGTTTAAGGTCATTTATTTTTTGCAATTCTGATGTTAAAAAAATCACAAATGTATTTTAACAGTAGCGAAATAAATACCGTATACTTTCATAAGTTCTAATTAAAATGTGAGACAGCAGGCTAATTTGCATTTTTGTTTAAGTAAAGAAATACACAGATTATCTTCGAATATCTATAGATTCTCTGTAGATTTTTGATCGGTACTTATATAGAATGTTTGAAAATTAAATTTTGGGTCTATTGTGTGAAAGATATATTATTGTTTACGTGCAAACTTAGGTAAATATATATCAGATCTATAAATTAGATATTTGAACTTAAAATTTAAATAATTCATTTGAGTTTTATTACTTTATTGAAATCTTTTAGGAGGTTTATTCTTTTTAAAATTATGGAAATCTTTTAGGAAATTTGTTCTTTTTAAAATTATGAATCTCATTATATTAAATACCTCTATCATTGATTAACACTATAGCAATTTTGTTATTGTTTACCTGCACGTTATGTTTCCCAATTTTTATGAAATTTGAAATATTTATTTTAATTACATTTATTTTTCAACTGTATTTTAATTTCAAAATTATTATATAATATAAAATGTTGCATTAGTACTATTTTATACGAAAATAATAATAGTAATAATAAATCCTTTTTGACTACTTAAAACAGGAGCCTCAGAGTTTTTAAATAAAAATGAATCGCTTTTCAATATTACCTCCTGAAATTGTGACTTTTTTTTTTGGAGATTACTTATAATTTTTGCTTCTTAATTGATAGTTAAATAAAAATAAATTACTAAAGGGTTGAAATACGTTGAAAAAAAACTTTTTAAAAATAACCCCACACCAAAAATACTTTTATCAGCCCTTTCAGTAATGATGACTGATTTTTAAGGCAAATTATTTCTTCGCGATCATGAATATTTATCAATGCAAACAATTCAACATATAATGTAGGGGATACACTATGACGCAAAAGTTTAGACAATGACGTCATTCAGCTTTAAAATGTAGAATTATGACGTCAGAATTACAAAAACCTGTAAATATATTCAAAACTGATTTAAAATGCTATGTACAAAAGACAGTCGTTTTATTTGCTATAATACTAATTTTTTTCATAAAAATTCAAATGTGCTTGTCGCAAAAGTTTAGACACTATTCTAAATTTCTTTGAATATTCGCTGGCATATGCAAATTTAGAATCGATGATGTCACAAATTTGGAGTACTTAAGTTCTGCAAACGATTGCGCTTCATAATCGACATGCCGAGAGCTAAAGAAATTCAAGTGAATGAGGTTTCAAGGATTTGGCAGTTGAAAGGTGAAGGGAAGAGCGTTTCTGAAATTTCTGCTATTATTAATAGGTAAAAAAAAATCTATTTATCGAGTTTTATCGAGTGGTTCCGAATATAAAGCAAAATGTCGGTCTGGGAGGCCACGTGTGACAAATGTACGAGAGGATCGCCTGATACAAAGACTAGCGAGTACTCAACAAATGAGCGTACGTGGAGTTCAAAGCTCATCGGGACTCTCTGTATCAAAGGATACGATTCGTAGACGAATTTTGGAAAAAGGAACAATCGTTTATAGCAAAATGCAGAAGAAACCAGCTCTGAAACCACATCATAAGTTACAAAGACTTATGTGGGCTCGAAAGCATATGTCATATGGAGAGAAATGGCAGTCAGTCATATTTAGCGATGAAAAAAAGTGGAATCTGGATGGTCCAGATGGTTGTTTATCGTATTGGCATGACTTGCGGAAGAAACCTCGACGTTTTTTTAGTCGCAGACAAGGAGGGGGCTCGGTGATGGTTTGGGCAGCCTTTTGCTATAATGGACAAGTATCTCTGACCTTCACCAGTGGTCGTCAAACTTCACAGCATTATACACAGACATTAGAAGAAAACCTACTGCCATTTGCTGAGCTTCTAGGGGGTCCTCACTGGGAATTTCAGCAAGACAATGCTTCAATTCACACTGCAAAACATTCGAAATCTTGGTTTAATTCCCATAATATAAGAGTTCTCGACTGGCCAGCATGTAGCCCAGATCTTAACCCTATAGAAAACCTTTGGAGCATCATGTGTCGCAAAGTTTATAGCAACGCTAGACAATACTCTTCTGAAAAGGAACTTAAGACATCTATTGAGAATGCATGGTACGATATCGATCCACAAACTATGCAAGATTTAGTTTCTTCCATGCAATCTCGTGTATATGACGTAATACATAAGCATGGATGCGCAACCAGGTTTTAAAAATTGTTTATTTCGATTTTATTTAATTTGTGTCTAAACTTTTGAGACAGCAGTTTATTTTTGTTACCATTTAATTTATTGCAATATGCACAATTCCACTTTTCTTTGTTATAAATATTGTTTATATGTACAGCACATTAATTTCAAGCAGTGATTTGAAAATTGAATAAATATTTTTCAAAGTATGTAAGAATTTCTTCATTGTCTAAACTTTTGCGTCATAGTGTATATGTATAAATATAAACAAACCAGTTAAAAAATTTACAGATAATATATATATATGAGATTGCATTCTTCTATTTTTGGCAATAAGTAGTTTAAACTTTCTTTTTATTTCTATATTTTACACAGCATCTAGAATAATGTTTTAATTTACTTTAATTAAAACAAAAAGCACTTTAAAAAATGAGGGAATGAGTAGGGTGGTGCAAATTGTTCTTCTCAACCGATTCTCAAACAAAAGACAGCTATTTTATTTATTAGATAATGTAAAATTATATGAGAATATTAATAATGAATTCAAGCTGTTTGTTAGATTACTAACTATCATTACTCTGCCTATCTAGTCCAGAAATCTATTATTAATCAATCATTAAAAGAAAAATCACTTTTTATTTCTATTCTAAATAAAATTCTTATTACATCTAATGAAGTGATATCTGAATGAGTAAAAAATATAAAATTAAGAAGCTAGAAAAAATATAGAAAGTAAAATATTTTCTAAATAAATACATTCTTTCATGGAACACTGTATCCAAAAACAGGTGTCTGCGTGCATGTAATAATATTTCGTAATTACTAGGCTAATTTATCAAAAAATAGTCAAAGAGAATCAAGTTAATATCTTTGAGAATCAAAAGAATCTTTGATCTTGTAAATATGATAATGGAAAAATTCTCATACAAAGTGTTGGAGGGGGGGGGGGGGTCCTAAAAGCTGGTCAATAAAAATGTCAACTTTCTGTAATATTTCACATTTATTTGTACAGATAGTGTTCAGAATTCATTCATGATTTAGTAAAGGTCTTATTCGATTCTGTGTGTTGAATGGAAATTCATACACTAGTAGTCTTAAAAGATTTAAAATGTTTGTGTTCCTTAAAAGGACATCTTATAAAGTATCCCTTTTGTACACAGTTTAAACTTAAAGTGTGGAGTTTTATTTAGCGATTAGTTAAATGAAAAATGTTTATAAATCGATTGGAAGTGATAACTAGATGCGTCCATGGTGCGCTTCTGCGGTTTGGTGCCTGGTGCCGGGCCACTGCCAAAATCACCTGCTCCACTTTATCTTCAGTTCTTTTAATATTATTTCACTACTTTTTCCAGTCAACCTGAAATATTAATTACTATCTAATTCAATCAAAATTAATAGTTTTAATTAGCTCGCTGAAAACCCAAACAATAAAATTAATACATCTGGATACCATCTATACTAATAAAAGAAAAGTATATATAAAGTACAACAGGCTACTTTCTTCATTTTTTCCGTTTTTTTCTCCATTTTAATATTCTCCTTATCAGAAATTGCTTAATTAGCTACTAATTGTAGCTATTAATAATGGAAATCAACATAATTGCTGTTGAAATAAAATTTTAGTTTTTATTCAAATCAAGTTTCATTAGTTTTGGTCCAAATCAAGTTCCATTTTTTAGAAACTATGCGAAAATTTATTTTGAAAAAGAATGTTGTAATATTTATTTTAGCAGTTAACAAGTTTCATATCATTGACCTAACTCATTTACAAAAAAAGAAAAGAAAAGTTGAATAAATTGTTTAAAAAATATTAAAACTTTCAAGAAATTAAATTGAGTTGATCCATATTTAGTGATTACAGGTTTTTATTTTGTCTATACATTTTGTAGGGGGAAGAGAGGGGGGGGGGGAGTGATCCACACTACATTTGAATCTTTCTTTTCTTTTCTAGCTCTTTTTTTCGCCGCTTTTCTTCCAAAATAAAAACAAACAATGTCTCGACGCGAAACCGAACAAGACATGTGATATTTTTAAGCCAATAAGCACACTTTATTCATCCCGGGTCGAAGAACTCTGAGTTGGGTAACTTTCCATCCGAAGTAAACAAAGACTTTTAAGATACATAGACCGGCAATCCCCATTCAAAAGTATGCGAAATCATGGCAGCCATCTGAAGTAAATTGAAACACCTGAACCGCGAGGTTTGTACGTCAGCTGTGGTTATTTACCATTAAGTGTTATGGCTAGAATGAGCTTAAAAATAAATTTTTATCAATATATATGAAGTTTATGGCATTTTTTTTACATGAAGATATTTTTATATCTAAATATGCTTTTTAATATTGAATTTTCAGTAATAAAGTTAAATAAAGCGATTTATTAATAATTTTATGGATGGAATGTTTGGAAAAGATTATCTAATTTTAACATGCCTTATAAACCTAAATAAAGGCGAAATTTATATTGAAACTTATTTTTAAAGATTATAATTCCACATTTTTTTAAAGTTTGACTTAAAAAAGTAACTGGTAGGAAAGTTCAGATTAAAGGTAGCAACTGTTACATAATATAGCAATTTACAAAATTTTAAATTACTTAAAAAGAAATTACGTTTTTTAAACAAATTTTTATGCAAAAAGGTAATTAAAAAATGCATATTAACGAAAGTAACACTATATTTTTATTCTTGGAGGATGTTTATTGAAATACTTCGTTGCTATATGAAAAAAACAAAAAAATCGATGAATAATAAGGTATTTTTTTTTAAGGCCTAAATGAAATAGGATAGACTAATACTTAATGATCCGCAATGAAAAAATACGCTGATAAAAGCATTTTCTTAGGTAAATTAAAATATAAAGCATATATACTGCCGTACAACAGCTGTGATCAAAAATCCTCAGTTAAACTGACAGTTTGCAGGTCTATGTATCTTAAAAGTCTTTGGAAGTAAATGGTGAATACGAGTTTTCGACTCCCGGTTGAAAATACCAACCTGGGGTTACTGGACCCGCGGTTTAACTCTCGGTCGAAGTTATTCGTGAATACGAGCGTAACTTGATTCAGTTTTTGTTGGTGAAATTAGTACTTAGCATCGAAATCTACCTACTCATGTAGCCGCGAACTGGCAGGGAATTTTTTCGTTTCTACGCATTGTATCGTTATTGTTTAGTTTTCGTCTAGCCATGTCCTGTGAGACGTAATGATGAATCAATCACCACGTCCTCCTTTCGCTGCTCCATAGAATTGAACATCTTCGATATATAACTTCAAAATGGACTGAGGTAGCTGAGACATTTCAGTATTAGATTGCTTTCACGGTCATTATTCATATTGTTAACATCATTGGTTTCTTTTCACTTAATTCTTAATGCCTAAATACTAGGTTGAGTAAAAGTTCTGGGAAATTTGTAAAAGTTGCGTTGTTATGCGCAAATTAACAACAAAAGCAACAAGGACTATTCTTTAAAGTAGACCATCATAGTCCACGACTTTCTGCCAGATTCCGGATTTGCTGGCTAAGTTTGTCGCCGTTACCAGCACTTCATCCTCATTAATCTCATCGACGGATTTCAGAATCGTTAGGCCTTTTCTGCAATAATGCCGGGTCAACACACGCAAATCATACTGTTCAAATTTTTTTTGTGCCAAAGTTCCTGAACTCCTGTAAATATACCACTACTCCTCCTACGTACGATACAAATTCTGGTAACTATTAGATTAAAAATTTCCCAGAACTTTTGCTCTACCTAATATATTGGATTGTTTTCTGCAAGGATACAATTATTGGATAGAAAGTCAACATGCGTGTTTATTATTTATAATTTTTGTTTACGGTTTCAGTTATTATGTTTTCTTTACGCACAAACCGATTCTAAAAGTTCTCTGATCGGATCAGTTGTTCTGTCGCTACAGCTTTATTAAGAGTTTACATTAACCATGCGAAAACACTCGCACGTTAATATTAAACCAATGGGAAGGTCTTTTAAAAATTCTCGCTTGCAATTTAACACTTTTAAATCACATTTTTTGAATAGAATAGTTGTTCCAATAAGTGAAAGTTAAAGTTCTAGTTCCATATTCACCTTGAGTTAAATAATTAAAATACATATATAAAAACACAAACAATTGTACAAAAATTACTTTCATGTACATAATATAAGGATATTTAAAATACGTTAAATATATCTTAAAATACATTAGATAAACCCAGAACGTTTTAAACCATTACAAGGTCATCAATAGTATTTAAATGTTTTTTTTTTTTTTTTTTTTTTTTTTTTTGCGCGTTATTTCAAGAATTGTCCAGAAGAAAACATTGTAATTTAAAGGTTGTACGTCAGATGAGATGCCAGATAAAGTTATTCAACTTTTCTACAAAACGAGCTTTCATCTATTATGCAGCAAATATCTCCATACCCCATGGATGTCGTAGAATAGTGCATCTTTACAAGCTGTATCTTTATTAGCAATTATTTCAAATGCTTCTCTTATAATAGCTTCCTGGTAATTATTTGTAAGGGATAATTGTAAGAAGGATAATTTTGGATTTATTAAAATCTACTTTTATAGATTCAGTTTGAGATAATCTTGATACTGCACTATGGGGTGTATTTAATCTAAATAATAGATTAAATAGCCCCTTAATTGAAAAAAAAAACATACATGTTTAACTATCATTTTCCCGCGTCAGAATTCACAGCAGGTTCTGAGGAGTTACTGTGCTGCCATTTGGGACTTTAGACCCTACCTGATTAGAACACCGAAAAGGAAGTCATTTCGATAGATTGTCGATTGCTCTATTCGCACTCAGTAACAGTGTGTTTAAATCACAGATACCGGAATGAATTAATTGTAACATAGAGATCAGAAGATCGAGGATTGCTTGTAATGTGTTAGTAGTTGATCCATTACTTGCAGTCGTGATTTCAAAGGGAATGAATTACTTACGTACTTAGATTTTAGGATAATGTAATTGTTTCAAACAGGTTGTTTTATGCAATTTTGACATCTTATTCAACAGATAAATTGAGATCAGTTAAGATAAATCTATTAGAAGACAAATATTAATCCAAATTAAGAATTCATGAAAATTTCGTCTTCAAGAGCATTTTTCGTGAATTTTTGAAACTACGTTAGTAGAATTACGTTATCATGTAATAAATTTTAGAAGGATTTTGCCAATTAAAATTAATTAAATTTGAATTTATTGGGATTTTGTGAAATATTTAAACTCCCCTCAAATATTTTATTAAAAATATTTTTTTAGTAGAATTACTTTTTAGAATTACTTTGTAGAATTAGAAAATGTACAAATATAATGTTCTTACAATAGAAGTATTTCCGAACAGAAACTTCGCCCCCCCCCTCCCCCCAAACTTTCAACGTCAAGAAAGATGAAAAAAATTTTAAAAGTCAAAAGAAATCATACTTTTAAAAATATTTTTGTTTTGTGCAACCAATAACGCTTTTGGAGCAAGATAAAGTAATGTATCAATAACTCATTCTAAACTTTATTACAATCGATGTATTCCGGGGACCTTTTTTTGAGCCAAAATCGACATTTCTTTTTGTGTGTATTCTCTTGTGTGTGTGTATTTTGTGTGTATTCTCCAATTTGTACCACGTCATTCATGGAAATTCGCAACCAGATTTGATTATTTTACGCGAAGTTACAAATGTTTTAAATTTGTTCACAAACACTTTTCGGCCTTTTAATATACTTAAAATCTATTTTTCTCAGTACTGATGTTTCAGCTATTTTTACTTTCTTGTATCTTGACAAGAAGAAAGTATTGTTTCATGAAAATTTTCGAATTCCAGTTTTCGACGCTTTTATACGTTTAAGAGGTCAGAGATTCCAAAAAACATGTTTTTACAAAATGTCTGTCTGTGAGTCTGTCTGTCTGTCTGTCCGTCCGTCTGTGTATGTGACACAAATTTTGTGGGCGCTCTATCTCAAGAACTAATGCACGGAATTTAATACAAAATTATATTCAGGTAGTCCCTGATATACATTGGTGCTGATTAGTTTTTGGTGTAAATCGCCCTGCAGGTGGCGCTGCTATGTAGCATTTTTCAGGATTTCCGCAACAGCTCTATCTCAAGAACTAATGCACGGATATTTATAAAACTTCAGATTCCGTTAATCCTTGATATGAGTTGTTGCTGGTAACGTTTTGGTTCAAATCGCCCAACAAATGGCGCTGCTATGCTGCATTTTGAAGCATTTACACGATTTTCGTAATAGCTCAATCTCAAGAACTAATACTTGGGTTTTCAACAAACTTCAGATTCAGGTATACCTGGATATGAATTAGTGCTGTTTATGTTTTGGTGTAAATCGCTCAACAGGTGGCGCTGCTATGCAGCATTTTTCACGATTTCCACAATAGCTCAATGTCCAGAACAATTGCACGGATTTTCATCAAACTTTAGATTCAGTTAGTCCTTGACATGAAATGATGTTTTGTACCTTTTCGTTTAAATCGCTCAACAGGTGGTGCTGCTGTGCTGCATTTTTTGTGATTTCCACAATAGCTCTAGCTCCAGAACTAATGCACCGATTTTCATCAAACTTCAGATTCCGGTATACCTTAATATGAATTAGTGCTGTTTGTGTTTTGGCGCAAATCGCCCAACAGGTGGTGCTGCTATGCTGAATTTTTCAGAATTTCCCCTACAGCTATCTCAATAACTAATGCACGAATTTTCATCAAACTTCGAATTCAGGTATTCTTTGATACGAATTGGTTCTAAATTGATGTAATTTCTTATACTATTTAAATGATTTAATTGACGTGATTTATATAGAAGAAAGTTTTGTGATGGCCACAACATACTAGTTTAATTTATGAAATGGTCCTTGCTACTTAGTTTTTGATTAAAATTCATGAAACTGATAAGGATGAATCCAGATGTTGCTTAAAACGAAACTGTGTATGCATTTTCAAATTCGACTTCCTTAAGAGAGTTAAACTTATTATAAGGCAGATTTATGATGAAAACCGATATGGAATTCAGAAACATCTCTAAGAAATTAACTATTTAACCCCTTCGGGACGGGAGCCTTTTACGAAATTTTTAATCTTTTGTCACCGTTTTTCAAAAACAGAAATTTGTGTCTTCTTGAATCGAGAAAATGCGCTGATTAAATAAGGCAAATTTTACAGTAAAATTTTACTGGTGAGGGAAGACAAGGATTCTGAGCGCTTCATGCGGCACGTATACGTGTCGCTCGTCCCCAAGATGTTAAGGGATTAAAAATGTTATGCACAGATTTGTTTGTAGTAGAGTTTTACGTGATTAAAATCCAAAATCGAGGAAAAATCTAAAAAATTAAGACGCAAGGAGTATTTTAAAATTTTAAATTTATTAAAAGATCTTAAATTATAAGAAGATTGGAAATTTCTTTTAAGATGTTCTGTATACTTATGGTGAAATGTATATTTGCACAAAATTTCAAGTTTTTTTATGAAAATTAAAAGACATTTTTTAAACGTCCACCGTTGCCTTAAACGAATTTTATAACAAGTTATTTTAATGGTAATTTAAAGTACCGTCGGAGAATAAAGGGTTGACCCTTTGATACTGAACAAAACCGATTTGAAAAACTAATTTTTCAGATGTTAAAATACACCCTTTTGAGCACGTAAAGATAATAAAAAAAATTAGAACATAAAAACAAAATAATTATCGGCTAAAAAGTTATTTTTTTTCACATCTGCAAAATGCAGAAAAGTACATCTCACGAATGTTATCAGTTTTTAATACCAATTTGAAAAGTATACGAACTTGCTTTAGGAAAAAAAAATTCTATTCTTGGACATCTGCAGCCTTTTTAATATCACTAAATTTACGAAGTTCATTTTAGCAATAACTATGTGAAACTGTTTAAATTACAAATAAACCGTTGGCATGAAAAATTATCTCAGCAACGCCGTCTGTCATGGATTCTGTAAACAATTTATATTAATTAATGCTGTGTTGGAAGACAGCAGCGAAAAAAAAAATCGGCTTTTAAAGACCACTGTATATAAGTAACAAACTTTTCGATATATTGCAGCTATGCAATACAGTGTTTCTAAGGGATAACATAAGTTTTAATGTACTTCCTTAATTGCTAAAGTTTTCTAATTAAAACAATACATAGAAGGTTTTATATACAAACTGTCTACATGTTTCTGGCTTCTCGAAACCATTTCCAACTGGTTTGAAATGGCTTACTTTATACGAAAATGGTTTAGTCGAAGCCGAAACATGAAGGCTGAATATAAAACTTTTTTTACTGTTTTATTTAACAACGAATAGGAATTAAGGTATATTACCTCCATTTGTTCTACTTTATTGTAAATTTACAATTTTTATGTTTTATAGCTGAACATTTAATTTTAATAACACCAAGGAACAACGATTTTGCGGCACGGGGACGGAAAACGAATTTCGAATAAGTTTGGTCTGCTCAATACGATAATGAAACCAAATTTTTTGTAATTGGATCTTGCTTTTGAAACAAAGCCAACAATCTCATAATGGCACAAATACACAAATGTAGCATTAAATATGTAATAACTTTTTTTTTTTTTTACGTATTTTGTAACACTGTATTGAGATAGATGTTGCAAAAGAAACACAGTTTAACAATGCTATTAAACATGCCATAAATGGAAGATCGTGAATATAATTTATATTCGAGTTTTATATATTTATGTTGTACGTTTTCCTTACACTGTTACTATTCTTGAGATATGGTATGAATGAAAGAAATATTCTCATTTCAAAGCTATTATTTCTTTTTTATTTTAAAATGAAGAGATTCGAATATTATCCCTGATTACTTCAATGGTTGCACATACATAATTGACAACAAAACATGCTTGGTTTCATGTAATTCGCTAATCGTAAACTAACGCGATTAAATCTAATTTAATTTCTGAATATTCTTTTCTTCCTCAGAAATGCACTTAGAATCCTTACAGCAAAAACCAAAAGAAAGGAATTATTAACAATTCATTAACACAACAATACCGAGTGAAATAAGTACAAAATTTTTTTTTTACTCATTTAATTTCATTCTTAAGGTGAAAGCTCATACATAGCAATTAATAATTTATGTATTTCTTTATCTCACTAAATTAATTAAATAGGGAGCAAGTAGGGTAGAAAATAATTAAACCTCAATAATTTGTTATTTTCCGAATTTATCGGGGGATGATACGTGTAATCGGATACAAAATATTCATTACATTTTTTAGCATGTAATAATATCATGTTTGTCAACAATGAATAATTTTTTTTTTTCGTTCAATTTGTTATAAAGTTTTAAATGTGTTACAACAAATATTAAACACGGGAAATGCTTACACGAATAGGTTTTTAAAAACACAGTAAAAGTTATATTTCAGTAGTGCATTTTATAGATATGTTATGATTTAATTCTACATATTCTTTTCTTGGAAATTTATTAATTTATTACAAAACAGTTATAAATTTGTAATTATACATTTTAGATACATTTGACTAGTATATACATATAATTGAAATTAAATCACAAATGTATGATCAAGTTGGTAAAATTCTAAAGATGAACTAAATATGAACATTGGAAACCAGAAATGTATAATTAGAAACTATGAATAACCTACAGAATCGTCAGAGGAGCTTGCAGGTTTAATTCATAGTGCAGATATGTTATTTCAGCCAATTTTGTCGGCATTAAGCATAAAATGACAAAATTTAGCTCCTTAAAACATATCAAACTTTTCCAAAATGAGCCAAAAAATTATAATGTTACACATAAGATATTAAATATAAATAAATGAAGAGAAGATAATACTTCAATGATAGTTATAAATGTAAAATATGCGAAATTTGACTTACTATGTGCAAAGAGAGAGTGCAAAGAATGGAGAATGTGCAAAGATGGAAGCGGATTTGAGATACTGAGAACATGTGGCTGTGACTTAACTACTAAAATGCAGATGTTTAATAAAAATAAGTGTACTGCTGCCCTCTAGTGGGAAAATAGGAAAAATAATATAGTATGAAATTTTTTAAATAAATTTCAGTGCTGCCATCTATGGAGAAGAGTAAAATCTAAAGAAGAATGTTAAAGATACAGTAATGACCTATAATTGGGAATTATTAAAAATGGAATGAAAAATATGAAATAACTTAAAATTTATATAAAAAAAGAATACAAAATATATAGGAAAAAGCTTAAAATAAATAACTGACTAAAAATTGAAAAGAAGTATTGATTGGATTGACTATTTTAAAACAATTATTATAAAAAATTATAAATGAGTAAATGAATCATATTTAAAAAATAAGGATTATTTTAAAATATTATTTTATAGACTTGTATTAGGTGCCAATATGTGAAATATTTATAAAAAATATGATGTGAAATGCATGAAACCCATTTTTTTCTGCAATATTTGAGTACGAGGTTTTAAAACTTTTTTTAGCATTTCTTAACCCAACCCTCCATAATGGTATTTTGATTTTATAATTTTTTTGATAGAATTCGATAATACATATTAATAATATACACACATACCTTTTTCTTTAAAAAAATTTTTTGTATATGTTTTTATAATTTTTTCAGAAATCCGCAACCCACCCTCCATAATAGTGTTTTTGATATTATAATTTTCTTTTACATATTACATACCCACACTGGTAAAAAGTATATTACCTTACCAAATAATGCCTGGAGAATTGTTTTCTATATTTACCTATAACATTTCCACATAAAGAATTTTCATCAGACGGGATTTTCTAGTACGTACTGAAAATAATTTGAAAGATGAATTAGATAATATATTCGTATAATTCCTTATAATAATGCTTTTAAAATTTAACATAATATATTAATCGTAAATATTGCCAATAACAAGAACCCTGAACATAAATTTTATTCACAAAAATACAAACTTTATTCTATTCAATATTATCCAAGCTTTTTTGAGAAATTAAAATATAGTCTTAAGCGAATCAATATCTGCTTAGCTGCCAAACCACCTTCGAAATTGAAGAATATCATTTGCACTAAAAGTGAGCCAAATAATTTTTTTTATAATCGTATTCTTTTGATAATGTGATATATTACCCATAATCTTCATTTGTTAGATTTTAAAGTCTGTAAATAAATTGGTAGAACAAATGAAGATTATGAGCCAGTTAATTTTGAGAATTATTCAGGAGTTTATGATATACCACTATTTAGAGCAGACGGTTCAAAAAATTACTATATTGGAACATGACTAGCAAGAAATTTAAATATAGAAAAAAAGAGCATTTAGCTGATATTAAATATAATAGAAAAACCAAATTGTGCAACCCTGGCAACATTACATCAAGGAGTAAATATCCATATAAATTTCAATGAAAGCTACATAATTTTTCCCTCCGACCAATATTATCCTTCCACTATAAGAAAAACAATAGAGATTCTAACGCGTAAAACTTCCCTATGTAATGCATCATTGAACTTACCGAAACTATGGCTAGAGTTACACAATGGTTTCGAAAACAGAAATAAGCATTAAAGAAAAATAGAAAAAAATAAAGTGCATTACATGAAAAACTGAATGAAGGTGTTTAAGTTGATTGCATCATAGACCGTGCAATTTCAGAATATCATTATTTACTTGTTTTGAAAATCACTCGAAAAAAGTTGAAACGTGTCAACACTCAAATAAAACTATTTTACCGTTTTAAAATTTTTAAACTTGCACATTTTAGCAATTATAACTAATATTTTAATATTTAAATTCAATTTAATCATGATTTCTTTCAAATGTATATTCAAGTAAATTTAAGCATTTTAATCTTCAAAGAAACTACTTTATCACGTTACCGTGTAAAACCTTTCTTGTTAAAAAATTTTACGTGGATAAAATTAAAGAATAACTTTAATTTTCATTTAATTTTATTAGCCATCTTACAGATTGCGTTCTTTGACTAAATGCAAAGTAAACGATTTTGATTGAATGAATGCTATAAAACCATATGTGAAAGACAAAGAATAATTTTAACGTCAAACTAGAAACTGGTATTTAATACTGCTAAAATTATTGCATCTGGCAATGGTTAATTAAATAATAGAAGCATTTGATCCTTAAAAAAAATAACAATCATCTTGTAATAACAAATGAAAAAAATCTTAAATAAGCCTTTAAAGATGTCATAAAATGATTGAAAAATGGAATTAGAGGCAGCAGACATAAATTTAAACCTTGCAGGAGAGTTAAGCTTTTTTTTTTTTTTTTTTTATTTACATTAAATGAATACTAGAAAACCGTATGTGAAACGCAACGATTTTCTTTTCTACATCGAAACGGAAATTGGTATTTGAATTGAATTTAATTATGATATCTTTCAAATGTTTCTTCAAGTAAATTTAAGCATATTAATCTTCAAAAAAACTATCTCATTACCATATAAAGCTATATAAAACGTTTCACGAGAAAAGAAAATTGCGTTGATAGAAATAAAAATAATTTTGTCTAATTTTTTAGTCTTTTTACAGATTGCGTTCTTTGACTAAATACAGAGTATACTGTTTTGATTCAATGGATGTTATAAAACCAAATGAGAAAGGCAAGAATTTTTTTTTTTTTTTTTTTTTTTTTTTTACATCACGCCAGAAAATGGTATTTAATAGTGCTAAAATCATCGTATCTCGCAAAGGTTTAAATAAATAATTGAACCATTTGATCCTTTAAGAGAAATAACTTTACATTTGATAATCTTGTAACAACTATTAACAAACTCATAAAAGCCTTTAAAGCTATCATAAAATGATTGAAAAATTATTTCGAATATAAAGGAAAATATCAGCTGAACTTTCCACCTTACTTTTTCTTTTCCAACACAAAAGGCAAATTCAAGTTCCTTTTTTTTGTAAATTGCACTCTCTTGAGAGATTTCATAGTAATAGAGTCCCAAGGAAATCCTGCTGTTCAAATCTAAAAGACTTGAAATCTCCCATTTTTCCCTTTTCATTCGAAATGTTTTCAAAGAAAGAAGTATACTTTTTTACTGCTTTCATCTAAAATTTATTCCTTGAAAGGGAAATATCAAAATTGTATTCTCAAGACTGTTTACGTGCAATTCAAAAAATAAGAAGAATAAATAATAATGCATCTATAATGGATTATGCCACACTTTGCAACATTAATATATCTGAATTATTTTCACGTCCTTATGAAAGTACTATAGATGGTAAGTATAGCATTTTCAATTTGAAGCAGGCCGTAATTTAAATGAATAATTTAGTTTATTGGATTTTCGAACAATTAAATACATTTAAGAAAATTTTAAAAGGTCGAAATTTTCAATTTATGGTATAAATTTATTATAAAAAAGATAATACCGCTATAAAAAATTAAATATTTTTCATTAATTTTCTAAAATTTCCAGCGTTTTTCATAGTTGGATTTATTTTCTATTTGGATAAGCGCGTTTTACAAAATCGTATGTGAAAATCGATACAAAAATTTTATACACCGAAACAAAACTTTATAACTGAATTGAATTAGTTTTTGTATATCTTTCAAATGTTTCATAAAGTACACTGAAAAAAAAAACGGACTAAAATACGGAAATTGTACTGGCAGTCGAGACGCCAGTATTATTTCCGTAATTTAACGGAATTTTTTCCCGTAAGTTCTAGAAAAAATTCCGTTTTTCTGGAATTTACGAGGGAAATTTTCCGTTAAAATACGGAAATAGTACTGGCGTCTCGATTGCCAGTACAATTTTCGTATTTTAGTCCGTTTTTTTTTTTACAGTGTAATCTTAACCATTTTAATCTTTAAATAAATAACTTTATCTCGCTACTCATTGAAAAATATGTTAATGTTGATGAAAAAATATCACACTAATCTTTATCTGAGAAGATTTTAGTTCTTAGCAGTTTGTGGTTTATCAATTTTTATTAAATACATAAAATAAATTCTCTAATGAAATAACTGATCATCATAACCGTAATAAAAAAAAATTGTGAAAATTAATTTCATATTAATGAAAGTATTTTTATTATAATTTTCATCTGGGAATTTTTTAGTTATTTTACAAGTTCAGATTTTTTTTTTTCAATTTACATTAAATGAATACAACAAAACTGTATGTGAAACGCAACGATTCTCTTTTCTACATCAAAACGGAAATTAGTATTCGAATTGAATTTAATCATGAGATCTTTCCAATGTCTCGTCAAATAAATTTAAGCATTTTAATCTTCAAAGAAACTACTTCATCTTGTTACTGTACTAAACCTTTCACGAGAAAAAAATTTCCGTTGATAGAATTAAAAATATTTTCATCTATTTTTTTTTAGCCTTTTTACAGATTGCGTTCTTTGACTAAATACGTCATAAACGGTTCTGATTCAATGGATACTATAAAACTATATATGAAAGACAAGAAATAAATTTAAAATCAAGTCACAAATTGGTATTTAATACTGCTAAAATTATCGCATCTAGCAATGGCTTAATTAAATAATTGAAACATTTAATCCTTTTAAAAAAACAATTTTACATTTGTTCATCTTGTAATAACTATTTTAAAAAATCTTACATAAGCCTTTAAAGATGTTATAAAATGACTGAGAAATTATTTCGAAAGTAAAGGAAATATCAAGGGAAATTTCCACCTTACTTTTTCTTTTCCAACACAAAAGGCAAATTCAAGTTCCTTATTTTTGTAAATTGTACTCGCGGGAGATTTCAAAGTAATAGAGTCCCAAGGAAATCCCGCTGTTCAAATCTAAAAGATTTGAAATATCTCATTTTTCCTTTTTCATTCGAAATATTTTCTAAGAAAGAAATATACTTTTTACTGCTTTCATCTAAAATTTATTCTTTGAAACGGAAATATCAAAAAAGTATTCTTAGGACTGTTTACTTTCAATTAAAAAAGAAAGAAGAATGGATGGTAATGCATCAAAAACAGATTATGCTACTCATCCCAAAATTAATATTTATGAATTCTTTTCATTTTCTTATGAAAGTATATAGATGGTAAACCTAACATTTTCAACTGGAAACATGGCATAATTTAAATGAATAATATATTTAGTTTATTGGATTTTCGAACAACTTAACAAATATATTTAACCCTTTAAGACCGGATTGCTTTTTGAGTCTTTTTGAAAACAATTATATAACTGAAATTTGTAACTGATAATTCACTATCTGTTGACTAAATTCGTGTAATATAGTTTTTATTAACCAGCACAATCAATCGATTTCGGCATTTATGGGATAGATAACTGAGGAAGGTTTTAGTTATTGCCGAACCCGCACGATCTTGCGGGTCCGGTCTTAAAGGGTTAAGAAAATTTGAAATGACGAAGTATTTAATTATGGAAGAAATTTATTATAAAGACGATAATATCGCTATAAGAAATTTCTTATTGATTTTCTAAAATTTCCAGCGTTTTTTATAGTTGCATTGATTTGTTTTTCGATAAGCTGGTTTTATAAAATCGTATGTGAAAATCGACAAAAAATTTTATACACCGAAACAAAAATTTATAACTGAATGGAATAGTTTATGCATATTTTTCAATAGTTTCGATAAGTAAACTTAACCATTTTAATCATTAAAGAGATAACTTTGTCTCATTACCGTATAAAAAACATTGAAAAGTACGTTGATATTGTAACAACATGTATAATAACTTAGATTAAGCTATATAATGCTGTAAAAAGTGATAAAATATCTTTATTTAGATTGTCGAACGTTTATATTGATGATAAAAAGCACAATATAAACACAAATCGAAGAACATTTTAGTTATTAGCAGTTTGCGGTTTTTCGAATTTTCGATCATTATTAAATACATACAATAAATTCTTTAATGGAACAACTTTTCATCGTTACCGTATAAAAACATTCTCTTGAAAATTAATTTCATATTGATAAAAATATTTTTATTATAAATTTAATCTCAAAATTTTTTAGTTAGTTTACATGTTGCGCTTTTTTTTTTTTTTTAATTTACATTAAATGAGTACTAGAAAACCGTATGTGAAACGCAACGATTTTCTTTTCTACATCAAAACGGAAATTAGTAATCGAATTGAATTTAATCATGATACCTTTCAAATGTTTCTTCAAGATAATTTAAGCATTTTAATCTTCTAATAAAGTACTTTATCTCGTTAAAGCATAAAACCTTTCAAGAGAAAAAAAATTAACGTTGATAGAATTAGAAATAATTTCATCTAATTTTTTAGCCTTTTTACAGATTGCGTTCTTTGACTAAATACTGTTATACTAATATACTGTTTTGATTCAATGGTTGCTATAAAACCATATATGAAAGACAAGAATTAACCTTAACATCAAGTCAGAAACTGGTATTTAATATTACTAAAATTATCGCATCTCGCAATGGCTTAATTAAATAATTGAACCATTCGATTCCTTAAAGAAAGAATATTACATCTTTTCATCTTGTAATAACTATTTTAAAAAATTTTAAATAAGCCTTTAAAGCCATCATAAAACGATTGAAAAATTAATTCGAATATAAAGAAAATATCAACTGAACTTTCTACTTGATATTTTCTTTTCCAACACAAAAGGCAAATTCAAGTTCCTTATTTTTGTAAATTGTACTCTCGAGTTATTCCAAAGTAATAGAGTCGCAAGGAAATCCCGCAGTTCAAATCTAAAAGAATGAAAAATCTCATTTTTCCTTTTTCATTCGAAATATTTTCTAAGAATAGAAATATACTTTTTACTGCTTTCATCTAAAATTTATTCTTTGAAACGAAAATATCAAGTATTCTCAAGACTGTTTACGCGCAATTCAAAAAGAAACAAGAATGAATAATAATGCATCAAGAACAGATTATGCCACTTATTCCAACATTAATATATCTGGATTATATTTCCGTCCTTATGAAAGTACTATAGATGGTAAGTATAGTATTTTCAACTGGAAGGATGGCGTAATTTAAATGAATAATATATTTACAAGGAGAGGGTCCAAGGTTGGTCTCACCGAATACGATGAACATTTGTGTTTCGATAGAGTGTAATTAGTATATAAATAAATGACCGCCATAAAGCGCAACCCCCAGGGGATCTTGAGAAAATAAGTCTCAAAGTTTAAACTACAATTTATAATCGGATAAATTTCCATCTTTGGCAAGCGCTCCGGGGCGTGGTCGGCAGCATGCTGGATTTGAGTTTTTTCTACCCGGGATCAAACACGGCTCGGACTTGTTTTTCGGAACGAAAATTTATATCAATAACTTTCGAGCCGCAATTGAAAAAAATATGTATAATAATTGAAATGTACCAAAAATATGAATTAAATGCATGTTTTGTAGCATATAAGTGCTTTTTTAATTACGAAATTTTACATGTTTAAATATATAATGGGGAAAAAAAACGCATGTTTATATGTCTATAGAACAGAATTTTTTTTGTTCCTATTTAAAATTATTTACAGTTATTTCAATGAATATCTACAATTTTTATCAGAGAAATAAATTAAAATAAGGGAACAAACATATATTATTTTCATTTTGTTTCCTCATTTAAATACTTCAAATATTTCATGGTTTAAAAAATATGCTTTTATATTTTTAATATGATTTTAAAGTCTAGGATTCTTGATTTTTAATTAGAATAAGTGTCAACGTAGTAATTTCTTTCGGAAATATTTTTTTTCTTGTTTAATATTTTTATATAATGCAGTTTAATTATAAAAATACAATTTTAAGTGCGAATCTTTGCATGTTTATATATTTAATGAAAAGTAAAGATAAAATAATAATAATAATAATAACAAACTAAAAAAAAAGTCAATTGAAACTTTTATAGACCATAAAATTAAGCTAATTTTAAAATTTATTTACTGTTATGTACATAAATAAGCTACTACTTTTCACAGTGAAATAAATATATCGTTTTTACCAACTAGCTTTTTAACTTTTGAATTTTTTAAATCTTGAATTCTTATGATTATAGTTAGAATAACTGTCTTTGTGCTTAAAAATAAGTTCTAAAAAGATATTGAAGTGCTGAAAATAGTTATTACGTAGCTAATAATTACAAAACCAAAAATCCGAAATAAAAAAAGTCATTAAGTATTTTAAAAAGGGTATTAAAAAATCATGAAATATTCGAAGTACTTTCATCTACAAACAAAATTAATGTAATATAATTATTCACGAATTTATATCACGTGTTTTAATTTATTTCTCTGTGAAAAAATAGTAGATTATCCATTGAAAAACTTTAAATAATTTTAAATAACAACAAAAAATTTCTGTTCTATAGGCATATAAATATGCGGAGTTTTTTTCATTATATATTTAAACATGCAAAATTTCGTAGTTAAAAAGCACTTATATGCTACAAAACATGCATTTAATTCATATTTTTGGTAAATTTCCATTATTATACATATTTTTTCAATTGCAGTTCAAAAATTATTGATAAAAATTTTCGTTCCGAAAAACAAGTCCGAGCCGGATTTGATACCGGGTAAAAAAAACTCAAATCCAGCATGCCTCCAACCACGCCACGAAGCGCTTGACAAAGAGCGAAATTTATCCAAATTTAAACTGTAGCTTAAACTTTGAATCTTATTTTCTCAAGAACCCCTGGGGGTTGCGCTTTATGGCGGTAATATATTTATATACTAACTATACTCTATCGAAACACAAATGTTCATCGCATTCGGCGAGTCCAACCTCGGACCCTCTCCTTGTTAGTTTATTGGATTTTCGAACTATTTAACAAATATTTTTAAGAAAATTTTAAAAAGGTCGAAATTTTATTTTTATGGAATAAATTTTTTATAAAAAAGATAATATCGCTATAAAAAATGTAAAATATTTTTCATTGATTTTATAAAATTTCCAGCTTTTTTTTATCGTAGTAGTTATTTTCTTTTTGGATAAGCGCGTTTTACAAAATCGTATGTGAAAATTTACAAAAACATTTTATTCACCAAAACAGAAATTTAATACTTAATTGAATTAGTTTTATATATCTTTCAAATGTACCGTCAAGTTATTTTAATCATTTTAATCTTAAGAAATAAATTAGTCTCGTTACCGTATAAAACACATTGAAAAATATGTTGATAATAATCAAAAAAATCGCACTACTAATGTTTATATCAGTAGATTTTAGTTATTAGCAGTTTGTTGTTTTTCGTTTTTTATTAAATACGTAGAATAAATTCTTTAATGAAATAAATTTTCATCGTTGTATAAAAAAAATTCTCTTGCAAGTTAATTTCATATTGATGAAAATATTTTTATTATAATTTTCGTCTCAGAATTTATTTATTTTACTAGTTGCACATTTTTATTTTAATTTACATTAAATGAATACTAGAAAACCGTATGTGAAAACAAAACTATTTTCTTTTCTACATCAAAACGGGAATTAGTATTTGAATTTTATTTAATCATGATATCTTTCAAATGTTTCTTCAATTAAATTGAAGTATTTTGATCTTAAAAAAACTACTTTATATCGTTACCGTATAGAAGCTTTCACGAGAAACAAAATTATGTTGATAGAATTTAAAAAAAATCATCTAATTTTTTAGTCTTTTTACAGACTGCGTTCTTTGACTAAATAAAGAGTATACGGTTTTAATCAATGGATGCTACAAAAACCATATATGAAATGCAAAAAAGGATTTTAACATAAAGTCAGAAGTATTTAATACTGCTAACATTATCGCATCTCGCAATGACTTAATTAAATAATTGAACCATTTAATTCTTTAAAGAAAGAAAATTACATCTTTTCATCTTGTAATAACTATTTAAAAAAATCTTAAATAAGCCTTTAAGAATATCAAATATGACTGAAACATTATTTCGAATGTAAAGAAAATAACAACTGAACTTTCCATTTTAATTTTTCTTTTCCAACACTAAAGGCAAATTAGAGTTCCTTATTTTTGTATATTGAACTCTCTTGAGTTATTCCAAAATAATAGAGTTGCAAGGAAATTCCGCTTTACAAATCTAAAATACTTAAAATGTTTCATTTTCTTTTTTTCATTCGAAATATTTTCTATGAAAGAAATATACTTTTTGCTGCTTTCATCTAAAAATTATTCTTTGAAACGGAAATATAAAAAAGTGTTCTCAAGACTATTTACGTGCAATTCAAAAAGAAAGAAGAGTGGTTAGTAATGCATAAAGAACAGATTATGCTACTTATTCCAACATTAATATATCTGGATTTTTTCCCGTCCACATGAAAGTACTAGAGATGGTAAGTATAGCTTTTTCAACTGGAAGCATGGAGTAATTTAAATGAATAATATTTATTATTATTGAATTTATTGGATTTTCGAACAATTTAACAAATATTATTTAAGAAAATTTTAAAAGCCAAAATTTTATTTTTATGGAATAAATTTATTATAAAAAAAGATAATATCGCTATAAAAAATGTAAAATATTTCTCATTGATTTTCTAAAATTTCCGGCATTTGTTATAGTAGTAGTTATTTTCTTTTTGGATAAGCGCGTTTTACAAAATCGTATGTTAAAATTGACAACAATGTTTTATTCATCAAAACAAAAATTTAAAAATTAATTGAATTAGTTTTTGTATATATTTCAAATATTCCGTCAAGTAATTTTAACCATTTTAATCTTAAGAAATAAATTTGTCACGTTACCGTACAAAAACATTGAAAAATATGTTGATAATCGTAAAAAAAAAATCGCACTGATGATTTTAGTTATTAGCAGTTTGATGTTTTTCGTTTTTCATTAAATACATAGAATAAATTCTTAAGGAAATAACTTTACATCGTTACCGTATAAAAAAATTCTCTTGCAAGTTAATTTCATATTGATGAAAATATTTTCATTATAATTTCCGTCTCAGAATTTATTTATTTGTTGGTTGTGCTTCAATTTACATTAAATGAATACTAGAAAACTGTATGTGAAACACAACGATTTTCTTTTCTACATCAAAACGGATTAGTATTTGAATTTAATTTAATCATGATATCTTTCAAATGTTTCTTCAAGTTAATTTAAGGATTTTAATCTAAAAAAAAAAACTACTTTACATCGTTACCGTATAAAAACTTTCACGCGAAAAAAAATTACGTTGATAGAATTTAAAAAAAAATCATCTAATTTTTTAGCCTTTTTACAGATTGCGTTCTTTGACTAAATAAAGAGTATACGGTTTTGATAAATGGATGCTACAGAACTATATATGAAATAAAAGAAATAATTTTAACATCATGTCAGAAACTGGTATTTAATACTGCTAAAATTATCGCATCTCACAATGGATTGATTAAATAATTTAACCATTTGATCCTATAACAGAAATAATGTTGCATTTGACCATCTTATAATAGCTATTTTAAAAAATATTAAATAAGCCTTTAAAGTTATAAAATGATTGAAAAATTATTTCGAATGTAAAGAAAATATCAACTGAACATAACACTTTAATTTTTCTTTTACAACACAAAAGGCAAATTCAAGTTTCTTATTTTTGTAAATTATTCTCTCGAGTTATTTCAAAGTAATAGAGTCCCCCGCTGTTCAAATCTAAAAGACTTGAAATATCTCATATTTCCTTCGAAATATTTTCTAAGAATAATTATTTACTTTTTACTGCTTTCATCTAAAATTTATTCTTTAAAACGAAAATATCAAGTAATCTCAAGACTGTTTACGCACAATTCAAAAAGAAACAAGAATGAATAATAATGCATCAAGAACAGATTATGCTACTCATTCCAACATGAATATATCTGGAATCTTTTCACATCCTTATAAAAGTACTATAGATGGTAAGCGTATAATTTTCAACTGGAAGCATGGCGTAATTTAAACGAATAATATGTTTAGGTTATTGGATTTCCGAACAATTTAACAAATATATTTCAGAAAATTCGAAATGTCGAAATTTTTATTTTATGGAATAAATTTATTATAAAAAAGATAATATTGCTTTTAAAAATGAAAAATATTTTTTTATTTATTTTCCAAAATTTGCAGCGTTTTTTATAGTTACATTTCTTTTCTTTTGGATAATCGTGTTTTACAAAATCGTATGTGAAAATCAGCAAAAATTTTTTATACTCCAAAACATAAGTTTATAAGTGAATTGCTTTAGTTTTTGTTTATCTTTCAATAGTTTCATCAAGTATTCTTAACCATTTTGATCTTTAAAGAAATAAATTTGTCTCGTTACCGTATAAAAAACATTGAAAAATATGTTCATGTCATGGAAAAAAAATCATACTAATGTTTATCTGAGAAGAGTTTAGTTATTAGCAGTTTTGTGGTTTAACGATTTTCATTAAATACATACTATAAATTCTTTAATGAAATAAATTTTCATCGTTACCGTAAAAAATCTTGAAAATTAATTTCATATTGATGAAAATATTTTTATCTTATAATTTTCAACTCAGAATTTTTTAGTTATTTTACAAGTTGCGCTTTTTTTTAAATTTACATTAAATGAATACTAGAAAACCGTATGTGAAACGCAACGATTTTCTTTTCTAAATCAAAACGGATTAGAATTTGAATTTAATTTAATCATGATATCTTTCAAATTTTTCTTCAAGTAAATTTAAGCTTTTTAATCTTAAAAAAAGAACAACAACAACAAAAAAAAAAAAACACTTTATATCGTTACCGTATAAAAACTTACATGAAAAAAAAAATTACTTTCATAGAATTAAAAAAAAAATTCGTCTAAATTTTTGCCTTTTTACAGATTGCGTTCTTTGAGTAAATAATTGTACGGTTTTGATCAATGGATGCTACAAAACCATACATGAAATGCAAGAAATGATTTTAACATCAAATCAGAAACTGGTATTTTATAATACTAAAATTATCGCATCTCGCAATGGCTTAGTTAAATAATTGAACCATTTGATCCTTTAACAGAAATAATTTTGCATTTGATCATCTTATAATAACTATTAAAAAAAATCTTAAATAAGCCTTTAAAGGTATCATAAAATGATTGAAAAGTTATTTCGAATGTAAAGAAAATATCAACTTAACTTTCCACTTTAATTTTTCTTTTCCAACACAAAAGGCAAATTCAAGTAATCTTATTTTTGTAAATTGTTCTCTCTTGAGCGATTTCAAAAGTAGTAGAGTCCCAAGGAAATCCCGCTGTTCAAATCTAAAAGACTTGAAATATCTCATTTTTCCTTTTTCATTCGAAATATTTTCTAAGAAAGAAATATACTTTTTACTGCTTTCATCTAATATTTATTCTTTGAAACGGAAATATCAAAATAGTATTCTCCAGACTGTTTACGTTCAATTAAAAAAGAAAGAATGAATAATAATGCATCAAGAATGGATTTTAGCACTCATTCCAACATTAATATATCTGAATTCTTTTCACGTCCTTATGGAAGTACAATAGATGGTAAGCATAGCATTATGAACTGGAAGAATGGTGTAATTAAAATGAATAATGTATTTAGTTTATTGTATTTTCGAACAATTTAACAAATATATTTAAGAAAATTTGAAATATCGAAATTTTTAATTTATGGAATAAATTTATAAAAAAAATCTTTTTCATTTTCCAATTTTTAATACCTCATTTTAAATTTTAAATTTAAATTTTTTTTTAAATGGCAACCCTTTTGAAACAAGATGGCGAATGAAGCTGGCCAACGAACTCGGCCGAGACATTGGTGTGTACTATGTACAGACCAAGTTGCATCCAAATCGGTTCATAAATACGCCTGTTATCGCGTGACAAAAATCAGGTCGTTTTAAAATGTCAGCCACAATAGAAATTCAAAATGCTATTACTCAGCCATTTTTTTAGATATAGACGAAACAAAAACTGTTCCGGAATCTTTGTATTAAGGACAAACACATACAAAAAAAAAATCTTTTTCATTTTCCAATTTTTTGTATCTCATTTTATTCTTTTTATTTTTTTATTTTTTTAATGGCCGCAATTTTGAAACAAGATGGCGGATGAAGCTGGCCAACAATCTCGGTCGAGACATTGGTATGTACTATGTATAAACGAAGTTTCATCCAAATCGGTTCATAAATACGTCTTTTATCGCGTGACAAAATTCAGGACGTTTCAAAATGGCAGCCACGCTAGAAATTCAAAATGCTATAACACAGCCATTTTTTAAGATATAGACGAAACAAAAACTGCTCCGGAATCTTTGCATAAAGGTCAAATACATAACAAAATAATATTTTTTATTTTTAATTTTTTGTTACCACATTTCCAATTTAAATTTTTTTTTAAAAATTTTAAATGGCCGCCATTTTGAAACCAAACGGCGGATGAAGCTGGCCAACGAACTCGGTCGAGACATTGGTATGTACTATGTACACACCGAATTACATCGAAATCGGTTCATAATTACGAGAGTTACAGTGTGACATATGTCAGATATTATATATATATATATATATATCAATTTTGAGCGGAGGGTGGTTTCGGGGTCTGGGGGTCATGATCAATGAAAATATACCAAAATTTTTTGAAATCGCTTTCCTCCGAACGGCTGCAATAGGTAGCTTTTTGTAATGAAAGCTACCTAAAAGAGGACTAAAATACGGAAATTGTACTGGCAATCGAGACGTCAGTTTTTCTATTATCTTATTATTATTATTTATTATTATTTATTTATTATTTATTTTTATTTTATTTTTTTTAATTATTATTTATCTTATTATTGTTATTATCTATTTCCGTATTTTAACAGAAATTTTTTCTCGTAAATTCCAGAAAATTTTCCGCTTTGGAATTTACGGTGGAATATTTCCGTTAAAAATACGGAAATAGTATTGTCGCTTCTATTATTAGTACAGTTTCCGTATTTTAGTCCCTTTTTTTAACAGTGTAATCTTAAACATTTTAATCTTTAAAGAAATAACTTTGTCTCGTTACGGTATAAAAAACATTGAAAAATATGTTGATATTGATGAAAAAAAAAAAAATCACACCAATGTTTATTTGAGAAGATTTTAGTTATTAGCAGTTTTGTGGTTTATCAATTTCTTTTAAATATATACAATAAATTCTATAGTAAAATAACTTTTCATCATTGCCGTATAAGAAATTCTCTTGAAAATTAATTTCATATTGATGAAAATTGTTATTAAAATATTCATATCAGAACTTTAGTTATTTTACAAGTTGCGCTTTTTTCCCAATTCACATTAAATGAATATAGAAAACCGTATGTTTATCGCATCCATTTTCTTTTCTACATCAAAACGGAAATTAGTATTTGAATCGAATTCAATCATGATATCTTTCAAATGTTTTTTCAAGTAAATTTAAGCATTATAATCTTCAAAGAAACTACTTTATCTCATTTCCATATAAAATCTTTCACGAGAAAAAAATTACGTTGATAGAATAAGAAAAAACTATATATATATAATTTCTTAGCCTTTTAAGAAATTGCGTTCTTTGTCTAAAAACATAGTATACGTATTTGATTCAACGGATGCTATAAAACGATATGTGAAAGACAAGAAATAATTTTAACATCAAGTCAGAAACTGGTATTTAATTCTGCTAAGATTATCGCTTCTCGCAATGGCTTATTTAAATAATTGAACCATTTGATACTTTTAAAGGAATAATTTTACATTTGTTCATCACTATTAAAAAACTCAAATAAGCCTTTAAGGATATCATAAAATTACTGAAAAATTATTTAGTATATAAAAGAAAATATCAACTGAACTTTCCACTTTAATATTTCTTTTCCAACATAAGTGGCAAATTCAAGTACCTTATTTTTGTAAATTGTTCTCTGTTCAGAGATTTCAAAGTAATAGAGTCCCAAGAAAATCCCGCTGTTCAAAATCTAAAAGACTTGAAATATCTCTTTTTTCCTTTTCATTTGAAACATTTCCTAAGAAAGAAATATACTTTTTACTCCTTTCATCTGAAATTTATTCTTTGAAACGGAAATATCAAAAAAGTATTCTCCAGACTGTTTACGTGCAATTCAGAAAGAAAGACGAATGGATAATAATGCATCAAGAATGGATTATACCACTCATTCCAACATTGATATATCAGAATTCTTTGCACGAACTTTGAAAGTACTATAGATGGTAATCATAGCTTTTACAACTGGAAGGATGGCGTAATTTAAGTGAATAATATATTTAGTTTATTGGATTTTTGAACATTCTAACAAGAATCTTAAAACATTTTATGTCGAAATTTTTAATTTGTGGAATACAAATTTTAGCGAAATTTTTATATATCTATAAAAATTTTTTATTTATTTATTTTTTTAAATTATTGATTTTAAACTTTTTTGATCATTTAAAATGTAAATCAGGTTTTTTATCTTTAACTAGATTATTTATGATTCGTAATAATTTGTCACTATCGATCAGTTGAACTTGCGGTTTTTGTCTGTAAACGATAAAACAGAAGCATTTTTTCATACAATTTAAGCATAATTAAGATCAGACAAAAATATTTCAAATTCCAAATACTTTTATTGTAAATTATTGAAACTTAGACTGTAAATTATTATACTTATATTTTCAGAGATTATATTGATTATTAATTATGAAAAAAATTATCACAAATTTTTAACGTTTAACTAAACTATTATACAAAGCCAGAAAATTACTTTATTTTATTTTATTTGAGTAAGTGTGTAGCGTTCCTTTCCTAAAAGAAATATATAGCTATAAAACTAGTGAATAATAAAAAGTGTAACAATAAAATCATTTTAATTTGCAAAAATTTATTGGATTTTTCAGGATCTTTTTTTTATTAGATTTTTTACATTTTGATGCATAAAAAGATTTTTTAAATTTATTATTATTTTCCTTTGAAGAAAAGGGAACTACGTACGAGACGAGAGGAAAGAAGCACATTTATTAGTGAACATGTTTGCTGAACTTATAATGATATATGTTTTGTATTACAATAACGATACAAAGCCAGTGTAGTACAAACCATGGAATTTTGGATATGAAAGATTACAAATTACCGTAATAAATTTCCTTTTACGCCTGAAAAGGTAATCCACCATTAATATATCAGTCCGAAACACATCAAATTAAGAACTAACTAAATTAAAATAAATACAATTACTGATTGCTTAAGCCCCAGCGAACAGTTATTTACAATTATGCTTTCGTTATATAATTTCCGGTATTACATATAAACTTCATACAAAGTACAATCGTTCTTTTGAAATAAGCAATAGATAGCACAGTTGTTCCCCGCAGATTTAGGTGGAAAATCGTTCGTTGACAATTCGTTTTCTGTTATGCATGGGAATTTTTTTCTACAAGATTTTCTGCTTATGGATTTAAACAAAAACATGGTTAAAAGTGATTTTTTACATTTTATCTTGCGGTAAAATGGCTACAGTTTAAATTATCAGAAGAAACTCCTTAATAACTTTAGATAATTATTTTGAATGCTTATAAATGTTATCTGAGAGTCGATTTGTAATTTTGTAATAAATATAATTTTTATTAAAATCAACGTTATTTGTTATTAATAATTCATTTTAAATATATTTTAAAAGCAAAAATATGTTTTTCATTCACCCCCCCCCCCCGCACCCCAAAAACAGACAAAACAAATCTCGAGAGAGTTAACCCTTAGAGATAGACTGATTTAAATCATTGTTCATCATTGTTCGTACTCGTACTACTTGGGAGCTCACGACGAATTTGTACCAATAACCAACATAAGGCACGGAGTAGTGAAATTAATCTGTAAAAGAGATTTTTCATGGTGAAATTTCGTTCCAACTTTTCCAGCTCCGGTTGTACATTAGTTCCTAATGTTGGAACGAGTTATGTTCTCATTTCTTATTTATGCGAGTAAGATTAATGCTGTTCATTTTTCACAAGTAAAAACATTAAATTCAATTTTTGAGAAACGTGTTTTTCTGTAATTGCGATTTGCGACAAACTGCATTACTTAAGAAAGTTTTAATGTAATCCATTTTTCCAAATAATTCTTGTCAGATCAACCAAAACATTTCCGATGAAGTTTATGTTGAAGAGTGCTATTGAATGCATTATGTAACAAAAAAACTATTATTAAATACTTTTAAATAATAAGTATTTCTTTACAATATTATTTGATATAATGTTATTTCATATTATATATAATAATCATACTTTATTAACTTCTTTTCATTTAAATCAACAAAATATGGGAATAATAAATGTTTAACCATACTTGTATATTATTGCAAATGTATAAAAAGAAAAAAAGGAGGAAAAAATTTCGAAAGGAGACATAATTTTTAGGCACTGATAACGATATAATTAAAGGGGTGAGGGTTCGAGGAATGATAACGTATGCTCTCGTAAGGGAGGTCGTCCAAAAATGCCAAAAGTTTAATTGCGTTATTTATGTACACAGCTCCTTGTACAGCTCCTAATGAATAAGTCAAACTAGAATAGGAAGGGATTGGCTCTGTAAAAGGGGAATACGCATTTGTGTGTTGTGGAAAAATAATACTGCTAATATTGATTGCATATTAAGTTCAAAATTAGTCTAATGTGGTAAAACAAGTCACTTAAAGGAAGACAGGTAACAGCAATACACACTAAATGTTTACAATGACCATTATTTACTTCAGAAGCATTTTCTAAAATTAAATTCGGATTTTCTTTTGTCCTTAACAGTAACAATTTGAATTCGTATTTTTGCACGTATTTACGGGCTTAAAGGTGTAGGTGTGTTTAAATACTAATTGCAGCAAAGGAAATGTTTCGAAGAAATTTACAAAACCCATTATACACTGGTTTCCAAAAATTAAGGAAAAACAACAAAAGTAGCGATAGCTCAAAATGTTACAAGCAGATTTTAATGAAACTGAAACACAATTTACAACACACAGTAAGGTATAAAATAACATTAAACGAAATTACCAGGCGATTGTGGTGTTCCAGAAATTAATACAATAATAAAATAAACAAAATAAATGTCTAAAATTGGTATAGGAAAAGTACCTTTAGTATCATCATCCCTAGAAGCAATGCAGCACATATAGCGAAGTGTGATAGTGTCAATTATGCGATCGATAAGCTCGCTCATAAGTGCGAGCCATTTCTCTTGTAAAGCAGTTATAAGCGTGGCAAGGGTCTGAGGAGGGGGATTGAGAGCAGAGACACATCCTCCCACAACATCCCAACGGTGTTCGATGGGATTCAAGTCCAGTGATCGCGCTGGCCATTCCATGCGCTGAATTGTTTGGTGCTGAAGCTAATCTTCTACGATGTGAACCCTGTGCGGTCTAGCGTTATCGTCCTGTAACAGGAAGTCATTACCTATTGCACCGGTATAAGGGTGCATATAAGCATCATTAATGTCATCTCTATAGACGTGAGCATTCACAGTTCCACGTGGAAAGACATGGAGTCTGTATGTCCGCCCAAAAAGATACCATCCCAAACCCAGGCACTGCCTCTTCCATACGAATTTCTTTTACGAATGTTTGATGGATGATAGCGGGTTCCTGTTCTCTCCAAATCAAAGAATGCCTACTATCGCTTTAGAGGCTAAACTGGAACTCATTTGTGACGAGAACACGCCTCCATTGATCAGCCGTCCATTGGGCATCTTGACGTGCCCACCTTAAACGTTTCCTCCGGAGACATGGCGTAAAGACAACCTTCATTAAGCTTTCTACGCACAGTAGACGTTGATACCAACCTTCCAGTGACTGCAGCAAGGACGGATGGATTTAAGATGAGAGGGGGTTGCTATAATATTCCTTCGTACACATAACCGCAAATATCGGTCATCGGTCCTTGTCGTAGCTCTTGCTCGTCCTTCGTTGAACCTTCTGGAGGCCGATCCAGTGGTTTGAAATTGTTGCTAAAGCCTATGAGCAACAGAAGGACTCACATTTACCCATCTGGCCACCTCTGCCTGACTTTGGCCTACATCCAATCTTCGAATAGCTCTATATCGACGTTATGCGGTCAAATGATACCTGGAGGTCATACTAATGAATTGGCTATCTCAGTTTTCTTATCTCATAATCACAGTGACACCGGCAGTTGTACTCTCCAGCATGCATTTTTATGATCCGCACAGATGACGCAATCCGATTGCAGCGCCACTAATTTGCATTTTATAATTTTAATCAGCATTTTTTAGTTAATAACATATCCAAATTTCATACGGATAGGTTAATTTTTGAACGAGTTATCGCTCTTTTTGTGATTTTTCCTTAATTTTTGGAAACCAGTGTATTAATAAACTAGTTGGATGTGCCAATCCCAAAACTTTCTTCTATCTCATATATTTTAATATTTCAAAATGTTGTTACACATGTCAATATTTTATTTTTATTAGTTCAATTACTATATCAACTTTGACTTTCATCTGAAATTTCTGCTTTAGTCAATTAATCGGAGTAAAAACGAGTTAATCTCGATCACGATATTTCTTAAGATCAATAGGTTTTAGTTATTTGGTGGTATATCAGCATGGGAAGTTCTCATCGATTCACTAGTTTCCGGTGTACAATAGAACTACGAAAAATCAAAGGCATTACACAAAAACCGCTGTTATAGTGCCTCTTTTCGGCGGAATAGTTCCAAATTCAGGGAGGACCTTGTTGCTATGGCCACAAACATTCACAAAAAATTTGGTAATATTCTATGCATAACTTCATACACTTTTTGATGGTACAATATTCAAAACGGCACAAAAATCGCTATTACAACGCCCCCTACTTGCGACTTTTTCCCAAATTAAGGGAGGACCTGTTTACCATAGCCAAAAACTTAAAAAACAAATTGGGTTCAATTCCATGCATAACGTCATACACTTTTCGATCGTACAATATTCAAGATGCCTCAAAAATCGCACAAAATTTGCTATTACGGCGCATTTTTCCCAAATTACGGGAGGACATGCTTACCATAACCAAAAACTTTTAAAAAATTTGGCTCAATTATATGCATAACTGCATACACTTTTCGGTGGTACAATAGTCAAAATGCCACAAAAATCGCTTTTACAGTGCCCCTACCGGCGGATTTTTTCCAAATTGAGAGAGGACCTGATTGCCATAGCCAAAAACTTAAAAAACAAATTTGGTTTAATTCTATACATAACTTCATACAGGTTTTGATGGTACAATGGCGACAGACATTCGGACACACGGACAGACAGACAATTTTTAAAAACATGTTTTTGGGGCTCTCTGACCCCTAAAACGTGTCAACTGTCGAAAACTGGAAGTAAAAAAAATTTAAATTACAATACTTTTTTCTATTGAAGATAGAAGAAAGTAAAAACGAGAATTAATCCTGTGCATATGGAGGCCTATGTGTTGCATTTTTTATAACAACACTCTATTACTACGCTAATTATACTACACTAATTTTATATAATTTTATAAAAACAACGCTGTTTTAGTGTAAATGTATTTTGTAAGATTTTTTTAAATGGATTTTAAGTATGTATAGAACATTAGAGTATCATAGGCTATCACCAGAACAATGAAATCCGCCTGCAAATAAAGGCTGGTACCAATTCAGACAGTAGGATCAATAGTAAATTTAAATCCTTACAAAAGAACTTGTGAGAACCTCAAGAACGTTTATAAGCTGACAGAGTGATGCAATACTCACTACCTGGGAATTTTCAAGATTATAGCTTTTTCAAGATAGAAAAAAGTTGAAAATTTGAGACATTATTTTATATTTTTAAAAAGTTTGGTATTGCAAGTATAAATAAATAATTATGCATTGAAAAATGAGTAGTTTGACGGGTGGAGAAAAGTTTGAAAGATATTCCAGTAACCACTTTTTTATAAAATGGATTAAATATCTATGTAAAATAATAATAAAGATAAATAAATATCTTTAAATTTTTTTAATTAAACATTTAGTGTGGAAAGAATAGAAAAATAGTATTGCGAAATGACTAATAAATGTTAATTCATCCATTTTTCTAAAGGAGCAAAAAATATCTTTAAGATGATAATAACTTTTGCAATAGTTTTTTTTTCTTAAAGAAGAATCTTGCTGTTTCCGATTTGCAATTTTATGTATATTCACAAAATTCATTGGAAAAGAAGCTAATTTTTTCTTTTCTTTATAATATGTTGAAAATATCAGTTTTTTTCTTTTGTTTTTGTAAAACATTTTTACAACAATAAAATCTTATTAAAAACAGAGACATATTTTCGAATTACTTCTCTGAAAAACTTTCTTTCAAGGCACTGTCGATTAACTCCTTGAAGGGCGGCGGTACATTATATATACCACTTAATTTTAATTCCCAAATGCCACTTCGGCACCAGAATTTTCTATTCTAATTTTGCTTTTTATAATGTACGCGAAGAAAAGATTTTACTTACTTTCATTTTAATTTGTTTCTTAATCCCGGTGTTAATCAATCATTTTAACATTTTAATAACAAAAGCACTTTGCCCCTGAAAGGATTAACAACGTAAAATATAAAATATATAATGTGAACATTTAAAAAGTTAACTGTCTTACTTTAAAGGCGACTAAAATAATGAAAAAGATATTACAAGTTAAAAATATACATTTGTTTAAAACTTCTTAGTACTTTCAAACTTTTCCAAACTCATCATCAAATACTATTTTAATAAATAAATTTGTTTATATTAATTTATGGAAATTTTTCAGAGAGAAGCATTCGCCTTGCATACATTATTTCAAATGAAAATCAAATTTCAAATTAATTGCTTAATAGGCGCAAAAATCAACCTAGTGGAAACCTAGTCCCGGCATGGATTTCTTTTTTTCACTAGGTTGGCCTTTGCGCCTATTATGCAATTAATTTGAAATAAATCTGTTTATTTGTACAAATACGTCACTTTGTTTTGAAAATGAGAGAGAGCTAATAATTATTAGAGTTGAAAGTGGAAGTAGCAGTTTCTTGGATTAAATTTAAATAGAAAAAATATATACTATTATTAACTGCTCATATTATATTGTCTCTTTCATTTTTAAAACAAAGTGACGTATTTGTATAAATAAACAACATTTAATTATTAAAATATTCTCTGATGATGAGCTTGAAAAAGCTTGAAAGTACAAAGAAGTTTTATATATAAATGTATATTTTTAACTTGTACATCCTTTTCATTATTTTAGTCTCCTTTTAAGTAGGACAGTAAACCTTTTTAAAGTTCACATTATACATTTTATGTTTGAATCAAGGTGAAAAATTACGTTTCGTCTTATGATTTTATTTGTAACGTAGGGTTAACAACGTTTTAGAACTAGAAAAGTCTGAAATTTTACTCAAGTTTTATAAAAAATATTTTACACCAGATATTTTATTAACCATTTCGAAAAATGGTTATTGTCCTCTGTCTGGGTAGGAAATCAAAAACATATCTGAAGCGTTTTATTGGTTCAATCCGCATTTTATTCGTTTTCTGATTGGTCTATACAGTAAGCTGTATTTTCCGGTTGCGTCTTTGACGCCTGAAAAGAAGCGAGTCGCCAGTAACAGCCAAACAAATGCTTGGAAATCTGACGATGGAAAAGCCTTTTCCCGAACAGCCAATGAAATACTTGGATAATACGTAAGTTTCAGGTGGATAATACGCAAGTTTTAGGAAATCTGAGGAGTTGCAGGCAATTTTTGTCGCTTGCAATTTTTACGTGTAATAACACTATTAATGTTTAATTCATGGCGTACGTAATGTATGATCAACTCCGTGCGATTTTTTATGTCTTAAATTTTAGTCTTTGAAAAAATCATTTTCCAAACGGTCGTTGTAATTTGTTAAATTGCTATGTTTTTTTTAACTGTTTACAGAGTTCGCACATTTTTACCACTAAATTTTAACAGTATTGTCAAAGTATTTCACTGCAGGAAAATTTTGCGAAATCTATGAAAAAAGGTGGTGATTACGAATTCTGTATTTTAAAAATCAAATGTAAATTTTCTTATTATTAATAGTGGTGCCAGAGTCCTTGGAAATTCCAAGGAGTGTGCGAACCTTGTGTTTAACTACACTGCTCAAAACAATTAAAGGATATTGCAGTTTTAGGTGGATTTTGTATCTGGTAAACTGTTTAGCTGATTGATACATGGTCGACAGACATAGTAGGTTATATGAGAATAAATTACACATGTTTGGCAGAAAAAAATGCATTTTATTGCGCATTTGTGTACTAAAGGAAAAAAACACAATTTTTGCATATGAGAAAAAAAGAATAAGAAAAGGTGTTTTCTTCAAAGAGAATCATTTTCAGTTGGGGTTATGGTTTCCACGGCCGGCCAGCAACGTTGAACACCTTTGAGGCATGGACTCAATGAGGCTATTAATGACGAGTTGGAGTATTCTGCCCCACTCTTCCAGAAGAGCTCTTTCCAGTTCTTGGAGAGTTTGTGGGGGTTGTTGGCTGCCAGAAACTCGTCTTCCTAGAGCGTCCCAAACGTGCTCGATTGGATTCATGTCTGGAGAATACGCTGGCCATTCCATTCGAACGATTCCTTCCTCGAAAAGGAAATCCTCCACCAGGTTTGCACGATGTGGCCTGCAGTTATCGTCCATTAAAATGAAGTTATCTCCGATTGCTGCAGCGGAAGGGACTACAATAGGTCTGAGGATCTCATCCCTATATCGGCGACCAGTCAGAGCTCCATCTCGAATGATGTAGAGGTCAGTGCGCCCGTCAATGGAGATGCCACCATACACCAACACTCCTCTACCGCCAAATCTGACACTTTCGTGCACGAACGCAGGATTATTCCTACTGCCACGGTCCCTCCAGATGAAAATACGCCTATTATCCGGATGCACAGAAAAACGGGACTCGTCAGAAAACACAATATTGCTCCATTCATTTCTCCTCCAGTTGACATGCTCGGTTGCCCACTCCCTGCGGTCGCGACGATGCCTTGATGTTAATCTAACACATACCATCGGTCGGCGAGCATACAGACCTACAGCATGGAGCCGGTTTCGGACAGTCTGAGTTGAAATCGTGGTGCCTGTAGCCGAGCGAAGGTGTTGTTGGAGAAGAGTAGCGTTCATGGTTCGGTGTCTCCGAGCTGTTAACGCTAAATACCGATCTTCATTGGGCGTTGTTGCCCGTCTACGACCTTGCCCTAGTCTTCGGCCTGCACATCCACTCTCCAAAAAACGGTTCCAGATCCTGGAAATGACACTTTGTGACACTCCAATGGCTTGCGCTACTTCGGCTTGAGTTTGGCCCCCTTCTAACCTACCAACAATTCTCAAAGCTTCTGAATCTGTCAAATGACTTCGCTGAGACATCGTACTCATCGAAATAAAGCAATCACTGAATGCCGATCATCCTTGTCTTCATTCTCTTTTATCCAGTTGAAAGTCAAATTTCATTCGCTGCCGCTGAAGCGACGTTTTTGACGTCGAACTTAAAATTTGCATACTCCACAGTTTGAAAACCAGAAAAATTTGCATTTGTGATTCTCTTCTTCTATTTTCGGCAAAAGAAATTTCGTTTATATCTTTATTTTATATAAAACTGCAAATATCCTTTAATTGTTTTGAGCAGTGTATTTCTTTTATGCCTTTTAAACATAATTTATAAAGAAATTTCTGATCCGAAGCGAGGTATATTCATTTGGTGGGGGTTCAAATGACCCCTAACGATCCTTCTAGTGTTAAAAAATAAAGAACGCTAAATGGATTGCTTAGAATCATCTATGCTGCACTATTTTAAGAATATATGCACGCATATTCCAGTTATACTTTGACTTATGAGCTGAACTTAATTTTATTCATTCAGAGTTATTTTTGCATCTAATTTTTGCAAAATATAGAACACGTAGTTTATAGTTGGAAGGAGGATTTATTTTATTCATTTTAAACATTACAGTTCTTTTGTGTAAGCTATTCAGTTTAAACTTTTCGAAATAGCTCTACTTCACAAATCCTCTTTCACATGAACTTAAGTGTGAAGAAGATTTTATAAATGTCGCAGTTGAATCCTTTTATGTTTCGAGATTTTTTGCTAGAAATGCAATTTTGGGTGAAGCATTTCATTTCCCAGAAAATTGTGAGAGAGCCCCATAAGTTGATTTCCATGAAATACTCTAAATTTGAAGAAATAAAATCTATTTTGAACTCAAGGATAAAATTGTAAATCACTATAGACTTGTAACTTTCAAAAATACTTATATCTGTTCAGAAGCCATTCAAGCATAGGTAGTAGAAAATTTTGTATTCCCTATATTTCATGCAGAGTGAAGTCGTCAGTTAATACAAGGTTTTCATTCACTTACTAAATACACCGATCGACGCTTAAATCCTCTATGTGAAAATAATAGTTGAGTCTTATAGATTTCACTCTGCTAAATAAAAATATAGTAACGGAATTACTGTATCACGTTCCACTCTTTTGATACACTGTTTTGCTTTTAAAATAAAGGTATTTTATATCTTGCTAAAACATAAGTGGAAATTTTTTAAACAATAAAATGTATATAATATGTAAATTACATGTAAATAAATGTATAACTAGGATTACCAGAATTAAAGTAGCATAGTAAAAGAAAATGTATTAGTGTATAGCAAAGAGTAAATTCGAACACGAAAGGGGGAGGGGGTCATAAAGAAAAATGCGCGATACAATTTCATGGTATACTTTTTGAATTTGATATCTAATACTGTGGAAGCACTTTTGTCATGATTATGATTAATATTATATTAATTATGACAATAGTTTATTAAGATATTATGATTAATTAGATATGATATATGAAATATGATTAGTTATGATTAATATCATTAATAATAACACAAAAAATTATGTATCTAATTACAATATTATAGCTTAAACTTGTATTATGTTGCCAAAACTTGAATGAAAACCGAGTTGAACGTGTTTTTGTCCCTCATGTGTAGATGGCGGCACTCGTGGTTTCTTAAATCGACTTTTTTGATTCATTTGATCTCAGTTCATTACCAATTATTTATTTTCACTAGATTGCAACGATACATTTTGTATTCAAATCATTGGTCAAATTTTCGACTAATTATCTCTTGCACAGGAAGCTTTCATCTCTGAACTTTGAGCATTTTTACCATCATATTTTCCTGAAGACGGCTGTAGAAACAGCTCGAAGCGTAGAAATTAACTTTTAGCTTATTAAAGTTCGTGTTTTGTGTATCATTAATTAGGGATTGACCGAAGCAGCAATTTTGCCGAATACTGAAGCTTCGGTACTGGGCAACCGAATACTTGAAACTTTTTAATACGCATTTTTGCATATATTAGCTTTTTTAATAAGCTTTAATTGAAATTAAATTTTCGATAATTTCATTCAGTTACATTTTTATTCTTAAATCTAATTACACAAAAAAATTTAATGACTTCTTTCCACTCACAAATTCATTAACTCATCACTTATTTTTTATTATTTTATCACTAGTCAATACCCAAAAATAACCTATGAAAGTATTAAACAATACAGGGTATTATTAAGGATAAGGATTGTCAGAAAAACAAAAGTTCATTTAAAAAAAAAGAAACAATGTTGCCATTAAGCTTATTTACTGATTTGTTCAACTCTAATTATAATCATATTGAATAGGAATGTTTTCAAAATACAAAAGGTGTATCAATTTGTACATTTAACTATTTTCTGTCAAACTATTGATAGAATATTTATATTTTGATTAATATTTTAACATTCTGGTGATGAAGATGAGAAATTTGAGCTATTTTGATATAATGGGTATAAAAGCTATTGGATAGGCATAGGGGTATACTTATTTGATGTGTGTATTTTCTTTTATATACACCTCAGACATACAGATATGAACTCTGATATACTTATTTGATGTGTATATTAAAGAAAATACACATTAAATAAATTTAAAAAAAAACTAATGTAGAAGTAAATAAAATTAAATGATAAGGGAAAGATGCGCATCTTCCTTACTTTTTTTTTCTCTGTTGTAGACGTTTGTTTTGATTTCACACCTATGTAGACTATTTTAGGATGGAAAAAGTTTTTTTTTTAATTAAAAATGGCCTTTGACTTGTCTTTTGTAGTGCAGCTGAACTCTGAAGTCATGCACATAATATTGAAACTCATTTTTTAGCCTATTCTACTGCTAAGTAAAAGAGAATTATTCTACTTCTAAGAAAATACTTATCTGCAACTATTCGGCCGAATACTTTTAAGTATTCGGCCGAAGCCGAATATTCGGTTTACATGCCGAACCACCGAATACCGAATCGACTATTCGGTATTCGGTCAATCCATACCATTAATCAAGATTGTGTTTTTATTTGTTTACTGTATATGTTTCTGAATGAGTTAACAGATTGAAATTTTTCTTTTATAATGAGAGTCCTTAAATAAAACCCAAACATAATCTAGGTATTATTTTATTTCTAAAACATACTTTTAATGACGGAAATGATTAATAATTTCATAGTAAACAACCTATACAGACATAAATAAACAATATTTTGGAATATTAAAGTGTTGTTAATTTATTATAGGGGTCAGGGTGGTCAAAATTTTACTTTAATTGTAAGCTTTTTCAATGAACTTTTCCCCTCAAATGTGTCTTTATAAAAAAAAATAAAAAATATTTTCAGATAAAAAATAAACTTGGAAATAAAATTAAATAAATTTTTAAATTAAAACTTTATTTAATTTCTGATATAAATGATGAACCACGTGCCCGATTTCATTACTTTTTTTCACTTTGCGTTCAGAAAAGATTTTCTTATTAATTTCTCTTCAGGATATATAAAAATATTATTTACAAAATGCACAATAAATGTAAAAGTAAAAGCAAAAAAAGAATTTTTCAGATTGATTTTTACTTTGATGGGCATATTTTCCAAATTTTCACATAAAATTGAAAACAATAAAGAAAATGTATTAAAAACATAACAAAGAATCTATAAAATTTCATATACATAACTTGCAATAACGTTCATAGCTTTTTAAATATCTAAAACTAAGTATTAAAATAATCCATTCTGAGATAAATAGGTAAAAATTGTTACACGGTGTCAACAAAAGGGGTCCCTGGTTTCAAAATGTAAAATCTCAAAAACAAAGATCGACAGAAAAGGGCAACATTGTCTTTCAATGTGCCCCACAAAAAGTAGTCAGAAGGGGTCAGATCTGGCGAATGTGGAGGTCAATCCATGCCTGCGCCAATAAACTTGGGAAAATTCAAAACACTTCAAAGCACTATTTATAGGCACGTATTTATAGTCACTACTGCGCCATTTGTTAATAGCAAAAATTGTTACAGGATGTCAACAAAAGGGGTCCCTGGTTTCAAAATGTATAATCTCAAAAACAAAGATCGACAGAAAAGGGCAACAATGGTCTTTCAATGTGCCCCACAAAAGTAGTCAGAAGGCTTCAGATCTGGCGAATGTGGAGGCCAATCCATGCCTGCAGCACTGAACTTATGATAATTCAAAGCATTTCAAAGCACTATTTATAGGCACGTATTTATTGTCATTACCGCGCCATTTGTTAATAGTAAAAATTGTTACAGGGTGTCAACAAAAGGTGTCCCTGGTTTCAAAATGTAAAATCTCGAGAACAAAGATCGACAGAAAAAGGCAACAATGGTCTTTCAATGTACCCCACAAAAAGTAGTCAGAAGGTGTCAGATTGGGCGAATGTGGAGGCCAATCCATGCCTGCGCCAATAAACTTGGGAAAATTCAAAGCACTATTTATAGGCACCTATTTATAGTCATTACTGCGCCATTTGTTAATAACTTTTGCAACTGTTTTCGAAATGTGTGTGTGAAATTCTTGCAGGTTTCATAATAATAATAATAATAAAACGTTTGTTGCATTCTTCTGTCGATCTTTGTTTTTGAGATTTTACATTTTGAAATCAGGAACTCTTTTCGTGGACACTCTGTATATCGGATGATGTAATCCCTGTAGTAATACACGGTTTGCTTTATTTAATTTATTTTACTTTGTAGTATTTTATTAGCAAGAAAAAAAAATTATTTATGAAATCATAAGACGAAATGCAATTTTCCATTATGATTCAAGCATAAAATATATAATGTGAAGATTAAACAGTTCACAGTCTTACTAAAAAAGCGACTAAAATAACGAAAAAGATGTTACAAGTAAAAAATATACATTTTATTTAAAACTTCTTAGTACTTTCAAGCTTTCCAAGTTCATTATCAGAGAATATTTTAATAACAAAATGTTGTTTATTTATACAAATACATCACTTTATTTTGAAAATGACAGAGCCAATAATTTTTAGAAGATTTCTTATTTTCAAAACAAAGTGACGTATTTGTATAAATAAACAACATTTAGTTATTAAAATATTCTCCGATGATGAGCTCGGAAAGCTTGAAAGTACCCAGAAGTTTTAAATGAAATGTATATTTTTAATATCTTTTATATATCTATATAAATCTATTTATAATATTTTTAATATTTGTAATATCTTTTAAAAGGTATATATAAATATTATACAGACATACATACAATAAATCGAACTGGAGTGAAAATTTAGCCAGAGCCAGGAATCGAACGCGGGACCACAGTATACAAGACTGCTGCTCTAACCACTGATTTTTCACTCCAGTTGGGTTTATTGTATTTATTGTATGTATGTCTGCATAATATTTATACAGTGAAACCTCCTTGTGCGCCCATCTCCATTAAGAGGCCACCTCCCTGAACAACCATTTTTTCATGGAACGAAATTTATTCCCATAGGCTCAATACTAATTTTACCTCCATTCAGAGACCATCCCAGAGAACTCACTCCATGAGCAAACCATTTCTTTGAAGAAATTTAAACAAATTCCGTTTTTTCCTAGTCGCTTGAAGAATGTTTTATTAGAAAAATAATTCCAGAGAGCGCATTATTCATCAAACTTCTAAACCAAGTTCAGATTTTATTATTATTATTATTATTATTCCGGTAACTTTTAAGTGTTTAAACCCCTTTGTGCCTTTTCAGGCAAAGAATTTAATTTAGATAACAAATTAAGAACGACGGTCAATAAACTCACCTGCCCTATTCTTTCAGGAAACTCTCAAAGAAATAGATAAATTAATGAAATCGTCATTATTTATTCCTGTCCAAAAAAAGAATACATTTATTTACTAAATTACGAAAGGACTTGGGAAAAAAAATTATAAAAGATAAAACCATAAAATCACAACAAACGTCAATGTATTCATTTTTTAAACTCTGCAGTAATTAACTTATGTAATTAACTTTTGTTTTGATACTTATTACTGTATATACTTTTAACTTTTGAATGCAGGCGTTATTTATGTGTGTATACGTGTTTTAATATATATTGTAGTATGTGTGTCTCTTTCATTATTTTAGTCGGCTTTTAAGTAAGACTTAACTTTTTAAAGTTCACATTATATGCACTATATTTTATAAAAAGTACTATTGAGAATTTTAACTCGTGCACTCCCCTTAAATGTCGGATTTTAAATGTCTTTTTAACACTTTCCAACATAGTTGAAACGGGTTTATGACTTCAGTTTGTGTGCCCTTCTGTGCTCTAACTCTCATAAATCTACTCGGATTGCTCTATAATTTTACTACGTTATTGTCATTTACTATAACGTCATCCCTATTGAAAATTAAGACTGCAGCCTTTAGGAACAGCCAAAAGTATTCGGTTGCATCACACTCAATGTGGAAAAATCGTTCGTAGTACATTTTAATCATGTTATACAAAACCGAACATAATGAAATTGAAACGCACTTATGAAGTTCACTAACACACGCATTCTGTGGAATATGGGGCGGAAGCCATTTATTATTCATTTACAGAGCCACACAAAAGAATTCCATTACATAATGGTCTGCGGAGTTAAACTCATTGCCGCGTACATTAATTATGTTACCTTATTTCAATTATACTGAAATCAATATACATTACTGAGATTTACTACAGCAATATACTTGAAGTAGAATATGAAGTGCACATAATTTATTTTACATACTGTATTGTTATACAAAAATGCATTGTTATACAAAGTTGAAAGTGTTTGTGAATTCGATTTACCTGGCCGTCTATCAGTCTACGCTATAACTCGCTTAAATATACTCTGATTTGCATGCAATTGTTATAGGTAAATGACGTTTACCATGACATGTTCGGTATTGAATAGGAAGTGTATAGCATTAATGGTTCATTTACAGGGCCACTCAAAAAATTCAATTAGATTAGGGTCAATGGCGAAAAAATTGTTTAAACTGTACAGTAAAACCTCCCTAAAGCGACCACGTTCCTTTCCAATAAACATTGCTCGCTCCGAGAGGTGGTTTCTTAATGGATGTTATGTTTAAATCTAGATTTTAATTGATGAAAAAAGGTAACAATTAATGTTACTTAAATTTATTTTTCACAATAGGGAAAAATATAATTTATGTATCAAAACAAAAGTTAATTACATAAGTTAATTACTATAGAGTTTGGAAAATGAATACATTGACGTTTGCTTTGATTTTACGGTTTTATCTACCATAACTTTTACTTCCAAGTACTTTCGAAGTTCAGTAATTAAATGAAATTTTTTTTGGACGGGAACAAACAATGACGATTTCATAAATTTATTTCTTTGAGAACTTCCTGACAAAATAGGGCAGGTGAGTTCATGGGCCGTCATTCTTAATTTGTCATCAGAGTCATTCATTTTGTCTAAAAAGACACAAAGGGGTTTCAACACTTAAAATTTACCTGAATAATAATAAAAAAACTTAGTTTAGAAGTTTGGTGAATAATGCGCTTTCCGTAATTATTTTTCTAATAAAACCTTTTTCAAGCGACCAGGAAAAAACGGAATTTGTTTCATTTTCTTCAAAGGAATGGGTCGCTCATGGAAGGAGTTCAACTGGGATGGACTCTGAATGGAGGTAAAATGAGTATTGAACCTATGGGAATAAATTTCGTTCCATGAAAAAATGGTCGTTGAGGGAGGTGGTCGCTCAGGGAGGTTTCCCTGTATTTTAATGACATGACGGTATTTCAAATGTATTGAAATTTATATAAATCGCTGAATACAAGATGATTACTCTAAAATAATGTTTTCATAGCATTTATCGTTCACTTACAAGGACGCACAAAAGAAATCGGTTACAATACTCTATTTTAGAAATAATGGGTGGAAGTGCGTTTTCAATTTCGGTATGCGCTTGTAAATAAATTTTTTTTTTTATATTTTACTACTCGTTTTGTATAAATTTTATACCTCGTATACAGAGCTGTACAAAAGAATTCACTAACCATTCTCCTTATGAGCAGAAATTGCTGAAGGGGAATTTTTCAACTGAGATATGCATTTCCTTACTGAATTCAATTTTTGCACGCATGTAGTTAGCAGATACAATCTATATATGCTATACAGAGCTGCTCAAAGAATTTGGATAATTTAACAACTGTAACAAGTTGGAAATTGCTCGTCAAACGTGGCAAATGAGGTGCGTTCGTACTATAACTAGTTTTATAAATATTTTTTGCACCGCATATCGTACTGAAAGTATATTTTGTGCATTTCATAAGTGCATATCAATTTCATTCTGTTCGAAAGGCTGTAAAATCATTAAAATGCACTTGCAATAATTTTTTTCCCATTGGCAATAATGTAACGGAAAACGGTTGACTGTCCCTGTAATTAAATTATGCATCCAATTTTCATAAAATATGAAATGACTCGATAAAATTTTGCAACAATTATATATTTAAAATTTCAGACCATTCGGTTGGGTAATTTTTGCTCTGTTATATGCGGACGGACGGACGGACAGACAGACGAACCGAACGACGACTATAGGTGCTACGTATTTATATAATTGCAAAAGCACCTAAAAAGGAATTGTTTAAATAGAGATTTCAAATGCGGTATGCGTTTCCAAATGGTTTGATTAGACATCCTATTTCAAGTTGTCAAATGGTGAGATTTTGTTAGACTATTCTGAATGTGTTGGAAAGTTTCATAATCTATGCCCGACGCATGATTTTTCATTTTTGTTTAAATTTTAAATTCTGATTAACAGTAACATGTTTAGTTATTTGAAAATAAACATAAATTTAACTAACATTCTCCTATGCAAGAATTCACAGCAGATTCTTAGGAGTTTCAATGATGTCATTTGGGACTTAAGACTCTACCTGATTAGAACACCGAAAAGGAAGACATTTCAATAGAGAGTCGATTGCTCTAATCGCACTCAGCAAATGTGCGTTTAAATCACAGATACCGGAATGCATTAATTGTAACAGAGATCACAAGATCGAGAATTGCTTGTAACGTGTTAGTAGTTGACCAATTACTTGTAGTCATGTTTTCAAAGGGAATGAATAACTTACGTACATAGATTTTCGCGTAATGAAATTGTTTCAAAAAGGCTGTTTTATGTAGTTTGTTACATCTAGTGCAGGAGATTAATTGAGATCAGTTAAGATAATTCTATTAGGTGACAAATATTAACACAAATTTTAATGATTTAGCAAGTGACCTTTTACTTTTAGCTCTCCGAGCGTCTTGCGGGCTTTCCTGCATTTTTTTATAAAACTGCTTATAAAAATAATCTTAATTAAAATTTTCTTTACCTGTTTGTTTCAAGAATACACTTCATGCTCCTTTTTAGGGTTCCGTACTTAAAAAGTAAAAACGGAACCATTATAAGATCACTCCTGTGTCTGTCTGTCTACCTGTCTGTCACAGCCACTTTACTCGTAAACTATGGGACGTGGAAAGTTCAAATTGGGGGAAATAATAAAGACTATTGACCCAAATATTTTCAGATTATTAAACATTGTCAAATATATTTAGGGAAAATGTAGAGGCTCTAATTACGTTACTTGAAAAAAAAAATTCTTTGTATATCGTGTGGGGTATCGTGTGAAAGCTTTCGTAACGCTGAACTCAAAAATACATTTAATTTTAGGTATTATAGTTTCAGAGATATTGTTGAAAACGTAGAGGAAAAATATGTTCCCCCCCCCCCCCCATCTATTTCCGAATCTACTGGAACTAAAATTTTGAAAAAATTAGAGGTAGTAGACGTTAACATAAACCTTGCAGGAAAATTATAGCGATCACCCTAGGTCATATAGTTTTTGAGAAAAGCTCATTTTTACAGTACACACCAATTTCGATTTGCAGGCATTCAGCAAAGGTGTTAAGGAGCGCTGGAGGCACTTATCGCAGCAGAAGTATCAAAGCACTGTTGATATTGATTTTTGAAAAAAGTCGTTGGTAATTAGCCGAGATATTAACCCTTAAAGATACGGACGGTTTGGACATACATAATGACAGGGGCGGTGTACTCTATCTACCATCAACTTTTAAAGCCCAGATAATAACTTTTAATGATATATTTGTGTAGTCTAATGCCGAGTAGCAGTATAAAAGCAATAAACGTCAAATTGTTAAAAACAAACAAATTTAAGGTGTCTTGTACCTTTTAAATGCGTCGAAAATAAACGAAAAACTTCCAAGTTTGAATTCGTCTATCTACAAACCCTTTTTATGTATAAACATGAAATTTTGGATATTGATTAAACAGATTGTGCTTTGTAATATGTTACCATTAGAAACTGACTAGCATTTTACAGAATTTGTGTGTTATTGAAACTCAAAATATCTATTTTTTTACTCCATGAATCACTGCGCGCATATCTGGAAAAAGTATATACGGATTGTCATGAAATTCGAATTAAACAAATATGTGTGTTTAAAATGATCTACTTTAAGTATTTGCAATGGTAATATTTTTATTTATGACTATTTTTATTCTTTAAAAATGTAAAATTTTTATTTTTAGCAATTTGTTTTATATATATATTTAATGAAATAATTTTGGCGTAAGAGTAGAACGTTATTTTAAACACACATATTTGTTTAGTATCTTTACCGAATTTCCTGACAATCCCTACATACTTTCTTATCATGTGTGCAATGACTTAAAGTAAAAAAAAAAGGAGCTATTTTGATTTCAACAATACACAAATTCTATAAAAGTCTAATTTCTAATGTTAGCATATTACAAAGCACAATCTGTTTAATCAATAGTCAAAATTTCCTGTTTATACATAAAAAGGTTTTGAAGATAGACTAATTAAAAACTGAATTTTTTCGTTAATTTTCGTCGCAGTACAAGACCTTTTAACTAGAATTAATCACATAAATACTATTGGATTCGCGACTAGTTTGCATTGAGTGGATCTCTCAATACGCCTCCCGTGTCTTTAAAAGTTAAAAAAAATCTATCTGGAAGTACGCGGCACGGGCCAAGGGGGCTTTGAAACTTCACGACCTTCTTTCGAAGCTTGCTTAGCACAATGCTACGTTTAAAATTTTAACAAGGGTTTTGTTTTAGCTACAGTGTAAAAGAAATGATTATTAATACGCTGAATTAGTTTTATGAAATGCCAAATGAAGTTTTACTTTTACTGTCAGTACCGAATTAAGTTAATCAGAAACAGATTAGGATAAGATTAAAAAAAAGTTATACAGAATGGTAATATTTGGTATTATTTAGTCTGCATATCTCTTTGAACTTTTATGGTAAACCCATTCGCACTTTTCTATTATATACATCTATACCCAACCCTACGTTGTATAGTTTTTTCAGTCTTTTTATTCTTTTCGCACCGTTTTTTTTAAATAATACAGTTAATAATTCATACATTTATTGTACGGAACCCTCTGAGCGCAAGTAATACTCGCACTTGACCGTTTATTTTGATGTACAGTCGTGGAAAAAAAAAAAGAAAACACCCCCTACTAACTCTTCAACAAATTATCGTAGACGGAAGTTACTGGTACCGAACGATTTGAAATAAAGTCTACTTTTAAATGACGTATATAAAATTTGCTTAGGGGGTCATCTACATATTAAAACGAATCCAAACTTCATTTATTTTTTCAATGGCAATACCTAATTTTAACGAGATATTTCAAATCTTCGGTTCAAAATATGCCTAGACACCAAATTTCAAGTCATTTGAATGATAAGTTTTTGAATTATAAACATTCAAAATTTAGTGCTTCTAATGTTACATTAGGTTTTCATATTTTTATTTATATCTTCTGAAATTATGCTCCTAATGTGCTAATTTTTTGTTTAGAAATAAAACTAATGTGCCCAAACATAAATACGCTGAATTTGCAATTTTTATAATTTTATGATATGAATTATGAAATTAATATTCGAAAAAATAATGAATTGCAACTTACAATTTTTTTGATGGATTTAGATTTATTAAGTACTGCTTTATTAAAATCCCAAATTTCACATTTTTCTTTCAAGTAGTTTTCAAATTATGCTTAAAAAACGGCAAAATGATGGTTTAAGGGGCCGTCTATGATTGAAGTGAGTAGATATTTTGAAATTTCTTCTGCTGCCTTGTTACCTAACAGACTGCATTGACTGCTTAAGGTGCCTTGATCAAGAAGGCGGCTCGATCGAGAACCCAACTTCAATTTGGATACAGCCCTTAAAATACGCTCGTTTTAAAATAATTAATTTCTCGGAAACTTGTGGTACGAATTGCATAAAAATTTGTTTTTAGGCTAATTGAAGGGTGTAGAGTTCATTTATGCTGTCAGAATTGGGTATTGCTATTGAAAAAAATGAAGTTATGGTTCGTTTTAATATGTAGATGGCCCCCTAAGCAAATTTTATATACATCATTTAAAAGTAGACTTTATTTAAAATCTTTCGGTACCAGTAACTTTCTTCTACGATAATTTGTTGCGGAGTTAGTAGGGGGTGTTTACTTTTTTTTCCACGACTGTACATCTTGAAATACAATTCTGTTTAAAATATTTTTGCCTACAACTGATTAAATTTGTTTTGGGGAAACTGAAAAATACGGGCAAATCGCTTAGAGGGTTAAACCCGCTGTTCGTTCCCCTTTCGTCTCTATAGGATCGTAAATGAAATTTAACTGCTCATAACATTTTTCTAAAAGTTGTTATTGCTCAAAATTTTAGGTATATGACAACAAAAACGTCAAATTTAAAGAAAAAACATTTTTTAGTAAAAAAGTTATGAGCAAAAAATTTTATTTTGTGTCTATAGACCCCTGAAGAATAGCAAGGTTAAAAATACCGATGGATTCAACCCGAGCTTATTGGGTTACAGAACGTAGTTAAAAAATACCTTTTGTAAATTTAAAACTACTAGATAACTTTATACTAATAGGATTTTTTAGGTTGCACACTAACAAAAAAGCATTTTTACATTAAAAACAAATAATGTATACAAATTAAGTTTTGAAATTTAACAGAGATACTTTCGTATTAGTCACATACCAGGAGTTATTAGCCAAAGAAATCGTCGAAGATCGTTATTTACAGCAGCTTTTTGTATTCCAATAATTTCAGTAGTTTAAGCACGCAGTTCAATTACGTGTCTGTTAAAATTGTATTTTATTTACATTATTTTCTTTATTGGTGAAGTTTTACTGTCATTATGGAATGTTATGCGAAAGCAGAGGCTGAACTATTTGCATTGGTTAAAGTGCAAACGGAATCTTTTGTTATCGGGCAGCACGCGTTTGAGAGAGTTTTTTTTTTTTAAGATCATGCGTAAAAATTGTTTTTAACATCATAAAAATAACCCAAGAAGCTCAAAATTCTCGGGCCAGCGATGGACAATTGTTAACTAATGCTGTCGAACGTTGGCCCATAGTAAGAAACGTACTATCGGCCAAGGAACCATTTCCCAACAAAGGCCACCAACAACGGTTCGACCATTAGCTGCTCAGAATCCAGTTCGGCTACGCTCCAAATCGAAGATGTGTCTGCACACCTTTCAAAATCATTTCCCAACCATTTCGCAATGCAAATAATCAACTTTCTATTTTTAACTTTTTAAATCGGTAAATATGGAAAAAATTAGCACATGTTAAAGGGGGCTCAGGGCTTGGTCGATACCGAAAAACATGTAAACAGGGCTCTCGCTTCGAATCCATATAAAAACAGAAGTATTCAGTGTAACTAATTTAACTTCCTGATATTTTTAAGGTACGTTTGTAGTCTTATAAAATTATAAAATGAAGTACGTCAATGTAATAAAAGAAAAAATACAGTAAAATCTATATAACACAATTTTCGAAAATTTAGGTGTCATATCACCACCCGAAAGATATTTTAACGTTGAATTGACATAAGAACCTAATTTTTGCTTTAAAATGATCAGGAAACTTTACTCTATAGAATGAATTAAGGATATAACTATCACTCAAAGGAAACCTTATTAAAAAACTCTCAAATTTGAAAATTTAAAAAACCATAAAAAATACAAGATTTTTTTTCCCTTATAAATGCGCAAAATATTAAGCTATCTAAAATATATTAATTCACTCTATAGATAATGATGTTATATGCATGCATGCAAAAAAAAAAAAAAAAAAAAAAAAAAATTAAGCCATTTCCATCAAATAGTTTTTTTTTTTTTTTTAATCTTACGGATAGTCGTCAAAAATCAAGTTTTGAGAAAACGCGACTTAAAGTTGCAATTAAATGGGTGCGGCTATGAAAGTGATTGTTACATAAATGCTTATCACTCCGTTAAAAATGCAAATATTTTTATGCGGTTTTTTGCACTGTGTTCAGAAGTAATTGAATAATCAAAATAGATAAAGAAAATCAATTTTTTGAAAAGTTTTCAAGCCCCGAGCTCCCTTAAAGGATTATTTAAAAAGTTATTTTGCGGGCTTGAAATCTTCTCTCCTGGGGGGTCACTTTTGAAATGATGCAAGTTAGGGTAAAGCTGAAACCTTTTTCTAAATATAGATTCGATTCTGACCCTCCAAACATTATTCTAGTCAACTGTATAATCAAAATTACCTAAGTAGTAACTTGTTTTTTCTACTTTTACATAGCTTTTCGCGGTTTTTAACCACTGTGCGATCCCGAGATCTTAAAAGTGTGAATTTTTTATTCTTTGCATTTTTCTTTGAAAAAGGTAATTCAAGCATTATATATCAAATATTTTTCGTTTCGCTTTTAATAATAAATGGACTTTTAATAATGCTTTTAAAAGGACTTTTAATAATAAAATATAAAAATATAGTAATCCCTGTAATTTCCCTTTTCACCTCTTTTATCCACAAAACTGGGGTAATTTAGTTGCTACCTTTACAAAAAAGGCAAACCATATAAAACTAATATAGTCGAAACTAATTCAAATTTTTAAATTCTAAAACTTTAAAATGATCCATGAAAATAACTTGTGTAAATTTCGTCGCCCAATGTTCCATATTCTAGGAAGAATAGGTAGAAGATACAAATATACAGTCCAATTTTATTATAAAAGGTACCGCCCCATGGAGAATAAATTCTTAAATCTACACCTGATGTGTTTAAAGTTTTAATTGGCAGTAGTTTTCTTTCATCGGCGGTTGAAGAGAATAGATTTATTTCAAATTACTCGGTGTATAACAACACAAATTTTAAAAAATCTTTTTAAATCTCATGAATTAACATTTGTGAAACATGATGGGGTTTTGGTCTTTTTTCTAACTGCCATAACTGGAAGATGATAAAAATAATTTATGTTCGGATTTTGTACACTTGTGTGATATGATTTCCTTGTATTTTTTGCTATACTTTAGACATGCTGTGAGAGGAAGAGTACTAATTCTCATTTCTAAGCTAATATTTCTTTTTTATTTTAAAGTGAACACTTTTGTATATTATCCTTTTTACTTCGATGATTGCACAGACATAATAATACGTAAATAAACATGTTCAACTAAGCATAATTCACAACAAAACATGCTTGGTTTCATGTAATTCAGTAATCGTAAACTAGCGCGATAAAAGCTAATTAAGTGTAATTTAATTTCTAAAAATACCTTTCTGCTTCAGAAATCCAAATAGAATCCTTAATTCAAAAAACAAAAGAAAGCAATTATTAACAATTCATTAACAAACAATTCGGAATGAAATAAGAATAAACATTTTTTTTTTTGCTCATTTAATTTCATTCTTAAGGTGAAAGATCAAATTTAGCAATTAATAACTTTTGTATTTCTTTATCTCACTAAATTAATTAAGTAGTGAGCAAGTAGTGTAGAAAATAATTAAACCTCATTGATTTAATATTGTTATTAAATATTATTCTCCAAATTTATCGGAGTATGATAGGTGTAATCAGATAAAAATATCCATTTAATTTTTTAACATGTAATAATATTATATGTTTGTCAACAATCAATTTCTCGTAATTAATTTTTTTATGTTCCAATTTGTTATAAATGTTTAAATCTGTTACAAGAAATATTTTCCACAGGAAATGCTTAAACATATTAAATCTAATTGTTTTTCACGAATAGTTTTTTAAAAACACAGTAGAATTCTTGTATTATAATAATATTTGAGATATATTTTAAGATTTTATTAGTTTTACGCATATTTTTGTAAAATTTATTAATTTATTCCGAAACCATTGTAAACAGCTAATTTTTACACATTATTATATTTTGGACAAAAAAAAAATATTGTTTTAATAGCATTTAACCTTTTGAAACAAATACCGCTCACTGATTCATTGTGCGACAATAATCGATAGATCTTTCTTCTGCAGGGTGACAAAGAAGTCGTGAAAAAAAATTTAATACTTACATTTGGCAGAAAAATAAATAAATATATAAATAAAAGAAAGGGAGAGACTCTCCCATACATTTCAATCATCAAATTATGCCAAAAAAAAATGGAAATAAACATTCGTCTTTTTTCCCATTTACGTTTAAACAATAAGCTAAGATTGTCGTTTTTATGATGAAATTTTCAATAGAAATATAGAGTAAAACTTCACTAAAGCGACCACGTTTCGTTCCAATAAAAATGGGTCGCTTCGAGAGGTGGTCTCTTAATGGAGGTCATGTTCAAATCTAAATTTTAATTGTTGAAAAAAGATAACAATTAATGATACTAAATTTCATTTTTCCCAATAGGAAAAAATATAAAAATTTAAGTATCAAAACAAAAGTTAATTACATAATTACTGCAGAGTTTAAAAAATGAATACGTTGATGTTTGCTTGATTTTACGATTTTATCTTTTAAAACTTTTATTTCCCAGTCCTTTCGAAGTTCAGTCAATAAATGCAATTTTTTTTGGACGGGAACAAATAATGACGTTTTGATTAATTTATCTATTTCTTTGAGAATTTCCCGACAGAATAGGGCAAGAGAGTTTATTGACTGTCATTCTTCCTTTGTCATATCTTTGTTAAATCCATTGCCTAAAAAGGCAGGAAGGGGTTTAAACACTTAAAAATTACCGGGATAAAAAAAAAATCATCTAAACTTAGTTTAGGAGTTTGATGAATAATGCCGAGATTATTCCGGAATTATTTTTCTAATAAAACCTTCTTCAAGCTATCAGGATAAAACGGAATTTTCTTCAAAGAAACGCGTCGCTCATGGAGGAATTTCATCTGGAATGGTCTCTGGATGGAGGTGAAATTAGTATTGAGCCGATGGGAATAAATTTCGTTCCATGAAAAAATGGTCGTTCAGGGAGGTGGTCGTACTGGGAGGTTTCACTGTACTTGATTTTGACATTATCTATATAATAAAAGCCCAAGTCATGTGACTGTCATCAATAGTTCCGGGCTACCCGCTTCGCTTTTTCTATGCCAGGCGGCGAATTTAGTAAGTTAATGTTAGACGGGAGCAGGTGATAAATCGACAATATTGTTCCATCGCCATCATGTCATCAGTATTATTACAGTCCATTTCATATGACTGTCTTAAACAATTTTTCGCGAAGTAAATTAAAACAAAGCTTTGATGTTGAAATTAAATGTCATGGTTTATGGTGTTATTTATTACATTTCTTTTTTATTTTATTTTCTTATTTTAAAGGAATAATTGAGTCATAAATTTTAAAGATTTCAATTTCTAATTAAAGTTATGCATTTTAAATAAAATAAGTTAAAGTACTATACTTTAAATGAAATTAATGAAATACGAAAAAATACGACGGCAACAATGTTTGGCGATTTATCACCTGCGCCGGGCTAACATAAAAATGCCGAGTTCATGATTTCTGTATCAGAATCTTCGAATTCGGCGAAGGATTAAGCAAATAAATTAAATTATGTGTAAAAGTAACGTGATACAATGCTTAGCATACATTTAAGGGAGACCAAACTGGTCGTCAAGGGCGGATAGGTCGTACTGGTTGGTACTACTGAGTCGTACTGAGGTGGTCGTACTGAGGTAGTCGTACTGGGAGGTTTCACTGTACTTGATTTTGACATTATAATTGAATAGTTCAGCAACTTTTATCTAAAGTTATTCAGTTAAGTATTTTTAGAATTATGGAGTTTTAGAGTTTGGTACTTCTAATATAAAATTGATTTGTGATCGTTGAAAAATAGATTACAATGCAAATAGTTTCCATGGAACTATTCCATTTAGAACTATCCATTTGGAGGAATGAGGTTTAATTTTTTAATCTCCTATTTTAAACTTTTGGAAATTAAGTTTTTTTTAAAAAATTCATAGGTTACAATTCATAAATTAAAAAAAAAATATATATTTTATAATATAAATCGATTTTTACGAGCTGCAAGTAATGGGATCCAAAATTAGAGCCCATTTTGCTGAGTAGATTTTGAGTTAGTAATAAAAAGACTACCCACGACGAAATCTGTTTTGCAACAATTACAAATGGCAACATTAGGAGTTCCCAAATTTAAAACTTTTTAATTCCTAAACTATTTGGAAATGAGGAATGAGACTTAATTTTTTAATCTCCTATTTAAAACTTATGGAAATTAAGTTTTGTTTAAAAATTCATAGGTTACAATTCATAATTTAAAAAAAAAAAATTATAATATAAATCGATTTCTACGAGCTTCAAGTAATGGGATCCAAAATTACAGCCCATTTTGCCAAGTAGATTTTGAGTTAGTAATAAAAGGACTATCCACCACGAAATCTGTTTTGCAACGATTACAAATGAATTTAACATTAGGAGATCCCAAATTTAAAACTTCATAACTCCTAAACTACTTGAGAGAATGATACAGTAAAACCTGTGTAAGTTGACCACTTGCAGGACACACTTCAGTGGTCAACTTAGAAAAGGGTTCAACTTATAAAAGGTGATGATATATTTTTTTTAATATTATTCATGCCATATCATTTTTTCTCAAAAATATTTTATTTATTGACAGGGCTTTAAAATAATATTGTATTACCGTGCATATTTCTAACACCTTATAAAAGAAAACATTAACAAGAAGAATGAATTGATAGTTGTGTATAAATTTTAAAATCAATTAGTTTTATTACTAATTAAAAAGAAACAATCAATTTGTTAGTGATTCTTCAAACCATACCAGCTATTACACATAATTTATAAAAAAACATTAAAAAAACTTATTTTTTTCGCATGTTCTGACACATACACATTCTAAAATTTTTAAATTAAGTTTGTCATTTGCATTACCTATTTGTCCTAGAAAAACTCTCTTATTGTAGTTTGACGCTGGTTTATGGACTTTACATCAGCCCAATGTTCTGTACTACAACACAATTCTAGTGTAACTCATCGTTGTTACAAGTGCCACAAACTATTGGAACTGGTGGAAATATTTCTGCTTACCAATTAACACCTGGGATTATTGAAAGAAAGGAAGGGATAATAAGAGAATGGGGAATAGGAGAAAGAAATTTAGAATCAAAGAATGGAGTGGGGATGGGGGGGGGGGGGGTTGAAAAGCCAAATCCACAAGAGCAAGAATATAAAAATAGGTAAGCCTTGAATTATTTACCTACACCTATCGCTACTGAAAGCATTTCCCAAGTTAGTAACTATTTCACCCTTTTAGAAATTCTAGTTAAAAAGAAAAAAAATAGAAAATTTCATTTAGAGTTCCATTTTTTTAATAACACATACTGGATAATTGCACCATAAAATGTAATAAATAAAGACACAATATTGCGCAATGGTACACAAAAGAGGAACTTAGTTAAAAGTTAATTTCTACGTTTCGAGCTGTTTCTAAGCCGTCTTCAGGAAAATATGATGGTAAAAGGCTCAAAGTTCAGAGACGAAAGCTTCCTGTGCAAGAGAAAATTAGTCGAAACGTGACCAATGATTTGAATACAAAAATGTAGTGTTGGAATGTAGTGTCCCCAAAAATCTAGGGAAAATAAATAATTATTAATGAACTGAGATCAGATGAATCAAAAAAGTCGATTTAATAAACCACGAGTGCCGTTATCAAATACAAAATACAGCTCTTTCTATGTTCTGCTTAGCTAATGAAATCTGCCATATTAACTTTGCTGAAGCAAAAATTATAGTTCCGTGCAATAACGCCTTTGAAAGTAAAATTAGAGAATCAGTTGAAATCATTGCACGTTTGAAGATAAACCTTGTAATGATAATTTATCCTATAATATCCCAAAAATCTGACATAATAACATAAAGTCATAATTCTACATCTAATTGCAATATTTCAGCTTAAACTTGTATTATGTTGCCAAAACTTGAATGAAAACTCAGTTGAACGTAGTTTTGTCCCTCGTGTGTTCATAACGGCACTAGTGGTTCCTTAAATCGACCTTTTTCATTCATCTGATCTCAGTTCATTAATAATTATTTATTTTCACTAGATGGCAACACCACATTTTTGTATTCAAATCATTGGTCAAGTTTCGACTAATTTTCTCTTGCACAGGAAGCTTTCGTCTCTGAACTTTGAGCCTTTTACCATCATATTTTCCTGAAGACGGCTTAGAAACAGCTCGAAACGTATAAATTAACTTTTAACTTATTAAAGTTCCTCTTTTGTGTACCATTAAGCAATATTGTGACTTTATTTACATTTTTTTTTATTCATGATTTGTTAGCTTTTAGGATGGTCAAGTTATAAAGGGTTTTGATGGGCATTTTATAATAGTTCTAGTCAAATTTGAATAATTTCGGTGAACAAGATACAACATAGACACGTGGTCAAGTTACAAGGGGTTTGTGTTATAGTTTTGTATATGATAAATTTGGTTCCTGACAACAGAGATCAACATACACAGATGTTCAACTTAGAAGAGCGGTCAACTTTACATGTTTTACTGTATCTTGCTTTATATCCCGAGGTAAAATGTACAAAAAAGTCCAAATATGGTGTGATAGTTAGATGATTGTTATGAAATGAGTAGAATGGGTAAAATATCACAATGGAGATGAACCTAAGCTTAATCATTTAAACGTAAATGAAATAATTAGAGTGCAAATACATAAAAAAAAAATAATACATGCTTTCATTAAAATTCAGAAAAATGTAGAACTACATATTTTTGAATGCACTACCAAATTTGGCCAAAATTTGGCGCTATTGTGTTAAGTAACCTTGCCATTTGTACTTTTCAACAAATACTCGTTGTTGAAACTGATACGCATTTCTCCATTGGAAATTAAACTATAGTTAAATAAGTGTTTAGTTTAAGAAGTGTTTTGCAATGTCTTTCGAAAACGGAAGGCGCTTGGCAGTAGAATACGTACTTTGAGGTCAAATTTTGAAAAATTACGAAACACTTGTTTATTAATTTTAGTTATAGCATAGGCTTGACAAGCTTGAAGATTTTAGTTCCATTAGTTTTTAAGATAGTTTTTTTCCCATTCGTTGCTCCTTTTAAGGATCAAATAATAATATAAAAAAATCTTTAATTCCTATATTGCCATCCGGAACACATATACATTCCAAATTTCAAAGCTCTGTGCCAACAGGAAGTGGGTGAAAAAGGATTAACAAAATTTGATTAACAAACAAAATTGTATGTTAACAGAAAACATGTAAAAAAAAAGAAATTTCCTGTTGAATGGCTATTTTCATATTTCTCTGTGACAATTATGAGAATAAAATATGCGGTATAAAAACAGAGTGATCTTCTCTGCCCCCCCCCCCCTCCCTTTATTGCAGTTGTATATACGATTCAAACTACAAACATGATGCATGTTTGAAAGAGTGATAATTCTGAGAAACAAAAGTGTAAAAAAAAATGAAAGATTGTCTCAGGAAATACAGTCAAAATTTAATATATAACCTTGGCTATACGCTTGAATGCATTTTACCACATTTGATGCTATTCTTCTTAATGTTCAAACGCTTATGTTTTGAATCTAATTTTGAATGCTTGCTTTAAAGTACAGTCGAATCTCTATTTAACGAAACTCTATTTTGCAAACTTTCCCTTGGAACCAAGAATATTTTGCGAATTTCTTCGTAAAATAACCTCCAAATAGCGAACTGCATTCTCTATTTAATGAACTTTTTCTTGTGATCAAAATTTTTTTTCTCTCCATTTCTCAAAATATTTCTGGACATTTCAAACTTATTCTTTCTTTAAACACATTTTATGATGTTCAATGGCCTTGAACTGGATTTACCAGGCTTCTTCTTTGTCAGCAGTGAGAATTCGGTAAGTACGGAGGACGAAGACGATAATCCCTTAGGGTAACTTTAAAAAATGTGGATACAGTGAGAAAAAGGGAAGAAATTAACCATGATGTGCTGATTGATGATTGTATTTCACTTAATTCTGAAACTGAGACATTGGAAACACTATCCGAATTGGATATTTTCGACTGTATGAAAAATAAAAACAATACAGCAATGAATTGCGACGAAGACGAATATGATGGTGATGGAAATGGTCGTTATGCAGGAATTAACAAAACTTCGTATGATGAAATGCTAAAATCATTTGAAACAATCCGACGCCAATTATAGTTAGAAGAAAATACGCATGAAAGTGTTTTTGGTGAATTGCAAAGATGCGAGACGTATTATGAGAGAAAGCACTTTTTTAAATAAAAAAACTCAGGCAAAAATAACAGTTTTTCAGAAATTAAATTTAAGGACGCATATGTTAATGTATGGTTAAAATTATTTGTTATAATAATAATAAATACGATAATGTCATTAAAATTCGTTAATTTTAGTGTGAAATTATTTACTTTAAACAGAAAATACAGTGTATTCCCGGACAATGTTTTGTTTTCCTTGCAGATTTCAAAGATTTAAACACATACCAAAAATGAATTGATGATGGTTATTGGTGGGTAAAATAAATAAAACAAATCGAAATAATTTATTTAAAAAAATGTGATTAATTACTTTTAGTAAAAATGTTTAGTATTTATGAATTTAAAATATGTTTTATGTAGTTTAAAGTATTTTAAAAGGTGAATCTCTATTTAACGAATTTTCCATATAACGAACTTTTTTCCGAGATTTAGCGACTTCGTTAAATAGAGGTTCGACTGTAATTGATAATACAGAACTTAAGAAATGATAATATTTTTTTTACTCAAGTTTTATTCTGCATTTCTATCAATAATACATTTCAGCCACTTCTAATAGCACAACTATTAAGGTGTTTCCAGTTCTTGAATAACATGCACGCATACGGTAACAATGTAGATTGAAGTTCGCCTATGGCTTATGTTTACTGTCTTACGATAAGGAATTGCGATCAAGGCTTTTCTATACTCGCCGTTGGTGACTACGTTATCTTAATCTTGACTTCCTTCATTTTGTTAGGGTTAAGAATAAGCGGACCATCACTTCTTTTTTATCGTAAAAACTTCCCGATTCTCGAAACCGTGTTACCAAATGATACCGTTTTGCTTTTTTTGACTTAAAAACATTTTTGTACGTGTCTTTAAACGACGTAAGGGTTTCTGCAATAGATATTGACGACGAAAACAAATCGTTGACAGAAGAGTGCTAGGGGTTAAATTCTTGTTATATTGAAACTGAAAAATTGACAGCAAATATATTTTAAAAACACTTTCATTAAAAAAAATAAAAACAGGGAAATTGATTACTTCGTTGAAGAGATATTTGGTCACCGACTTAAAAATATGTTCTTTATAAATCGCATTTAACCTTTTGAAACTAATACCGCTCACCGGTTCATTGTATGACCACAATCGCTAAATCTTTCTTCTACAGGGTGGTCAAAAAGTCACGATACCCATGAAAAAAAACATTATTAATTTTTTGATATTTTATTTAACTACAAACATGAGCTAAATTGAAAGAGGTATAATTCTAAGACAGAAAATTGAAAGAAACATTATGATTGTCGCAGGAGATATTGGAGATTATTTAAAATGCGACCTATTTAATAGGAAATATGCTGACATGAGTTTTACCAGTTTCGATGCCATTCCTCTCAATATTCAAATGCTTATGTATTTGTATCCAATTTTGAATGCTTGCTTTGAAGTAATCGATAGAATGGGGATTTTCGAATGCACACTAGATTTTAGTTACCATATAAGAAAGAAGACAGGGAATGACAAATCCGGTGTATGGTTTCTGTATTAAAAACTCATTAAGTTAATGAAACATGTCTTTAAAATTTTGAATTTTAATTATGTATTGTTTTTATTAATAAAATACGTTATCAAACAGTTCTGTTAAAAAAAGAAAAGAATTTCAGAAATGACAATTTTTTAAAAATGTTTTCTCCATTTCTATAATTAATACCTCTCAGTCACTTTCAGAAATGCATTTTCTAAGGCGCTTTCAGTTCCTGAAAAACATGGTAAGAATTCAGATTCAATCAAAGGTCTAGTTACGAAAGCATGCTCGATCCTAACATTTTCTCCTGCTTAAGAATATTTAACCTCCATCTTCCACAAAAGCAACGTCTGTTACAGGTAACAGCAGAAGCCTCAACAGAAGTTTTTACTGCTATATGAATTTCAACAATATAGTACTGACATGTATCGAAAAATACACCCATTAGTATGTCGGATTTTGTGCATTTTTTTTTTCAAGATACGCGAACTTTCGATCACCCGGTATAAATGCTTAAACATTTAAAATAATCTTCGAGAGAACATTTGTCTATGTCAGGCATTCAGAAAACACACAAAAAATGCATTTTTTTAAGGCCAAAAAATATAAATTCCCAAACCTCTTTAATCAACAAATGAAATTGTCAAAATTTATATAATTCACACGGAAAGTTACAATGCATTTGTAACGTGTACCTTAAATATAAAATAAAAATTGTGCATATTTATGTCCTTACATGTTTTTTGTTCACTTTTTTCTATTAATGACTCTTACAAATTAAAATTAGGGGATTACGTTTATATATACGTATATATAAAACTTTGGATGTATTTTCTGCTTTAAAAAAATACTTGTAATTACTTAAAACAATTTACTTAAAAATTATGTTTCACTAGAAAAAAAAAATCAACTTATATTATTTTTAAATAATTCCTCTTTATAAATTTTAAATAACTATAAATTTAAGCAGCAATTTTTCATTGTTCAATAATTATGATACTTTTTTTAATTCGAAATACGATTAAAAAATACTTAAAAGAGATTTCACAACTTTCTAGACAAGTACACAAAAAAGGTTTCATCAAATTCATTTTGCCTATGTTCTAATTATTGATTTTACGACATACTTTATAAAAAATATGAAGATCGAAAAAAGATAATTAACGTTTCGATTTTTATTTGATAATTATATTTGAATTTTTTTTTAATTTTATTTGATAACTATTTTCACATTTTTTTTTCATTCTTCATATTTCACAATTTTCATGAGAAAGACATTCGAAGTTTGAATATTTTTAACCCTATTTGGAAAAAAAACAGGCTTGAAGAACAACAAAAAAGTCATCATTACATTAAAAATCCATTTAGCGATCTCTGATGTTCAAAAATACTCTGCTAGTTATGAATTTATAGTTAATATGGAACGGTGTTTTTAGATTGATTTTTTGTTAACATAAAGTGAAGAAGAATATTCGAGCTCTTCCAGTTTCGCCGATAGTAACAAAATTTCGAAAAATTAAATGTCAAATAATAAACAAAATATGGGTTGCTATCCAACGTATAGTTCTTTATTAATAAATTTAAACATAATTTAAAAATAAATCAGAAAAATAAAACTACGTTTCGGTTTAATCTTAAAAACCATCCTCAGTAGCCAAACGATAATCGGAAAAACACTCAGTCTAAAAATAATAATCGGTAGGAAGCAATATACTTGCTACATCGTCAAAAACTATGTTCAAACTGGAAGAAGCAACAGAAACTTAAAAAATCCTTTAAAAACAACTCCAGTGGCGCCATCTGTTATTGAAAAAAATTAAAAATGCGGAGATGCAACTGGAAAAACGTAGAAATTTCACATTCCTTTCAAAATGTTAACCCAGATTTCAGGAATAAGAAATTAAATACTATCATTATATATTTACTGGTTTCTTAACGAATTTCCATAGATTCACGAATAACTGATTTAAAGGGAAAATTTTGTATTGAAATAATCTTATCTGTGTCAAAGTCGATAAATGAAATACGTCCATTAAGGAAAATCCTTGACAGTGCTGATGAAAATATATTATACTTCAAATAATTTTTATGTTATTTTAATCTTTCAAAAAAATCAACGTTTAGTCATACCAATATATGAGGAAACTGAACAGTCGGTAAACTTGAAGGGATCTCGTAAACCCCGGGGAAATGTCAACACCCACTTTTTTTCGCAGGAATTAATAAACCATGACACGAGGCCAATGCAAATTATCACGTAAGTTTTATGTCATAGTACGTTCTTAGTGGATTTGACGTTCACATCTTGAATTTCAAGTATCTCTACAGACAAAATCCCATTGGGGTGTGTTCGACTTATCGTGCCAACTACGTAAACGCGAAATGCTAATAGATAAAAAAGTCACCAAACTGTTCTTGCAGCACGCATGGACTACTAAATGTTTTTCTTTGAATTTATTTTATGGTGCTTTACTACAGGTGTCGTTTCAGAGCCATTTTTAGTTTTTACCTGTGAAAATCAATTTGCATTGAAAATTTCTGTGTACCCAGGTCAAAATTCATCCTTGATAGACGAGCATTAAATGCTGTATCCCAGCAAAGTAAAATAAAATAAACTACCATAACACATTTGCTGGTTCCACCATAATTACCAGCAAGTCATGGTATGTATTGGAACACTTTACTGCTTTGCCAGCATACATAATCCAGCTTGTGTTGCTTGAATATATTGCTGGCATAGCAGCAACCAAGGCCACCCCTTGCTTGTAATTTCTGCTATTATTCTAGCTGTAATTCACAAGAACCATATACTTTTTTTTGTTGTTATTCTAGCATTACATTTCTACCATCAGTTGCTTTTAATTTTCTAGCATCACTTGCTTTTAATTTTTACTATGCTGGCATCCTTTTTCTAGCATCCCTTGCTTTTAATTTTTGCTATTCTAGCATTACTTTTCTAGCATCACTTGCTTTTATTTTTTGCTATTCTCCCAGTTAGAAAAAAAGACGTGTTGCCGTCATCTTTGGAGAATTTCTAAAGTACCTCATTTTTTTAGAAGGCGAAAGTTAAGTCGGATTTTCTTTTCCTCTGAGGAGGATTGAACGCACTACCTCCGGTTTGGGAACAGAATTCTCTACTGACTTCGCTACTGAGGTCGTGTTTGTAAACGATTTTAAATGCGTGTAATGGGCGATGAGCTCATTCTGCTGTGTGTTGATATTTTTATATGAAAGAGGGTGAATTTATTCATGCTGTTATCCACCAAATTTCAATTGATAAGGTTAATTTATTATTAGGGTTTTTTTCTATGTTTAATGGATAATCAGAATATGGCTTGGTTAATATAATTCATTAGTGGAATTTTCTTTGCTTAATGAATGGTTTGAATATGGTCATAATTATTTGTTTCAGAAAGAAAAATTTGACGTGTATTTAGGATCGAATTTATCAATTTCAGGTGTGGGTTAAGATTTTAAAACTTTAGTCGTTATTGGAGGGGGTAGGATTAATTATATATATATATTTCAATTCGATTGTTATGAACTTATGTCTTAAATGAAACAGTGTTCCTTGAATTTTGAAATTTAACTAATTAAATTTTTTTTTGAAAAGCACGGATTTTTTTTGTATAATTAAAATAATTAAACACTAAGAGAATGAACAGAGAAGAATTTTACGATGGGGGAGTGGAGGGGTCGTGCGTTTCCTAAAAATCCTCTATGGAAATTAATTTTCAGTATTTTTTTTAGATGTATGTGTTAAAATTTTATCTAAACCGGGGTGGGGGCACTTTTTCCCAATAAATCCTTTATAGAAATAAATTTTCAGTTTTTTTTTAGATATATGTGTTAAAATTTTATCTAAAAGGGGTGGATGAAGGCAGTGTTGAATTTACGTTGTAGTGGTTCAGAAAGGAAATCTACCGCCCCAGGATTTTGAGATTTAACAAACTAATATTTTTTCTCTGATTTTAATAAACAGTAAATTTAATATTTTCAAGAAACTTAAAAGTATTAAATACTAAGAGAAAGTGTAGCTATGAATTTCCTTCCAATTCAGGGGAGGGGGGTGCTTTTTCCTTTTAAGTCTACCATGGAAATTATTTGTTATTTTTATATGTGTTAAAAAATTATTTCAAACGTACTCAAGGGGCTGTGTTTAATTCAGTTGGCGGTGACACAGCCCCCCCCCCCTCCCAGCTTTTGAAATTTAATAAAAAAAAAATTATTTTCTCCCATTTTTAAAGATATAAAAAAATTATAATTTACAAATAACTTAAAATAATTTAACAGTAAGAGGAAGATCAGTTTAAAAATTTCCGTTGGGGTGGGGGGAGTTACTCTTCTATATTCGCTTTGGAAATTAATTTTTAGCTCTGTTTCTTTTGATATGTTCTTTTGATGTTTAGTTCTGTTTCTTTAGGTGTTAAAATCTAATCTCAAATGGGTGGTTTAAGACAGTATTGAATTCAGGTGAGGGCTAGCGGGCCCCGCGGATTTTAGATTTTAATGAACAAAATTTTCCTTTTCTCCGTTTTTTTAAAGACATACTGCAGTTTTTTCGAGTAAGTTAGAATATTTAAATTCTAAGAAACAGAAGAAAAAAATTATTTTATAGGCGGGGGAAGGGGTGGGGCTCCCCTAGAATATTCTCATAGAAGTTAAATCCCTCATAGAATTTAACCCACCCCCATAGAAGTTAATTAAAAAAATAGAAGTTATATTTTACATCTTGCAATATTTTACATCTCGCTTAAATTGCAGTGTACAGTCAAACCTCCATAACGCAAACTCCTGAATATTCCGTTAAGGGAAGAGGGCTTAGGTGATCCATTAATTCTCCCTTGAATTTGAAATTTAATTTTTTTCTCCGATTTTGAAAAACAAATTGAAATTTAATCTTTTCTCTTAGCTTAAAATAAAACAGAAAGTAAAAATTTTCAGTTAGGGGGAGGGGGACGGCGGTGGAAGAGAGCTATTATCTCTCCCCGGATTTGAAAATTTAATTTATAATTAAAATTCTATTTTCTTCTATTTTCAAAAACATAGTCAAAGTTATACTTTTCGAGTAACTAAAATAAATAAATAAATAAACATTTGATGCTTGCAAGCATTAACAAGCACACAATGCTTCATTGAGGTACCTACTTCACCATTACTGGAAAGAGACTTGTGTATCAAATTAGCACATCTTAGTGACACATAGTACGTCATGCTGTTTTCTATCAAAGCAGGTTTCATAGCATATTATGCTGGTAAGCATAAAAATGCATATAATAGCATGTAAACGTACCTACCTCTCCATGCTTTGACAGAAGCATAAACAGCAAATAAGTACATAAAATGCTTTTACATAGCTTCTCATGCTATTTCTCCATGAGCTGGCTGCATAGCATATTATGCGGGCAAGCATAAAAAAGCATATAATAGCACGTTAAGGTACCTAGCTCTCTATGCTTTGAAAGAAGCTTAAACAGCAAACAAGCACAAAATGCTTGTACATAGCTTGTCATGCTATTTCTCCCTAAGCCGACTGCATAGCATATTATGCTGGCAAGCATAAAAAAGCATATAATAGCACGTTAAGGTACCTAGCTCTCCATGCTTTGGAAGAAGCTTAAACAGCAAACAAGCACAAAATGCTTTTACATAGCTTGTCATGCTATGTCTCCCTAAGCTGGCTGCGTAGCACATTATGCTGGCAAGCATAAAAAAAGCATATAATAGCACGTTAAGGTACATAGATCTCCATGCTTTGGAAGAAGCTTAAACAGCAAACAAGCATAAAATGCTTGTACATAGCTTTTCATGCTATTTCTTCCTAAGCTGGCTGCATAGGATATAATGCTGGCAAGCATAAAAAGCATATAATAGCATGGAAATCTCGCAGACAAAGCAATACATAGCAACAACTAGCATATTTTTGGTGCCGGTATTAGCAATAATTTTGACCTGGTTGTCGACACTTGAAATTTTTAAGATTTTAGTACTGTAGCTTTAATAAGATTTAGAGTAGAATGGGGTACACAATCTGAGTGTTGTTCTGCACAATAACCTCGAAAACATACCTTAAAATACTCGATTCCAAATTGGCGTAACCTCTTCTCTAACTGAGTCCACATATGTTGACCTCTGTTCTTTTCCTCATAAACACGTAACTCTTTGATTTTTTTTTACATTTTGACTTCCTTTCTTAATAGCTGAATGTCTTTTGCTTTAAAATGAAAACAATAAATGATTCTGATTTCCACATAAAATAAATGTTATTTTCATCTGAGTTTTCAAAATGTCTTCAAGACAGCCCTGCAAATAGAAGAGTCTTAAATTTAGACACATATGTGACTGAAAAAGAATTTTAGACACTTAAGTGTCTTAATCTGAAAATTAAGACACTATAGATGTCTTAATTTAAGATACATAAGCGTCTTACTATGACCAGGGTGTAAACGAACTGAGAATAATGTCTAAAATATCCGCAAACGTCTTATTTTAAGACACTTCATTGCTTTAAACGTGTCTTAATTTAAGACGTTTTGATTCTTCCGACGCAATAACCACCAGGGGGCACTAGCACTCCCAGTTGCGCATGCGTTTTAGATGTCTTCGTTCGAAGTGGTATACGTTGTAATTCAAACAAAGTTTGTTTTTATGTACGCGTGTATTTTAATTCGTTTTTTGCGAAATGTGAAGTACTGTGATTTTAATTCGTATTAACTTGGATTATTTATTTATTGAATACATACATCTGACGTGTGTGCTCGACATCAAATGTCTCTTAGAAGCTGTCGTCGATACAAGGGCGGGATAGACACAGAACAGAAGTAGACGACGGTTGAAGATTACACCCGGAAATTCTACAAAGCGTGTGCAATGGGCTTAGTGTTAACTCGTATCAATTTATATCAATAATATTGTGTTATTCATCTTCGTCCTGTCGAAGCTGGCAAAAAAAAGGAAACTTGTCTGGCGGGTCCTGTTTTTAGGATGAAACATCTCATTCTTTAAATATGGCTAGTCGGATGTATTATGGGATTACCTTTTAAACTGATGAAAGTCTTTCTCCCTCACTGTGGTTGTGGTAGTTTTTAAAATTTCAAATCGAGGAATATTTCTTACCTCTTGCAGCAACTGAAGTAAGTTTCTTTATAGTAGTAAAATTAGTGTATTTTATGATTTTATTTATTGTACTAAACAAAATCCTGCATGAAATTTAATTAGTTTTGAATCTGTTCGCAAAAAACCCCACTAATTCTAGAAGTATATATTTTTAAACTTATGACGTTCTTTTTTATTACGAATTATATATTCAATGTCAGTTCTTAGTTTCAATGGATAATTTTTATCTCGCAGTAAATGACGGCCACAAGGAAGTAAAGAAAAAAAAAACTTTGAAAGATGACCTAATGCTTTCTTACTTCCTGGCATAAAACCGCAGATTAAAAAAAGATAAATAAAGTAAATGAGACTCGTCTATTATATGAAGCTGCCTGTAAAAATATACATATGTATTTGATTTGCAATCAACTCTAATACTGATTTTTTTATTATTTTTAATAAAAAAGCAATTTGAAATTTATAATGGGAAAAAGTAAAAACCTCTAACTAGATTTCGTATTTAAAATTGTGGTAACTTTATTTATATGCACTTATACGAAAAATACAAAAATGACAGATGTTACTGTATATATTTAAGACGAAAGAAGTTTGGAAATCATAAGTTATTTTTTCCTCATGTTTTTAATATAGAATATGTACTTATTTGTTTTTATTGATAGTTGAATAGCTTTTGTGAGTACCCTCTGATCTACATAAAAACTTGCCCATGTGGAAATATAAATTTTTTAAAAACATAATTTTTAAATAAGTATTTTCATTTTTTGGGGGGAGGGAGGGGGGGGATTTTGCATGAATTTTTGTAAAGCTGATATCTTAAATCTTGCACTGATTATAATGAAAGTTTTGAACTTTTAGAGTAGGACAAGTTTAAAAACGCAAATATATTTAACAAAATACCAAAGTCATTTTTTCCCCAATGTTATTAAAGTAGAATATTTATTTATTTATTTTCATTATTCATAGTTAAATGGCTGTTGTGATTATCAAGTGATGTATATGTAAAATTGCCTATGTGGCAATATATTTTTTTATATTTTCATTTTTTGGGGGGTGGGGGGGGGGAATTTTTGCAATTTTCGTACATCTGATATTTTAAATCTTTTTCCACATTCAACCGAGTATAATAAATATTTTGAACTTTTAGAGTAGGACAAGATTATAAAATATATATATATATATTTATCTATGTACCTTAAAAGCCCTTAATAGCGAACACTTCGGGACCGCGGAATTTGTCCGATAATTGGAGATGTCTACTTTTTTGAGGTAAAAATATACAAATATGTATGTCTGCTGATTAAAAAAGTATTCGTTAAATAGAGGTGTTCGCTATTCGAGAATGTCCATTAACCTCCACAACGGATACTCCCGAATATCGGACATCTCAATTTAGACAACTATAATGCAGGGTTGCGTTTTTTGCAAAAGTACTTCTTGATTAAAGGAAGGGCAAACTGGGAAGTGCCCCGTCCCCCTACGACTGTAGTGCCCCCAAATTTGATGTGCAATATTTGTAAAGCTTATATTTTAAATCTGTTTCGAAATTGTACTGATTATAATCAATATTTTGAACTTTTAAAGTAAAATAACGTTAAAAACAAAATAAATTTTAAAAAATCTAATATTTAGATAAATATTTTTTGTTTTTTAATCTTGTTCTACTCCTGAAGTTCAAGATATTGATTATAATCAGTACAATGTCGTAAAAGATTTAAATTATCAACGTAACGAAAATTGTATACCAAAACTGAGAGCACCAAAAAAATCAGGCTGTATTGGGGAGGGGGGGGAGGGGGAGGGGCAGGACCACAGCCAAATATTTTTCCAGGATTCAACGTGGTCAAACATGGCTACGTATGATGCTTACAAAAAAATGGATGCGATTCAGACGTTTGAAGTGTCTGAAATTCAGACGCAAAAAGTGTCTAAAAAAATTCAGACATTTTAAAATGTCTGAAAATTGAACACTCCATTTCAGACACTTAAGTGTTTGAATTTCAGACATTTTAATTTAGAGTGAGTGTGGCCAAGAAATTGAGAAATTTTCATAATTATTTAACTTAAATCTTTTTCAATAAATTATTTGAGGATTTGTAAATCATTCACTTATTTAAATGCTTTAAATTTGTGCGCACTCAGAAATTAATACTCAGATTTCACGAAATTTTCTTTATTTTGGAAAAAACGGTTTCCTGGGAAATGCTGCGAGCGAATATTTCGTCTAATTGATGAAATTAATTTCTTCACTTGCTTGAGGATATAAACTTCCTCAAAAGTTTCGTCAAAAGAGTGCTGCTGGTGCCATCTATCGAACAGTTTGGAAGCTCCTGTATTTAGGGGAAGAAAAAAATCACTTTTCGTTTTCCTCAGAGTGATTCGATCCCGCGGCCTTTGGCGCGTGAGACCCTTACTCTTCCGACCTGGCTATTGGGGACTTGTATAGATGTGCTTTCAGATTGTAATTAGACTGCTGCGTGTTTATATTTTTATAAGGTAGATTGTAATTTTATCGATGTTGCTATAATTTCTGAAAGTTTTAAGTAAGGCTAATTTATTATTATGTTTTTCTCATGGTCATTGAATAATTATAGTATGGCTTGATTAAATGATTAGTGAAATTTTCTTTGCTGAATGAATGGTTAAAATATGGTCTGATTAATTTGTTGCACACAAATAATGAATTGTGAAGTGCATATTGAGTGAGATTTTTTATCACTTTGAGTAGGTGAATAAGATTTTAACACTTTACTGTTTATAAAGGGGAGAGGGATCAATTTTGTTTATTTTTAATTTGATTGAAAACTGAATATACTTCTTAAATAAACTTAAAAAAGGAATATTCTGGAAGTTTGAAATTTTATTGACCAAATTTTCCTTTTGAATGTTTTTAAAGAACACGGGAAATATATTCTTTTCGAATTAAAACATAACGAACAACAACAAACAGCATAAATAAAAATAATAATAAGCATTCCTAAAAATTTTAACAGCTGAAAAATAACTAATGAAGAAACAATAACTACCTATATGTCAGTATTTTCTTTAAAGCACTAAAAAGTGCTGTTTTAAAATAAAGGAGTGCGATTTGCAAGAAAGGGCTCACAAGGTAGTAGGATTTTTTTTAACAAAAAAAGTTAAAAAATCACATGTAAAGACCGCTGACGACACGAAACACAATGAACAGGACAACAAATACACTCCATTCATTTGTTCTTCCAATAAAAAAAATGCTCAACATGACCTCCAGAACATTCTACGGCACTATTGTTGTCCTGTTCATTGTGTTTCGATTCGTCAGCGCCCTCTACATGTGATTTTTTAACCCATTTATTTTGTTGCTAAAAACATCCTACTGCCTTGTGAACTTCTTCTTGCAAACCGCACTCCTTTATAACAATTTCTTCAATTTTTATGAGTTTTTAAAGTTTTTACGAACTTTTGACTCACCCGGTATATTCGCCGTATTACGTGCACACACCCGTTCTAACATAGAAATTTTCATGAGATTACTGTTAAAACCCCAGTTATTGACACCTAACAAGTAACTGACCCTACTGCTGACACTTCTATTCAGATACAGATTTTCTTGTTAAAATCTGGAAAGTAATATCTTCTAATGGTAACTTAGACATTTATTACCTGACTGCAAAGAAGGTTTATGTGTTTCACGCGTATCTGGGTATGTGGATTTCTTTATACCCTCGAAACATCCCAACGGCTGGATGGATTTTAATGAATGAGGTCTCTATCAATTCGTCTTAACCGTCCGATGGGTATAGTCTAGGTTTTATTTTTATAAATTCAAAATGTCGGCCGTAAAATACAAAATGGCGGTAGAGACGAAAAAAATTACGCACTCTATTGAGTGGCATATCATTGGATAGGTCTTTCAAAATGAAGACGATGTTTCATCGATTATTTTACAGTCAGAAGCTCCGTTTAAAAATTACACAGCCTGGAAGTTGTGTAGGTAGGATCTCTAGCTTTATTGCACCTCTAACCATCATAGACATCAATAGGTCTCATCAGAACAGTGTTTATAGATAGGAACTAAGAATTAAACGGAACTTAAAAGTCATCAATACAAGTAAATATAAAAAGTAGGTAAGTAATATAAAAAATAGTTTCACATTGAAGAAAAATAATTAGTTTGCTTTTTACGCAGTCGGGTTTTTTTTTTTTTTTTTTTTTTAATTTAATATGTTATTTTTATTTTGGAAACAATTTATTCACCACTAGTAGGCCAAGGACACATTGACGAAGAAACTTTTGAGAACACAAAAAGTACCATTTTGACGCAACCAATCATATTTCTGAAATTAAACCTTTCGGCCCTGGCGATCACAAATGCGTTCCTTATTTTTAAAATGCTTTAAAATATAAATAACGCCTTGCAGATACATCAAAACCTCATAATACCATATGTGCATTCTATATTTTGACTTTTTAGTGGACAAGTAGTATCATCTAGTTTTGAAATAGTAAAAAAAAAAAAAAAAAATGACAAAAGTTAAAATTTTTTTGGACTTTAAGAAAAAGTCAGGTCCGAATGGGTTTTAACATAAATTAGGGACTACTTTTCCGAATGAATAATTTGTGATAAACAATAAAAAATACTGGTATGTTTTTATGCCTAATATATTTTCAATAGTCTTTCATTTATAGTCTTCAAAAATTCTTCTTTCGACTACTGTAATGTGCAAAGAACGCGAAGTAACTACATTCGTTAGCTTTCAGAAACTAACATATTCGTTAAATTTCAGTAAAACCTAACTTCTGTGATTTGGTTAGTTCCTTTTCATTTTATTAGCATAAAAGGGATTTTTAACTTCAAACTGAAAAAAAAAATCAGGGCCCAAAGTGTTAAGGAAGTATTTTAAGTGCGTCCGTAATTATATAAGTGCATTCGGCCTATAGTCGTCGTTCAGTCCGTCCGTCCGCATATAACAGAGCAAAAACTACCCAACCGAATGGTCTGAAATTTTAAATATATCATTGTTGTGAAATTTTGTCGCGTCCTTTCAAATTTTATGAAAATCGGATGTATAGTTTAATTACAGGGACAGTCAAGTTTTTTCGTTACATTTCGGCCAATGGGAAAAATTATTGCAAGTGCATTTTAAGGATGTTACAGCCTTCCGAATGGTCTGAAATTTTAAATATATAATTGTAAAATTTTGTAGAATCATTTCAAATTTTATGAAAATCGGATGTATAGATTAATTGTAAGGACAGTCAAAAGTTTTCCGTTACATTAAGGCCAATGGGAAAAAATTATTTCAAGTGTATTTTAATGAAGTTACAGCCTTTCGAACAGAATGAAATGGATATGCACTTATGAAGTGCATTAAAATATACATTCATTAAAATATGCGCTGAAAAAAATATTTATAAAACTAGTTATAGTACAAACGCACCTCATTTGCCACGTTTGACGAGCAACTTTAACTTGTTTTATCTATTTGTAATGCAACCGTTATAAATTTTTCCTTAAAGTTATACTAGAAATTAATTAAAAGATGCCTATGATACATTAGGATCGTGATTTATATTTAATTTTTTTGTGTGTTAATAGGGGATGCCAGTTATTGTATCCAGGATTTTGGATTTCTCCAGTCTCTGACACAGGTATTTGTTATATTAAAGAAAATTGAAATGCGATTTTTGAATTGGTTTAAAAACATAATAATAAATTAAATTCATCTTGCAGCAAATACCATTATAATTTTAATTGTTCTACTAGCTTCCGATATCAATTGTCAGTTATTGGTTCATAAATGTCAGTCTTTGGATATATGCATTAATAATAATTTAAAACATGAAAAAAAGACACACGCATGTATAATATGTTATCATTAATAAATAAATCACTTTAAAATGTTGCAAAATGAACTGGAAAATACAAAAAAAAATTACGCTAAAATATTTTTGTATTTATTTGACAAGGTGTAAACGTACTAAATATGAGAATATGCATAATATTTAAAATATCATAATATGCATAATTATATGTTTCGTCTAAATTTATATAAAATAATGTTTTAAATTGTACATTTTGTACTATATTTAGTATTTTTATGAACTACTGAAAAACAAATTTATTTCTTTTCTGAGACTAATAACATTATAAGTATTATTAATAATAATTTAAGAGTTATCGTATGTGAGACTTAAAAACAACTTATTTCATAACCATCTTGAAAAGGACCTTACATAATAACGGCCCCCTAAATGGGTAATAAAATTATGTACCTATTCGTGCCTAGCACCCTATATTTTGTAAGCTACGAACATACCTAAAAAATAGGCTTGGACATGTAATTTCACAATTTAAAGAAATACGTATTTCAAAGAAGTCTACAAGCTAAGATTATGACATATTTATTTGAATCCTTGATATAAAAGATTCCAAATAAAACCACTTTTTACATTTCGCCATCTTGAAAAATGAAAAATCTACAAACATCGAAAAAAGCCTTCATTTAAGCAAATAAATATCCATCTTATGCTATCATCTCTCGATAATAGACGAAGACATTTATAGATAATTACTTCATACAATTTTAATGCTATAAAGAAGAAAATTATGGAAATTTATTAAAATTCGAAGCGTCCCAAAAATGGGACACCAGGCATAAATGGGTTAAAAAAATTGAAATACAACTTTTGAACTGTTTTAAAAACATAATAAATTAAATTTATCTTGTAGACCATTAAAACACCATTAACATTTAAATTGTTCTACCAGCTTCTGACATCAATTGTCAGTTACTGGTTCATTAATGTCGGTCATTGGATATCTCCATTAATAATAATTTAAAACATGAAAAAAAAGACACATGCATCTATAGTACATTGTAAATTAAAATGTCTGAAATTCAGACACTTAAGTGTCTGAAATGGAGTGTTCAATTTTCAACCATTTTAAAATGTCTGAATTTTTTCAGACACTTTTTGCGTCTGAATTTCAGACACTTCAAACGTCTGAATCGCATCCATTTTTTGTAAGCATCATACGTAGCCATGTTTGACTACGTTGAATCCTGGAAAAATATTTGGCTGTGGTCCTGCCCCTCCCTTCCCTACCCCCAAATACAGCCTGATTTATTTGGTGCTCTCAGTTTTGGTATACAATTTTCGTTACGCTGATAATTTAAATCTTTTACGACATTGTACTGATTATAATCAATATCTTGAACTTCAGGAGTAGAACAAGATTAAAAAACAAAAAATATTTCTCTAAATATTAGATTTTTTTAATTTATTTTGTTTTTAACCTTATTTTACTTTAAAAGTTCAAAATATTGATTATAATCAGTACAATTTCAAAACAGATTTAAAATATAAGCTTTACAAATATTGCACATCAAATTTGGGGGCACTACAGTCGTAGGGGACGGGGCACTTCCCAATTTGCCCATCCTTTAATCAAGAAGTACTTTTGCAAAAAACGCAACCCTGCATTATAGTTGTCTAAATTGAGATGTCCGGTATTCGGGAGTATCCGTTGTGGAGGTTAATGGACATTCTCGAATATATATTTTTTTTATAATCTTGTCCTACTCTAAAAGTTCAAAATATTTATTATACTCGGTTGAATGCGGAAAAAGATTTAAAATATCAGATGTACGAAAATTGCAAAAATCCCCCCCCCCCCAAAAAAAAAATGAAAACTCATAATTTAAAAATTAGATTTTTTAAAAAATATATTGCCACATAGGCAATTTTACATATACATCACTTGATAATCACAACAGCCATTTAACTATGAATAATGAAAATAAATAAATAAATATTCTACTTTAATAACATTGGGGAAAAAATGACTTTGGTATTTTGTTAAATATATTTGCGTTTTTAAACTTGTCCTACTCTAAAAGTTCAAAACTTTCATTATAATTAGTGCAAGATTTAAGATATCAGCTTTACGAAAATTTCATGCAAAATCCCCCCCTCCCCCCCCAAAAAATGAAAATACTTATTTAAAAATTATGTTTTTAAAAAATTTATATTTCCACATGGGCAAGTTTTTATGTAGATCAGAGGGTAATCACAAAAGCTATTCAACTATCAATAAAAACAAATAAGTACATATTCTATATTAAAAACATGAGGAAAAAATAACTTATGGTTTCAAACTTCTTTCGTCTTAAATATATACAGTAACATCTGTCATTTTTGTATTTTTCGTATAAGTACATTTAAATAAAGTTACCACAATTTTAAATACGAAATCTAGTTATAGGTTTTTACTTTTTCCCATTATAAATTTCAAATTACTTTTTTATTAAAAATAATAAAAAAAATCAGTATGAGAGTTGATTGCAAATCAAATACATATGTATATTTTTACAGGCAGCTTCATATAATAGACGAGTCTCATTTACTTTATTTATCTTTTTTTTAATCTGCGGTTTTATGCCAGGAAGTAAGAAAGCATTAGGTCATCTTTCAAAGTTTTTTTTTCTTTACTTCCTTGTGGCCGTCGGGGCCATTTACTGTGAGATAAGAATTATCCATTGAAACTAAGAACTGACATTGAATATATAATTCTTAATAAAAAACAACGTCATAAGTTTAAAAATATATACTTCTAGAATTAGCGGGGTTTTTTGCGAACAGATTCAAAACTAATTAAATTTCATGCAGGATTTTGTTTAGTACAATAAATAAAATCATAAAATACACTAATTTTAGTACTATAAAGAAACTTACTTCAGTTGCTGCAAGAGGTAAGAAAAATTCCTCAATTTGAAATTTCAAAAACTACCCCAGTGAAGGAGAAGGGCTTGCATCATTTTACTACGAAATTCCATAATATATCCGACTAGCCATATTTAAAGAATGAAATGTTTCATCCTCAAAATAGGACCCGCCAGACAAAAGTTTCTTTTTTTTTTTTTTTTTTTGCTAGCTTCGACAGGACGAAGATGAATAACACAATATTATTGATATAAATTAATACGAATTAACACTAAGTCCATTGCACACGCTTTGTAGAATTTCCGGGTGTAATCTTCAACCGTCGTCTACTTCTGTTCTGTGTCTATCCCGCCCTTATATGGACGACAGCTTCTAAGAGACATTTGATGTCAAGCACACACGTAAGATGTATGTATTCAATAAATAAATAATCCAAGTGAATACGAATTTAAATCACAGAACTTCACATTCGCGTAAAACGAATTAAAATACACGCGTACATAAAAACAAACTTCGTTTGAATTACAACGCATACCAACTTTGAACGAAGACATCTAAAACGCATGCTCGTCTGGCAGTGCCCCAGTGCCCCCTGGTAGTTATTGCGTCGGAAGAATCAAAACATCTTAAATTAAGACACGTTTAAAGCAATGAAGTGTCTTAAAATAAGACGTTTGCGGATATTTTAGACATTATTCTCAGTTCGTTTACACCATGGTCATAGTAAGACGCTTATGTATCTTAAATTAAGACATCTATAGTGTCTTAATTTTCAGATTAAGACACTTAAGTGTCTAAAATTCTTTTTCAGTCACATATGTGTCTAAATTTAAGACGCTTCTATTTGCAGTGTATGTTACCATAAATACATAAAATTTAAGTATGTTGTTTGTATATACAGGCTGTCCGGGCTAAAAGTATCCAAAAGTTATGGCTTATTTTTACGGAACTAAACATTAGAATGTTTAAAAAATTATTTAAAGAAAAAGAACATCTCACTAAGTTTTAATATCAATAGATTTCGATATGTAGTTTCGATGTTTTGTAGAATGACAAACGTCTAAACAGTAATCCAGTTCTCTCCAAGTGTTTCGTAGCATATCAGGAGTTATTAGACGAATTGTTTAATTATGAACTTCTTCAACTCATCCATAGTAATTTTTTGTTTATACACAACTAATTTAATGAATCCCCAAGCAAAAAGGTCTAATGAAGTCAAAACCAGAGACCCTGGCGACCAGGTGATTGGGCCCTGTCTTTCTATCCAACTTCCAGGAAATGCCCTATTCAAAAAGTGGTAACATCTATGTAATAGTACGTTGGGGTCCCCAAAAATATCGGAGGGGTTTCCAATCCACAAAAGATCAATCTATTATATTCCAATGGATTGTTCTGTAATAATAAACCATAACTTTTGGCTCAGACACCCTGTACAATTTCAAGTATTTATATAATGTATGAATCCTTTGAAATAGAAAATAACTTTTTTTCTCAAGTGTCAGACACTGGTTCACTTTGTGTCCGTTAATGGTTTTTCAAAATAGGGTTGATGTCAGTTACTGGCGTTATTGATATATTTATGAAAAAAAAATAAAATGCATAATTTTTCAAAATTTTGTCAACAGTAATTTTTAAATGTACCTCTATTATCCTTTCAAAGAGAGATATAAGTATAAAGATGATTCAAAATTTTGTAATAGGGATTTAGGTAAGGAAGAATATTTAAGGTGTCAGTTACTGAGAGAGGAAAGTCAACCTACGTAGCATGAAAGTACAATAAAAAGAAGTAAAAAGTATGGTAGAACAAAACTGGTGTATTTTAAAATTATTCTTTAACTGCATTTTTGTTTTCTCATATTCATTGATAAAATCACTTTAGATGTTGCAAAATGAACTGGAAAAATACTTAAAACAATTACGCTAAAAATTTTTTGTATTTCTTTCATAAAATATTAACGTAGTAAATATGGCAATATGCATAATATTTGTAATAGTATAATATGCATAATTATATGTTTTGTCTAAATTCATATAAAATAAGCTTTTAAATTGTATATTATATACTAAAATTAGTATTTTTATAAATTGCTAAAAAAAATATATTTATTTCTTTACAGTGACAAATAACATAAGTATTAGTACTGATAAACTAAGAATAATCGTATTTGAGGGTTAAAAACAATTTGTTTCATAATCATCTTGAAAAGGACTTTACATAAATTACTGTCCCCTAAAGGGCTAATTAAAATATGTACCCATTCGTACCTAGCGCCTTACATTTTGTACGTTACAAAAATGCATAAAAAATAGGCTTGAACATATAATTCCACAATTAAAAAAAATACGTATTAAAAAATGTCTAAAAACTAAGATTATGTCTAATTTATTTGGATCCTTGGTAGAAAAAAAAACACAAACTTACTTTTTACGCTTCGCCATCTTGAACAATGAAAAATCCATAAACTCCGAAAAAACTTTAATTTTAAACAAATAAATATTCATCTTAAGCTGTCATCTTTCGGTAACAGATAAATAGATAACAGATAACAGAGACTAATAACATTACAAGTATTGGTAATAATAAACTAAGAATGATCGTATTTGAGGCTTAAAAACAATTGGTTTCATAGTCATCTTGAAAATGACTTTACCTAAATAACTGTCTTCTAAATATCTAATGAAAATCTGTACCCATTCTCGCCTAGCGCCCTATATTTTGTACGTTACATAAATGCATGAAAAATAGGTTTGAACATATAATTTCGCAATTTTAAAAAAAGCCCAAAAGCTAAGATTATGTCTAATTTATTTGGATCCTTGGTAGAAAAAAAAACACAAACTTACTTTTTACGTTTCCCCATCTTGAACAATGAAAAATCCATAAACATTAAAAAAACTTTAATTTTAAACAAATAAATATTCATGTTATGCTGTCATCTTTCGGTAACAGATAAAGAAATTTATAGATAATTATTTCATACAATTTTCATCTTATAAAGATGAAGAAAATTGTACAAATATATTAAAATTCGAAACGTCCCAAAGATGGGGCATAAATGGGTTAATGGCATACCATAAAAACAGAAAATTTCCACCCTCGATAATTCTATATTGTAGACACGACACGTGATATTTACTATGTATGATCACACACACACTTAAAAATATGCATCTATTTTGATAACACTTTTGTTGGTTGTTTAGTTGAATATGTTTTTTACATTAAAAAAATAAACTCAATTTGAGTTTGAGGTTTTTTTTTTAAGAGCTCCTTTAAAAAAATTCATCTTCAACTGATTTATTTCGAAATGTTTGAACGTATTTTGACCGATATGAAATGCAAATCAATATCCTTCACCTTTTCTTTGATGCTGATATCAAAGAACACTTCATCACATGAACAGCAGACCATGATATATTGATATAACATTTATCATCCAATACTCTTACCATGTCAGAATTTACTTATAATGGATGGCAAATCAAAATAAATTTTTTGGCACTGCGATGCATAAAAAAAAGTATAATTTGCATTTGCATACTTTTCTGTATTCTATGATTCAGTGCTACAAAAATTTTGAATAAATAATGCTTCCTTTTTTTTTTGGGGGGGGGGGGGGTAAGTATTTGAAATGTCGGTATTTATTTATTTATTTTTTTTTTTTACTGGGGTGACAAAAGTTACGAAACTAAGTGTAAAAGAGCTGGTATTGGCGTACTTTTTTCCCAAGAATTACTGCAATGAATTCCTTTTTTGCATAGTTTAAACTATGCAGTAACTATTACTACTTAACTTACTGTATGTTGATCGAAACAGCAGTGAAAACAGACGAAAAATCACAATAAACTAATAAAACCTTGTATGATTCACCATTTAAATAGATTTTTTATGTTTTTCTTGCGTTTTCTCTTTTAGTTTAATTTAATTTCTTTCTTTATTTATTTTATTTATATATATTTTTTAATTTTTTAATTTTTTTATTATTTCCTTTACTCTTTTCTCTTCTGCTAACTTTCTTTCTATCATTTTAGCAACATTTTCCTCTTCAATGCGATTAGTGCTTCTCTGTGTATCTGTGTGATTGGTGTTTACATTTTAACTAGCATCACCTATCGCATTCTTTGTAAGCTCTCCTCTCTGCTTTTACTGTTCATTAGTAATGTTTTCCCCTTACGGACATGTTTTACATTCGCTGATGGCGGAAATAAATGTATGGATCTGAGGCCTAATTCTATTTTCCTCCCATTTACACTGAGTTTGCTTGACTTCACAACACAATTCACAGGAGACTGTTTCTGGAAGTTCTATGCATCATGTTTCAAACGATTGATCACTACCGACAGTTGTTAACGAAAACATTACGGCTTTCGTAGGAGCAGAATTTTTTTCCTCACTGATACATTGGTACAACTAAATTATTAAAAAAATGTGTACATCACTTCCTTTCTGAAATTGCGTAATTGTCTTTTTTCTAATACTTTTCGACATAGTTGAAAAGAGTTTATGATTTGGCTTTGTCGGTCAACTATCTGTAAATCTCTCAATCTTTACTCTCTCTAACATGTAATAATAAAAAAAAATTCGCCTTTTTACCTTAGTTAATTTATTCCAAATTCTTATAATATCCACCTTTTTTACTTATCTTTTAATAATATCTTAAATATCCTTTATACTTTAATACCATGCTTTTAATTCAGCGCATTCTTTTATTTCTATTCTAAAAACCTTAATCTGTTAATAGCTACATTTCTTTGTAAAAAGAAAACCCGCTAATTTATTTTACTCTTTCACATTTTGAGACATTAAATTCTTATTTCTTTCGAATGTTTATTAATACCATTTTTTTTATCTTTTATTAAAATATTATTCTTTATCCCATGGTTCTTTGCGAGTATTGGGCGCGCTCCTCATTTTTTCCTTTTAAAGTCTCCTTTTAAATTAAAAATTCTGTTTCTACGTCATGCCCTTCCCCGCCTATTTCCTGGTTTTCGTCCTATCGCTTAGCGTGCCCTCTCCTAGAGTCTCCCCCCCAATTTACGTTTGGATTGACCTGACGTAGAGCGCGTCAGTGTAACTTTCCGAATTTTCTTGATACTTATACAGCTTACACTGACTTGAGAGAAAAGATTTTTACACCTATCGCTTGGTGGAATGGATTTTAAAATGGGAGTTTCTGATGCCCTTTAATATCTTCGAGCTTTGATATGTAGTGGTACAGCTAGATACGAGAGACAATTGGATGACTAGTGGAATTGTAATGAGATGGAATTACAATAAACTCTTTAAAGGTTATGCTGCCTCCCTTATTTGATCGAAAGGGAAATTCTTCCCGTTGTTTTAAATCCTGTCTTCCACTTTTGTCACCCACGACAGCAACATGAGTATTCTACGGAATAGTTGATAGTTGGCAAAGATACGGCGTGTGTTCGTTATCATACTTTACGTTGATCGCCAGGAGTATCACATACATATCCCCATGTAATTGATATATTTAATAACGAATTAATAGTGCATTAGAGTATAAACGCATTAAATTTCTAGAAATCTGATGTTTTCGCTTATACAGCCGCTTTTTAAGAAAAGGACATCTTTCCAAAATTCTGCGGATTCTAAGAATAGCGTAGTTATGCTAAAAAATGAAAAAAAAACATAAGAATTAGAATTTTCTTGATTATGTTTTTTATAAAGAAAAAGTTATTTTGAAGTTAAATCCTCTTTGTTTAATTGCATATTTGATAATTAGTTTTTAGCTTACTATTCTTTTACATAAGTATTATGTTTTCTTTTAAAATTAAAAAAAAATCGCTACAAATATTTTTACTTAATAATAAATGTCAATAAAGAAATCAAAAAGAATCCAAAACATTTTATATTTCATAAAATCTTTCTAATATATATAAGAAAAATGCTTTCTCGCTTTTTAAAATCTAGCAATGCATTTTTAAAATACGAAATATAATTTTAAAACATAAAATATTAAAAAGTTGTTGGCATACACGAACACAACCCCCCCCCCCAAAAAAAAAAAAAAAAAACACGAACACAACTCAAAAAAACACATTCCATACACGCTCTCAATTATTGATTTTGACATATTGTATAAAAATATAATGAGTGAAATTATAATTAATGTTTGGAATTTTATTTTATAATTATTATTTTCTAATGTCTCTAAAATTCTTTTATTCATTTGTTAATGTCAACTTTTTACGTTTTGTTATGCTGAAATTTTTCTAATGATGAAGAATCGGAATAAAAATTGGAAAATATTTTTGCGGCAGAATTTGGTAAACGATGGAATTAATGCTAAAAAAATGGTAAAAAATATTTTATTTAAATTGAAGTATATATTGTCGTTATACTTGTTTAAAAATAGATATGTGTAGTATGTAAAATGTCATTTACGTATTCGGATCTGTATTTTGCTTTTAAATAATGCACGATTAGAAAAATGTATTTTTATATAAAAATTTAATTTAAAAAATCAAAAAACCCGACTGCGCAAAAAGCGAACTAATTAATTTTTTCTCATCAATGTCAAAATATTTTTTTTTAATTCCTACTATTAGCTAACACTCTCGCTTGTTCAAAATTTCAATCGTTAATAAAATACTTATTATTCATCCAATCAAGCTCAAATAAATTTTTTAAAACTTGTAGTGGATGGCACTTGATGTTAATCCAGTGTTTTTCAAATATTAATTCATTAATTAAATTAAATTAATTAATTTTCAATAATCGAGAGAGCCCTCTTCTTGATGAAGGTATTTTAAGACCGATAGAGCCCTCTTCTTAATCAAGGCATTTCAAGCTGTGTTTAAATGTTAGTTCCTACCTATAAACATTGTTTTGATGAGGTCTATAGATGTCTATTACGGTTAGAGTTGTAGTAAAGCTAGAGATCTTACCTACACAACTTCCAGGTTGTATAATATTTTAACGGAGCTTCTGACTGTAAAATAGGCAATGAAACATAGTCTTCATTTTGAAAGACCTATCCAATGATATGCCACTCAATAGGGAGCGTAATTTATTTTCGTCTCTGCCGCCATTTTGAATTATTAAAAATAAAACCTAGCCTACAACCACCGGGCCGTTAAGACGAATCAATAGAGACCTCATTCATTAAAATCCATCCAGCCGTTGGGATGTTTCGAGGGCATAAAGAAATACACCTACACAGATACGCGTGAAACAAATAACCCTTCTTTTCAGTCGGGTAAAAAGTAACTATAGAACAACCATGTGTGTCGAAAACCATATGTTTAATCAAAAATACTGGTTGTTCTACCCTAACTCAATTTGGATTGACGGTAATAACATTAAGAAAACTGAAGTATATTATAATAAAAATTTAACAGACATTCTCACCATTGTTGTAAATGTGATGACAACAAGCAAAATTGGTAGAAGATTGCACCATACGTTACAGCAGTTTGCACTTGGCGCCCCACATTTTGGACTGTGATTTTCAGTTCTTACGGTATCATCGATTGCTTGATCCCCACGTTTTCAAAGAACTTTTTGTGATGTTATACCATTTCACACAAAACAAGGCACATATATTTGCATTTTCATTACAATGTTTGTATTTTCCCCAAAATTATTACCGTCAGCCCGAGTTCAGTTAGGGTGAAACATCCCGTATTTGTGACTTAACCCTTAAATGCCTGATTTTTCAAAAATCGTTGTAATAATGTTTTTCGGCTTTCATTTTTTAAATAAATCATGGGAAAAATACTTTTAAAAAATCATATTTTGTTTTAAGTATGGTTTACGGCTAAAACATTGTTTGCTACTAATAGGAAATACTGGTATTTAATTGAAGAAATAATTTTCCTTGGTAAAATTCTATAATATTAAACACACAAGAATTTTAGGAACTATAATAAGAAATAAATTTTACTTGCTCACTCGAGAACAAAATAGGGTATTTCGCAAGCTTCCAAACAAAATAAAAAGAAGTAGTGTTGCTGCTGTATACATATGCAGCTAACATGTTCACGATAGCATTTAAGCTGCGATCGTCTTAAAACATCATTCGGATCTATATCAGATATTGTAAATGAATAATTTAACACAATATTAAAATAATAACACCATTTGAAACAGGTAATTGACAAGTCTGACATTACTCCCTTACCAGTAACTAAGTTACGATACTAGAAATCATGGCAGGACATATAGAGTTAAATATTAAAATAATGCCTTAAATAAGTTGATTTAAAATTTTACGTAGAAAATAATCATATACATGACACAATACCGATTTGTCTTTTTGAAACAATAATAGTAATAATATATAAATAATAAAATTCAGCAATGAAAATAATGATTATTAATAACATTGTAATTAGAGTAATTTCTGCTAGTAAATTTAAAAATCTCATGTAAAAGAAAACTTTCTGAAATAAATGAGATTATAAATATTAATGAGTTAGATGATAATATGAAGTAAATAAACTCGACAAAAATTTTACACATTACAAAGAAATCAATAAGAAAATAAAATAAACAGTAATAAAAATTGAAACTGAGTCCTTAAAGCGAACTGGCATATTAATTTTTCTACCACAACGTGTAGTTGTAGATGTTTTGTCACCACAGTTGACCTGTGGGGTATGAGAGTTCACACTTTGATTATTGTTATCTGAGTTGACCTGTGGGGTATGAAAGTTCACACTTTGATTATTGTAACAGGACAACATATACGCTGGTTTCAGCCGGTCAACTGAAATATTTACATTTTTATCTTTAATGGACAAAGTAAAATATTTGTCAAATCTTTTTACTAGAAGGAATGGTCCTTGATAGGCTGGCTCCAAAGGTTTTTTTTTTCTGTTTATTCGAAGAAACACATGTGAGCAGGAATTGAGATTTTTATGAATAAATATGGTATTTTGTGTTGCCTGTTTTGATGGCATTGGTTTTAATTTGTTCATAAAACTTTGTAAAATAAAACATCCATAATTTAAAGTGTTGTAGAAAACAGATAAAGAAAACTTCACAGCGATGACAGCGATGACCACCTCGGGAACTCAGCTTTCGCTTTAGAGTGTTAGTGCAATCCCGAGGGGTAGACCACATCCACTCCTCCCGACTCTCAACCAGAGTCTGAGAGGGAGCGTCGGGTCCCTGATCAAGCTGCTGAGATTTATTTCGGTTACTATGAGATTTACAATTACAATCACAATTGGTTATCCAATTTTTCTGGGCGAACCAAAGATTTCACATCGAAATATATGACTGTATGTAGTGATTACATGAGGATCATTTCACCTAATGTGATTGCATAATTGTTTACAATTTTCTTGGATATATATACGTCACAGTATATTTAACACACAATATTTAACATGACAATTAGAAACACATTACAACACAATATCAAACACTTACTATTTACATGACTGTGTGTAGTGATTACACGTGGATCATTTGAATGTGATTGCATAATTATTTACATTTTTCATGGATTTACAGGGATTTCACAGTACATTAAACACACAATATTGAACATCACAATTAGAAACACATTACAACACACCTACTATTTGCAATTTGTGCATACAAGAGTTTGGAGAGATGCACAAGATAAAAATTCAAAAGTGATAGAAATAGAAGTTTCTGGCACCCGCTAATAACCCGTTTCTCCCTCCATGCTACACCCTAGTGATGGAGTCGGACTAGAATGACTCTGGATTTGAAAAGATGTACTCGTTTGTTTCTATAAACCTCATGCATTGTATGATCTTGTTGAGTAGTTGTGGTTTCTCTTTTACATCCCGCCACCAACTTGCTAAATTCATACGTGTGTTTTTTGAGATGATAATGCGATGTTAATGTACAGTATAATATATAGTGTAACGATGTTGACGGCAAGCCACAAATGCATAGTGGGGAGTCTCTTTTGTTAATTTTGAAGGTGTCGGGATCTATATGAACAGTAGGTTCATCGAAAAATTCAGCTGGCAGTCTAATATTTGTTCCATAGACCATCTGGGCTACCGAATGATTTGTACCACTTTTGATCACCGATCTGAGTCTAAGAAGCACTGTTGGCAAAATCTCTGTCCATCTTGCATTATTGTGTGCTTTAATGGCTGTTATTAGAGTTCTGTGGAACCTTTCGACTTTGCCCTGGCATTGTGGATGGTATGGTGTTGATGTTCGCAACTTTGCACCACAAATGTTTGCCAAGTTTGTGAGCAGTTGGGACTTGAATTGTCTTCCTTGATCTGTTATTATGGTTCTTATGGTTCCTGGTGAACCAAATCTACAGATCCAGTGTTCATAGAATGCTTTGCTCACTGTTTCTGCACTGATTTCTGGCAAAGGGACAACTTCTGTCCAACAAGTATACCTGTAGATGATTGTTAAACAGTAGATCTGTCCATTAGATGGAGGCAAAGGTCCAATTAAATCGATATGAACCACATTAAATCTTTCATCTGGTTCTTGGTAATTAGAAAATTGAAATTTGGTATGTCTGTTTACCTTGGTCTTTTGACAATTTACACAAGTTTGAGCCCATTCTTTCACTTGCTTATTAATTCCTGCCCAAATGAACCTGCAGCCATCTCTTTGACAGTAGATTTTATGCCTGGATGCGACAAGCCATGGACTTGATTAAAAACTTCTTTCCTGAACTTAGGAGGAATATATCGAGGAATCTTGTTGTGGGATATATCACACCATAGAGTTTTTCCAGATGCAAGGGTATAAGGTTTAAAATCTAAAGATGTGTCACTGGAACATAACTTCTGAAATTCTGTATCATTACTCTGTTCATGAACAATTTAATCATAGTCGACAACAGAAACTGTTTCAATTCTTGACAAGGTGTCCGCAACCACATTATCTTTACCACTAAGGTATTGGATGCCAGTAGTAAACTCAGAAATGTACTGGAGCTGGCGCAACTGTCTTGGAGAAGCTTTCTCATTTTTCTGCTTGAATTCAAATATTAATGGCTTGTGGTCTGTCCAAACTGTAAATTCTCTACCCTCTAACAGATATTTGAAGTGTTTGATGGAAAGGTAGATTCTCAATAATTCGTGGTCATATGTACTGTATCCTTTTTGAGTTTCATTGAGCTTTTTTGAGTAGAATGCAATTGGCTTCCACATGTCATCTTCAAACTGTTCTAATACTGAGCCTATCGCCCAATCTGAAGCATCTGTGCATAAAGATAATGGGAGTCCAGGCTTTGGGAAACATAAAAGTGCAGCATTAGCTAGGTCAGTTTTGCATTTTTCGAATTGTTGAATACTTTCATCAGTCCAAGGAACTTTTCTTCGATCCTTTTTCTTTGCACCTTTCAGCATTTCATGGTTGGTTGGTTGGTTGTATTTATGTCGGCCAATTATCTGCACGTGGGATATGGGCCCTAGGGGGGAGTGCCTTCCGTGGAGGTCTTTCTAAGGGAACCTAACCCGTATTAACGCTTGGAGAACCAAGGTTCGAAGAAAACCACGAAAACTCCGAACGATTAGGCCGACGGGCGCGATTGGGATCGAACCCAGCAGCTCCCGTCTACCAGTTTCGAGAGCAGAACCTCTCGGCCACTGGTGGGGCCTCAGCATTTCATGGAGTAGTGTTTGAGTTTTTGCAGCGTCTTTCAGATATCTACGATAAAAGTTTACCATTCCCAGGAAAGTAGGTAGGTCATGAAGGGTTTCAGGCAACTTATAATACAGAATTACTTGAACTTTGGCAGGAAGAGGTGAGGAACCTTTCGCAGTGATGAGGTATCCCTAAAATTCAACTTGGTCAACTCCCATTATGTATTTAGAGACAATAATGCGAAGGCCATAGTTGTTTAATCTCTCAAAGACAATTTTTAGATGCTCCTTATGTTCAGCTTCTGAGCATGAAGCAACTAATACATCATCTAAGTATGGAAATAGAAAATCCAAGCCATAAAAAACCTCTGAAATGTAGCTGGAGCATTTCGCAAACCAAAACTCATAACATTAAACTCGTACAAACCAAATGGGGTAATTATGGCAGTTTTGGGTTTGTCTTCCTCAGCAATAGGGATCTGATAATAGGCTTTAATGAGATCAATTTTGGAAAAAATAACTTTATCTTTTAAGATGAAGTGGAAATCTTCAATTCTGGGTATAGGATATCTGCCTGGTATTGTTTGCTCAATTAATTGTCTATAATCACCACAAGGTCTTAAGGTACCATCCTTTTTGTTTAGTAAGTGCAGAGGACTGCCCCACTGAGATTTAGAAGTCAAATTATGTCATTAGCAAGCATAAATTGAAATTCCTGTTTGGCTAATGCAATGCAGGATTCAATTGTCAAGCTCTAGAATGCACTGGTTGACCTTTAGTTTGGATATAATGCCTAACATCATGCTTAACTAATTTATTAAAATATTTGGTTTTGTTATATCTGGATACAAATTTAATATATCACTAAATTAGGATGCACGATCAAATGTGCTAATAGGATATTCATCAGAAATGGTTAAGATTTCACTTTTAACGGACAACTGAGTTATACCATCAAATAATTTTTGTTTATGAATATCAATTAGTAAATTAAATTGATGTAAGAAATCAGCACCAATGATGCCTTTACTCACCTTGGCCACTATAAAAAGCCATTGAAAAGCACGTCTTAATCCCAAATCTAATGTAAGTGTTTTAATTCCATAAGTTGGGATTTGCGTACCGTTAGCGGCATATAACACATATGAGCATGGTTGCTCCGCTTTAATATTTGCCGGAATTAACGAGACATCAGCACCACTGTCCACTAAAAATCGAACCCCAGTTTGTTTGTCTTTAACAAATAATCTGTACTTGCGGCAATCTATTTTTGTTGCACAGGACTTGCCGCTGACTCTACTGCTGTGAGGAGTTTTCCGATTGTTGCCAACTACAAGGTTGTTTACATTTTTCTGGAAGACACTTCGTACCAAACTTGAAGTGAAAATAACAACGTCTCCCTTTGGGATCATACCGTTTCCTTGACTGACTTCTGTGTCTGCAAGCATGGCGATTTGGCGTACGACTACGGGGTCGCTGTTGGACATGCAGGCTCGCTATTCGTTGTTCCAAGCTGGAGATTTTATCCCAGAGAGCTGCATAGCTAGGATCTTTGTTGATTTTAGCGAATTCCATGTGGGGATTCATCTCCACGATTTTGTCAGCCATTTGAACTAATTTTTCAAGATTTTCATCACTAACAACAATAATGTTCTTCACAGAATCTGGCAATTTTTCCAACCAAAGAGTTCTTAGCACTTTGTCTGAAATATCTTTTGTATCGTACAATGTTTGCATTTTACGTAAAAGTTGACTGGGTTTCAAGTCACCAAGTTCTAGTCCAGTTAACAGTCGTTTTATACGAAGGTTTTCAGTTTCTTTCAAAGTGTTCAAAAGTCTGTCTTTTGCGGGAGCATATTTATTCGTAGAGTCGTTTTGTATGATATCCCAGATATTTTCTAGGAATTTCGGATCTAATTGTGCTATGAGGTAGTTGAATTTAGTATCATCAGATGAAATTCCGGCAATCCTGAATTGCGCTTCAATCGTGACAAACCACATCTCGGGTTTTTCTGTCCAGAATGGAGGGATCTTGATGCTAACTTTATTAGCTTCCGCTAATCCAGTATTTTGATCAGCAGGATTCATTTTTACTCAAATTATTTTAGATTGAAACAAAATATAGTTCAAAAAACGGGTCACCAATTGTTGCTGATGTATACATATGCAGCTAACATGTTCACGATAACATTTAAGCTGCGATCGTCTTAAAACATCATTCGGATCTATATCAGATATTGTAAATGAATAATTTAACACAATGTTAAAATAATAACACCATTTGAAACAGGTACTCCAGCGATAACATACTGAGCATGCTAGCTTTATTGAAATTGAAATCAACCACGCTATCTGCACTGAAGATACAGTTACAGTGAAAAATATACAATATTCATATGGTTAAATAAATGAAATGTTAAAATACAAATTAATTTCAAAAACTGTTCTGAAGATTAAAAATACATTTTAAGATAAAGAAATATATTTTAAATTATTATATTAGCAAAGAAATATTTTATGTGCAATTATAAATATTATTTCAAAATTTACTGATGCGACATGCGTAGCTTGTTTTCATTTGTATAGAGCCGCCATCTGTCGGTATATTATGACCTGACAGTAGCAACAATAATATATATATATATCTTTATTCTTAAACAGTACAAGTGTTGCCACCTACATGTTGAAAATCAATTTAATAATATTTTCAGAATGTATTTTATTGGCAATATTAGGCATTATAGCTTCAATATTATTCTAATAGTATTTTAGAATCCTAAATCGGGTATGTTGCCGAAAAGCAACAACCCGCATTTAAGGGTTAATTAGTGGTTTGCGACCCCATTTTCTGTCGCAATTTTTCATCCTCTTGATGCGTACTATCCTCCCTCTGAATTTGTCGGGCGAATTTGGCAACACCCAAAAGGCAGATGTACCATTAATAGAATTAACTATAAATATATTTTTTAGTAAAATAAAAGTGTTTTTCCCTTCGATAACATGCATTATATCATTTCAACATGTATACATTTTTTTTTTTTTTTTTTTTTTTTTTTTTTTTTTTACAAAAAAAAAAAAAAAAAATCTCTATTGAAGTAAGTTTTTTTTTAAAGAGTTTCTTTAAATGAATGCACTTCCAACTGATTTATTTCGGAATGCTTGAACTTATTTTGACGGATATAAAATGCAAATCAATATCCTTCACCTTTTCTTTGATGCTGATATCAAAGTACACTTCATCACATGAACAGCAGACTATGATATATTGATATAACATTTATCATCTAATGCTCTTACCATGTCAGAATTTACTTATGATTGATGGGAAATCAAAATAAAAACTTTTTTGGCACTGTGGATACATAAAAAAGTATAATTTGCATTTGCATCCTTTCCTGTATTCTATGTTTCGGTGCTACAAAAATTTTGAATAAATAATACTGATTTTTTGTATGTATTTAACTGTAGGTGTTTTTGTTATTTAACGGTGCGACAAAAGTTACGAAAGTAAAAGAACTGATATTGATGCACTTTTCCCTTAAGAATTATTGGAATGAATCTAATCCTTTTTTTTTTTAAATATTTTCTCAGTATTTAAGCTATATGTTGTTTGTTCGGTAAGAAATAAATATTAAAAGTGCCATAGTTACGTTACTTAGCAAACAAATAATCAGAAAAAGAAATATGTAAAATATCCTACATTAATGTATCCTCTCCTCGGGAACTAAAAAAATGATTTGAATACATTTTTAAATAGTTTTAATAGTATGTAAAGTATAAGTTGATGTTTCGGCAAAATGAAAAGCAACGAACGTAATAATTATTTGTTTTATCATTTTTCGATATTTATTTTAAGATATTATTTTATTTTATTAATTTAAAGTTAGTATTTTTGAGATATTAATATATAAAAAGAAAAAAATATCTGGCTCTAGGGCCTTTTTTAAATTTAACTCCCATTTACCCTCAGTCTTTTTGGCTTATCAACCCAATGCATAGGAGTTTTCTCTTCAAATTCCATTTTCCTGCTGAATTCTATGCATGTCTAAACTGATTAATCACAATCGACAGTTGGTTATCGAAAGCATTACGACTTTCGTAGGTACAATTTTTTTCTACATTGATACATTGGTACAAATAGATTAAAAAATATTTATGTACAGCATTTTCTTTGTTTGCAAATTTGCATAACTGTCTTTTTTGTAACATTTCCGAACATAGTTGAAAAGCGTTTATGAATTTGGTTTGTCTGGCCACTACAGTCTGTCTGTCTGCCTGTCATCCATCGGTAAGTAATATACTGGGGTTTACCATGGAATGTCTGGCATTGAAAATAATGTGCGTACGTTATAGTTCTCTTACAAGTTCTCTTACTCAAAAGAATTCATTACATAACGTTCTACTTGGAAAAATCGTTTCTCGTGAATATTATTGATTTTACACTATTTCAAATATATGTAAATTAATATGCTTCACTTATGTACACTAAAAGATACTTGTCCGGTCGTATTTATGATTTCTATTATTGGCAATGTCTTTTATCGTCTGCGTTTATTTATACGAGTTGATAGCAGGGGTGTAGTGGAGAGTATATGCGGATATACGCCGTATACCTTCTGGATTTTTTTTAAGAAGCACCATATACCTTCTGTTTCTCAAATAAAGCTATAGCGTATATCCTAAGCATGACGTTCATGACTTTAGCATATACCGTCTGCTTTTTTACGGCTACATCATTAGCTTTTGTTGTGAAAACGTAGCCATGAGTGGTTTATTTTGTGAGATGTTAAATAAATACCAGTGCACTAGAGTATTTTTATTCTATGTTTAGTAAGTATTAGTAAGTATATACTTTATAACGTAAGAGTTTAAACTTTAATTTTACGTTTTATAGATTTTTTATCATCATTTGTGTTACTTTTATAAGTATTAAAGCAAACAATCCTACTACATTTTCTTTGAATAACTGAAAATATGTATGTTTAATATCGCTTAGGGATATGAAATCCCTCAACAACTGTGATAAATTAATATTCAAATTGAAAATGTATTTGATTGAAGATTCATAATTTTTCTTTTATTCGGTATTTAATTGGCATTTCCTTCATTTATTTTCCTGTTATATTTTTATATTTCACAATAGAAAAAAAAATATCTCCTTAAAAAAAAAAAAAAAAAAAAAAAAAAAAAAAAAAAAAAACTAACGCCCTCATCGTTGCCAGATATGAAAAATTTTGTGACAGGGGTATTTCTTCTCTATTATCATGAAAACTACTGCATATAAAAATATGAAAATCGGTAGTACTTTTGAGAAATGTTTGATAAACACGCTGAAGTAGACCGTTTTTAAACTGCAGATTCGTTTAAAGAGCTATTAATTGTTAATGTCGGTCAAAATCGTTCCATTAAAATGTTTTATAGGAGCAAAACTATACATAGGATTTTTTTTTTTCTTCGAGGGATATACTTCATAAACTTGTGGTATGCAGACCTGCGCTTACTTTTTTTAATTTGACTATTTTTTCAGTTTTTTTTTTCAAATTTTTTTCAAAATTTCATCATTTCAAGAGATATTTTTTTTCGATATTTAGAAAAAGTCCTTTTTATTATATTGATGCCAATCTGTAAAACAACGCAAAAAATATATTTCCGCTCAAATAAAAAATGTATTTACACGGGACTATTAAAAAAAGGAAAATTTTAAATAATGAATTCATTAATATGCGTTAAAAGCAGCAAATGGGGGAAATTACGTCCTCTTTAAAATGGTCATATAATAACAGCGCCAAACAGTTTAAATTAAAAAATATATTTATATTAGACATTTATTTCATATTTCGAGATAATCTTTTTAACTATTGTTGCCAATTCTAAGATATCACAAATAATATTTCCTTTCTAACGATAAAAAATATTTTCATATGAATATTAAAAAGAGAAATAAAATTTGCTGAAGATTACGTCAGATTTAAAACAATACATTTAAAATGTCGTTTTTAAAACGGTTTTCTTATAGCGTTGTTAAAAATGGCGGGAGGCAAAGACTTTACTTAGTTCACCGCTGTAAAAAGACGAACTAAAATACGGAAATACTATTGGCAATCGCCATTCCAGTACTATTTCCGTATTTTACAGAACTTTTTCCCGGTAAATTCCAGAAAGATTTCCGTTTATTTGGTATTTACGGGGAAAAATTTCCATTAAAATACGGAAATAATACTGGCGTCTCGATTGCCAGTAGCATTTCCGTATTTTAGTCCGTTTTTTTTTGCAGTAATTTTATATTAGTTGATTTTCAAATGTTTAACAAATCTTATTTAATCAAACATGAAAACACATATTAACAGCAGCTGATTCAGCCTTAAAATCCCCCAATAAAAGTGAAATGAATAGAAACCCGTTTACAGGGAGATCATCACTAGTTTTATAATCATAATTTACTCTTCCATAATCTTTTTAAATCAGATCAAATTAGCGTGTTTCTGGAGTCTGAATGGGGATTGGCGAGCATAGCTCGTAGGTGGCAGAGCCCCCTCATTTAAGCAAAATAAACAATTCGTTTGAACTTTTAAAGTATATATAAAAAATATAACAAATATAAATAGGGTTACAGCTGAACTTTTTATCTTATAAAACATTTTCTTATATATATCTTTAGAGAATAAAATAATTTTTATTCTTCTTTAAATTGCGAATATTTGAGAGATTTTAAAATACTTATGTCCCAAGAAACTTTTTCTCCTCATATCTAAAAATAAACACTCTATCCCGATTTTTATTTTGAAGTAATTTCTTAGAAAGACAAATGTATATTTCTTTTTCTTTTAGGAAAAGAACTAACAGTATTTGTTTCCAAGAATACATTAATTTGCAATAAATAGGAAATCGATACTATTTCCATCTTTATGTAATTATTACAATCATGCTTCTTTATAAGATATCCATTTATTTTCTAGTATTTTTAACTTGATTTGGATTTAGATAACGATGATTTATATAAAAAAAAATAACTTTAATTATTGCTGAATTGACAAAACTGTTTTTTTTTTTTTTCATTTTACGGTACAATTTAAAATAAATTCTTAAGCGTAGGGTACTTGGATACTTGTCTGAAATATTTATATGTTTATAATACTAATTTTCATCTTTTTTAATAGCAATTTTCTATCATTCAATAAAGCTATTTCTATTCTAAAATACTCAAAAAAGAAATGTTTTGGCATATTTTGTGACGTACGTAGAAAAATACTTTTGCACGTTCGGAATGAGATTTAGAACAAGTTTCATAAAAAATACATTTCTCCGCTCAACACTGACACATTTTCTGACGTTTTTTCCATGTATCCCAACGTATCTTTCCAACAAAAAAAATGTGTTTTATTTTTTCTTTTACTTTGCATTAACTACATTGTTTTATTATACATGATTCTATAGTCAATAGTTCAGAGCTAGCGAAAATATTTCTAAATACAAATTCTTGGAAAAAAAACTACGCAAAGATGAAATTTCATATTTTAAGGAATTAACTTCAAAACTATGAATGAAATATTCTTTTAGATTTTATTTATTCATTGTACTGTGTTGCTTAGATGGAAGCTCCTTTTAAGATGATTTTATAACATAAGAATTTAAACTTTAATATTACGTTTTATAGATTTTTTTGAAGCATTTGGAAAAATGGTTATTGTCTCGGTCAGGGTAAAAAATCAAAAACATATCTGAAGCGTTTTATTAGTTGAATCCCGCATTTTATTCGTTTTCTGATGGGTCTATACAGTAATCTGTATTTTCCTTTTACTTTCAACAGAGATGGATACTTCTGTTGCCACTATGACAAAAAAGTAATAAAAACTACAAAAAAATGTAATAACTCAGAAACAAATTGAGATACAGCTTTCGAACAAATTGCATTTAAAAGTACATTTTTTTTCTCTATACGACGGTGTGAAAAGTAATGTTGTGGGATGTTTAGAAGTTTAAGAATGAAATTTCAATTAAAATGGGTCCAGGAATATTAATGTTTAATCCATGGCGTACGTAATGTATGACCAGCTCCGTAGAAGTTTAAAAATTTACAGTACCGAAAAATTGTAAAACTCAAATTTCTTTTAAAATTTGTTCATGATGGGTCCAGGAATGTTTAATTCATGGCGTACGTAATGTATGATCAACTCCGTGCGATTTTTTATGTCTTAAATTTTAGTCTTTGAAAAAATCATTTTCCAAATAGTCGTTGTAATTTGTTAAATTGCATTTTTATTTTTATTTTATTTTTTACTTTTTATCATTTGTGTTACATCTATAAATATTAAAGCAAACAATACTACTACATTTTCTTGGAATAACTGGGAAAATTTATGTCTATTATCGCCTGCGGTTATGAAATCCCTAAATAACTGCGATAAATTAATACTGAAATTGTATTTTAAATAAGATGTAAATGTTAAAACACACAAACAAATAACTTTTTATGAACCTGTACAAGTAAAATTAATGATAAAGCATAATATCGTCGTGTATACCCTACTGCAGTTTTCCATTCATATAATTGATCAAGACTCCACAAGAAAAGTTCATCTCTATACTTTTAAGCATTTCATCATTATATTTATCCTAAAGACGACTGCAGAAGCAGTTCGAAACGTCGATATTATGCTTTATCATTAATTTTATTTGTACAAGTTAATAAAAATTTCTTGTTTATGTGTACCATTATGCAAGTTTATGTGTTTTAACATATACATCTTATTTATTATATTTTATGGTGCAGTTGTCCTACTTATGTTATTGAAATTGTATTTGACTGAAGATTCATAATTTTTATTATATTCGGTATTTAACCATTTCGGCCCTAGCGGCGGTCACATATGCGTTACTTACTTTTAAAATGCTTTAGACTATAAATAACGCATTGCAGATACGTAAAAACCTCATATCACATATGTGCATTCTCTATTCTGACTTTTTAGTGGAGAAGTAGCGTCATCTAGCTTTGCAATAGTAAAAAAATAAAAAAAGTTGACGACAGTTTTAATTTTTTTGGACTTAAAAAAATGTCAGGGCCGAAAGGATTTAAACTTAAATTAGGGACAACTTTTCCAAATGAATAATTTGTGATAAACAATAAAAAATACTAGTATGTTTTTATGTCTGTTAAATCCTGTTGTAAAACGACATTTTCCAAACGTGTTCAAAAGTTCTTCCTTCGACTTAATATGCGACGTGTAATATGCAAAGAACACGGAATAACTACATTCGTTAGGTTTCAGAGACTTAAATATTCGTTATGGACGAAAGGGTTAACTGGCCTTTCGTTCATTTACTTTCTTAATTTTTTTATATTTCAAAATGGAAAGAAAAATATATCCATGTTAAAAAGAAAAAAAGTAACTAACGCTGTCATCACTTACATAAATGATTTTTTTTTTTTTTTATTATGAAAACTACTTCATACGAAAATATGAAAATTCGTAGTAATATGGAGAAATGATGGATAAACACCGCCATTAAGATAGCCGCCATTCGTGATAACATCATTCAATTATATGCAATCGGGTAAGTTTTTTTTTTTAAAATGGAATATATTACCATGTTTTTAGAGGCTGCAAAGTCTGAAAGGCGTTAGCGAGCAGTGCTCCAGGGGCCAGAACTCCCTAGTAATTTAAAACAAAGTAATGAAAATAAAACATTGAAAATTATCGCTCATGTTTAAACAGTTAATTCTATTAAATAAATATCATTGTTCCTAAAACAAAAAACAAAAAATACATAGAGGAATTTTGGTTAGAAAGAAAAGGTAACGAATTAGAGACGAGATCGTGCTATTTTTTTCAGCCCGGGTATGCGTGCGCCCGCTCGAGCCTGTGTGCTCCAGCCATATATTTGTTATATATCCATTCAAAATTAATCCTTTTTCTAAATTTATTTTCCCTTCTTCTATTATATGCTGTCATTCAAAAATGATTTCTCATTAATTCTAATTTAAGCACAATTCGTTATCCCCGCATAAATATTCTTTATTATGTTATTATTTAAATGCCGCTTTTTATTTTACAGTATACGTAATCTAAAGGTCTTAAATTTAAGATTTCTGGCGCCTCGTATAAACATTAAATGACCTCAAAAATTTCATTTTCACATCTGTCTGCAAGTAGATATTGGTCACTAATTATCCTTGCCGTTATACTTCTGTAAGCAATGATAGGAATGCCTTTTTATTTCACTTTTTAATTGATAGTCTAATGTGCTTTCTGTACTCGGCGTATATCTCGTTCAAATTTTAATATTGCACCCAATATTTTGTGATTGGAGTATTGGCCCAACACACATGTATTCTTGGCGTATTAAATTACGCAGGTTGAAAAACTTCCCCTCTGATTGTCATCGGAAGAGGACCTTCAAAGTTTTGCTGAGTATGGGGTATGGGGGGGAGGGCACCACTAAAAGCTTTCTGTTTCGTATAATAAAGTTTTTTCTCTATGGAACTATTTGCTGAATTATTCCCCAGTATATACAGGAAACGAAATTATGAAAGACTGGTGTATGCTATGGACTACAGCGTGTGGTACATACCAAAACTATGCAAAACGATCACGATCCCCACAAACTATACCACAGCCTAATACCAAAAGTAAAAAAAAAAATCCACAATATTTAAAAAATGTCTCAAAAGTAATATCATTTTTAGCATCCTCTTATATAGAAATGACTGTTAATTCCTATCACACAGTTAGTTTCAAAAACTTTTTCCTTCAATCTTCTCATAGAAAGTATATATAAAAAATATAACAAATGTAAATAGGATTACAGATGAAATTTATATCTTATAATATGTTTTCTTACATGTATCTTTAGAGAATAAAATATTTTTTCTCTTGCTTTAAATTGCCAATCCTTGAAAGATTTCAAAATACTAAAATCCCAGGAAACTTTTTCTCTACAAATCTAAAAAGAAACTAAACTCTCGATTTCGATTTTTATTTTGAAGTAATTTCTTAGAAAGAAAAATGCATATAATTTTTTAACCTTTATTTATTTTTGGAACAGAACTATTACAGTATTTTTTTTCCACAAGAAACAGTTTGTAATAAGTAGAAAATCAACACTATTTTCTATTTTTATGCCTTTTGCATCTTTTGCTTCTGTATAAAACAGTCAATATATTCCTTTAATTTGAAAGTTATTTGGATTTAGATAACAACGATTTATGTAAAAAATTACTTTTTAATTATTGTTGAATTGTAATTTTTTAAAGTTTTTGCGGTACAATTTAACAAATTCTTAGGCTTACGGGTACTTCGATATTTGTCAGAAATATTTATGTGCACATTCCTTCCATGCCTATCTTTTTTTAGTGCCACTATTTCCGAATATTAATTTTATCTTTTATAATCCCAATTAAAAATATAATTTAATTTAAAAAAAGACTGATTGAAACATTAAGAATCTTGTCAATTTAAAGCACCGACATAGGGACATATTTATGATAGATCAACTAGTGCATTTTTTTCATCAAAACTGTTCATAAAAATAATATTACTTATGTTTTTAAATGTTTATTGAAGTTACTAAAATATGTTGAATCTAAGGGAAGAAAAACTGTTTCCAAATGCTACGAAAAATAATTTATATTGATGTGGCCTTTCTTCGAAAATGTTTGAAGCAATTTCATATTATGATACATTAGCTGAATTTTCAATATTTTGTGTTTCGTGAAAATCCATTCCTTTTTAGTAACAATATACAGTGGTGGCCAAAATTGTAGACTTTTTTTTTTTTTTAATTTCATGTTTTCTAACTTTGCGTGCTTATAGAATATATTAATTTTCATTTAAATACAAATGTTTATATATCAGAATCAAGCAAATTTAATGCTGAATTAATAAAAAAAACAGAATTAAAATATCTGTATTACAAAAAATGTTACACTTACTTTAGTCTAAAATACAAGCACAATCAGTCATGAATGCTGTGTATTGTAAAGTGTATTGTAATAAAACTTCCTAGCCTATCACAATGACTATTCTGAGAACCAATCAAATGTCAGTAACTAAACTGTAGTATATTTTAATTTGTAGAAGCAGTATTTTGCTGGAATGAATTTTGCAGAAGGATGAATACTAGTGTAACTAAATAGATTTTTTTTTCTTAATACAAATAATTTAAAAACAAGTGGGTAAGTGTGATCATACATCGCACAAAGGGTTTCGTTTAATATTCCTTTCAAAACACTTTCTTTCAAAACGTCCAGTACATTTATCGCCATGGAATACCTTCTAAATTTTGGCAAACACATCCTAAACTATGTTAAAGTTTCAAACATATTCGCCTTGTTATATTTCCTAATTTTGTTCGCCCCCCCCCCCCACAAAATGCTACGATATATCACATGACGGGTATATGCCAAATTTAGAAAAGTGCCCCCATTGGGGGGGGGGGGGCAGATGGTCACCATGATTTTTGACGCGGCCTGATTTTAAAAATTTATGTTATGTTTTATAAGCCATATTAAAGTTTCAAACAGATCGTCCAGTTATATTTCCTAATTTTGTTCGCGCACCTCCCTCACCCCCCCCCCTCCCTCCTCGAAATGCGACGCGCCCTTCTTTATAATTTATTATCGTGTGTTATAAAGTATCTTAAAGTTTAAAACAGATTGAATTGTTAGATTTCCTACTTTAAATGAAATCGCGGTCTGTTAATTCCACATTCCACCACCAGGGAGCGCACTGTATTCTTAATAAAAGCTTATCTGAACGAAACTCCTTTACACAACCCATTAGTAGATATGTTACTCGAGGGGGTGGCGGTCTTCAGCAAGAATTTAAGATAATTGTTGAAATTACTATTCGGAAATAGTGGTAATTTAACTTTTGACATTTATATTTAATAAGTATAAGTAGCATGTATCTGAGGACTCCATCAAAAAACGCACCTGAAACGGTATGAAACAAAAAAGAAATATTTTGCCCCTCCCCCTCTCCCCACCTTCCCGAAATTTCACGCGCCATTTTTTATAAACTTTTTCTAATGTGTTATAAACTATCGTAAAATTTCAAACAGATCGCCTTGTTATATTTCCTAATTTTAACAAAAATGTTAGTTCCACATTCCACCACCAGGGAGCGCACTCTATTCTTAACAAAACTGTATCGGAAGGAAACTCCGTTAAACAACCTATAAGTAGATATGTTACTCGAGGTGGTGGCGGTCTTAATAAGAAATTAAGATATTTGCTGAAATTACTATTAGGAAATAGTGGTAACTAAACTTTAGACAATTTTATATTAAATAAGTAGCATATATCTCAGGACTCCCTCAAAAAATCACCTAAAGCGGTCAGAAACGCTAATTTTTTAAATAGAAATCTAGCGCACCCCCCCCCCCCCCTCCCCGGAATTTCGCGTGTCATTCTTTCTTACGATTTATCTTATGTGTTATAAAATATCTTAAAGTTTCAAACAGATCGACTTGTTAGATTTCCTAATTTTAACAAAATCGCGTTATGTTAGTTCCACATTCCACCACCAGGGAATGCACTCTATTCTTAAAAAAAGCATATCTGAACGAAACTCCTTTACGCAATCTTTCGGTAGATAGATGGGTCGGGATGGTGGCGGTCTTAAACAAGAATTTAAAATATTTGCTGCGGTAACAAACGCTAAGATTTTAAAAATAATTCTAGCTCCCCCCCCCCCCCCCCCCTCCTCGAAATATCACACTCCATTCTTTTTTACACTTTTTTCTATGTGTTATAAACTATCTTAAAGTTTCAAACAGACTGAGGGCGGTCTTAACCAATAATTCAAAATATTTCCTGAAATCACTATTAGAAAATAGTGGTATGATGTAAACTTTCTGATGATGAATGAGTTATACTTATCTCATATCGCTGTTCAAAAAGCCCAGGCAAATTATTAGATTTCCTAATTTAAGTTAATTCGTGGTTAAATAAGCGCGTCTCTTCATTTTAATCGACGCATTTGATAGCAATAAACCGATTAATTAAATAATAATTAATATTTCAGCTTGTAATTAAGATAGGACTTAGATATGGGTATCAATGAAATCAGCGAGAAATTTGACATCGGGATGCCAAAAAATTTAATCAAAAAATTTAATCAAAAAATTTAATATTTAAAAAGTTAAAATTTCGTATTAAAATATGCTATTATGGAAAACCGCAGCGTCGTCATGTCTACCTGCTTTCCCGCCGAATTGAAATCTTTTTATTTCCTTGTCTTTCCAATTAAAGAAATTAAATTTTTATCGATCGATTTTTAGTGGATATTTTAACTTATACATATCGCAGAAATCTGAACTTTATACCAAATGAAAGTAGATTTTTTTCTGCGTCTGTCTATTCCATTTACAAATTTCTCGGACCAATATTTTCTGATATACGATTTCGCTTTAAAATCTCCACTTCATTTTTCGGCTTAATTTCCTCCGTGGTAACAGTGCATTCGGCTGATTTTACTGGCAACCCTTAGGAGAAACAGGGATGATTTCGATAAAGTCCGTTTGAATTTGCGTTAAAAAGGTGGATTGGTTAATTTTAGAAGTTAATTAGCCCGTAATTCGGTTAATTACCAACTTTTCAAAATTTTATGATTTGTTGTTTGATGCGATGTGTTCAGCTACAAGTACCCAAAATTTCAAGTCTCTAACATGTATAGTTTCTGAGAACGGGCTCTGTGACGGACAGACGGACAGACAGACAGACAGACAGACAAAGGAGCGAGACGAATAGGGTTTCGTGAGATGAACGAAACCCTAAAAAAAAGCCATCAATAACAAGAAATGGTTGGATACTTACAAAAAGAAGCAGAATTGTCATATTGAGAGAAAATGATCTCTCTTATGCTGAAATTGCAAGACAGGTTGGTATATCAGTCACTTTATCTGGCGAACGAAAGTTGTGCTTACGTTATGAAGAAACTAAATCAGTGATAAATAAGACAAGATCAGGCCTAAATTAAATTCTACTTTAAATTTTCTTGAATTTGATATGTAAACGTTTGTATTTAAGCGAAATTTATTATATTCTTCAAGCACACAAAGTTATAAAACATGAACATTAAAAAAAATATCCACAATTTTGGCCACCACTGAATATATTTTTTATATTCGAGAATTATGCATAGGAAACTATTGAATTTTTTATTACGATTTCTTACACTATAACAATTTTGCAGCAAACTTCTTAGACATTCATCTACTTTCATAATAACGGTTACTCAAACGTAATTTATTTCTATTCAGACTAATAATTAATATGGTCATGTATAATATGGTCCGTTACCATATATTACCGTTAACCGTGATAAAAGTTACTAATCAAAGATATTTGCAGTATTTATTTTAATACCAAAAATAACACTTTCTCTCATAATAACCCTACCTATCTAACAAAGTGAATTTGTACATGTCAATGTTTTCGCATTCTGGAATTTTTAAAGTTTGCCTTCTCTACCTACTCTATTTAGGATGTATGTAATGTCACTTTATCTTATTCACATTTGTGTATTCTACAACCTTTAAAGAGATTAAAAACAAAGTATATAAATGACAATGTATTGTTGCATGCTGTATTAAACAATAGATATTATATTAAGTGACTAACCTTACATCAAAGTGTGCATGAGGTTTGGGGCATTTTGTACATATTTCTCTAATGCATACAATATGAGGAAGAGTAATATTCACTTACAAAATTTATTGATTTTTAACTCAACAAATATTGCATAAACTAAATGTCTGTTAGTGAATTTCTTATCATTAGATAAGCACTGTATATAACAGCAACTTCTTGCAAAAAATGTTACTAATGTATATAAAAAATATCATAAAAAAATTTATTCTACAGTAATGTGTATTTCGCCTATAAGTTTAACACTATTTCTATCGGACATCTTTTAATGTTTTGATTTATGTTTCTTTTATTTAAAACAATGAAAATAAAAATAAGTATTAAAAAATAATTATTCAATGTATAACTAGTGGGGTCTGGCAATGCCAAAACTTTCTTCTATCCCATACATGTTGGTACTTCCTGAAAAACGCAGCATAGCAACGCCACCGGTTCAGTAATTTAAACCAAAATCTAATCATCCACATCTTATGTAAACTTCTAACAGAATCTGAAGTTTTATGAAATTCCGTGCATTAGTTTTTGAGATAGAGCTATTGCGGAAATCGCAAACAGTTCTGCACAGCAGCGCCACCTGTTAGCCTATTTACACTAAAAGCTAATCAGGATCAATTTATATCAATGACTAATTGATACTGCTATTGCGGAAGGTTGGTTGTGTTTATGACGGCCTATTCTCAGCACGAGGCATATAGGCCCAAAGGGTGGGAGTGCCGTCCGAGGGGGTCTTTCTAAGGGAACCTAAAACGGATTTACGCTTGGAAAACATAGGTTCGAAGAAAACCACGAAAACTACGAACGATTAGGCCGACGGGCGCGATTAGGATCGAACCCAATACCTCCCTGCTATTGCGGAAATCTTGAAAATGCAGCATAGCAGCGCCACCTGTTGTTTGATTTACACCAAAAACTAAACAGCCCTAATTAATATCACGGACTAAGTGAATCTGAAATTTGATGAAAATTCGTGCATTAGTTCTTGAGATAGAGCTATTGAGATAATCCTTAATAAAGCAGAATAGCAGCGCCACCTGTTGTGCGATTTACACTAAAAACTAAGCAAGACCAATTTATATCAAGGACTAACTGAATCTGAAGTTTTACGAAAATCCGTGTATTAGTTCTTGAGATGTAGCTATTGCGAAAATTGTAACAAATGCAGCATAGCTCCGTCACCTTTTGGGCGATTTACACAGAAAAGTAATCAGCAACAATTTATATTAGGGGCTAAAAATTGAATTTGAATTTGAGTTTTAATTATAAATATTATTATTTTAAATCTGAAATTATAATAATCCCGAATTTTAATTTAAATTTTTATACTGAATCTAATGTTTTATTAAATTCCGTTCATTAGTTCTTGAGATAGAGCGCCCGGAAAATTTGTGTCACATACGGAGACAGACTCACAGACAGACATTTTGTATAAACATGTTTTTCTGCTTCTCTGACCCCTAAAACGTGTAAATCCGTCGAAAACCGGAATTCGAAAAATTTCACTTAATTTTAATCCCTTCTTGTAAAGACAGAAGAAAGTAAAAAATCGTTTGCTATTGCTTTAATAAAAAAATTACGAATAAAATAAACATAAGTCAAAATGTTTTAAAAGTTCGATTAGAATAGATAGAAATAGTTTTGAAATACGTAGCATAATTTTTTTAAAAACTAGATAAATCCGTACGAATGTATTTACTTTTATTTAAGTTTGTGAAAAACTATGCCTAATATCCTACCATATGGTGACATATATTTCCCAAATACTTATTACAAACACTAATTTACAGTTGTAATAAAATGCATTTCAAGTACAATCTTTTATTTCATTTTAATTGCGACGATTAACTGTATACAGGTTTTTTTTCTTTTTTACAAAACTAATCTTTCACTGAAAGAAAATGGTTTCAAACTAAATGACAATGTTTTTGTTTGAATAACTTGAAAATCTTAAGTAAATAACGTTGTAGATAATTTCATTGCTTTTGCATGTTTTTCATTGATACAAATGATATACCACTCAACATCACGTATCATTCAAATTGCTTGAAAATAATCTTTTCTTTCAGCAAATGAAAAGGTGTCGGGCCAAGAAAAAATTCAGTTCTAAAACATTTGATATCGAAATTTTGTTTTGTATCAAAAGTTTAGGTTGTATTCAAAATCTATAAACAGAAAAAATTACTTATTTGTAACCAGAAAAGCAATTTACGTCAAATTTAGCTTTGTTTTGCGAATGAATTTAGAAGCCTTTTAACTTCAAAAAAAAAAAAATGTACGTTAAAGAACCGAATAAAGATACCTGTTTCAAATTAAAAAAATCTTTGAATGAAATTTGCAAAAATTTATTTTCTTCATGAAAAATAAATCTAAGCTGAACTGTAACGAGAAATATAATTAACAACAAGTGTTTCAATTTTACGTCTTATCATAAAAGCAAAATATTTTACACTGTAATATTTACACATTAAAAATGGAATTGAGATGCCTTCTTCATAGGAGATTCTTTGAATGAAATCTGAAAAAATGTATTTTCACACAACACAATTTTCAAAGAAAAAGCGGTGTGGGTTATGTATATATATTTTTTTTTTCAATTTACGTACTAGAAGTTTTTTTTTTTTTTTTTTTTTTTTTTTTTTGTCGCTATTACTTCAAAATCGCTGAAGAGCTAGCAATTTAAGAAGAGAAAATTGAATTTTTTTTTCATTCAAAGATGGAAAGGTTAAAGGATATGACAAAGTATCTTTTGTATTTTTCATCGTTCTGCAAAACTTATTTTATATTTTTCAAATATATTTCTGTTCTACAAACAAATGTAGTTCTTAGTTTCATAATTGAATAAAAAATTTGTTTAAGAATATCACATTCTTAATGACATTTACACAACTTAATAATTATAATAATAGACTTCCAGGAATGCATTTGAGGGACATTTGGCCACAAATGTTTATCAGAGAATAAAAGAAACATATGGAAAAAATTCTTGAAAAATTAAATTTATAAACAAATGAAATCTTAGAATTATAAATATGCCATTATTGGATATCAACATTATGTTAAAATGGTAAAGTCACGTTATTTTACAAATCAATCAGCAAATCCCATCAGCAAAAACATCATAAGTTACACCATCAAAATAAATTTCGGAAACTTTTCTAAATGGCGTCAGGATAGAACAAGGTTATTATGGAAACCGAAACCATTGCAAGATTTTAAAAAGTGTTTTGGTTATAAACTATAATTATAAACTATTTGTGTAATAAGCTATATTGTGCAATTAATACGTTTTTCTTTTACTCATTTTTTATTAATTATTTATTCTAAAATTTGTAACTTTGGAAAGTTCGAAAAACTATTAAATTTACTGAAAATCACCTTTAGACGTTGAAAGAATTCATTGATAATTATGCTGTTTATGTCTCAGTGTTCTACCTACGTCTTTAAAAATTAAATTTAAGGTACAATCCTCAAAATTTTCTTTGTGCAAGATGCACGTACTTCAAATCGTCTGGTGAGGAATTTTTCTCTTCAGTTTACGCGCTGTTAAGTTTTTTCGACTGTAAACTTTAAAATAGTTCAAGATTTTCCAAATTAAGATGAGGAAATTAATATATATTTTCTTTTAATTTGAAGATGGTAAGAGCATGTGACGAAGCACCTTTTATATTTTTCTCCTGTAACAATTATTTTATATTTTGCAAAATAGATTTTTGTTCTACGAACTACGGTAAAAGTTATTTCACTTTTCTAAATGACTGAACATTTTTTTAGAAAACCGCTTTTTCCTATTGGCGTTTTTATATATAACTTGTTATAAGTAGTATCAGTAGTAAGTAATATCATAGCCAATTTCTAGAAATGCATTTTAGCCATAAATGGTTATTCGAAAATAAAGGTGTTGGTGTCGGTGTTATTTATAACGGTCAATTATGTGCACGAGGAATATGTATACTAGGCCCTAGGAAGAATGCTCTCCGTGACGGTCTTTCTAAGAGAACCTAACCCGTATCTTCCCAATGTTCGAAGAAAACCACTGAAAACTCCGAACGGCTAGGCCGACGGACGCGATTGGGTACGAGCCTAGCATCTCCCGTCTCACAGCTTCGAGAGCAGAACTTCTCAGCCACTGGTGGGGTGTTCCAAAATAAAGAAAACACGCCGAAAAAAATCTTGAAAATCATAACATTATGAATCTTACAAATCTTTCTCTTTTCAATAACAATATAAAAGATTTGTGCAACGATAATATGTCATAACATTTCTAGAATGTGCGTGTTTTCCTTGAAATAATAGTTTAGGCACTAATATAGGAAGATTCCTGTCAGTTAACACTTCTATTAACCCTTTATCTACTGACGGTACTCATGAGGACCATTAAAATAACTTGTTATAAAATACATTTAATACATCGATTAGTAGTAATACAGTTTAGAATGAGTTATAGATGCATTACTTTCTCTTGTTCCAAAAGCATTATGGGCTACACAAAAAATATTTTTAAAAGGGCGATTTAATTTGCCTTTGTATCTTTTCAACTTTCTTGGCGTTTGGGGGGGGATTTTCAATTAGGAATTTTTTCTATTCCAAGAACATTATATTTGTACATTTCCTAATTCTACAAAATGCTAAGAAAAATATTTAAAATAAAAGATTTGAGTGAGGTTATAATTATTGCATAAAATCCCTATAAATTCAAATTTAATTAATCCTTCTAAAATCCTTCTAAAATTTATTAAATGATTACGTAAATCTTCTAATATGGTTTCAAAAATACACGAAAAATGCTTTAGAAGATAAAAAATTCATGAATTCATAATTCAGTAGATAAAGGGTTAAGTGGATACTGATTGGTAAATGTTCATGTCTTGTATACTCAACCAGAGTGTAGACGAAAAACGCCATAGTTATATTTGACTTTAGATCCTGAAGATGGGTTTGGATGCAGATTGAAACTGTCGGTTTATATGTTTTAATATTTTATGTAGGTTTTTAATGAAATACATCATTTAGCAATGTGTGTTTTATCACATGTTTATTTAATTAATAAAATATAACATTCTAATATTAGGAGATAGTTTCCGTTTAAACCCTTTATGTACTGAATTATGAATTCGTGAAAATTTTTTCTTCTAAAGCATTTTACGTGAATTTTTGAAACTACATCAGAAGATTTACATAATCATTTAATAAATTTTAGAAGGATTGGAGGATTTAGAAGGATTCATTAAATTTAAATTTATAGGGATTTTGTGCAATATTTATAACACCACTCAAATCTTTTATTTTAAATATTTTTCTTAGTATTTTATAGATTTAGGAAATGTCCAAATATAGTGTTCTTACAATAGAAACATTTCCAAATTGAAAAATCCCCCCCGCCCCCCCTAAACGCCCAGAAAGCTGAAACGATGCAAAAGCAAAGGAAATCATACTTTTAAAAATGTTTTTGTTTTGTGCAACCCATAATATTTGGAACAAGATAAAGCATCTATAACTCATTATGAACTGTATTACAAATATTAAAAAGCAGAAAAACCAACGTTTAAAATGCACAAATAATATATGAAAAGCAGCAAACAGCTGTTTCGAATCTACTAGCGAGATTCTTCTTCAGTGCAATATAGGAAAAAAGGAACAGCGTGCAAGAAAAAGCGAGGCTGAGCCGAAACAGCTCTTTGCTGCTTTTCATGTATTATTTGTACATTTTAAACGTTGGTTTTTCAGCTTTTTAATATTGTTGCACAAAGGCATTATTCGCTATTTTTATGTATTACAAATAATCGAAGTATTAAATGAATTTTATGACCAGTTATTTTAATGATACTTATAAATACCGTCAGTAGATAAAGTGTTAACCTGATATTATATCTTACTGTCTACTTTTTAGAAAAACCTTTGTCTTTATCATTAGAAAATGTTTATCAATAAATTCCACAGATTTGCCATAAAGCATGATTTTTGACGATGGTGTAAAATATTTCTTTTTATGCACTTTATATGCCATAGATCAATCCAGTTTGTTTAGTTGGATAACAAATAAATTGTCTTAACTTTTCTTACAAACCACGACACAAAAATAAGGCCTAAATATATTTATGCATAAGGTATTTTTAGGTGCGTTCGAAATTATATAAATACGTATCACCTATAATCGACGCCTGGTCCATCCATTTGTCTGTGCGGCTATCTGTTCGCATATAACAGCACAATGGTTTACACTACCCAACCGAGTGGTTTGAAATTTAATATACATAATCCAGAATTTTGTCGAGTCATTTCAAATTTTATGAAAATCGAATGAAAACTTAAAAAGATACTAATAAATAATATTAATACGTTATTCATCCAATGATACCCCGTCATAGGTAATGATTCTATGTTGCCATGGTGATGACGTCCTATTTAAGATGGAGTCCTATTATTTCCGTATGACAGAATTTAGTATATAGAACCGTAATCAATTTTGTATCCATGCATTTTTGCATAAGAGTGCAATAGCTATTGCACTCAGATCTGAATATTTATAAAACTAGTTATAGTACGAACGTTGCCATGTTTGACCTACAATTTCAGACTTTTTTTTATATAAAATCTCACTGTAATAAGCGATATTTGACAATATTTATAAATTATTTAATATAAGTAAGAATTTTATATAAAGAAGGGTTAATTTTAAATATAAAATTGGATTAATACCAGGTAGTTTGTGTTTTAACCTAACGTTATATCTTCTAACTTAGTTTTACATTAAAAACTGTGTTTTTCTTCTAACCATCAAAAATTATTTATTAATTCTTTACATATGATTGATATGATTACACACCGAGATAATATATGACGTTGGAGTTAAATATTTCTTCGTATGCACTTTATCAGCCATACATCAATCCGTTTTGCTTAGTGACATAATAGAGAATATAAATCATCTTTTTTTCTTCAAGTATGTCACAAAAATGAAGACAGAATATTTCCAGCCTGATTTTCTAATAATTTGTCTGAATAATATTTCTTGTGATTTTCTAATAAATTAATTTTGGCACAATTAATTTATTATTCAAAACGCTTGCAGACATAAAGTATTGAAAATTTAAAATGTTTTGCGTTTTATTATGCCAATCTTTTATAATTAACAATGCTATCTTATTTTTCGTTTCTTTCTCTATGTTATTTCTCCTATCTTTTACTTTCTCCTTTACTTTTTTTTAAAAACAAATAACGTTTCATTTTAATTACATTTAAATATCGTAAAATTAAAATATAATTATAAACTTAAATAATAGTTTCGAGAAGTAGAACAGAATCGTAGCTAAAGCGAAATGAGCAGAAAAAAATGTTGAAATCTCTGATTATTGGTTAAAGGTGATTTGCAAAAATATGTATTAAAAAAATTAAAGGAAAATAGTTTCTTCGTAGCAATTAGCGTTGTAAAAGTTACGACTAAATGAACACCCGTATGTATTCGTTACTTTCAAACTCACTACCCGTTAGAAAGTATTCGCTACTCATTACTTTCGTTACATCTTAGAAAACGTATATAAACAATCATCGGAAGTATTACACATATTTTCTAATTCTCAGAGGGTTGTTTCGATTATAGTTACCTTTAACTATTCATTAATATATATATATATATATATATATATATATATATATATATATATATGTGTGTGTGTGTGTGTGTGTGTGTGTGTGTGTGTGTGTATCTGTCCCCATTTGAAATTTCTGAAAATATAAAACCGGGCGCTTAAAGTACTTCATGTGAAAAATATGTTCACATACTTGTAGAAAATTAATTATTTACCGTACATGAGGTCTTTGTGGAAGAATTCGTTACTGTTACTTACACACAGACAAATAATGCAATCTTGTTGCTACGCGACTTCTCAGTAAAGAAAATCTGCATAAAAGTGCAAACATTTACAATATGATAATAAATACAATAAAACCTGTGAAAATTGAATTTTACCATGAATAAAAATGTTCAACGAGCACAGTACAATACAATTTCATCGGTTAAGACAGATAAACTCAAAACTTTTTCCATAAGACTACTCGGATCTATTCATCAATCGCGTAAGTGACGGTAGCGATTGAACTTTGATGCAGTAACGAGTCGTATTCCGAAGTAACGATTCGGTACTTCGTATCAGAGATAATACTCGTTACTTAGTAAGTAATAATTTTTAACAGCTCTAGTAGCAAACCAAAATTATTCCAATAATACAACAATATGGATTTTATTGTAAATACGCCAGTGTAATGCGAATGTTGGTTAAGTATCTGATTTACGTTGGAGATATTTACCGTAAAATTGCAATGCTCCTGAAATATTGCCTTTACATTGGAAATATTTTCAATAAAATTAGTATAATTGTTGCAAAAATGTTACCTTTATGTTGAAACTATTACGAGTATGTGTAAAAATAATTTTTAAACCCTAATTAAGATTAAGCGTGCATTTTCAATGGGCATAAGCCTCAAAATGCGTGGTAAAATACTTAAAAAATTGCTTATAAGGTAATTCTGCCTAAATGAGACGCGATTCCTCATAGTTTTGTCGCATTTAGGGTTTATTTGGCATTTTATTATATAAATATATATTTTATTAAGCAGAGATTTACTGAATACTGTACATATAGTTCCAAACTAACATTTTTTGTATAAATTTAATCATTATCTTTAGTATAAAACCACAATATACCATTGTCGCATTTAGGTAATATTTTCGCATTTACGGCAGTTAAAACGTAAATGAGAGTCCTATTGTGATAATGCATTTTACACATGACAATTCATCTGAAAAATATTTCATTTAACACTTAACTGCGGTTGCAGAGAATTGCCACATGACAATTGTGATCGGACTGCGAAACCATTCTATTGAAAGATGAATAAAATTCGAGATTAATCATAAAATACAATATTTTCACTAAGCTGTTTGTACAGTACTATTTATAATAAAATTTCGGTTTTTCAAACATTTCAAACAATTGTACTTGGACTCCAAATGAAGCAAAATTTCATTGTATCGATAGTTAAACTGAAAATTACAAGATAATTGATTTTTTTTTTTTTTTTTAAGCAGCACTAACAGCAGTTAACGGTTAATTGTAATTATTTTTTGAATTACTTAACCCTTAACTGCTGTGACGAGAACTGTCGCATAACTACTGTGAGCGGTGCTCCGAGCCCGCATGATTAAAAGATAAATGAAAGGTTCTATTAACTCACAGGTACTATTTCTGTACTAAACTAGTACAAGACTATTATAATTAAACATCTCTTATTCAGAATCTCTAGTAATAATTCTAGAGCTCCAAATGAAAGAAAATGTCACTAGTATTCATATCTTAACTGGAAATTACAAGTTTGTGTAAATTGAAAAATATAGCGGTCTGCGAGACCGCTAACAGCAGTTAAGGGTTAATAAAAAGTTGAAATACATAAAATTGATTGCAAAGAGCTTATTATTGAAGTACTAAATAAACTTTATTTAATAGTAATTTAAATAATAAAACATTAACTGAGATGCATAATCTTAAATAAATTATAATTAAACTTTTCACATTTCGATATTCATACTTCACAACAGGTTTAATCAGTTTGAATTGTTTATCACGATCGGCGCAGCATCGTTCCGTTTTCCAATTTTACACTTCTAATACGCAAAAGGTCCTTGTTGTTATTTGAATGCTGTGTATAATACATCTGTACCTAATATAAATAACTCTCATCCCTCTTTCCCACAAAGGCCATAACTAAAATCAGATGATTGTTGCGGAAAACTTTGTTTAAAATTCGCACGTGAATATTAACCCATAATTACTACACTAGTACGATTTGAGTTTCCGTGACTTCGACTTCGCATAATTTTTCTCACAATCTAGTGATAATGAAATAAAACTACATGATTCATACACGAAATTTAATGAGAAATCGAAATGAGATAGTGGATTATATCAAAAGTATTATTTTGTTAATGAAAAATACGAGTTAATTAAACCATGTTTTAAATAACACCGATATTTTGGTCGGTGCGAATTCACATTAGTGTGCAGTTTACAAGTTAAAAGAGTATTTACAAAATATTTATAATATTACTAACAAGAATATTTATTACATATAACTTTATTTATTATAAAATGACACATGTTAATACTCGTAAGGCCGAGGCAAACGAGAAATACAGGCTACCGCGGTGGGTCCGATTCTTCTTTTTTTACAGACCGCTGGATTCACGTGATGCTCGAATGCACCAATGAAGGTGTGCGAAAAGAGCATCACGTGACTCCAGCGGTCTGTAAAAAAAGAAGAATCGGACCCACCGCGGTAGCCTGTCTTTCTCGTTGGCCTCGCCGTAAGGCATGGTGACGTCACGGCGACGTCGTTGTGAAGTCACACTGTGTTTTTGTGACCGTCGATGTGACGTCACGTGACGTGATAGTGACTAGAATGCGAGGTCGTTATGGCCGTTTTAGAGGACGTTTGTGACGTCACATTGTGACCACTCTGTGAAGTCACGGTATGACAAATTTGTGAAAAAAATGTGTCATTTGTGACTATTTTGTCATTAACTTTGTGACGAACCTGTGACGAAAGCGACAATGCTTTGAAGTCACACTGTGAACAATTTGTGAAATATGTGTCATTTGTAACGAACGTGTCATAAACACTGATTTCAAATGAAAATCCAATTTCAAATTAATTGCTTAAAAGACGCAAATAGTGAAAAAGATTCCATGCTGGGACTAGAACCCGAGCCATCAGTACAGCGCACTGACATTCTACAGACTAAATCACATGGAACGATACCCAGACTGGAAAATTTCTCACTATTACATGTTGGCGAGGCTACAAACGCAGCACAAGATGGAATATTTAGAGTGAGCCACCAACATGATGCAAACACGAAACTTAATTAAATCCAGCATCGATTGAAATTATATTAATACTTGGAAATTTTTCCAGAGAGTATTAATACAGCGATGAATTTTAAAATAAACTTTTGCTGTAAATATAAAATCTTATCTTTTTACCGTACTGTTAGCAAAATATCGCTATTTTGGAGTCCTATTCTTCTAAAACATTTTAAACTTTTCCACTTAAAAAACAATGCTTATAAACTGACATATTTTTTTATTAAGTTCTATGCTTGATATTGAGTTCAAGCTTGATATTTAGAATGTGTAAGTTTTTTAATTTGTAGTTATTTGTCATTGCTTTATTAAATACGAACATGGAGACTAACGGATATTAATACAACTATTATTTATAGAGCGACATGATAAGCGATATTTATTTATTTATTTTTATTCCCGTGTATATTATATTTTGTGAATATGAGTTAAATAGATTTGGTATGTTTTATAGGAAAAGACTGATCTGGGAAATAGAAAAAAAGAGTCAGAAAAATCATGCGTTAAGCATAGATTATAAAATACTTTCCAACACTTTCTGAATGCTTTAACAAGACATCGTAATTTAGGGAAATGACGTGAATAAGATAACTAAGTAAACATTTTAGAAAACGCATAAAACATCTGAAAAACTGATTTCAGCAGTTACCGTCCATAGCCAAGTACGTTTTCCAATTCTTTTGAACTGCCCTGTATTTGATCTGTAGGTTGATACACTGAAAAAAATGAAGTACTCAAAAATGAGTAAACCGATGTACTCATATCGAATTGAATATTTTTGGATCAAAAATGAACCTATGCTTTCTCTATTTTGAAACATCACATGCTATCAAACCCAAACAAACGAATGGTTTTGTACCCTGTAATGGTTCTTCTAATTTATGGCGGAATAAATGATGTTTATTAATGTAAATATTAAATTATGCACTACATTTTAAAAATAATTTAAAAGTGCTTGGAAATAATGCTCTTGTCATAAAAATATTCGATCTGAGTATCTTGTTAAGAATTTTGCTATTTTTCTTAATAAATAATCAATTAAATATTTCTTGTTAAGAACTTTGAACGGGAAATAAATGTCAGTACATTTTTACTTTAAATTTTAGAGGGGTTTTTTTATTATTTGGGGTGGGGGGGGGGCAGTACATAACGATTCATATTTGATCACAACCATGGAATAAAAAATGAGTACATGTGTTTCTCAACTTTGAGTACATTTAGATCGGAGTTATTTTGAGTATGTGACGCATTTAAAATTGAGTACTTTTTACTCAATTTTGAGTACCCATTTTTTTAAGTGTACATATACTATATAATGGGAAAATTTAGTTTAGCAAGAAAACGCCTAACAGGTTGATATTCTTTTTCAGCAATTTATACTCATGTATGGAAACATACTTGAATACTTTTGTACAACCCTGTAGTTTACCTAGAATATTTATTACACGCCACTATTTAGTTAAAATTTAATTCAAACTAAGACACTCTTAAAACTGCTGAAATCACATTTCCAGAAATTATAATATATAGACGGCCATGTATCCAATTCTTTATGTGACCCTGTATATCATTTTATCTATATTCTACAAACATTTCATGGTAAATTAAATGCATATTAAATTATAAACAGAAGTTCTCTTGTACGTCCATTAAAAATATTTCAAAAATATATATTCTAAAAACACACTCAAAATATATATTAAACATTTAATTGCTAAAAAGGACGTGAAATGTTAATAAAATACATTAAAAGATCTTAATAATTTGACATGTTTCGATTGAATTTACTCAATCATCATCAGAAAAACAAATAAACACTAAGATGGAAAATGCCAATAAACTATTACAAATGAAATTTAAAATATTACGCGCGTGATTTTTATTTATTTTTAGATTGTTTCACGTTGCCCTATTTTATTTTCAAATTATCTAACGATTCAATCCAAATATTTGGAATTTGAAATGACAAGGAATCGTTGAAGACCATTGAGTTTCTGATGTAAATTTCAATAGATTCTCTAATAAAAAGTTGCAAATAAAAATCTGACCTATAAATTAATCTACTTTCATTAAACAAAATATTTATGTTTTCTATTTTATTTAGCCTAGATAATGCGGTTTTACCTCTATTAAATTTTATGTCAGCAATGTGTTCTTTACATCTCACTTTGAATTTTCTCCGAGTCATGCCAATATAATAATTTTTATAACCACCGTCTTTAAGAAAAGGAATGATATAAACACCGGAAAGGTCAAATTTATCAATAGGGTCAATTCTAGTGGTTAAAAAATTGATTTTAATTTTGGAGGGAGTCTAGCAATTAAATTTAAATCAAACTTTTTAGTTGAGTTTTAGCAGATTCGAAGAAATTTGGATAGTAATTTATAACCACCCTTTTCATGTTATTTTCCCTGTCAGTTTTATTCTCAAAAACTGCATCGTTCATTTTGTTAATAAACTTTTTAATTAATTTATTAACTATTTTAACTTGATATCCGTTGTTAATAGCTATTGTTTTAATTTTATCTAATTCATCATTTAAATTTTCCGGGGAACAAATTCTAAAATCTCTGTTAATAAGGAATCTAAAGGTAGATAATTTATAAGAATATGAAGTGCAAGCATAAAAAGGTATAACATTTAAGTTAATTATTGGCTTACGATATATTGAACGAATTAGTTTATTATTTTCTCTTTTTAATTCAACATCTAAAAAAGGTAATTTCTTATCGGTTTCAAGTTCAAAAGTAAATTTAATTTTATTATCTAAATCATTTAACTGTTGAGTAAAAACTAACAATTTATCAACTCTCCCCTGCCAAACAATAAAAATATCATCTACATAACGTACCCATACTAAAGGTAATAATTTAAAAGTACTGAATTTTTTTTTTTTTTTTTTTGATTCAAGGGGGCGTAATTTGAATTCTGCTAGGAGGCCTGAAATTGGAGATCCCATTTGGGCACCGTCTGATTGTTGATAAATTATATTGTTAAAAATAAAATAATTACTATTAATTATTAGGTTTAGGCCCCTTTTTAAAGTGTTTTTCATTGGTATGTCAAAATCTTCTCTATTGTCAATGAACTATTCGATGGTTTGAGCTACTTCTGAAGTATCTATGAATGGATATAAAGACACAATGTCTAAGCTTGCTAAAATGCAATCATCTGTAATGTCGATTTTCTCTAATCTTCTGGTGAAGTCAGTACTGGAATCAACCGTGAAAGTGGAGGGAGGCAATAACTGTTTCAGTAAGGGAACGAATGCACGCTCTAAGTAATATGTAGGGCCTTGACATTTAGTGACAATCGGGCGAAGAGGATAATCTTGTTTGTGGTCCTTCAATCTGCCAACTAATCTTGGAAAAACTGCAACTTTATTTAACTTCAGGTTAAATTTCATAAAATCTGGCCATTTACCTTTCTCTATTATTTATTTCGTTTTCGCACATATTTTATTTAGTGGATTATGTTTTACTGCTATACATTCCATCTTATCAGTACAATCCTGCATTTTACTAATACAGTCATCTCTATTAAGGACAGCAAGGCGATTAGATTTATCAGTCAGAATAATAGCAATATCATTATATGATTGTAACCGTTTAATGGTATCAGATTGTTTTTTATTTACTGGTTTACTTTTTCTATTGACAGAATTATTGGCTTGTTTATTGAATTTAGTGAATCTATTAAAAAGTAAACTTCGTATTTCTTCTTTGTGATTTGTAGGTGCAGATTGTACAATATTTTCACATTCCGTAATCATTTCTTTAGCATCTGGGCGTCTTTCAAACATGAATTTCGGGACAAGTTGTAAGATATTATCTTCATACTTATTGAAACGATGATCCGATAAATTAACGTAAATAACGTAGACGGTGCCCCAATGGGATCTCCAATTTCAGGCCTCCTAGCAGAATTCAATTTACGCCCCCTTGAATAAAAAATTTTCAGTACTTTTAAATATTACCTTTAGTATGGCTACGTTATGTAGATGGTATTTTTATTGTTTGGCAGGGGGAAGATGATAAATTGTTAGTTTTTATTCAACAGTTAAATAATTTAGATAATAAAATTAAATTTACTTTTGAACTTGAAACCGATAAGAAATTACCTTTTTTAGATGTTGAATTAAAAAGAGAAAATAATAAACTAATTCCTTCAATATATCGTAAGCCAATAACTAACTTAAATGTTATACCTTTTGATGCTTGCACTTCATATTCTTATAAATTATCTACCTTTAGATTCCTTATTAACAGAGCTTTTAGAATTTGTTCCCCGGAAAATTTAAATGAGGAATTAGATAAAATTAAAACAATAGCTATTAACAACGGATATCAAGTTAAAATAGTTAATAAATTACTTAAAAAGTTTATTAACAAAATAAACGATGCAGTTTTTGAGAATAAAACCGACAGGGAAAATAACATGAAGAGGGTGGTTATAAATTATTATCCAAATTTCTTCGAATCCGCTAAAACTCAACTAAAAAAGTTTGATTTAAATTTAATTGCTAGACCCCCTCCAAAATTAAAATCAATTGGAATCAAATCAAGAATTGACCCTATTGATAAATTTGACCTTTCCGGTGTTTATATCATTCCTTTTCTTAAAGAAGGTGGTTATAAAAATTATCATATTGGCATGACTCAGAGAAAATTCAAAGTGAGATGTAAAGAACACATTGCTGACATAAAATTTAATAGAGGTAAAACCGCATTATCTAGGCAAAATAAAAAAGAAAACATAAATATTTTATTTAATGAAAGGAAATTAATTTATAGGTCAGATTTTTATTTGCAACTTTTTATTAGAGAATCTATTGAAATTTACGTCAGAAACTCAATGGTCTGCAACGATTCCTTGTCATTTCAAATCCCAAATATTTGAGATTGAATTGTTAGATAATTTGAGAATAAAATAGGGCAACGTGAAACAAGCTAAAATATTACGCGCGTGATTTTTATTTATTTTTAAATTTCATTTGTAATAGTTTATTGTCATTTTCCATCTTAGATTTTATTTGTTTTTCTGATGATGATTGAGTAAATTCAATCGAAACATGTCAAATTATTAAGATCTTTTAATGTATTTTATTAACATTTGACGTCCTTTTTAGCAATTAAATGTTTAATATATATTTTGAGTGTGTTTTTAGAATATATATTTTTGAAAAATTAAATGCAGTTCAGCGAAAAAAAGCATAACTCATTTAAAAACCACCTTTAAGCAATTTGCGCCCATACCTAGTAATCTTTACGAATACTTTTGTGTAGCCTTGTATAGGAATTATAGCATTTATATACACCCTATACTATGCATAAGTATAGTGAATCATAAAAGCGCATATCATAATTAAAAATGCATTTCCAGCAATCATCGCTAATGAACAGTACTTAGGATGCAATATAGTATCTGAAATATTTTGTGTGTCCCTGTAAATGCTATATACGTATTATGCGTATTATACATGAAATAATTTATAGTATGTAAACCTCAGCGACATATATCAATTTCATTATATATGAAATAGATTAACATAATTAAAGTATGCCGCAAACAATTCCCTCCACCCCTATATCATTAAGTATTTGAATTCATTTTTTAGCCCTGTAAATGAACAATAACTATTCTTTGCATCGCATAGTACTCAGAATGCATATTTTAGTGCACTTCATAAATGCATATAAATTTTATTCTGTTTGAAAGCGTGCTTAAAATCCTTAAAAATCATTTGAAACGATTTTTTCCATAGGCCATAATGTAACGGAAAACTTTTGGCTGTCCCTGGAAATGAACAAAGCATGCTACAAACTTCATTACAAATAGATACCGTGCTATGGTTAACGTCAATACCATCCAAAAATTTCAGGGCAATCCGAGTATATTTTCGAGAGTTAGAGTGCGGACAGGCTGCTAGACGGACAGACGGAGAGACAAACCGAAGTCATAAGCACATTTCAACTTGTGTCCTATATTATGTATCCTGTATTATATGAACTTTAAAAAAATATATACTAAAGCAGTTTAATCTATAACTTCCTATCAGGCATGAAAAACACTTTATTTCAATGCTTAAATATCATATTTTACTTTTAGTGCCAATAATTACGCGTATCATAAACGTAGAAAATGAATTTACAATAGAAGAAAATTTAATAACCGATTCAGAATGTCTATAATTAAATGTTTGATTAAAATCACAAACAGAAAAAATGCTTACATACAATTTAAAAACTAGTTGGATGTGCCAATCCCAAAACTTTCTTCTATCTTATACATCTTAATATTTCAAAACCTAGTTACACATGTTAATACTTCAATATTATTAGTTCAATACTATACCAACTTTGATTTTCATCTTAAATTTCTGCACAAGTCAATTAAACGGACTAAAAACGAGTTAATCTATATCATGATATTTGTTAAAATTATTCATTTTTCCTTATTCTGTCGTTATCAGCTGTTTGCGAATAGCCGGCATAGCAGGAAGCGAGTTCCCGCCGCTGCATGAGCCGCCGATGCACACTAGAACTACGAAAAATCAAGAAAAGTATGCAAAAATCGCTAGCACGGAGCCCCTTTACCGCGCAATATTTCCAAATTCAAGGAGAACCTGTTGGCCAAAGCCAAAAACAAGCACAAACATTTTGGTTCAATTGTATGCATAATTTTATACGCTGTTCGATGGTACAATAATGAAAATGGCACAGAGATCGGAATTATAGCGCCCCCTTCTTTCGGAATTTTTTCAAGTTCAGGAAGGACTTGTTTGCCATAGCCAGAAACATGCACAAAAAATTTGGTTCAATTATATGGATAACTTCATACACTTTTCGATGGTACAATAATGAAAATTGTACAGACATCGCAATTATAGTGCCCTCTTCCGGCAGAATTTTTCCAAATTCAGGGAGGACCTTCGTGACATGACCAAAAATAAACACGTAAAATTTGGTTCAATTCTATGCATAACTTCATACATTGTTCGGCGGTACAATATTCAAAATGGCACAAAAATTGTACAAAAATCGCTATTACAGCACCCTCTACGAGCGATTTTTTTACAAATTAAGGGAGGACCTCCTTGCCATAGCCAAGAACTTAAAATTTTTTTTGGTTCAATTCTATGCATAACTTCATACACTTTTGGACGGTACAATATTCAAAATCGCACAAAAATCGCTATTACAGCGCCCCCTAGCGGCGAATTTTTTCCAAATTCAGGGAGGACCTGCATGCCATAGCCAAAAACTTAAAATAAAAATTTGGTTTAATTCTATGCATAACTTCATACACTTTTGGACGGTACAATATTCAAAATCGCACAAAAATCGCTATTACAGCGCCCCCTACCGGCGAATTTTTCCAAATTCAGGGAGGACCTGCTTGCAATAGCCAAAAACTTAAAATAAAAATATGGTTCAATTCTATGCATAACTTCATACACATTTCGATGGTACAATATTAAAAATCGCACAAAAAACGCATTTACAGCGCCCCCTACCGGCGAATTTTTTCCAAATTCAGGGAGGACCTGCTTGTCATATCCAAAAACTTAAACTAAAAATTTGGTTCAATTCTATGCATAACTCCATACACTTTTGGATGGTACAATATTCAAAATCGCACAAAAATTGTTATATCAGCGCCCCCTATCGGCGAATTTTTTCCAAATTCCGGGAGGACCTGCTTTCCATAGCCAAAAACTTGTAATAAAATTTTGGTTTAATTCTATACATAACTTCATACACTTTTTGATGGTACAATGGCGACAGACAGATGGACAGACGGACAGACGGACACACAGACAGACAGACATTTTCTATAAACATGTTTTTTGGAATCTCTGACCCCTAAAACATGCAAATCCGTCGAAAACCGGAAGTCGAAAAAAATTTCGATTACAATACTTTCTTCTATTGAAGATAGAAGAAAGTAAAAATAAATATACCAATTTGAAAAGGACCTTCCGGCCAGTGCCGGGAGGAAGAGGTAGCTTTCAAATTCCTTATTTTAATAAAGCCAACTTATATTATTGAAACACACGAAGCTCAATTTAGTGGAAACTGAATATAGGAGATTCAATACTAATTTTTATCAATACTAAATCATTATGAATGAGAATTTCGCGAAATTAGTCATCTTTATCCAAGCTGCTTTTATTTAAGGTAACTTATATTTGGCTGCCAAATTCGGCCATTTCTTAAAGTGCCTGTCATTTTAAGACAACATGGTGGATGAGGCTAACCAGTGAATTTGGTCGAGACCTTAGTAATTGCTGTGCACATGCTCACTCACATCGGAATCGGTTGATATATACGGGTGCGGTCACAGGCAAAAAATCAGATTTTTCAAAATCTCACCCACATTAGAAATTGAAACAGCTATATCTGAGCCATTTTTTAAGATAAAGACAAACAAAAAATGCTCCTCAATCTTTATTTAAAGGTCAAATACTTAAGAAAGAAACCTTTTTCAATTTGTAATATTTTGCACCTCACTTTAAATATATTTTTTTTTAATTTAATGACCGCTATTTTGAAACAAGATGGCGGATGAAGCTGGCCAGCGTACTTGGTCGAGATATTGATGAATACTATCTACATGCCTTCTTACATGGAAATAGGTGAATGCATGTGTTATCGCGTGACAAATACAAGATCGTTTCAAAATGTTAGCCATACTAGAAATTCAAAGTGCTATAATTCAACCATTTTTTTAAGATATAAACAAAAGAACAAATTTTCAGAAACAAAATCTGCTCCGGAATCTTTGTATCAAGGCCAAACACATAAAAAAATCTTTTTCATTTTCCAATTTTTTAATAGCTCATTTTAAATTTTAAATTAATTATTTTTAAATGGCAACCCTTTTGAAACAAGATGGCAAATGAAGCTGGCCAACGAACTAGGTCGAGATATTTGTATGTACTATGTACACACCAAGGTACATTCAAATCGGTTCATAAATACGCCTGTTATCACGTGACAAATATCAGGACGTTTCAAAATGTCAGCCACGCTAGAAATTCAAAATGCTATAACTCAGCCATTTTTTAAGATGTAGATGAAATAAAAACTGTTCCCGAATCTTTGTATGAAGGTCAAACACATAAGAAAAAAAACATTTTTTCAATTTTTTGGTACCACATTTGAAATTAAAATTTTTCTTAAAAATTTAAATGGCTGCCATTTTTAGACAAGATGGCGGATGAAGCTGGCAAACAAACTCGGTCGATACATTCGTATGTACTATGTACATACCGAATTAGATCCAAATCGGTTCATAAATTCGAGAGTTACAGTGTGACAAAGGTCATATATTTTCATATATATATATCCATATATATATATATATATATATATATAATATTTAAATTTTTGCTCCAAGTTTAAAGTATTTTATGTAAATTTTCCTTTTTCAGTAATATTCCGCATATTATACCGGCTTATTAAATTAAAACCCTAGTCTATTAACCTCTAAGATCTTAATTCATATTTATTCCAAATTGCGTAAATCAAAAAATGGCTCAATTATTTATATTTCTTTAATAAAATTTTTATTATTTAAATTCCTATTAAATTCCGCTATTAAATCCCGGTATATCGTATTCCCCTTAAATCTTTATTTAACTGCTAAAATATTATTCCGTCTTAAAGAAAAAAACCTACTTATTTCAATTTATTCTTTTATTTAAAATATCCAGGTGTAATTAAAATATTTCAAAGATTAAGACTTTCGCAGACAAATTCATTTCTTTTATCGTCTGAAGAGTGAAAAAAGGGTTATTTTTGCATAATCTCGACTACAGATTTTAACATTTGTTTATGCTTTAGATATCTGGGGCCAGGATATAAGAATTTTCTAGAACAATCTTTTGAGAGGAGTATATAGAGGCAATCAGAGAGCGGCTGTGAGCTTAGAAGGTTTTTAGTTTTTAGCATGTAGAGGCGAACGTAGGGGATTGCAGTCGTAGAAGACTGGATATTCAATGTGACTGCTCGATGGAGGTAGTAAAATGGTGGATGAATACTGTTTATTATGTGTGTAGACTGAGGAAGAAACGGTATCGTAATGGGTGATAGATGTTAGATGTTAACGGATTAAAGAATAGAACGCAGTCAAGAGATAGAGTGTTTTTAAAACTAATTGTGAGATGAGAATAGACTTTATTCTTTTTACCATGGAAGGAGTGAGCATCTTCCCTAGATTCAATCGTGAGTGTGGAAATAAAGTGAATAATGTTTCAAGCGACTGCCTTGTGTTAATTCTTCATTTTTCTTTATTATTTTAAAACCAATCGGCTGCCGCCTGTGCTGTTTAGGAATGGAAACCCTCATTTTTTTTTTCGACAATACCAGCTACTTGCCGTCAAAACATCACACATATATATATATATATCAATTTTGAACGGATGGTGGTTTCGGGGTCTGGGGGTCATGATCGATGAAAATATACCAAAATTTTTTTAAGTAGCTTTCCTCCGAACGGCTACAATAGGTAGATTTTTGTAATGAAAGCTACCTAAAACACTAAAAATAATAATCAGTATTTATAATTGTACTGTTAAACAACAGCAAACTACAATAGATAAATTAAATGCATTATTAGATTTAACAATATCTCAAAAATATTTCCATATGGAATTCCTATTATTTTATAATTTTGGCAAATGTTAAATCTGAAAACATTGGTTTGAAGATTTAGGATTTTAAAAAGATAATTTAAAATATTATTAGCTCTAAAAGAAAATTCTTTCAAATGTTTCACTACTGTAATATGTAAAAATACATTTTCCCAGTATAATGTTAATTTCTAATCTGAAACAGTTTCGTAATCTCATGATAATCGAACATCATATTTAACCCCAAAATAATAATAACTATAAGTGTTAGTAATCAAAAAATAGTAAGAAGCCGATAAAATAATTCCAAATCATTGTCATTCCATACATTTTCAATCTCAAGTAAGAGTAAATTAATGTTTATATTAATTGCAGTATGAATGTAGGCATGAATCAGTCTCTGAGCAGTTTTTTTCTTTCTTCAAGCGATGGCAGATTAAGATATTTTTCTTTACAGTTATCGAATTGAAAATATCGCTTCTGACAGTTAAAGATCAGTCTCTTACAAATATAACATAAAACTATTTAACTCATAATATACAAATCAGGAATAAAATATTTAAATTAAATAAGACTTACATATACGTTCCATTAATATCCGTGTATCCTAAAATGGTCATTTCCTTATCTTAAAGTGTTGGTGATGTTCTAAAAACAGTGAACTATTTCCCGCGTCTTCTCATATTTATTTTTCTGTGGGCAGACGATTTTCAAGCAGATGGTCTGTTACAGATTATTTGTTTTTGTATACAAGAAATATGGAAATTGAATGCGCAGTAATTTTCTGAAAGTATCGTTAATTAAAATTTTGTATTTCAAGAAATGTCCAATGTATTTAACCTTTTCTTTTTATCCGTACCAAATAATTCAAGTTAAAATGTATTGTAAAGTTCCTTTTTTCTAAATAATTATAATAATATTCATAATTGGAGTTTATTAGATAAAACATTGTTTAAATTTTTAAAAGGTGTAAAAATAAATTTAATGGTAATAATGACCCACCCCCTTTTTTTTCTTTTTTTTTTTTTTAAAGTAAAGTTTGTTTTGCACAAATTTTGTACATTTCTTTTATTTTCGGAAAATGCTAATTTTATTTAAAAAGTCTGAAAGAAGTAGAATTTATGACTTGAATACAAATTATAAAAATATTCTAAAGCAAGAAATGCATAGATGACTAAACTCTGAAGACTCTTTCTACGTGCTCATTAAAAGGTGCAGATTTAACTGTAATAGAAAATTTTTAGTTTGAAACCACAGAAGTGTTTCGAATAATCCTGGACGGTAAAAAAAGAAATAAATAAATTTCCTCCCAGCAAACTAAACATGTAAAGTGTAAAAATTCAATATTCCTAATTCTAAATATATTATCCAAATGCTAGATAAAATTGAAATTATGAAAAAGTATACATTCACTGTCTTAGATATCAAATTGATAAAACATAGCCTGAAAATTTAGTTTATTAATGCTTGTATCGTGCACTTTATTTATTATGCCCCCCCCCCTCCCCTTTAGTGACAGAACTTACCATTTGCTATCCACTAATATATTTTCATTCCTTATGCCGCTGTAACTCGTGACTGTTTAAAATATTTCTCTTCATTTTCAAATATTTTTGAAGTTCATATTTTTGTCACACTGTGACTTACAATATGGTGCGGTTTTTTTTGTCACATATGTGACGTGACGTACGTTACATAGCAGTGACATAACAGTGACGTCACAATTTTTTTTAATTGCCAGAAAAATATAATTTTACAGTAAATAACATGTTTTGAAAAATTTTCGTAATTTTTTCAAGTTTTCTATAAAGTTCAGATCTCAGTCACACTGTGACATCACTGAGTGGTGGCATTTTGGTCACAGATGTGACGTGACCACAGTGACTTACAGTGACGTCACAACGACGTCACTGTGACCATGCATGCTATGAGGGTATATCAGCCTTATAAATAGATAAAATCGTACAATATTTCTAATAATTCCGATTAAGCCAAAGAGAAGCCCTGTGCCTGACATTCTGTTGTCCCCCTTCCACCCCTCTTCATTTTTCTTGCAGTTTCAAAAAAAAATTAACATTTTCTGTACCTAAAAATACGTATATGGAAACAAATACTCATTTAGATAAACTACTTTTTTTCACTAATTTAAAAATAGAAAATGACGATTATAATGAGTAAAACTTGAAAACAGAATTAAGATATCAGAGTTCATAAAAGTGCTTACAAAAATTATGGACTCCTAAACCAGGTCATAACTTAATTGCATCCTGTTTTAATGAGAAACAGCATTTAAGCTACCGAATGGCATAATTTTGTTAAAATTAAATTACTTAACCGGATTAAAATAAACATTTAAGAGTTTTCAATTTACACAAGATTTTCCAGAATCTCCATCATATAAAATTATTGCAAATTCCGGAATCATGTGTCTATATTATGTTACTGGAAGATACACCGCGTTTCTTATACCTTATTTTGAAATTAAGATTTTTTAATAAGTGTATTTTTCTATTTTGATCATCTTAAAATACATATTTAAGTGCCTGGTTAAGGAAAAACATTAAAAACATTATTGGAGGATTATGCTAACTCAACTCAGCTTAATTAAACATAATAATTGCTTTAAACATTATCTCAATACAATATATGAAAAATACCATATAAATTCACCTTCTTAATCTCCTAAATATCTCTACGCATTTACAGCAATCGATATGTCGCTATTAAGTATATGCAGAAAACAAAGTCTCCAAAATGCGTAGACTATTTTAAATTATAATTCGAAAACTGGTCGTCTTTTCTTAAGTTTAACTGGTCATGTAACTGAAACAGACAATATAATTCTTAACGTTGATAAGGTTATTTGATCTTCAAAGTTAAAAAAGAAAATCTGTAACCCACTTTCAGGAATTTTTGTCGCATTTACGAAACATAGGGGCGCTAGAAAAAAACCCGTTGTGAATTTGATTGAAAAATTCTTTAAAATAGAACTTTTTAAATGCAGAAAAATTTCTGGGTTTTGTTCATTAAAATCGGATGCCTCATTATACAGCATTTATTTATAATTATTGCATTAAGATTTTAAGTAAAAGAACTTTATCGCATTTAGGGGTTATCACGTTTAGGCACAATGACCTTACATCTAATGTATGGAATGAATTAAATGATTTCGGAAATATAAGTTTAATTAGCTTTAAAAAGTGAAAAAAATCGTTTTAGAAAATTTTGTAATATTTATACCTTAATTACTAAATCCATACTTTTACTTGTGCATTTAAATAGCAATACATTTAAAAAATGAATAGGCAAAAATGAGAAGCACCGGAATAAATATTTTTAATATTCATTTTTTTTTTTACAAATAAGTATTAAAAAATGTTTCAAACCACTGCATTGAAAATTATTTTCGTCTTTTGCTGACTACATTATTCAATAGTGGTATGACTTATACAACTGAAAGGACCAAATGCAAACAATATCTTTTTGAATATATATGTATTATTTTTTATTTCATTTATCATCCATCACAAGAGTAATGTGACACGTTAAAAGCATGATTAATGTTACATCAATATATCATAGAGTGTTCTTCGTGGGATGAAATGTACTGCGATATCAGTATATATGAAAAGTAGAAGATTGTGATTTGCATTTTATGCCATTTTTCTTTTTAAGCTTATTTATTTAAAGACGAAATTTATCAAAATATAAAAAGTAATATCTATAGTTACGCTTAAAACAATGATAAATAAATGACATTAATATACATAAGGGCTTCTGCATTTTTTACAACATTTTTTTAGAAGTTAATTTATAAAAAATGATAGCAACCAAAGAACATAACTTTTATTTATTCTTATTAATTAAATCATTTGCTTTAAAGTCAAGAGTCTTTAATTACTAAACAATTTTGGGTGTTTTTATGTTAGCAGGTCGCAGATGATAAATCGTCAAATATTTTTCACATTGGTACCATTCGTATTTAATTCATTCCATTTAAAATATAAAAACCCTGCAAAAAACGAAAACCTGCTGTGATAGATGTAAAACAATTATGCTCTCGTGACTGTAAAAACATACTTAAAATACATTAAAATATATACATGTACATTACATTACCGTCAGCGTTTTGTGTTTACGAGTTTCAAAAAAGTTTTTAAAACTCATTACATAAAATCGCCTCATAAAATCGTTACATTAGAAATTTGTATAGATTGGTTGGAAATAAACTAAATACCAGAAAAAGAATAACACAAAAGATTAAATATAAAAATGCAAGATTTTATTACCAATATTTTATTTCAATAATTAATTTTATAATCAAGCTTCCTAACTGTGCTTTTCAGTCGGTTAGGTTAAAACCTTACAACAGAATATTCATTTTACGACACTCGGTAGCGTCCAGAATTTAATTGATGGAAACTTAGTTTGTCGTATAGATGGGCATAATCGCTTCAATTTGGTAATCTAATAAATTCCGTTAGCGTCATTTTGAAAATCAAATGAATTGGAAATATAGATCTTTCTTATGATTTATTCTTATTCAAATTCTTCAGATCTAAGATATAGGAATACTCAAATCTTTAACCCATAACCCTCTGATCTTGCGTTGACGCAACACTAAAAATAAATGCGCATGTTTAAATTAATCACCTTCCCACCACTTTTTTTATATTAAAAAATTAGCCTTATTTAAAAACACAAAATTGTAATATCAAATTAATAGAAAATTATATTTTACAATTTGTGGTGGCAAACGACGTTCAGCCAGTCTTTTGCGCTGTGACTCTTACTTTTTAATGTTCTCTGTCAATTATGTCATTTATTTGTGATATACAAACTCTTGCTTCCGCCACTTCAATCAGTTACTCGGGTACTGACCCGAGCCAGTACTCGGGTCTATAACCGAGGGGTACTTTAAACCCATTTTAATCTTTTTTTGCACTGATGAAAGGATTCCAAGAATCCTCGAAACATCTGTATGTGAATTTTTGTGTCATGTATTCTACATATTTGTGCGTTTCAACGTTGTTAAAGGTTTTAGCTTATGTAATAATATATATGGCTGCATAAAATTGATTAAACTAAGCGGTTCATTCAACTGAACTTTGATTCACACAAATGAAAATTTTAATCATTCATTAGAAAAAATTAGTAATATAATTAACCTCTTACTTGTTTTTTTTTTTAACAGCAATTACGATGTTTTAATCTATCAAAAAAATTCCTAACGTCCCTTTCATATAGTGAAGAGCGGAACCCCATTGAAGCAATTGCAAACAGATTTCAAAATCATTGTAAAGTAATTATTTTAATAGCACAATTATAAATGTACAAATATAACACATTTGTTTAAATTTTACGGTATTATTTGTAGTTTTAATTATAATTTCAAATATAAAATTATCAAAAACGAAACAATATTTGAACTCGTGAAATTAATAAAAAATTGTTCCAAAATTCATTTTGTTTTATACCGTTAAAATATTTTAATAACTGAATAAAAACTTTAAATTTCTGTAATATTTTTATTGTTGTTTTAGAAAAAAAGCTAAAATTTTATTTGAATTAAATACATACGTGCATCAGAAAATCATAATAATGCATTAAGATAATAAAGTGTTAAAAAAGTAGATGTTCCGCATTATACGAATCATGCACATTTTTCTATTATAAATTTTCATAAAAAAAATCCCAAACGAAAAACCACGATGCATTCGAGAGATATTCGGGAAAATGATAAAAAATATTTGTTTTTATTTAACTCTTTAGTGCGCAGCTTTCCATATATGCAAACAACAGTGTTTTGAATTCAATAGATTTTTTTTTATTCGCATATATCTAATTCACACCAGAAAATTAAATTAGCAATATTTACGTTAATTAAAATACAGACATTCCATATTTAAATAAAGTGAAATTAACCATTGAAATTTTCTGGTGTAAAGTCACATACTCTGAACTACTTAATTTCTAGAACTTATTCTATCTTGGGAATTAAAGGGTTAAAGGTTAAGTTTTATAAAACAAATAATTATATAAAATAAGTTATTTGGAGACATACTTACTAATTTGCAATATTTTAGCGTAAAACAGCCACACGACAGTGGTTTTACTTGTATTCCAGACGTGGAATAGAAGAAAAGATTGACGTATTATATGAAAAATGTATGTTTTTTTTTATTATTATTTTTCCTGTTTAAGGGGTCTCGGGACTCTTAAAGCTTTAAAATTTTCGAAAATTTAATTTTTTTAGAAGTTACACTCCTATTTTTTTTCTGAACATTTTGATATAATTGTTTCGTTGAAATTCACATTGAAACAGAAGTTATGGCTTTTAGAATTATATCAGATCAATAGCTGAAGCGGAGTTACCGAAACTTTGAAGTGATTTTTCTCCAAATGACGTTTTTGGGCATAACGCGCACGATATCTCAAAAAGTTATGAATTTTTTTCATGAAATTTTTAAAACATATGTTTCGTGTTAGTCTGCATAAACTGAACCTAAAATTTCCTTTTTATTGTTCAAAAAAATATTTTTACAGGTGATTATACCGTTGAAATTTTCTAAATTTTCCATTAGCAAAATACAATTTTGTATTAAAAAAATATATTTTTTTTAAATACAAATTTATTTATGTTCAGGGTAATTATTAAAATCTGAAGTATAATTAGGCACCAAAATTTTCATTCTAGATGCAAAATTTATTTTGTAATCCTGCCCATAATCTGACAGTATGTCTGACAGTTTGGAGCACCCTGTAAATGCCAATTCTGTATCTTGAAAATTTTTAAATACATTAAATGAAATAACATACTTATAACTTTCATCACAATTAAAATTATGTCTTAAAATCAAATACATTTTAAGATATTAAATGTTGAAAATGGTCTTTTTCTTTCATTTTTTCCAATTTTAAGAGTCCTGAGACCCCTTAATAAACCTTTCAGAGAATCATACATATATTGTTTCAAAACAAAATAAAAAGTCGCGCATTTATGGGTGAATCATAATTTGTTCATTCATACCAGCATCGAGTCATTCCCTTCACTTCTATTAAAAATATTCCCTGTCAAACAGAAAATCATTCTCAAACAACTGGAGTAAAAGACTGAAATTTATGTCATTTTTACTGAATTTTTGGGGCTTAGAGCTTTATTGCGACATTTCAGAAGAAGATATGACTGTATATCATTCTACATATATTTTTTATAATAATCTATATTTCATATAATCTATTCCATCTTGTTTTCACACCAATATATGGATAAATGCAGATTCTTGAACAGGCGTCAGAAAAAAAGTCACCCGATACTTTGAATTGCCAAATTGGAAAAATTCTTTGGAACAAATGGGTTAAAAGGTAACTTATAAGTGAATATATTAAATTATTATTTTCAGTTTGAATGAGTTAAAAAAAAAAAAAAGCTGTAGCAAATGGATTGATGCAATTTAGCATTTTTAAATGTAAAATAATAACATTCCTATTTTCTATTTTAAAAAGTGATTTAATTATATATCTATAATCGGGAAACATATAGAATTTAAAAAGTAAAGAATAATGATTATTTCATAGTTAGGAAGCAAATTCATGACTGAAATTAGTTCATGTGCACTACATCTTTGAGCAGAATGGCTACTAATTAAAAGTATGTATTTATTAGATAATGAACTTCCGCTATTTAACATTTATTCATTTCAAATCAAAAGGAAATTAATATCATCAACTTATAAACTGAATCTTCCATATGATGCAAATTTAATTAGATACAATAGAATTACCAACAATTCCCATTAAAGGGGAAATATTATTCTTTTGTCTATTTCCATTTGAAATAAAACGAAGCAGTAGTAATTTTGTAGCAATTGTTGAATTATTTCACGGATTAATTTTTAAATACTTGGGATTACGTCAGATCATTATACTCTACGATAAAAAAAAAAGGGCACAGATGATTGAATGAAATAAAATGAACATATGAGACTGTTTATTACATATAAGTGACATTATTAATGATTCTATTTGATAATTTAATTTAAGTAGTGAATAAGGATATCTTAATGCAACTGTCTTAAAACATTGACTGCACTGGGTAGCATAATCAAATGGGAAAAAATAAATCAAAAAGGAACTAGCCATCTTTGCCACGTTGCTTTCTAGGTATTGATGTTCGTTTGTACTTGATACTTATCCATTTGTTTTATATTTTATTGTGTGTTTATATATTATTTTTTCACGCTTTTATTACTACTACTGTTGCTGTTATAATTTAACATGTTAATACTTGAAGATAATGCATTATAATTATCAACATTGTAATGATAAAAAAAATTATGAGATGCCCTCATTATACATTTGGTATAAATTAGGAACTGAAATAATCATAATATAAAAAATTAAACTTAAAATTACAACTTTCAACTATATACATACCGACTAAACCACATGGAATAGTGATAAATTTTCCAGGCTGGTTATCATTCCATGTGGTTTAGTCTGTAGAACGTCAGTGCGCTATACTGATGGCCCGAGTTCGAATCCCGGCATGGAATCTTTTTCACTATGTTGGCCTTTGCGCCTCTTAAGCAATTACTTTGAAATTTGATTTCCATTTGAAATATAGTATGCAAGGCGAATGTTTCTCACTGGAATAATTTCCATGTATTAATATAGTTTCTATCGAGGCTGGATTTAATTAAGTTTCGTGTTTGCCTAATGTCGGAGGCTCAGGAGGATAAATATTCCATCTTGCGCTGCGTTTGTAGCCTTGCGAACATTTAATAGCGAGAAATTTTCCAATCTGGGTATCGTTTCATGTGGTTTAGTCGGTAGAGCGTCAGTGCACTATACTGATGGCCCGGGTTCGAATCCCGGCATGAAACTTTTTCACTATGATGGCCTTTGAGCCTCTTAAGCAATCACTTTGAAATTTGATTATCATTTGAATTATTGTATGCAAGGCGAATATTTCTCTCTGGAGTAATTTCCATGTATTAATATTGCACATATTTGTTTACTTATTTATATATTTCTTACTACAATGTTGGAAAGATTATATTCCAAAGATTATGTTTTTAATATTATTTTTAAATATTTTGGATAGGTGACGCCAGTGTTAAGTGCAAAACTATTTTTTTTTAATTCAAACCAAGTTTAAAGAAATTCCTACGACATTTCCTTCTTCCTTCTTCTATTATGCACGCGCTTCCTTAACATTGTTGCATTAAGCTGTCCCCATCCGCTACAGTTAATTTAACCTTTTCCGGGGCAAGGTACAGTGGAGGGAAAAAAAGTATACACCCCCTACTAACTCCTCAACAAATTATCGTAGAAGAAAGTTATTGGTACAGAACGATTGGGAATAAAGTCTACTTTTAAATGATGTATAAAAAATTTGCTTAGGGGGCATCTACATATTAAAACGAACCCAAACTTCATTTTTTTTTCAATGGCAATACCCAATTTTAACGAGATATTTCAAATCTTCGGTTTAAACTATGCCTAGACACCAAATTTCAAGTCATTTGAATAATAAGTTTTTGAATTATAAACATTCAAAATTTATTCTAATGTTAAATTACACTTTCATATTTTTATTAATATCTGCTGAAATTATACTCCTAATGTGCTAATTTTTTGTGTAGCAATAATACTAACATACCAAACATAAATACGTTGAATTTGCAATTTTTGTAATTTTATGATATGAATTATGAAATTAATATTCGAAAAAAAAATATGAATTGCAACCTACAATTTTTTTTGATGGATTTAGATTTTTTATGTCGTGCTTTACGGAAATCCAAAATTTCACATTTTTCTTCCAAGCAGTTTTCAAATCATGCTTAAAAAGCGGCAAAATGATGGTTTAAGGGGCCGTTTATGATAGAAATGACTAGATATTTTGAAATTTCTTACGCTATCCTGTAATCTAGCAGTCTTCAATGAGTGCTTAAGTGGCGCTTAAGATGCCTTGATCAAGAAGGGTGCTCTCTCGGTCAACAATCGAGTACCAAACTTCAATTTGGATACAGCTCCTCGTTTTAAAATAATTTCTCGGAAACTTATCGTACGAATTGCATAAAAATTTGTTTTTCGGCTAATTAAAGGGTGTAAAGTTCATTTATGCTGTTAGAATTGGGTACTGCTATTGAAAAAATAAAGATATGGTTCGTTTTAATATGTAGATGCCCCCTAAGCAAATTTCTTGTACATCATTTAAAAGTAGACTTTATTACTAATCGTGTGATACCAGTAACGTTTTTCTACGATGATGTTTTGCAGAGTTAGTAAGGGGTGTTTCTTTTTTTTTTTTTTTTTGTGCACGACTGTACATTATAAATCATCAGATTCTTTGAAAAGTTGTTTTTAGACTTGTCTTGAAACAGTTGTATAGCTCATATTTCATATTATTCGAAACACCACCTTGAAAAACATAACCTCATCAACAAGTTAGCAAAGAGGAAAACTGACTAACACATTAATAAATATAACTATTCAAGTTTATACTGAACTTGGTTACTATCACTAACAATGAGTTTTATAATTAATACGAATTTTATAAGCATTTATCTGCAAAAACTGCAAAAATTAATAATAAGATTTAATTTCACCGTGTCGCTCGAACAACAGGTATCCAAACAGAACTGATTTCAGTGACTCATGGGAATACTAGAAAGTCCTAGGGCAGATTTACGCTTGGATACAACACCGCATGCGCAATATATTGTAGTACTCCATTTTATACGAACATTACATAATACCCGACCTTCCTCTATATATAGTGAGGTTTTAGTAAGTAACTTCGGATTTCGTAACAGATCTTACCATAAGGCATTTTATTATGTCCGCAAGCTTATTCCCCTGTTTTAAGTGCAGTTTCTGATTTATAATTTTTCAATAGAGCTGTGAATATCGTCTATTTGGTAAGGTGAATATTTATAAATTTCGAATAAAGAAGTACCGGGATCAACGTTATTTTATTAGAATTTTAGAAATACCTTCTAGTGGATTATTTTACGACATTGTGAGAGGAGTTAAATGCTTTATAATTTAACAAGTTTGGAAAAGGATTTATTCCTCTTAGTTCTTCTTAGTTTCGGTTAGTTTTCGAAACATCTTAATTTAGTGTATCCACTCCATTGATTTTATATCGTACTTATTGTTGAAATAAATTTGCTGTGTTTATTAAATTTTGTGTCATGACCACCTTTCAAAATAACAGCTGGAAGGGGTTGTTACAATTAATACAACACTTTTCTGTAATATAGACGGGCAACGTCTAGGGTGGGTAATAATTAAAAAAAAATACAGTACTACAGGTTAAATTAATATAAGGTAAATGTATCTATAGTGGGCCACACGTTTATAATAACACGTTCTCTAACGTAATCATTACTCTTCAATAATCCGTGAATCCATTGAAATTTTACATAGAAGTGATACTGTTTGTAACGATGACCTTTCTTATAATATTCCCGCGGTTCGGTATAATATCCTAAACCTTTCAAAAACTCCTGAAAATAGGCACTGATCTTTTTACCCCTCAGCAGAGAAATGAACTGAACTCCGCTTGCACATCCGTAGTATTTTGTTTTTGTTTTTAAAATTTGTTTTCTATTCAGTCAGTCATCTTTTCCCTTTGAAAATGTATGCGTGTGTGTTCGAAAGATCTCAGGGTTGTATTAAATAATATTTTTATATATTCGTGTCACGTTTTAAGTAGTTCTGAGTATGTTGCAAAGTTTACGTTCATTTTCTTTGATAAAACAAAATATTTTACTACGAATGCTTCTAAAAGCCATAATATTTTAGAATTTTTACTCGTCCGTACGGAGATTAGAACCTCATTTCAAGAGAACGAATGTTCACATGAAAAGTTTGTAACTGACAAACGTGATTTCATATTTGGAAATGTATTTATTAATAACCTATTGTCAGGTTAAACTATTTTTTAAATAATGAATGTGGCTATGAGACGGTGAAAATGACGTTAGGTTTAGATTTCATGGATAACGAAATGCTTTAATTGCGTCAACGTAAAATCAATTTTGTTGATTTTCCATAAGAGCCTCAATTATTTACTTATCTTGGTTATATATTACTGATAACGTATACAAACAAAGTTAACTTTTTAAATATTTTGTTTTATATAAAGTGGTAAATAAATCCCTTGTTAAGTTAAATAACTGGAATTCCTAATGTTAGATTTATTTTAAACTTTACAAATCAGATTGCAAAGTGGGTAGATTTTTTTAAGCATAACTCAAAATTACTAAGCATAATGTGCTTTAATTGTGAATTTGCATCTCTGCAACATATTCAAATAGATCTTTATGAAAATTTAAGGTTACTATTGATATATTTTTTTTCGAAAAATAAAACTTGATATAATACAAAACTTAATATATTCAAAATTACTTTTCAAAAAAAAAAAACAAATAATAATAATAATAGTAACCTAAAGATTTTGTAGCTAAAATTTTCCAAAAGTTCTAACTATTAGAATTCAAAATTACAGCTTATTTCAAGTAGTAATTGTTGTAATTATGCTTAAAAAACTATTGACATTCCAATCTCTTCTGCCACGATTACAAATAAATTTAACGATATTAATTTCAATCTTTAAACTTCCACAGTAACTACTGACTAACTGCATTGATATCCGAAAGTAAAATTTAACAAAGAATTTAAATATGTGATCAAAATTAGGCGTTAAAATTTAATACTATTTCTGTGCGTAGACTACCCCTAAGCAAAACTGATCTATAGCATAAATTAGGAGACGTTATTAAGGGGTCTCAAGACTTAAAATTAGAAAGGAAAGAAAAAAAATAGAGAAGTATGTTCTTTCATTTCACATATTTTAAAAATTTCAAGAATTAGTATTTATTGGGAGCTCCAAATTGTCAGGCATTTGTCGAGCTGAAAACTGGTATAACAGCTTACGCGCAGGATTACAAAATACATTTTGCAACTAGAATGAAATTTTATGTGCCTAATTATATTTCAGATTATAATAATTATCCTGAACCTAAATAAATTTGTATTTAAAGCATTTTTATATTTTTAATACAAAGTTTTATTTAGCTAATATAAAATTTTGAAAATTTCAACAATATAATCACCTAAAAAAAAATATTTTTTTGAACAATAAAAGGGAAATGTTAGGTTAAATTTATACAGATTAACATGAAACGTGTATTTTCAAAATTTTATAAAAAAGTATTCAGAAGTTTGAGATATCATGCGCATTATGCCCAAAAATGTCATTTGGAGAAAAATGACTTCAATGTTTCGGAAACGCCGCTTCAGCTATTGATCGGGTATAATTCTAAAAGCCATAACTTCTGTTCTTAAGAGAATTTCAATGAAACAATTATATCAAAATGTTCAGAAAAGATAGGAGTTTAACATCTAAAAAATTTAAATTTTCGAAAATTTTGAAGCTTTAAGAGTCCTGAGACCCCTTAATAATCGATTGGTACCAATCATATTTTTATACGATGATTAGTAACATAGTTATTTGGGAGTGATAACTTTTTCTTTCAGGGCTTACGAGTACAATGTTATTATACCAGGTACTTAAATGCTCGTTAAAAGTAAATTAATAACAACGTTTTGCATAATTTCTCAACTGCATTACCGATTGGCTTCCCTTTTGGTATCAGAATGAAAACGTTTGCCGAAGAATTCAAATTTTATATAAAAATTTAATATTACTATTGAAAATTTAAAAGTCTTATAATTTCTATAGGTAGTCTACCCCCTAGAATAAACCTAAGTATAGCATTAATTAATTTACGTTATTATTAATAGATTGGTACCAGTCACTTTTTTTACAATGATTTCCAACCAAGTTAGTTTGGAGTCATAACTTTTTCTTCCAATACTGTATAATTCCTTTGTAACATTCATTATCTTCTTCGCTACTGAGTATTAATGCAGTATTATTAATTATTACTCAATTATTTCTTCTCTTATTTGATTTCAGAGCAATATTTTTATTGTATTTGCATTAGTTAGAACCTTACACTTCGAAACATATTCTGATATCGAAATTGTAATTATGTTCTAGTACCATCAATAAAGTGGGACAAAAAGGAGGTCCCCATTTGGAGGACCCAAGGAGTGAAGAGGTTATATATGCGAACAATTTAACTTTTGCTGATTTATTCAACAAAATGCGAAACATATGAAAATTAAATATGGTACTAATTGCCCCACAATTATTACTTCTTCGTTTTGTTCCTAATGGAAATAGTCAAAAGTATAATATTATTCCCTTAAATCGAATCGATACTAATTTAATTAACAGTATTAAAAATGACACATTATGAAAATTTCTGTTTGAGAGTTAATTATTTTAACTTCCGCTTCATTAGAAAGAGAAAATAACTTAATGTGGGAATCCATTATCTAATAAATGTATAAATTTAATGCGTATTTATTCCATTTAAAGACTTATGAACATCAACTTAAAATAAGTTGCGAACAAGCAAATTAGTTTAGAAATATTAAACAAGTATAAAAAAATGTTCGGGTCTTAATTCTCACATTCCATTTAAAGACTGTTGAATATTAACTTAAAATAAGTTGCGAACAAGGAAATTGGTAATTAAAATACATATAAAGCACAAATAATTGTACAAAAATTACTTTCAGATGCATAAATATAATGTACAAGGTACAATACTATGTAATTTTTGAACAATCATTATAACCCATGGTGAGTATAGCACTAGAATTTTAATTTTCATTTATTAAAATAAAATCAATGCTGAAGTGCCAAACTAAATTGAAATTTTATAATAGGTTTTTCTGATGTATTTTAACGGACCGGGTAAGAGAAATTCAACCAAAAAATTTATTTTTACTTTTTTATATCCTTAAATAGTTTAAACTTTTATCTTTTCAACTATGTATTACACATGATTATATATAAAAAATGTGTTGGATTTTTTTTTCCCATTCTTTCTAAGAAAACTTCACAGCAGTGGGCTACTTTTTTTTTTTTTAAATCCAGATTTCTTGATTGGCACCACTTTTCTGAAGTGGTAAAATTCCCATTGTTTTCGCCTTAATTAATATGTTATTAAATAGGGCGAATTTTATTATTTCAAAAAAGTGGTGCCAATCAAGAAATCAGAATTTAAAAAAAGTAGTCTACTGTTAACGCTTCTTCACAGCTTTGATTTTTTCTCAAAACATCGATTTTTCAGGTTTGTGTTCCTTTTTTTTTTTTTTCAATATCTATTAAACTTAAGAACTCCGATTTTTCTAAATACTTATGTTATAGTGCATACCTTAACACAGGGACTTAATGATTTGTTGAGAATTATTCATTTTAGGCAGTGAAATCTTACCAAAAATGCTAATTTAAAAATGTCTTTCAATAAATAATTAATATTCAGTTTCACTTAGAAAGAAAATGGTCTGTTAAAATACGTAAAGCATGTAATTCAAAGTACTCTAAAAACTCTAGACCTCTATCTTTCACCATTTCTGAGAAAAGGGCATATAAAGATGGTATATTTTATTATATATGTACCTGAAAGTAATTTTTGTACAATTATTTGTACTTTATATGTTTTTTAATTATTTATCTCAAGGTGAATACAGGCTCTAGAATTTTAATTTTCATTTATTGAAATAAGATCGATGCTGGATAATTTGAAGGGCCAGACTACACTGTTAAAAATTTTGCAGCATTCTGGCAGGCCATTCGACCGTTTTTTGAAAAAACGGTTTCATAACTATAATTTAACTATATTCTGACCATAAAATGGCCAATAATATGGTCAGAATAGTGTTAAAATTACGGTTGTGTAACCGTTTTCAGAAAAAACGGTCAAATGACCTGCCAGAATGCTTCAAATTTTTAACAGTGTACATTAAACTTTATAATAGGTTTTTCTAATGTATTTTCGGATATTTATAATTTGTATTTTAAATATCTTTATATTATATTAATGCACTTCAAAGTAATTTTTGTACAATTATTTGTGCTTTGTATGTAATTTTAATTATTTAATTCAAGAAGAATATAGCACTTCAATTTTAAAATTTTCATTTATTTAAGGAAATTGGTTTAGAAATACTAAACAAGTATAAAAAAAAATGTTTGGGTGCTAAGGAAAATGTATTTTATCGGGTGTTACTGGATATGCATAACTTAATTGTTAACTTAAATTTAAAAAATGAGGGATTTATTTTGTTCTAAAGTGCTGGATTAAAAATTCCGTTGCTCATTGCAATTTAAAAAAAAATTTATAGTTGAGAGGCGCCTAAATGGGATTGTGATAGGAACAGGATAGTGTAATGTAATTTTAAATAAACTAAATGTACAAGGTATATTTCCATAGGAGTTTAATTTCTCAAGTTCTGCTCATTTATAAATAAACTGCTTCTTCCACAAATCGCAGCTTTTCTCAACTATTCCTTGTGCAAGCATCCTCCGGCTTGCATATTACGTACTTACATAAATTCGCAGTTACGTAATAAAACTCGAAAATTACGTTTGTGAACATACTAGCGCGTTTGATACGCAGTTGCATAAATTTGATATTTTATAAATAAAATAGATATAAATCACAACCGTAATATAGTTTGTATATTAGATGGAGTTATACTTTAATTGGTACAGTAAACATCCTCTAAGCCGGCATCCTAATGTCCGGTATGCTGGATAATCCGGCACGACTTTCTGAAAAAAAATTGTATTACTTGTTTAATCACTCCTTATTTTTATAATAATCTTATGGAACTTCAAACTACCGAATGAAAACGGAAACTTTGAAAAAAGCCATGGAGTAAACTTTAGTCTGAAGTAATCGACGAAAATGTTGAAGTTACTGAAAGCGATATAGTTGACGATGAATTTGAAGATGTTTCAGGTTATTTGCATTTAGAGAACTTTCACAACTGAATCGAGAAGGAAAAAAGAGTCGATTGAAGCAGATTTTGATGGGCCCGCAGAGGAAATTTTTACAGATGAGGCCATCATTCAGAATGTTATGAACCCAACAGCCCCCAAAGACGTTGACTCTGATGAAGATGATGTGCACGAGTCAAAGAACATCAGTTGAATCAAGCAGCAGATGCCTTGAATACAGTCAAGTTTTCTGAACACAATAACTATGCGCAAATTATGAAACCCCACATCATACGAAATGACTTCCTAAAGATAAGAATAGAGAAGTCTACTATGAAACAAACTGATATTCGAGATTTGTTTAAGAAGGCTTCTATGAGCAAGCACAGTGCAATTTTTCATTTTATAGTCATGTACATATGTTCTACTTAACACTGAGCATTTTTTAAATTCTATTCAAACTGTTTAAAGAATAAAAAACATGCTTTGCGGTCATGTTTTGTTTCATTCTAACTTCTAAACGTTTTTCCCGACATTCATTCTGTAATCAGGAAAATTTCGTAATCCGGCATGCTTCAAGTCCCGAACTTTCGGAATAGATGATGTTGACTGTTTATACAATGAAATCTATAACAACACAACTTAATCTTTATTATTAGTTATTCTGAATAGTCATCTAATTCATAATAAATACACTTTTGCTTATCAAGGATTATTTTATTTTGTGAGTGCTATTCATTTGTCTTGCCATCAGAAATTCATAGAGAATAGGTTAAGTGAATCCTCTTTAATTATTTCTTATTTTTATAGTCTTTTGATGTAGATTCAAAATTGTTATAAATCTATTAATCAATATTAGATTTATAAATCCCGTATTCCACAAGATATTTGAAAAGTGTTCTTTCAGTTAGTTTTTATATTTTTTCATACTTTTATAGTTTACATACGAGTAAATACTGTCGCATGATGCGTTACTTATAAAATAATACGGTGTAAAATATATAATAAATATTGCAATTTCTTACAAAATTTTACCTAAGCAACTTACAAACTCGACTTATGTAAAATTCAATATAAGTAAATATTTACGGAACGCATTACTTACGTAAGTCGGGGGATGCCTGTATATACGATTTTCAAAATATCAGCTGCATATTTTATTCTAAACAAAATAACAAAATTCCTATTTTTCACCAAAATATGGATTTAACAGTTTCGTTTTATTCAAGAAATTTTGTTACATTGCTGTAGAAGAATATATACGCCTTAAATAAATAACACAAACAAAGACGTTATAACAATCATTTGTCACGTAGACAAAAATCAATAATGTTATACAAATAGGTCTACCTTTTTATCATTGAAAATTCCAAAAAGCTTTCAATAAAATCATAAGATAAAAGCATCTTTTTACTCGTGATAAATGGACTGACAGAAAAGAGTGACCGAGATTAATTTTCCCTCAAAATCTTTTTATAGAAATAATGAAAGAATTTAACAAAAATGTTTTTGAGTAACTAGAAAAAAAATTATGTAAGCTTTCTGCATGTTTATGAAATACATATAAAATTTATAAAATAAATATATAGCTTGTGTAGCAGAATTTATTTTTTTGAATTTTAGAACTTACAACTCGTGAAACTTGCTTAATTTCACATATTTAATCCCATAACTCTAATTCAATAAGGCAAAGATTAATTTTAGAAAATAGTGGTTCTGAAATATGAGGTACACTGCATAGTCTGATATATATATTACGAAAAGTAAATTCCCGCACCTTATTAAAATTATTAATAGAAATGTTTTTGTAAATTACTCTATAATCTTTATTAAATTATTCCCAGTTTTAAATAATATTCCATTCATTCCGTTCATTTAAAGTAATTCTATTTAAAACGCGCATTTAATTTCCTTCAAACTCTTCTAAAAAACCTTTCTCCTTAATTTTTCTACAAGACCTTTTTATTTTTCAATCTTAAATCGCTGATATTTATTAATCTGATTTATATCACTTCTTTTCTTTCATCTTTTTTATTCCATAACTCTATTTCCCGCGTAATTCTGACTCGATAATTTTTCTTCTCAATATTATGCCGCTTACAATAAATAGTTCCCTAATTTTACTGAGCGCCCATTCGTTTTTCCTCATAGCTGCACTAGCGTAAAAGATCATCCGCCTCCGACTATTTAACCTGAAACTTGAGCAAGCAGCGAGGGATTTTTGTGGCATTTCTTGATATAAAAAAATACGTTGCTGTTCAGAAGAAGGCACGAAAATAACCGAACGAAGTGTAACACGTATAAAATGGAGCGTGTACTGCGATGGTGGAAAAAGGCGTTTCGTGTTTATGAAATTTTGCGTGACCCCTGTATTATGATAAGAGGACGTAATAAAATTTCTTTTGTGAAGAAGTGTTGTGATTATTCGGGGAACTACCAATGTTTATCGACCAAAGCCTAAGTTATTAGAGTGCCGATGAAATATTGAATATGTGAGCTTGATTGGTATCGACATGACGGCTGCCTGAATTCATAGAATATCACGGAGCAGTTCATGCTTTATTTTGCATCGTTCCATGACCTGTCACCCAATATCATCTTAACTAAATACCGGGTGTCCCAAAAAATGACTGATTGATTTTAAAATTCAATAACTTGCAAACGGTGACCGATATTTAAAAAATGATTGCAGGAGGGTTAGGTATTATGTCAGGAGTTTTTTACTGTGATTCTTTATTTTTGTTCGAATTTCAAACAATAGGGGGCGCTGCGAGAAATAGGTACTTCGGGATCCATTCAATACATTTTAATCTCTTTTTGTCGCATGCAAGAAGAGAGAGGCCAAAAAATCGAGCCTGGATTTTGCTGTTATTGTTTGCAGCGCCACCTATCCATGCTATTTGTAACTAAAATTGATAATCGCAGCATAAAAACTCCTGACATCTTACATAACACTCCTGCAAGAATTTTTTTAAACATCTGTCACCGTTTGCAAGTTATTGAATTTTAAAATCCATCAGTCATTTTTGGGACATCCGGTATATACTACATATATACAACTACTACATTGAAGTAAATTATTATTATTACAAATTAATATTATACTAGTTATTATTGTTACTACTTATTACCATTATTATTATTAATTTAACAGTGTAATCAGATTATGCATGGTTCCTCATGGTTCCTCAGTACTACTATAACCCAATATTGATTTTCACCTCATCAAATTACATTGTTATGGGATTTAAAAAAGGAAATTAAGCAAGTAATACCAGTTGTAAGCTTTAAAACTCAAAAAAATAATTCTACTGCATAAGCCATATTTTGTATATTTTGCATGTATTTTATAAATTTTCTATATATTCCATAGACGCACGGGATGCTTAGATAAGTATATTTTTTTACAGTTACCAAAGAACATATTTTTGTTACGTTCTTTGATTCTCCTACTGCATAAAAATATTTGTGGAACGGAATTAATCTCAGTCACTCTTTTCCGTCAGTTCATTTATCACGAGTAAATATTGTTTTTATCTCATGACTTTATTAAAAGAAAATTTATTCAAATATTTTTGAAATTTTCAATTATAAAAAGATAAATCTATTAGTATAAAATTATTGATTTTTAAATAGTACCAATAATGAAGTAATAACAATAACTAGATTAAGGAAATGTATTTTTAAATTTTATTTTGCTGTTTTAATTAAAATATATATAATGCCATTAAAATTAAAACTGATAATTTACGTATACTATAACAGAAATAGGAAAGTGGGTGTGAATTGATAAAAGTTTTTAAAAAAATCTGAAGTGACGCCGCTCGACATTTGAACATTTTATGAAATATCGTGGATTCAAATAGTTTTCTGACACGTCTAATCGAACAGGTTGGCCTAACAAAAAGGGGTAGGCTTACATCCCTGCTAGAAGGTAAACGAGAAATAACAGCGTTTAATCTATACTATTTGCTGCCACTATTTCTAAATTATTATTTTCGTGATAGATGTTTTTCACATACACCAACGTAAGCTAGCGAATGTATAAAGACTCCTGAAGTAAACTACTAATTGCGAGTAATAAACAAATGACCGCTTCCGAAAAAAACACTCTGATATCGAATAACACTACATAACTTTTAAACTACACTACTGAATGGCTTTTTCTTTTGGTAAACGAAAGTAAAATATATCAAAATAATCAAAGTATTATATCAAATTTAGATATTAACATTGAAAATTGTAATGTTTGTTAAACTTTCGATATGTAGACGACCCCCCCCCCCCCAAGATAAACGTGATTGTATTGATTAATTTACGTTATTACTAAACGATTGGTAATGGTCACATTTTTTTTACGATGATTTTCTACAGAGTTAGTGAGGAGTGATAACTTGTTTTTACGCGATTGCCAAGAAGGGTTATGTGTTTCACGCGTATCTGGGTATGTGAATTTCTTTATACCCTCGAAACATCCCAACGGCTGAATGGATTTTAATGATTGAGGTCTCTATCGATTCGTCTTAACCGTCAAAAGGTTAAAGGCTAGGTTTTGTTTTTATAAATTCAAAATGACGGCCGTAAAATACAAAATCGCGGTAGAGACGAAAAAAAATTTTTTACGCACCTTATTCATTGGCATATCATTGAACAGGTCTTTCAAAATGCAGACGACGTTTCATTGACTCTCTTACAGTCAGAAGCTCCGTTTAAATACTACACAACCTAGAAGTTGTGTAGGTAGGATCTCTAGCTTTACTGCAACTCTAACCTTCAGAAACATCTATAGGCCTCATCAAAACAGTGTTTATAGATAGGAACTAAGAATTAAATACAACTTATAAGTCATCAATATAAGTAAATAAACAAAAATAGGTAAGCAATATAAAAAATAGTTCACATTGATGAGAAATAATTAGTTCGCTTTTTACGCAGTCGGGTTTGATTTTTTTAAATTTAATTTTTACTTGTTTCCAGTACAATTATATGCTTCCTTTGTACCATTCATTATATACGCCAACATTTATTATGTATTTTTTTTTTTTTTTTTTTTTTTTTGCTGTTTTATTTAACATGAACCGAAACATGGAAAAATTAAAGTATTAATTACTCCAAAATTATTACACCTCGCTTTTGTTCCTAATGGAAACATTCAAAATAATAACATTACTCCTTTAAAAGGAATCGATACAAACTTAATTAACTGTATTAAAAATGACATATTATGAAATTTTCTGTTTATGAGTTAATTATTTGAACTTCCCGTTCATTTGAAAGAGTAAATGTCAGTGTGTGGTAAAGAGTAAATGTCAGTGTCATTATCTAATAAATGCATGCTTTTAATGAGTATTTATTCCATTTTAAGAGTTTTGAAGATCCTTTCAAAATAAATATCGAAGAAGAAAATTGGTTTAGAAATGCTAAATAATTGTAAACTATGGTCATAACTAATGAAAATTTATTTTTCTGGTCTTTGCCGGATATGCATAACTCAATTGTTAGCAAATAGAAAAAATGACATTTCTTTTGTTTTGAAGTACTACATTACTATTCCATTACTTATTGCAAGTTTTAATTTTTTCTTAATATATGGGAGAGATGGCTGAAATGGGACAGTGATAGGAATAGGCTCATATAATGTTGTTTAAACTATATGTATATTACAGATTTTTCAGCAGATTGAATAGATATGACCTTATTTATATAGTCTACTAATTTTATAGTCACGAGATTATATACAATCTTATTTGAACATTTTCATTATTAAAGAACAAAAATTATTATTGAATTTATTTTTGAAATTAATTTTAGCACTTATTAAATTTTTAGTACTGCATTGTTACCATAATTCTATACATTCTACGTTTACAAATCTCCAAATTAAGCCTAAGAGAGGAACATTATTCCGATAGCAATCCATAATTTAAACATTACCTTAAGAGAAGAATGGAACACTGAAAAAGATAGGGATGTGCGACATGTTTCATATCTTTCATCTGTATTCTTAAACAATTTAAACAAACTAATTTCATATTTTAAACTTTTTTTGTTAATATTGAACAGTTTTAGTAATGTAATATTTTGGAAATGTTAAAACCAATTACAAATTAGAATTTATTACTTACATTTCATATATAAAAAGAAGAATTTACAAATTATTTTCAATTATTTTTTAACTTCCAGCATACATTTTCTAGAACAAATACTAATAAGTAAATTAAAATCATGCTTTTCATATATCTTAAACCTTAAAAGTATAATATTTGGAAAATTGTAAATTAATCACACTTGTACTTTACATTACATGACATATATACATGTAAAGTCGTGGGAAAAAAAAGAAACACCCACTATTAACTCAGCAAGAAATTGCTATAGACGAAAGTTACTTGTACCAAACGATTGGAAATAAAATCTACTTTTAAATAATATACTAGAAATATTCTTAGGGGGCCATTTACATATCAAAACGAACACAAACTTTGTTTTTTTCCAGTAGCAACCCAAGTTTGAAACCATAAATAAATTTTACACTCTTCAATTTAACTTAAATACATATTTTCTTCAAATTCGTACGATCAGTTTCATAGAAATTGATTATTTCAAAATGAGCCTATTTTAGGGGCTATATCCAAATGGAAATCCAGAACTCGATTGTTGAAATGCTACAGAATGACTATGTCACTTCTATTAATGTATTATTTCCTGCCAATAGACCCTTTTACTCGCTTAAGGGTTGAAGACTCGTGTAAAACGTTTTTTCCAAGATTTTTTAAAATTAAAACGAGAACATTTATTCAATCACAGTACAAAATAATATTGACATTTAAATCTACAATGTTTTTTATTGTTGTAAAAAAAAATGGCGGCTCTGTAGTTGCTGAAACCTGGATCCTACGATTTGCGCCGGGGAACACCCAGGTCCTTGTCGTTGACTAAAAGGAATAAACAAATTTTTTTTCATTAAAGTAAGTCTTTACGCTCAGCATGAACCTAAATATAGCATAAAATACAAAAATGTGAAAAATTGAGGTCGTTTTGAAAATAAAAAATCACTTTTCTTTTCTTAAAAAAATTTGTAAAAATACATATATAATTGTTATTTTAATAAAGTTTTAGATTTGTGTTGAGCGTGACGACTTAAACCAATATTTTGCCGTTTCGTAAGCATAACCTGAAAACTACTTGGAAGAAAAGGTGAAATTTTGGATTTCATAAAGCAGGACTTAATAAATCTAAATCCCCCTAAATTCATAAGTCATATCATAAAATTATAAAAATTGCAAATTCAACGTATTTATGTATGGGTATTTTAGTATTATTGCTACACAAAAAATTAGTACATTAGGAATATAATTTCAGAAGATATTAATAAAAATATGAAAATGTAATTTATCATTAGAAGAACTAATTTTTGAATGTATATAATAAAAAAACTTATCATTCAAACGACTTGAAATTTGGTGTCTGGGCATAGTTCGAACCGAAGATTTGAAATATTTTGTTAAAATTGGGTATTGCCATTGAAAAAAATGAAGTTTGTGTTCATTTTAATATGTAGATGGCCCCATAAGCAAATTTTATACACATGTTTTAAAAGTAGACTTTATTTCCAATCGTTCGGTACCAGTAACTTTCTTCTACGATAATTTGTTGAAGAGTTAGTAGGGGGTGTTATTTTTTTCCCCACGACTGTACTTGATTGAAATCAATAAACCAAAATTGTTTCATTAAAGTAAGTCTTACGCTCAGCATCAACCTAAATATAGCAACAAATACAAACAATTGAAAAATTTGGGCGATTTTAAAAATAAAAATCACTTTTTTTAATAAACAAAATGAATATATATAATTGTTATTTTAATAATTTTTTTGGTTTGTGCTGAGGGTAAGGACTTGCTTTCGACTACTGCTAGCTCAAATGCCTCAATAAAATGGGTAAAATGTATTTTTTTTTCAAATTATGCTTTTCTGCATACCATAGACAGCCGCTTAAAACATCGTTTTAATGGTTTTTAATCACATTGCGAAAATTACTTGAAAAGAATATTTGAAATTGAGAATTCGCATAAAGCAAGACATAAATATAAATCTGTCAATTAAAAAAAAATGTAGGTTGTAGTATATATTTTTTTCGAATTTCATAATTCGTATTATAAAAATTTTAAATTTATAAATTCAATATATTTATGTTTAAATGTAAACTGGTTTTTAGTATTATAACCTCGCAAAAAAAATTACATTGGTATTATAATCTCAAGAGATATTTATAAAAATATGAAAATGTAATTTAACAATAGAGGCTCTAACATTTGAATGTTTATATTTCCAAAACTTATCCAAATGACTTGATATTTAGTTTCTAGGCATAGTTTCAACCGAAGATTGAAAATATATTGCCAAAAGTGGGTGTTGCTGTTGAAAAAAAAAAAAAAGTTTGGCCTGGTTCTGATTTGTAGATGGCTCTCTAAGCATATTTTATATACAACATTTAAAAGTAGAGTTTATTTCCAATCGTTTGGTACCTGTAACTTTCCTCTATTATAATTAGTTGCAGAGTTAGTAGGGGATGTTTACTTTTTTTTTCCCACGACCGTACCTATAATAGTACAACCTTTGACACAATGTTTCCGATCAATGTTATCAAGATTATGATTTTTGCATTTCAAAGCATATGTTTTGCGTATTTATGAAATTAAGAAAGTATTACAGGATGCAAAATAAAAGAAAACGTATTAAAATAGAAATGGAAAATAAATTTAATATAACAATCATACCATGCATGTATTATATACTACAGGCGATAGTTTCCGGATAAGAAAAAAATATCCGATGAAGGCAGCAATTGGAAAATAGTAATCGATCACTGAGAAATCAAGTTTGAAATTTGCATATTGAAGACTGATCCCAGTACATGCGCATGTGTACAATATCTGAATGATATTTAAAAGAAGACGTTTTCCCTCTGCGAAATCAAAATCATCTCTGAAGCGCTAAGCAATCGCTCGTGTGAAAAACCTGCTTTGCGATTTAATCCATGTCATTAAACTGCTGTAAGAAAAAAAATCACGAAGAAAAGTATTTGTTTTGTTAATTTGTGCTCAAAGTAAAGTATGCAACATTTGGAAAAAGCATTAACTTACAAATACCGTGGAAAATTTACCTCGAAGTGGACGTACACGAATGACAACGCCTAAGAAGACAAGGCTAGTGAAGACTAAGTCTGTTGAAATAGCGAAGAAAAAGCGGCGAGAAAACTCAAAACAACTCCCTGCCGAATGGTCCAAGTATAACATAAAGGTATGTGACTGCACTCTACGTAATCATATGAAAGCAGCAGAATTTAAATTCTGTAAAGCCAAAACGATACATTACTTGACAAAAAGGAATAGAAAGGCGAGCTCACAATGGTACAAAAATCATGTATTCTAACCTCTTGATAAGTGGAACAAAGATATTTTTAGCTATGAATTTTCAATATCTCTCAGAACAGGTGATATCTTCGGAACATTTGCATAAAGGAGTTTTCACAAGTTGGTGAAAATTTTAATGGTAGGTCTGTCAGTACGAAGACTAAATTTTCCCCTGAATTTACAGTTTGGCGGTGTATGAGGTCACATGGCGTCAGTAAATCGTGTGTTGTGTTACGTACAGTAAACTCTGAAGTTAACATCGACGTTTTGGTTGGTTGGTTGGTTGGTTGTATGGGGTTTTATGGCGCAAAATCCCTTAAGGGATATGCTGCGCCAAAAAAGTAGACTAAAACATCAAAAAAGTGCGAGATAGAAAAATGACAAAATAAAGGAACAATGAGAAGAGCAATCTGGATGGGATATCCCATCCAGATGTAGTCGAACAAGTGCAGAAAAAACTAACTTTTAAATACTATAAAACAGTAGAGTAAAAACAAAAGAATAAGTCAATAAAAAGAGCAGTCTGGAAGGGGTTCCCTTCCAGACATCACAAAGGTGTAAACAGAAAACTTAATCGTTAAACCAAAGATATAAAAACTAGGACTTCCCTCAGAGGAATTAGTCTGATCGATATTACTGAGAACATAGATTTAATAATAATATGTGGAAGCAAAGAAAATGAGATGTTATCTTTAATTGTCCATATACTGCGAAAAATTGAAATGATGAAAATAAACGAATTGTAGAATTACAAAATCTTATATATAAATTCGCATACACTGTTTAAAAAAATGGGAAATCAAACCATTCAAGACAGCCATGCATGGATATAAAATTGAAAGTACGCAATATATTAAAAATAAAATAGAAAATGAAACACTCTTTTACTTATATCGGAATTTTAACTGTATAAAATGATGTCAAGAGCATAATTAGACGCTCCGCACCAATTTGAGTAACTTTAAATGACAAATATATGATGTTTAAAAAGAATGGACTATACTTTATATGGTGTGTGCTCCCCCGGAATAGTTAATATTGTACAATATCTGTTTTCCACGGATGCAACGAGGTTGTCGATAACATTTAAGGAATTCTCTTCTCAAAATCTAATATAGTATCAAAGTACCGAATACATCAAAAGTGGCATGCAATGCTTCGTTAGAGTGTGTTTTAGATATGCTCGATCGGATTTAAATGATGAGTGTATGCTGGCCACTACATACGCTGTATTGTTTTGTTTTCAAAAATTTTCTGCACAAGTTGAGCTGTATTTAGCATGTATTAAATAAAAGAAATCGGCAATGATTGCAGCATAAAGTAAGACACAAGATCTGAATATATCGTCTGCATAACTTTTGAGCTGTCAAAGTGTCATTTGAAGTAATTTACAAATCCATACATATTTATTCAGCAAATCATGCAAGCTAACATACGCCAATATGAACCCGATTACAAAATTTCACCAGAATAAGTTAATATATAAAAAATCTACTAATGCTAATTGAGAATATGACCTTATGATAAAATGTCTAGAAAAATGAATCGGATAAAAAATTCATATCACATTTAAAACGGCACTTCCCTCTGTTAGTGGCCTTGGCGAGAGAGAGAAAAGCCTAGAGAAGGAACACTTTAACAAGTACTTTCGGGCAACCTACTCACTGTTTCATACAGGTCTTTATTCAATATTTACACAATTTATTTAATGCTAGGTGGGTAATCAGTTTTGTTGCATTTAAATCGCATGTTTCGCGGAGGAAATGCAGCATTATGAAATATTTAAAGTTGCTGTACCTAATAATTCCAAATTAATGGTAATTGAGATCGCTTTCCGTTCATTTCATCTTTTTAAATTTTAAATTTTTTAGAAATCATTCATATAGACAATTGTATATTTTAAAACTAACCCGAAGCAAAATTTCAAGATTTTGGGCTCAGCAGTAACAGAGAAATAGAAAATTTTTGAAAGTTTTTTGTTTCTGCACTGTTTTATATAGCGACATTTTTAGAAATTGTTCTATTGCGAGAATTTACGTCATGATAAATACAGCCATGTTAATTTTCATGTTTATATTCCTAACAGTTCCATGTTCTTCGTTACTTAGATCATCTTTAGATCTTTTTCCGCTTTGTTTAGTCTTTCTATTTCTTAGAATTCGTTCTACAACGAGCATTTACATCTTTTTAATTACTACCATGACAAAGTTCTAGTTTCTAACCCCAACAGTATCCCAAAAATTTCAGTATTCCAAATAAATCATAGTTTAGAACCTTTCTAGAAATTTTTACGTTTATCCGTCAAATTGAACCTTTTAGAGAGCGTTCATTACGAGTATTTACATCTTAAAAGTAACTACCGCACCAAATTTAAAGTTTCTATCCCAATCAATATCGCAGAAATCACAATTTTAGAACTTTTTTGCTCCTGCAGCGATGTAGGTTCTTGCACTGACATAAAATAGTCTTTTTTTTCGGAGCAGAGATGGCCACCAACATTATTTTAAGTTGGCTATGTAGTTTCAGAGATAACACCTCACAAACGTACAAGCATTAATAAAATTATATACTTTATAATATTATAACGCTTTATAATATTAGCATTAGATGTACAGATACAAAAACCATTTATCTGTTACAAACTAAAGTGCCGGCGTTGCCCAGAATTTGAAGGAAATTTGTTCTGAAAAATCAATTTCAAAATTTAACATACAACACAAAACAAACATTAAAAAAAGCAGTCGAAATGTTGTTGAATTAATCATATGAAAAGGCTATATAAAAATGTATAAATGTATATAACAAACGCAAAAGAATACAGCTATAAATGAACTTATTTCAATTTATAATTGGAGCAATAATGTTAAAATACGCCAATATTTACCTAATCGGGTTTTTATCATGCTTCAATACATTTTTCACACTCATATGACGTTATACTATATCCACCATGCCCTTTATATTTCCAATATGACGTAATATTTTCCTCTTTCACGTGGAAACCTTGAAATAGAAAAGTTAGGAAGTTATATTCACTTTCATTTAAATTCGTCAAACCATTTATTTCATTTTCATATTTCACGTGAATATCTTTCAATAGAAAAGTTATGACGTAATATTCACCTTTTTTTTTAAATTCGGCAAACTATTTATTTCATTTTCATTTTTCACGTGGAAATCTTGCTGTATAAAATTAATTGTTGTAGTAATAATTTTATTGTGTTTTTTAATTGTTGGCAACTGCTATAACGAAAAATGTTTAAATTTGATAAGAAATTGCTGTTTAATTGGTGGTTTTTTATTAATTAAAAATTAACTATAATTTATTTCGATTCCGGATTACTTTAATTGTCTCGGCCATGTTTTAATACACATGTACGTATCTCTTCACAATTCTGGCTTCCAAATTGTGGATTTTTTATAGAATTACAAACAGACAGATAGACAAGTTTTCATTTTTATATATCTCTCTAAACTATAAAAAGTAACTAACGCTGTCACCGCCGCCGCCGCCGGTTTTGAATTTTTTGTGACCGGAGGTCTTTCTTCGTTAATATTAAGAAATCTATTGCATACAAATATATGAAAATCGGTGGTATTATAGCGAAATGTTTGATCAACACACTAATGCATACAATTTTCAAATCGAAGAATTATTTTAAGATATATTTAATGCTAAAGTTGGACAAAATCATTCCATTAAAAAAAAAATTATAAGAGCAAAAGCTATACATGGGAATTTAATCATTTTAGATCATTTTATTCAATAGAAGATCCCGGTCTGCAGATTTCATTAATTTTTTTAATTTGACATATTTTTGAGGTTTTATTTCTATTTTAAATTCAAATATTCAGCGTTTTGACACATATTTTTTACATATTTTAGAAAATGGTATTAATTTAAACTGTTGCCAACTGTATAAACAGCGCAAACAATAATGTTTGCTTCAAATAAAAAAATTATTTACACGTTACTATTATAAACAGTAAAAAACCTTCAAATTAGAATTAAATAATTAGGTATAAAAAGCAGGCACTTATTGGAAATTACGCCATAAAAACTATATTTACATGTGAATTTTAAAAGAGAAAGGATATTGTAAAATAAATTCATTAATATGCGTTAGAAATCTGAAATAGAACAAATTACGTCACATTACACTTATTATGCAAAATGAACAAAAAATAGTATTGCAAAACAGTTTAAATTTAAAAATTGCGCGAGACAAAATATTAGAGGTTAAATATTAGATTTTTTCAAAATTTCATTATTTGTCGTTTGATGTGAGGTGTTCAGCTATAAGTATGCAAATTTTTATGTTTCCAACATAATTAGGGGCTGAGTTAGAAAAATTGCTTTAAATACACAAGTTAGAGCCCAGAGGGTTAAATAATAGACTTTTTCAAAATTTTATTATTTGTCGTTTGATGTGAGGTATTCAGCTATAAGTATGCAAAATGTCATGTCTCCAAATTAATTAGTGCTGAGTTAGAAAAATTGCTTTAAATACACAAGTTAGAGCCCAAAGGGTTAAATATAAAGCCTTTTTAAAAAAATTTATTATTTGTCGTTTGATGTGAGATTTTCAGCTATAAGTATGCAAAATTTGATGTCTCCAACTTAATTAAATTAGGGGCTGAGTTAGAAAAATTGCTTAAAATACACAAGTTAGAGCCCAGAGTGTTAAATATTAGACTTTTTCAAAATTTTATTATTGGTCGTTTGATGTGTGGTGTTCAGCTATAAGTATGCAAAATTTCAAGTCTCCGACATATATAGTTTCTGAGAACGGGCTCTGTGACAGACGGACAGACAGACAGACAGACAAAGGAGTGGGACAGGTAGGGTTTCGTCAGATGAACGAAACCCTGGAAACATGCTGCGGGTGACTGCAACAACATCCTAAAATTACAGTACCATCAGCGATCTACCAATCCCGAAGATAGTTTATATTCGTTTCATATATTCTTATTCTTTTGTGCGGCCCTGTAAAATAACTGCCAATAATATATACAGTAAAACCTCTGAATAGCGGACACCCCGAGAATGCAGAATTTGTCCTCTATTTAGAGGTGACCGCTACTGAGAGTAAAACATGTTCAGTTATTTAAGAGTTGGTAATTGAAAAAATGTCCGCTAAATAGAGGTATCCGCTAATCGGGTGTGTCCGCTATGGAGGTTTTACCAGTAGAACTTCTGAATAACGAACACCTCGGGAGGGCAGAATTAGTCCTCTATTTGGAGGTGTCCGCTACTGAGAGTAAAAAATGTACAGCTGTTTAAGTGTTGGTAATCGAAAAAATGCCCGCTAAATAGAGGTGTCCACTAATCGGGTATGTCCGTTATGGAGGTTTTACTGCATAATAATATCCTTTACAAGAAAATTGCATGCTGTATGATAGACAGACAGACATCCAGAGAAAGATAACCTTCCGGATCAATACACACTCATTTCTTTTGTTTTAATCATCCACAATTGCATGTCATACAACATGCCAGATTTTATACAACAGGCTAAAAACGGTCACCGTGGTACGGAATACTGTATTATTATTTGTTTGCCCACCAAAACTGGTTGCCACGGTTTGTTGCAAGGTTTGTGATCACGTGGTTGAAACTGATCTATTCAATATTACTGCGTGCGTATTTTTTCTTATTTGCTCCATGTGTTCAAACCAGTTGTCTACGAAAACATCAACCGGTGAAAGTGACGCACACCAAATTTCTGTGACGTATGCAGATAAACTGTGCTTTTTAAAGAGTTTTTTCTATATAATTTTTAAACGGTTTGGAACTTATTTTTCATAGTAGGTGCATTCAGTAGGCGACCCTCATAGGTACCTTCTGGTGCAATCAGAAACGAAATCCGACAAATATTTTTTGAGTCATGCTTGACGAAAGGTTTTTATTAGGCTTTGTTTTTAGTAGGACATGGCGTTAATATCCATCGTAGTAGTAAAGTGTCCGGACAGTAATATTTCGCTGAGTATTAGCCTTCGCTTCGCTCAGACAATTAAATTTCAAAGTAAAATCCAGCATGTTTCAAAAAAGTGAATAGTGCCCTATGAGGTGTATCCCCAATAAGGTTTGTCAAGAATGGTGATGATGGCTTAAAATAAATTCTATATAAGTGCCGGAGACCCGGACAGTCAGTTAAAACATGATGAATGGTCAGGTAATCAAAATGACAATGTGGACACATGGGAGCATCCTCCCGAAGTAAAAGATGTTTATGAGTGATCCTTGAATGTCCAATTCTCAGACGAGTAAGTAGAACATCTGTTTTTCTTGGATATGTCGGAGGCCAGGTCATTATTAGAGGTTTGATATGGTGCAGTTTATTATTGTTTTCTAGATCCCAACTTTCTTGCCATTTATTCTGAATAAAAATATTTATAAGTAGTTTAACGTCTGAGAAAGGAACATCATGGTATAACGGATTAAGAGCACGTTTTGCCGCCTCATCTGCTTTCTCATTGCCAGGAATACCCATGTGTCCAGGTACCCAGCAGAATAAAATATTATAACCACGTCTTGTTAATTTGTTATAAAAATCTAGGATGGATGAGACAAGAGGATGCTTGTTAAAAGATTTAATTGCGTTAATAGAACTATTTGAGTCTGTATATATAATGAAGGATGAGCTATGATGATGAGATATGTGCACCATCGCTCTCTCTATTGCAATCAGTTCAGATGTAAAGACAGAGATAGAAGGATGAAGACGATAGCTTAATGAAGTGTTGTCACAAAATACCCCACAGCCAACAGTATTACCACTCTTAGATCCATCTGTATAAATGTCAGTATAGCCATTAAAATTTGCTCGGTGTGCGGCAAATAACTGTTGAAAAACTGCAGGGGCCAAGTTGTTATTATCACATCCTTTAAAGGGATGGAGCGATGTAATATCAGGAGGGTTCCAAGGAGGAAGTACATGCAATGAACATGGACTTACCCTGATATTACTCAGTGGGCTATTATCAGTAATTTTTCTAATTCTGACACCAAAAGATGGGATGCAAGATGGTCGATGCTGATAAAGAATATCATTGTCGGTGTTTAAAATGTATGTATGAAGAGGATGGCCAGGATGTGAAAGGAGACGGTAATACAGTTCTAAAGAAAGCTTTTCACGAATGTGGTGTAATGCTGGTTCATTGCAGTCAACATAAAGACTTAAAACTGGAGAGGTACGAAATGCACCAGAGCAAACACGGAGTGCGCTATGGTGCACTGTGTCAAGTTTTTTAAGAACAGAATTACGTGCGGAACCATAGACCTGGCAGGCATAATCAATTTTGGAACGGATTATAGAGCGATAAATTTTCAAGAGAGGACCACGGTCTGCTCCCTAAGAAGTGTTTGAAAGCACCTTAATTAGATTAAGTGATTGCTCGCACTTTTTACGTAACTGCAAAACATGTAGCAAGAAAGTGAGTTTTTTATCAAAATATAAACCGAGAATGCGAATGCAATCAGTAACAGCAATTTGAGATGCTCCAATATAAATTTCAGGATCTGGATGCAGATCCCTACGTCTACAGAAATGCACACAAAAAGTTTTGTCTTGGGAAATAATAAAACCATTTTTATTTGTCCATTGAATAATACGGTTGATAGCAATTTGTAATTGTCTGTCAATAAAACGCATATCTTGTCCTTTACATAAAATTTTAAAATCGTCAACATATAGTGTACCCTGCACACAAGGGGGTAATTGTTGCAGTATATCATTTATCTTGATTGCAAAGAGGGTGACACTCAGAACACTGCCCTGTGGTACACCCTCTTCTTGTACATAAAAACTGGAGAGAATCCCCCCAATTCGAACTTGAAAAATTCGAATGGCGAGGAAGTTCTTAATAAAAATCGGGAGGTTCCCACGAAAGTCCAGGTTAAAAAGGTCGCGAAGGATACCATACCTCCATGTCTTGTCATAGGCTTTCATCATGTCGAAAAAAACAGTGACCAGATGGTTGCGTTTTAAAAAAGCAGTCCGTATATGGGTTTCTAAAAGAATGAGGTTATCGATAGTGGACCTACCACGCCGAAATCCGCTTTGGAAAGCTGCAAGGCAATTATTTGATTCAAGAACATGCACCAGGCGACAATTAACCATTTTTTCTAAAAGTTTGCAGAGGCTGCTAGAGAGTGCGATAGGCCTGTAATTGTTTGGGTCACTGGAGTCTTTCCCTGGCTTAGGAAAAGGAATGATAATGGCTTTACCCCAGGCATTAGGGAAAGTTTGTTCAATCCAGATTCTATTGAAAAAAATAAGTAAGTTATTGAGAGAGGTGGAAGAAAGATGTTTTAGCATGGTATATGTGATGCCATCATGTCCTGGGGCAGATAACCGGCTCTTTTGCAAGCAACTTAAAAGTTCTGGAATAGTAAATGGGAGATTGTAATCATGAGAATGGCGAGAGTTAAAATTGATGCTGGTATTTTCCGTTTGTCTTTTGTATGATAAAAAAAGGTTCTGGGTAAGAGTCAGAGCTAGAATTGGAAGCGAGGGTACTAGCTATTGTCTCAGCTATATTTTTGGGAGACGCTATTGTTTGGCCGTTGTGTTTTAAGATTGAGATATGATTTTCAGAATATAATCCCATACAATTTTTTACTTTTTTCCAAAGAACTTTACTTGAGGTGTTACTGTTTATATTTGAGACGTTATTGCATCCAGGATTCACGTTGGCTTTTACGCCGCACTCTTCTAGCATCAGCCTTTGCGTTTTTGTACATAATATAATTAGTATTATTGGGATACCTCCGGAAGATACCCCAAGCCTTCTGTTGATTTTTTTTTTTTGCCTTTTTGCAGTCATCATTCCACCATGGTTTCCTGTGCTTTGGGGTAGAAAGTGATTTTGGAATGCTAATATCTGCAGCATTGATAATACATTGGGTGATATTATAAAGCGCATCGTCGATATCACCTTCTATCATTTCACTTGTAATTTTTGCAAGGTCTGTGAAAGTTCGCCAATTGGCTCTGTTATAGACGTAGCGTTTAAAGCAATTATTAGAATCCGTGTGAGGAGTTGTCTGCGAGATAAAAGTTGGAAAGTGGTCACTGCCGTACAGGTCATTAGAGACCCAGAAGGTCCAATACGGATATATAGATGGGGAGCAGATAGTGAGATCTATGGCATGAAAGGTGCGAGTCGGTTCATGAAAATATGTGTGATCACCATTATTGAGTAGGCATAAGCCATTGTCGGAAATTAATTTTTCTACTGTGTCACCACGTTGATTAGAGTCAGAATTCCCCCCAAAGTTCGCTATGAGCATTAAAATCCCCAATGATGATGAAAGGAGTGGGGAGTTGGAGAACTAGATCCTGAAGTAGTGCTGACTGAATAATTTGATGGGGTGGTAAATAAATAGAACAGATTGTAATGAGACGTTTTACATGAACACGGACTGCAACAGCTTGTAAGTTTGTGTTTAGTAAAACATGAGAGTGAGGTAAACTGCGAGAGATGAAAAGAGCCACTCCACCAGTAGCTCTTTCATTGCCTGTAAAATCTTTTCTGTAGGTAGCATAGTTGCGTAATTTCGCTTTGTCAGTAGGTTTTAGATGGGTTTCCTGTAGAGCTAAACATAAAGGCTGATGGTCGGATAGAATATTACGGATTTCGTCAAGTTTATTATGATAGCCACGGCAGTTCCATGAGATAATATTAGACATGATTAAATTGTTTTTTTAAGAAGTTTATCTGCGATATTTTATTCGGAGGTAGTGGACATACTATCTCCCTCGTTAAATTCTTCACCCGGTTCTGGGTGAAGAGCTAAAGCATCATCTTCTTCCATTTTATCATTCTGTATTGATTGGGTTTTATTTTTGGATGTTTTACTCTTTTTCCTTTTGGCTGTATTTTCGTACTAGTGGCTATAATTGTTGGTAGGTTAAATTTTTCTGCATCAGATTTACGGTTTGGTTTCACAGATGGTGTTTTAGTTGTATTTTGAGAGCCTCTATTATGGAGTGGAGGTTTCGAAATAAAAGATTGTGACAATTTTGAAGAAGCATTTGTAGATGATTTAGGAGGAACAGTGTTTTGTGAATTAGGAGGAGCAGATTGCGTTGATCTATTTGTCTTACCTAAATTATTAGACAGGTTGTTTTCTTTTTGATTAGGTTGGCAATTAGGTTTAGTTGGGAGTTCAGTTTGAGTTGCCATAGATTTATAAGTTTTATGGACGGTTTTAGATAAGGTAGCAGCATATGATACACCAACTTTAGGCGTTTTGGATTCGACTATCTTTCTGGCTTCAGGGTATGATATATTTTGTCTTGTGCGTATTGTCTGTATTTCTTTTTCTATTTTCCACATTTCACACGATTTAGCATAGGATGGATGATCTTTTTTGCAGTTGACACAACAAGGTGGAGCATTGCATTGCCCACTTTCGTGGCCAACTGTACTGCACCGACCACAGGTTTCTTTACCTCGGCATGATGTTTTTGAGTGCCCAAAGCGTTGACAGTTAAAGCAACGCAGTGGGTTTGGGATGTATGGTCTGACAGAGCATGATAAATATCCAGCCTTTTATATATTTGGGCTAGGTGGGAGTGTTAAAGATCAGTATAATATGCTTGGTAGGTATTTGTACTTGGTTAGCTGGAATTTGTTCATCTTTGCGGTTTATTTTTATTCGTCTAGCTCCTATGACATTTTGTTCCCTTAAGTTTTCCACTATTTCATCTTCGGTTACATGCAAGATGTCATATTCTGATATCACTCCGCGAGATGAGTTTAAGGTTCTATGTGGCGATATGATGACAGCAATGTTTGCAAAGTGAGTATATTTTTTTAAGTTTAATGCCTGTTGGTTAGTGCTTACTTCAATTAGCAGTTCACCTGTACGGAGTTTTTTTATTGTTTTGGGTTCGCCAACCAGTCCTTGGATAGATTTATTAATCAAAAAGGGCGATGTTTTATCGAACTTCTTGGCGTTTGACAACAAAGAATCTTTCTTCAGTTTTACTTTCATGAGAGTTGGGATTTTTAGATTCCGTTGTGGAAACATAATCCTCGACTCTCTCACTCCATGATAATTTATTGCCTTGATTGACAGTAGCCTTTGAGCTAGAGCTCGATGCATCAAAATTCTCTTTATTAGCTTGTGGGGCCTCCCCATCGCTTGTCTTATTGTCTGATATTGTAGCCATATTTGAGAGATAATGTTTAAAACGCCAGGCATCGGGCCTGGTCACCGACCCTTCTTCTTACCGTTACTTTAGGCGCAGGTCTCAAAAGGGTGAAAACTATCAACAAACGTCCACGTTTTTCGAACGTTGGATTAAACTCGATAGCATCTCCAAACTCTAGTTCTTTCACAGTGGAACTCGGTTGTCGTAGGTAAGCCTTTACAGCTCTGTCCAACCTACATCGCCCTTACGTCGAAAGGACACCAGTCGCCCAGTGCATTCCTAACCACCGCCATACAAGTACGGCGCCCACCGATCACGGAACCGGAATTCGGAGATGCCCTGCACTCTGGGACTCGAGATCAGCCTAAAGAGGTAGAAACGAGACGATGAGATTAAAAAACCTCAACACCCAGAGTGTCTCACGTGAAAATAAAAAATTCCACTATTGTAAAAAAGAAAAAGTGATGTGGGTGAGAACTTAGAAACAAGGTGTATTTGTCTTTTTTCAATATTTTAAACTTTTTTTCCCTTCATTTTTTTTTTTTTTTTTTTTTTTTTTAACAAAAGAACAAGAACAATGTTAGTAGAACAAATAACAAGTTGAACAAAATGGTCAGTAAAAAACATGAACAAGAACAAAAAGGGATAAGAAACTGAAAAAAGAAGATTAAAAAGTGTGAAACAAAGAAAAAGGATAGACAACTAAAAAGAGAAGAAGACAGGAAAGGAGAAAGATCGCTCGGGAACCTGGGGTCGCGAAACCCGTAAATACCTAAAGAAGGTATTCCCCTGGGGGGCATCGACGTTTTGGAGAATTTTTGGTGTCTCAGTATCGATTAATGGTTTGGGGATTCAAATGACTTCATATTTCAAGATAATAACGCGAATCCACATCGCCCCAAATCAGTGAATCGTACAAAATGTAAGTAAATGTAATTCCGATCAAATTAAAGCCATGACTTGGTCGCCCGATAGTCCTGATTTTAATCCAATCAGAAATGAACGGAAATAAGTCGGAAATTGTACGTCAAACGTGGCAAATGAGTTGTGTTCGTTATATAACTAGTTTTATAAATATTCAAATCTTGGTGCAATAGCTGTTGCACCATGTTGTTATGCAAAAAGTGTTTGAATTCAAAATTGATTACGATTCTATAGGTTGGATTCAGTCATACGGAAATAATAGGACTTCATCTTAAATAATATGTGTCAACGTAGAATCATTACCTATCATGGGGTATCATTGAATTCATTACGTATGATAAGATTTAATAGAATGAATAAAACTATTAAATATTTTTTTTAAGTTTTTCATTCAATTTTTATATAATTTGCATTGACTCCAGAAAATTCAGAAACTTTTCTATATATTAAATTTGAAACCATTCGGTTGGTTAGTTTTTGCACTGCTAAATGCGGGCAGATGGGCGGACCAGATGATGATTATTCGTGCTACGTATTTATATAATTACGATCTCATCTAAAAAGAAGCATTCATTTTCGAAGACGCACAAATGTAATGGAATTAAGTATAGCTACACTCTCAAAAATAGTTTACTTAAAAATGAGAACTTCCATGTACTCGTATTTTTTTTAAGTACAATTGTTTCAAAAAGAAGTACATTGTTAAAAATAATCTACTTAAAGATGAGCATTTCTATGTACTCATATTTTTTTAAGTACAATTGCTTCAAAAAGGAGCATTAATCTACTTAAAAATGAAAATTTCTTTGTACTCGACTTTTTTTAAGTACAATTAATTCAGAAACGAGTACATGATATTTTGAAGTTGGGTATACTTATAATTTTTAATTTATAATACACACTTTTCAAATTTATTTACAATTTCATTAGAAATGTTAAAGAAGAAAATTTAGTTTAAAAATTGTTTTATTAGAAATTAGAACATTTAAGAAAGGGAAAATTCATCTCTGCTGTTGGCGATCTTCCGTCGCTGATTCATAAAAGGTGTCATTTGGAAGCAGCTGGTAACTGCTCTTATAGCACAGTCAGTACAATACTGATCTCCCACCTAGAGAACTCGGGATAAAATCACGGGGCGGCTCATACACAAAATTTCAAGAATTAAAATAGTAAATTCGTTGTCCTTTACTCCAAAAATTGTAGTTCTTCGCAATTAAAAATGGTGATTTGTCGGTTCTCTGTAATTTCGCTTTTTTTCTTATAGTGTATGTGTGTTTCTATACATACTTATTTTCGAGTCCCTGTATGTACTAAAAAAAATGAGTACATGCGTTTTTCAAATTTAAGAGTTAAGTACTCGGATCTATTTTAAGATCGGGAAGTGCTCAATAATTAGTACAATTTACTTATTTTTAAGAATAGTGTTTTAACAGTGTATCAAGGAATGCTGTTGTGAAATTGCTTCTAATAAATGTAAAAAGTTTATTGAATGGATACCACGAAAAATTTCAGCTATCATCAAGTCTAATGGGTAATTTACTGAATACTGATTACACATAACCATAAGCGATTGGATAAGATTTCTTTTGTTGTTTAAACTTCAATCACATATTTTTATTGTTATTATTATTGATGTGTAGTGCTTTTTTTATTGCATTTGGTAGTTCCTTTGATGTATACATATGTTTTGTTTGATAACAATAGTTTAATTCATATATTTTCTGTAATGAGAATAAAAATCATTGCTTACATAAAATGGTAATGCTGGTGTGGTGATCGGAGACATTATGCCAAGGATTGTATTATCCCAATTCTTTCCCCCATCAGAGGAATTGTGGATGAAAAATTATACAATTTTTAAAAGATACGGAATTTAAAATTATCAAATATTCTAAAATATCTTATGAATGTATGTAAACTACATGACTAAAATTCATTAGATATTTTCAGTTTTAAACCTTTTTTAAATGACAGATTCTTATGGAACATCAGGAATATATATATATATATATATTTCTTATGGAACATCAGGAATATATATATATATATATATATATATATATATATATATATATATATATATATATATATATATATATATAAACATGCTGGAAGCCATTTCTTCACCGAAAGTTTGATCAGGAGAATAATTAGTAGACCAACAAGAAATGGAATAAGAAAAATAACATTTGGAATCACCTTGTAAAATAAAATGCTTATTACCTGTAGCACATGACTATGTAGATATTTTTATTTATATGTGTAAGAATAGCACGTATATTCACGGAGATATAAATGTTTGTTAAAAACAAACCAAAATTCAGCATACTTTTTGTTTATAGTTTCGGTTTTCAAAACAAATTTTACACCCCTTTCAGGAAAAGAGACAAAATACCCTATAAACAAGACACTGCAACTAACGTAAATATACTCCCCAAACCCGCGAGTTTCCTTGCATGTTTGTTGAAATATGCGACTTGTTCTTATGTGCCTATTTACGTTAACCCTTTATCTACTGACGGTACTTATCAGTACCACTCACTCTAAACTTTCATCCCATAGCTAATATTACTAATATTCTAATGGTACTTTGCAAAAATACTCTTTTAACTCCACTTTATCCGGATACATGGCAGCATTAGTTCTAGGTTTGTTATTTTAGCGAGGAAGGAGGCTATCTTTGAAACAGCCGATGTGTTTTATGCCGACATTTTGTATAGATTGCGATGCTCGTCTTTTTATTGCTGCAAACACAGTAAAGGATATAAGATAAGTGGTTTTTTTTACGTGTTCATTATGACCTTAGAATACAATTTGACTAGCTATCTTAGGTGAAAGGTGTATGTATTCGATTTAACAGTTGAATTACTCGGTGGTACTTATAAATACCGCCAGTACACTGGGTGTTGGAGACACTTTTTGTTTACTTTTCGTCTGTGTAGTTATCCATGGTTTTTATCTGCTTTATAATGTAATTACTAAATTGTAGTGTAGTGATGATTTTCCTGGTATTTCTTTTCTGTTTCATTATTATTTGTTTTATAGGAAATCGAGAAAGTTGTGGCAACGGCTCTTTTTTGCTATGCTAGAAACGGCATATATAAATTAATATATTGCATATGTGGAGATGCGGGAGACCATGTTCTCCCTGGAATACACCCGTAGTATAACTAAAGGACTACTAACAAGATCGAAATCTTAAAAAAAAAAAAAGTTTTTTAATGCCATCAAATTTCAATTTTTACACGTTTTTCATGCGTAAAATAAAACTATTTCAATTTAAATTTCGAGTGTCTTGTTATTTAGCATTTTTAAGAGTTTGAACTTTATTTGAAATGCCTTGTGGATTTTCTGTTACGAGAATATTTTAGGCATAGTGTACTGACGTTACTTTAAATATCCACTGTAATTAATTACCTCTAACGAATTAAATTTGTCACGGGTGAGTATTTTTTTTTATGTATGTCCTTTAGTTTTCATCGTAGTAACTGAAAAAAAAAAACACATGAAAAAAATTGCAGTAGATAAAGGGTTAAGAAAAAATTATCCTTCTGTGGATAATTTCAATAATACGAAATAATCTACATTTTGGTAACTTCATTCTTGCACTGCATTAGGTGAATTTAAGACTTGAAACTAAAAAAAAATAGATACAATGTATAGTTTACCGGGCCACTCAGTTTATTAATGAAAGACTTCGTTGATTAAGAAGTTTCAGAGTAAATTTTCTACAAATAAACAATTGTTTCCGTATCACTTCATTATTCCATGCTTTATCATAAAAATTAAAGTACCGTGACGTAATAAGATATTTTAAAGAAAGATAATATTTGCAAATTTATGTACAGTCGTGGAAAAAAAAGTAAACTCCCCCTATTGACAATGCAACCAATTATTGTAGACGAAAATTACTAGTACCAAACGATAAGAAATAAAAGTCAACTTTTAAATGATGCATGTAAAAATTGGCTTAGGGAGCCAACTACATTTTTTTTTTTTTCAGTAGCAATACCTAAGTTTGACAACATAAAAAAAATTCCATTAGCTTAAATAGAAATTTTCATGAAATACTCACAATTAGTTTCAGAGAAATTAATTATTTTAAAATGAGACTATTTTAGGAGCTGAATCCAAATGGGAGTTCAGTACTGGATCGAAATAATACAGAATAACTTACGAGGAAGGTCTCCTTATAGGACATACTCAGAATATGTTGAAAAAAATTCTAGTGAAACTACTCATGTATGTAATAAGGGATCAGTCAAATTTATCGGCGGAATTTCAGTAGAAAGTCTGTAAAAAATAAAATACTTTCGAATATTTGGCGCGAAAATACGAAAGTAACACGCTATTCGGCGAGCAGGATTTTTCCTCGCCAAAAGCAAACGATTTTAATGCATCTGAAAATTGTTTATTAATGATTTTTTAGAATGCGTGGTTTTTAATTAATTTAAATTTAATCAATAAAAAAGGCTATTCTATATTTTTTATATTACATATATATGTTCCTTGTTGCTGTAGTTATTCAATTTTATCACTTTAAAAATATTTTCTATGCTTTGCAAGTTGCAAACATCTATTTTAAGTTAGTCAGCTGACATTTGATTACCAAAATACATTTCCACATCGAAGACAAAGTCGTTTCCATAGCAACAAAATCAAATCGACAGTGTTCTATCTGCCTTATCTTGAAATAATTTAAATCAATTTAAATTTTGTTTTAAATCGTAAAATATGATATTGAAATTTTATTATAAATACATATAAATATATATGACAAACTATAGTTAAAACAAGCTAAAAATGTCAAAACAATAGTTAAAACAAATTAAAAATGACAAAACTAAAGTTATTTAAGTTAAACTTATGTAACAAATTCAACATAAAAAGGTTTTTCCTACATAAAAGCGTATTTATTTTCATCGCCAACCGGTGATAAATCGCCAAATAAACGGAAATTGCGTTATTTTTTTACGGACGCTGTATCGGGGTTCTGCCAAATTTTTTTTTTTATAAACGTATATATCCATATGAGAAGAACATTCTGTAATTTTTTCCAGATTTTTCTGAGTATGCTCGTATGGAGACCTTCCTTGTTAGTAACTTTTATTAATGTATTATTATTACCAATAGGACCATTTCATTTACGATTGCCAATTCAAAAGTTTCAATAAAATGAGTAAAGCATATTTTTTTCAAATTCTGATTTTCTGCACATCATTTACGGCCCCATAAACGCTCATTTTGACGTTTTTAAAGCATAATTTGAAAACTACTTGGAAGAAAAAATTTAAATTCGCATAAACCAGGAGATAATAAATATAAATCTATCTAAAAAATTGTAGGTTGCAATTCATATTTCTTTCGGATATTAATTTCTTAATTCATATTATAAAGCTTTTTAAATTATAAATTCAACGTATTTATATTTACGTTTTTTAGCATTATAGTCACACAAATAATATCACATTAGGATTATAATTTCAGAAGATATTAATAAAAATAGGAAATGTAATTTAACCTTAGAAGCTCTAAATTTTGAATGTTTCCAATTCAAAAACTTATCTCCCAAATGACTTGGAATTTCGTTTCTAGGCATAATTTGAAATGAAAATTTAAAATATATTGTCAAAATTGTGTGTTGTTATTGAAAAAAAAAACATAGTTTGGTATAGTGTTGATTTGTAGATGGGCCCTAAGCATATTTTATATACACCATTTAAAAGTACATTTTATTTCCTATCGTTTGGTACTAGTAACATTTTTCAACTATAATTTGTTTCAGAGTTAGTAGGGGATGTATACCTTTTATCTTCCACGACTGTATAGTGTTATGAAGCAGTTGTGTTATATTTTAAATATGTTCTAAATTATGCATATTTTTTATTTTTATCTTAATTTAAACAAAGAATATGATACTATGCAAATATGATTTATGCAGGATATTCCGAAAGTTCGTATATAAAACTTTAAGAGGTGGTGAAATCCACTGGAATAAGTATATTTTTATAGAAATTAGAGTCAAAATGAACTTATTTAGAAATAAATGTTTATCTCCAAGCCGAACACAGACGTTTGTTCATAATTTTATTAAGAATGAAGGTACTTTAACATTTTTTCAAAAGACACGGATTTCCATGAAATGTAATTACTTCCATTGAATTCTGGTAAATACAGCAGACCCTCGATTATCCAAAGTAATTGGGAACGACCCTCTTTCGGAAAATCAAAATTTTCGGATAATCGATACTATTTCAATTTTAAGATTAAGGAGAAATATATGCGCTATTTCTTATTATAGTAACAAGTGCTTAATAAAAATAAAACAATAGAAAAATAGAAACAGGAATAAATTACCTGAATTTTAATTTTGAAACAAAGTACCTTTCACATATTTTACAATGGTTTGAAAAAATGTTTTCTTTGTCGCAGTTTCGAATGTCTTTGTTTTGAAGCTCTATCACGGAGTTTTTTAATATTATTAGTCAACAGTACCACAGTCTTTTTACTACTCCAGTCATGCGAAATATTTTGTAAAACGTTCAAAAGCTTTGGAATCGCTAATTTGTTCGTTTTCTTCGTTCCACTCCGACGGGAGCTCAAGTTTAATTCAATAGAACTCTAAGAAAGGGGATCGAAAATATTTATATGTACTGATAGTTTAAAAAAAAACTTTCAGAATGGATTTTGCACACATGGAATGTGATAGTAAAAAAAAAACCTTTAAAAATGGATTTCGGTTAACCGATACTTTTGATTAAAATAGTTTCGGATAAAGGAGGTTCTACTGTAGCTACTATTTGCTTCCAAATAAAACTGATGTAGACGGTCCGTAATTCGTAATGATTTATATATAATGTCATTAACTTAATTGCAACGCACTTCCCGTTGTATAATCACATTTCGCGCAAAGTGTACTTGTTGTGTTGATCATTTCGATAATTTATTTTCATCATTTTACAGTTATGAAAAAAAAAAAAAATCCTGTTCTGCTTTGAATAATGTACCCTTCACTTATGACAAATAGTTAAACTGCGACCCTGGTTTCTTATAAAACAAATTTGTTTCCGTGTGTTATAAATCCTTTTAAATTTTTGCACGATCTTTCATAAGAAACCATGCATAGTATAACTAAAATTTTGGAGTGTTTATTGCGAAGTATTTTCCTCAAACAGTCTTTTTTTTTAGGTGCGTTCGTAATTATATAAATTCGTAGCACCTTGGGTTGTCGTCCGGTCCATCCGTCTGTCTGTCTGACTGTACGTCCGTCCACATATATGAGCGCAAAACAACGCAACTGAATGGTTTGAAATTAATTATATATGGAATCGTTGCATAACTGTGTTTACTCTTTTCAAATTTTATGAAAATCGAATCAAAACTTAAGAATATATTAATAAAAGTTTTTTTTTATTTTATTAAATTCTATCCTACGTCATTAACTTAATGATATTCCATGGTGGGTAATGATTCTATGTTGCCATGGTGATGACGTATTAATTAAGACTGAATCCTATTATTTCCGTATTACTGAATTTAGTATGAAGAATCGTAATAAATTTTGTATTCATGCATTTATGCAGAGTGCAACAGCTATTTCACCAAGATCTGAATACAGTAGAACATCGATTATCCGAATTAAGTGGGACCGACCTTTTTTCGGATAATCGAGAATGCTTCAATTTTAAGATTAAGGAGAAACATATGCAATATTTCTTATTATGGTAACAAGTGCTTAATAAATATAAAGCAATAGCAAAATAGAAACAAGAATAAATTACCTGAATTTTAATTTTGAAATTAAGCGCTTTTTACACATATCACAATGGTTTGAAAAAATGTTTTTGCATACAAGGAATGTGATAGTAAAAAAAGCTTAAAAATGGATTTCGGTTAAACGAGAGTTTCGGTTAAAAGAGTTTCGGATAAAAGAGGTTCTACCGTATTTATAGGAGATACGAACGTATCTCATTTGCCACGTTTGACGTACAATTTCCGACTTGTTCTAATTCTACTCATTTATACATAAATTATTTCTTTCACAAATCGCAGCTATTTAAACTATTTCTTACGTATACAACTTTCTTATCTGCTGCATATTTTCTTTGAAACGAAATTCATACTTTTCTCAAAAATATTTTATTTTTAACCTTTAACGTTTTAGTTAAATTTTTTTGTTATATTGCTATGAACAAATACTTCTAAAATAAATAACACATACAAAGACGTTATATCTATCATTTGTCACGTTGACAAAAATCAATAATGTTATATGAATAGATTTAACTTTTTATCATTGAAAATTCCAAAAAGCTTTCAATAAAATCATAAGATAAAAGCACCTTTTTACTCGTGATAAATGGAGTGACAGAAAAGAGGGACTGAGATTAATTCTTTTACTAAAATCTTTTTTATAGTATAAAAGAACGAAAGAATTTAACAAAAATGTTCGTTAGTAACTGACAAAAAAATATTTTTAGCTAAGCTTTCCGCGCGGTTATGAAATACATAAAATTATAATTCCATGTGAAATTTGTAAGATAAATATGTAGGTTTGGTAGCAAACATTTTTTTTACTGCTTATAAATGGTAGTACTGTAGAACCTCTTTTATCCGAAACTCTCGGTTAATCGATGTCTATTTTGAAAGTTTTTTTTTTTTTTTTTTTTTTTTTTTTTTTTTCTTGTTACTATCACATTCCTTGCGTGCAAAATCCATTTTGAAAGCTTTTTTTTTTTTTTTTTCCCAACATATTCCTTGCGTGCAAGCGGTCTTTCGAACTTCGAGTACATATAAATGTTTTTTATCCCCATTCTCTGAGTTCCTTTGAATTTAACTTGAGATCCCGTAAACTGCGGAGTGGAACGAAGAAAACTAACAAATTATCAATTCGCAAGTTTTGAATATTTTGCAAATGTTTCGCATGGCTACAACAGCAGAAAGAATGTGATACTGGTGAACTAATAATAATAAAAAAACTGTGATAGAGCTTTAAAGCAAAGGCAATCGAAACTGCTACAAACAAAACATTTTTTCAAACCCTTGTGATATATGTAAAAGGTACTTAATTTGAAAATTAAAATTCAGGTAATTTATTCTTGTTTCTATTTTTCTATTGGTTTATTTTTATTAAGCACTTGTTACAAAAACAAGAAATATTGCATATATTTCTCCTTAATCTTAAAATTGAAGCATTCTCGATTATCCAAAAATTTCGATTTTCCGAAAGATGGCCGGTCCCTATTACTTCAGATAATCGAGGTTGTACTGTGCTTGCTTGATTTGACTTATTTAGTCCTAAAACTCTGCAATTCGAAAAGTAAAGATTAATTTTAAGAAATACCTGTAATGAAATATGAGTTACGCAGCATGCTCTGATATGCAGAGAGTCCCTGAACTCTTAAGGCAAACTGTAAGTGAAGGTGAAGTACGTAGAAATGAAGAATTTTGGTACAGCAATGAGGGGTCAGAAATGAAAAGTGTTGGCGAAAAACAAGAAATGCTGTTGAAATCAAAACAAGCGTTTTTTCTTGCATAACAATTTCAGTTAGTACTCAAATGAGCCACCACAAACATCGATACAGGCCTGGCAGCATCTGGCAAGTGGTATGCGTATCCTTTCGAAGGTGCTATGTGTATCATCAATGAGACACCACTTATCTCTGATGGGGATCTGATTACAGTCGCTGCTTTAATTGCCCCTGAAACACATGGAATCTTCGAATGGGAACACCAATCAATTGCTAGACATATAAGGGCCTGTATCGGTGTTGCTGGTGGCACATTTCAGCAAAACTACACTGTTAAAAATATCCTTGTAAAATTACGGGCAGAGAGGCCGGCAGCAGAGATTACAGTCATACACCGTCAAAAAATTCCCATTTTGTGAAGCCCGTAATTTTACGGGGCAAGGTAATACAATTCCTTAAAACAGGAAATAATGAATTTTAAACACAATAACACTTTACTTACTGTTCCGTAACAGGTAGCTCGTTAGATAATCATGACAGAATTGCTTTTTTGGCGGGTTAAAAAATATGTTACGGTCGCGGTTGAGTGACATTTTTCGAAACACGACTAAAATGAAGGGTTGCACCCTAACGGAGGAAAATGTATGGGGTCGTACCATATTTTTTCTAGCAGATGGGTTAGAACTATTAGAGTATAATATTTTTTTAATAACAACAGCACTCTTAATTTTCTAAGTATCTAAGGGATACGACCGCTTATTTAATGAATCAGACCGTTTTTCCTCAAATAAGGCTATTGTCCGTGAAAATTGAAGGGCAAACGCTTATAAATTTACAGTTTTTTCCGAAAGTGTATAATTGTTATGTCAATAAAACGCTTGCGTTCATTTCCTCCGCATTTCTAGTTTTTCGCCAACACTTTGCATTTCCGACCCGACATTGCTATATCAAAATTGTTTCGATATGTGTTCTTTACCTTCTCTTAAAGTTCGGCCATGATTTTAGGGAAACCTTGTGTATAAATATGTTGCGCCCAGTTCGCGAAATGGCCAGAGTTTGTTGGCCAGTTCGCGAAGTGGCCAGAAGCCATAGGCCAGATCACGAAATGGCTAGAAGCAGTCAGACAGTTTGAAAAATGGTTAAGAGCGTGTATCCAAAGTCGAAATAAAATGTTATGATCTGATTTTGAGGGTCTACTAAATCAATCTTAACATTTTTTTTCCCAATGAAATCTCTTCATTTGCAGATGAGCCTGCACAAACTAATTTATAATTATTATTATTTTAACTTCAATGCTTTTAATGAAATTTCTTCAAAATGGTGGCAGCTCGGTAGCTTTAATTTTTCCATATTTAAAAGAAATTAGGATTGTTTTACTTTTTTATTAGAATATTTTTTCCCATTTGAAAGAAAAAATATGTTTAAGATCATCAATGGTCAAGTTGTTTTAAAGTAAATTAACATCACTTACCAAAGAAAACACGAGTAGCTTGTTAATGATGTATGGTTGGTCATTTGCAAAATCTGTCCTTGTTTTGGAATAACAAAATCAAATTTTTAGAAATAATGAGAAAGTTTTAATTTTTTGTAAATAATTATTTTACCTCATAAACATTAATATAGAAGCATCAGAAGAGTCCAAATTATTAGTTTAACTATCTGAAAACTAATTTTTAAATTTTAATGAACTTGGGTAATTACATAAGTGAGCACGGTAATGACAAATTAAGCAATTTCTATTTTCCCCCAGGCATAAATAGCAACTTTTATATCCTCTGTCCTATACAATGATTTTCTATTTCTTGTATAATAAAAGCAGATTGTGAATAAAAGTTCGTTTAATTATCTATTAGAAGTGGGTACGGTAATGAAGTACAAAAAAATACTCACCAAAACATTTAAAGTCTTTACTTGTTTTATTGAAACTATAAAACTATTTACTCTATCCACATGAACCTGATAACAAGTTGACATTTACGGAGTATTTTTGCTTTGATAAAAAGGCATGCGCTGCAATCTAAAAAATTCCAGATGAATTTTTTGCTAGATGCATGGTAATGACACTCTTTCTTAGGACACGGTTTAAGAAATTTATTAAGAATTATAGATAAATTTTATTAAGGAAAATAAATATTTTTTTACTTAGTAGCATCTTAATAAAAAAAATAGTAAAAAAAAAATACAACCATCTTTTTTAAATAGAACTTTGTCAAATATTTACCTAATAAATTGCTTGTTCGGACAACCTACGGTAACGACATTTTGACTAAAAAATAATATATTTCTTATTTTAATTTTTTTAATAAATAATAATATATCCGTAAATTATCATTAAAAAACATGATAGTTAAAATGCAATAATTAAAATTATGATTTTTTGCAATTGTGATTTTGTGCTATTTTTTGTGCAAATGTGAAAGGACAGTAAAACACGACTCTTTTTTGAAAATCACCCATGGGCGTGAAGGACACAGAACCCTGATATAATAAATACAAAAACTGATGCTCTAGGATGATTATACGACGCTAAAAAACTAACGTAAAGTACAGAATAAAGTAAATTTAACTTACAGATATTTCACGGCTTCATAAAAAAATTTCTTCAGTAGAAAAAAAAACTAGTCGTTGGGGGCCACTGTAATACTTACCCATCATGGACATACATAAAATGTGAAAATAAAACATGTCTAACCTATTTATAAAATGCATTGCACTTCCAAAATAAAAATTAAACGTATATTTGAATATTTTTAATGCATAGTAATGCTCTATTACGGAATTACGATTAAAATTATTGATTACAAAAAAATTGTGTGAAAATTGTTGCATAGGCAGGAAGTGTAATGCTGTTAGTTACCGCAGAGGTTCATGTTAAATCTCCCAATGAAAATTTACCAGGAGGATTAATAATAATAATACACATTATTATGATGTGCGCTACTGAACATGAAATATTTTTAATGCTCTGTTGATGATGATAAAAATAAGGGAAAGTACCAGCAATATAAAACAGGATGTTCGATTATGGCTTAAATGGTAGAGTACTAGAGCGTTATCCCGGGGGTACGGGTTCGATTCCCGGCTTGGACATTTTTCAGTCTCTTGGTTTACGCTAAGTTAGCAAAGTAATTATTCACGTCTTTAATATTCAGATATTTTTAAATTTATATTTTAAGTTCTAAAACAATTGTATTTTGTATCGAAAATAGTTTTTCGGTGTATTTTGTCCAACTCTGATTAGGATCAGCGTTCTTCTGCTGTTCGAATCATTTCATAGGTGTTTCCAAACATTCAAAAGCTTTATGTGATGGACCTGTGTCATTTTCAGAGCATTTGTTTTCATTTTCTTTTATTTCACCCCCTTTCTCCAAGCCTTGTATTGTCATTCCCTTGTTATTGCTCCTAACGATACACTAATCGGAGATTCAATTTCGCATGCTAAATTTAAAGGGGGGAAACTTTCAGAAATAGGGTGTTTAGATAATCTTAAAATCGGTTAAAACATTTTTAAAGAGGAATACGCTATTCGGATAATTAGAAGTTCGATTAATTGGAGTTCCGATAATCGGCGCTCTACTATAATTAAAATGTCTGGAGCATTCTCTTTTTTGTTTTGGTTAACTATAGCTAAAAGGATTGGGAAAGTTTCATGTAAAAATGACATGCATTTCTGCCAAGTTACCCGTATACCATGAGTACTACTATTCTGGAATAGAAATATTTGCTTAAAAAAAAGCCAGGATTGTAACTTTAAATAAAGCGGAGATTTCTATTCGGAATAGTGGTACACAAAATAAGGGAAACATTGACAGAATGCATGTCAGACATGCAGATTTATCAAAACCTAGTACATAAACGATTATTGTAGCCAAGGGATTTTTTTATTGAATTTTATTAGAAGATTAGTATATTGCCACCGTTGAGGAGACGATGAACATTTAAAAAATTTCAATTAATTTTCATAATAGAGATTTGAAATTTTATACAAATATGCATTTCACCATGAATATACAGAGCATCTTAAAAAAAATCTAATTTTATTATAATTTTAAGATCTTTTAAAAAATTTAAAATTTTAAATTGCTTCTTGCGTCTTACCTTTTTAGATATTTCCTCGATTTTGGATTTTAACCACGTAAAACTATTACAAACAAACTTCTGCTTCGACTTTTTAATAACTTGAATAGTTAAATTTTTACGGATACTTTTCTGAATTGCATATCGATTTTCATCGAAATTCTGCCTTATAAAAAGTTAAAAATCAAATTTAATAGTCTTAATGAAGTCAAATTTTAAAATGCATACACAGTTTGTTTTTAAGCAATATCAGGATTCTTCGTTATCAGTTTCATGAATTTTGATCAAACATTAAGTAGCAAGGGGCATTTCAAAAATTAAAAAAAATTCTGAAACATTAGTCTTGAGGAAACATATTTAAAGTATATTACAAGGCCAAGAAATTGTTTGTGGACAAAATTAAAACACTTGTTAACTTTGCGTAAAATAATTTCATCAGCATTCTGCTTTCCCCGAATGACGTAGTTTTAATTGGAGAATAATAACACACATAAAATGGAATGTCGATTTTGGGTTCGATTTTTGCTCAAACAAAGGTCCACGGTCACCATAAGAATTACGGAATGTTGATCTGTGTTTCACTTTCACAACACTTCATACAAACAAACAGCATGGAGATTTTATTATTGACAGCTATTGTGGAAAAGTACATTTAAAAAATGTCAAATGATTTCTACAAATACAAATATTGAGGATATTTTTACTTCCTTCTCTCTTTACGAGAAGAAAGTATTGGATTCGTGAAAAATTTCGACTTCCTGTTTTCAACGGATTTATACGCTTTAGAATTCCCTGAACACGATTTGATGGTTTTTAAAAAATGTCTGTCTGTGAGTCTGTCACTGTCATTCTGCCACACCGTCACACTCTAAGTCTGTATGTGACAAAAAGTTTGTGGGCGCTCTATATCAAGAAGTAATGCACGGAATTTCACAAAACTTTAGATTCAGTTAGACCTTGAAATAAACTGGTCCTGATTAGTTTTTGGTGAAAATCGCCCGACAGGTGGCGTTGCAATGCGGCATTTTCCAGATTTCCGCAATAGCTATATCTCAAGAACTACTGCACGGATTTTCATCAAATGTAAATTTTTTTTCTGTAAATACAAATGATGAGGATATTTTTTTGAATCATTGTCCCATTTCTAAAATAGTTCAACGGTCAATAAAGGCTCCGATTCTAATCTTTATAATTTAAGAAGTGAAAAATAAGTAAAAATTACGTCATGTTGCCACAATCCTATAAATGTTTCTGCCTAGTTTCAGTATTGTAAAAATACATTTCAAGCTAAGCATAACGCCACCTGTGCAAACTTTTCAAACCTACTTTATATACGTACTTTTATGCTTAATCACAGTATATTCAAATAAAAATATATTTTGCATTTAATTGGAATGCAAAAAAAATAATAAAGTTATAATGCATAAAGATAAAATAAACCTAATAAACAATATTCTCGTGATGTCGCAATAAATATGAGTTTTATTCTATTATAGAAAAAGTACACGTACATATTTTTTAAGTAGATCATATGGAATACTATCTATTACGATCTCCCCTATGTTGGAATTTCTGAAACATTTTTGCAGATCTACACCGATCATGACCCCTAGAACCTAAAACCATCCTCATTAAAAAACTTTATCTATCAATCAATCAGTCAATCTCTCGCTCTCTCTCTCTCTCTATATATATATATATTACAAAATTTAAATTTTTGCGCCAAGTTTAAAGTATTTTATGTAAATTTTCCTTTTTCAGTAATATTCCGTATATTATACCGGCTTTTTAAATTAAAAACCGTATTCTATTAAACCCTATAAGATCTTAATTCATACACTAAAATTTATTCCAAATTGTGTAAATCAAAAAATGGCTCAATCTATTCATCTTTCTTTAATAAAACTTTTATTATTTAAATTCCTATTAAATTCCGCTATTAAATCCCGGTATATCATATTCCCCTTAAATCTTTAACTGCTAAAATATTATTCCGTCTTAAAGACAAAAATCTACTTATTTCAATTTATTCTTTTATTTAAAATATCCAGGTGTAATTAAAATATTTCAAAGATTAAAACTTTCACAGACATAAATTCATTTCTTTTATCGTCTGAAGAGGGAAAAAAGGGTTATTTTTGCATAATCTCGACTACAGATTTTAACATTTGTTTATGCTTTAGACATCTGGGGCGAGGTTATAAGATTATTCTAGAACAATCTTTTGAGGGGAGTATAAATACGGATGGCGGGAACCAGAGAGGAGCTTTTTTAGCTTTTAGCTTTTTAGTTTGTTAGTATGTAGAGGTGAACGCGATGTCATGTCATGTAGAATTGTAAAGAGAGAATGGTAGCGGATTGCAGTCGTGGCAGACTGGATATTCAATGTGACTGCTCGATGGAGGTAGTAATACGGTGGATGAATACTGTTTTATATGTGTGTAGAATGCAGGGCTGGATTTTTGCCGGCAGAAATGGGTTTCTGCCCTGCCAGTGGCAGAAAGTGGTTATAACCGGTTTTAACCGGCAGAAATGGGCAACAACTGGCATAGACACATTTCACACATCTGAGATTTTTTTTAGTAGTATTAAATTCCTTAAGTAAATTTTTTCAGTATAAATAACAAATGAAATATTGTGGGTAGTTTTAATTAAAAAATAGATTTGTATTAGAAAAAATGAGTTATATAACAGATAAAATTTTTGTTATAATATGATTGTATAATTTTATATGTAAACAATTATTAGAGTATTTTAAAATTTCAGTTTAAAAATCAAATAGAAAACTATATCGAATACTTATTTTAAATTAAATAATGAAAAAAAAAATAATCAATACTTACACAGAATACCTTTCTGTAATTGAACATAATAATTTAACAATAACAGTAAAGAAATATCTCTCATAGAAATGTTACAGTTACATGTGGATCTAGTAAGTGCATGGATTTAAAAAACATTTCATTTAAATACAGTATTCAAAGGAACAAATCTGACTTTTTTTTTCTTCAATTTAAGACAGTTAGTTGAAAATATTCCAACTTCATTTTGCACTTACAACACAAAGAAATACAAAGGTTCAAAGAAGATTTAATACAGTAATAACCGACAACCATATGCTAGCTTAATTACTTCATTCCAAGTGTATGGGATCGAAATTGACATATGAACATAAGGAAAAGGCAAGGAAATTGCTTTCTGATATTAATCCCAATTTTGCGCCATATATAATATCTTTGAAGCAAAATTGACTCCTGTCCCAGAAACACATTTCTCGAAGGAAGCCCTAGAAAATGTCTTGCCTTCTGTGTGGTGGTCGTCTTTAAAAACGAAAACTGGTGAAAATGAGGATTTTTCAAATTTTGCTTTCTCAATAATGACATTGCCTGCAAGTAATGACAGTCTTCAAAGAATATTTTCGAACGTTTATTTTATTCAGAACAAATTAAGAAACAGTCTGTGTTCAGAAAGATTAGCAAAATTTGTCCTGTGCTATGAAATGTTCTGTGGAAAAAGTAATAATAGTATATTTGAGTGGCAATTTTGTTCTTTCAATATTGTAAAATAATTGTACAAGATAGTTCATTAATTTTTTTTCTGTTATTTATTGTGCTTCAATTATTTACTTATATGTTTTCACAAGAATCATAATCTTTAAGTTATTGCATTGAATTATTTATTTAAAAATACTCGGAAAAACACATTTGTCAAAATATCACAGAATTTTTTGTAAATTTCTTTTTTTTACTTTTAAATAGAAATTCAACTCTAAACAATAATATTAATAGTTAAACTTGTACAGCATTAGACTATCATTATGAAAATTTCTGTTTCTCAAGGGAAAGAAAATTAGTATTATATAAACAAAGTATATTTATATGATCATTTTGAAACTTTTTTGCAACTTTGAATAACATTCATAATCTTTAATTTTAAATTTTAACTTAGTTGTTTACATATCAAATACATATGTGATTGTGTGAATTATGAATCATTGCACATTAAAGTTCTTATTAATATTATTTCTTAGTTTCTGCTAGTTTTTGCCACTTACTGGCAGAAACTAGTTTCTGCCATGCCGGTTTTAACCACTCTGGCAGTAACTTGCCAACCCTGGTAGAATGAGGAAAAAACGGTATCGTAATGGGTACGGAGATGTTAGTTGTTTACGGATTTATGTATAGAACGCAGTCAAGAGGTGGAATGCTTTTAAAAATAATTGTGTGATGAGAATAGACTTTATTCTTTTTACCATTGAAGGAATGAGCATCTTCCTTAGATTCAATAGTGAGTGTGGAAATAAAGTGAATAGTGTTTGAAGAGACTGCCTTGTGTGAATTCTTCATTTTTCTTTATTATATTAAACCAATCGGCTGCCGCCTGTGCTGTTTACGAATGTAAACCCTCATTATTTTCGACAATACCAACTACTTGCCTTCAAAACGTCACATACATATATATATATATATATCACTTTTTATGGACACGATAACTTCCGTAATTCTGCACAAATCTCTTCCAAACTAATACATAAAATCAAGGGGTAGAAAGTCTCGGTCAAGTTCGTTAAGGGGCAAAATCGGACCAAGGAGATGAAAATAGGGAGAAGTTTTGAGGGAAAACATTTTTCTTAATTTTTTTACATATCAAATCCGTTTAAAGTTATTATTACTTCATTGACAATGGCTAAAAAATTATGTATCACAGATTTTTCCTAAAATTAAAAATGGGCTAAAGGGGCGAAAAAAAATAGGGTTTTAGAGGGAAAAAATTCGCACTTCGTCAGTTCTCAAGATATCCAATCCACTTAAATTTACTATACATGTTCTCAATATTATCTACAATTATCATATTGACAAGTATTTGATAGGATTTAAAAATATATTTTGCATTGAATTGGAATGCAAAATAATAATAATAATAATAAAGTCATAATGCATAAACATAAAATAAAGCCAATAAACAATATTCTCGTGATGTCGCAATAAATATGAGTTTTGTTCTATTATAGAAAAAAAATACGCGTACATATTTGTTTTAACCAAAATTTATTTGAAAATTAAAAAATGCATTCAAAAAGTCACGTGTCCGAATATTTTTCCTTATTTCTCTTTTATCTTAAACTATCGAAGTAATCCTGGTGCCACAATTTTGAAGAAATTTCACCAAATACTTTTTAAATTAAAATATAAAAATGGGATTATTTTAAAAAATAGCTAGTGCGGGCACATATAAAAAAAGTCCTTCCGGCCAGTGCCGGGAGGAAGAGGTAGTTTTCATATTCCTTATTTTTAAAAAGCCAACTTATATTATTCAAACAAACGAAGCTCAATTTAGTGGAAACCGAATATAGGAGATTCAATACTAATTTTTATCAATACTAAATCATTATGAATGAGAATTTCGCGAAATTAGTCAGCTTTATCCAAGCTGCTTTTATTTAAAGTAACTTATATTTGGCTGCCAAATTTGGCGATTTGTTAAAGAGCCTGCCATTTTAAGGCAACATGGTGGATGAGGCTAACCAGTGAACTTGGTCGAGACCTTAGTAATTGCTGTGCACATGCTCACTCACATCGGAATCGATTGATATATACGAGTGCTTTCGCAGACAAAAAATCAGATTTTTCAAAATGTCACCCACATCAGATATTGAAATTGCTATATCTGAGCCATTTTTTAAGATAAAGACAAACAAAAAATGCTCCTGAATCCTTATATCAAGGTCAAATACTTAAGAAAGAAACCTTTTTCAATTTCTAATTTTTTTGCACCTCACTTTAAATATATATATATTTTTTTAATTTAATGGCCGCCATTTTTAAACAAGATGGCTGATGAAGCTGGCCAGCGAACTTGGTCGAGATATTGATGTATACTATCCACATGCCTTCTTACATCGAAATGGGATAATACGTGTGTTACCGTGTGACAAATACAAGATCGTTTCAAAATGTTAGCCATGCTAGAAATTCAAAGTGCTATAATTCAACCATTTAAAAAATGGTTGAATTATAGCATCAACATATATAAACAAAAGAACAAATTTTCAGAAACAAAAACTGCTCCTGAATTTTTGTATCAAGGCCAAACACATAAAAAAAAATCTTTTTCATTTTCCAATTTTTTTAATACCTCATTTTAAAGTTTAAATTTAATTTTTTTTAAATGTCAACCCTTTTGAAACAAGATGGCGAATGAAGCTGGCCAACGAACTCGGTCGAGACATTGATATGTACTATGTACAGACCAAGTTACATCCAAATCGGTTCATAAATACGCCTGATATCGCGTGACAAAAATCAGGTCGTCTTAAAATGTCAGCCACAATAGAAATTCAAAATGCTATAACTCAGCCATTTTTTTAGATATAGACGAAACAAAAACTGTTCCGGAATCTTTGTTAAGGTCAAACACATACGAAAAAATCTTTTTCATTTTCCAATTTTTTAGTATCTCATTTTAAATTTAAGTTTTTTTTCTTATTTTTTAAATGGCCGCCATTTTGAAACAAGATGGCGGATGACGCTGGACAACGAACTCGATCGAGATATTTGTATGTACTATGTACACACCAAGGTACATCCAAATCATAATTACGCCTAAATATATAATAATTCATAAATACGCCTGTTATCATGTGACAAAAATCAGGACGTTTCAAAATGTCAGCCACGCTAGAATTGAAAATGCTATAACTCAGCCATTTTTTAAGATGTAGACGAAACAAAAACTGCTCCCAAATCAAGGTCAAACACATAAGAGAAAAATATTTTTTCAATTTTCAATTTTTTGGTACCACATTTCAAATTTAAATTTTTCTTAAAAATTTAAATGGCCGCCATTTTTAAACAAAATGGCGGATGAAGCTGGTCACCGAACTCGATCGAGACATTGGTATGTACTATGTATAAACGAAGTTGCATCCAAATCGGTTCATAAATACGCCTTTTATCTCGTGACAAAATTCAGGACGTTTCAAAATGTCAGCCACGCTAGAAATTCAAAATGCTATTACTCTGCCATTTTTTAAGATATAGACAAAACAAAAACTGCTCCGGAATCTTTGTATTAAAGTCAAATACATACGCAAAAAATATTTTTCCATTTTCAAATTTTTGGTACCACATTTCAAATTTTAAATTTTTAAAAAAATTTTAAATGGCCGCCATTTTGAAACAAAATGGCGGAAGAAGCTGGCCAACGAACTCGGTCGAGATATTGGTATATACTATGTACAAACCGAATTACGTCCAAATCGGTTCATAAATACGAGAGTTACAGTGTGACAAACGTCAGATATACAGGTTGTACGGTCTGTCAACGGTGTCCAATGGCTAATTCCTAAACCGTTAGTCATAGACATATAGTTCCAATTACAAAAATGTTTTAAATGAGGTAAAGAAGTATTTTTAAAGCGATTTCGGTCAAGAAAAACATTTATTAAAAAATTACGAAATTTAAATTTTTATACGGTCCCCAGGTCCTATAAGTGATATTTAGTAAAAGTATCCTATTGCACTGACAAGTAAGACAAAAAAAGTCCCATTCCTCTGCGATTAAAACTGACCGAGTAATACATGTTTAAAGTTGGAGTATCCTTTTTGCTGCAAAATAGGGGTCAGTCACAAATTTACTAGAAATAAAAATAATCGTCAGATATAAATTTAACATTAAACATTGAGAGTAAATTAACATTACAAATATATTTTGAGATTTTTATTCATTCTGACATATTAAAACAAAATATACAACTTGTAAAAAAAAAAAATAATAATAAAAAAAAAATAAAAATAACAGAAATTTTGTTAAATGATTATAAAAGCAACAGTCACAACTCTTTAGAAAATGATACATAGTTAGATTACCTAATCTAAAACTTAATTAATAAAAATTAAGGTTATCTTAAAACGTGCTCGAAGTGACGTTCCTTCGGCTACAATGCAGAAATGTACATGTGAAATAAATTCTTCTTCTACTTGTTTCAACATTGTAGGTGTTACAGATCTGCACGCCGTAGCAATACGATTCCACAAATCTGCTCGATTAGTGGATTCTCTTTCATATACCTTACAGTATTTACTTCCTGTAGGCGCTCCATAAACTCAGTGTTCACTTGACTTGATATACCTTATTTTTCAGAAAACCCCAAAGAAAAAAATGTAAAAGATTCAAATCTGGCAACCTGGGAGGCCACTTAATACGACCTCCATATCCGATAATATTATTTCCAAAAGTACTGGTTTGATTTTGGTCTCTAAAATATTTTTTTCAAACAAGTTTTTATAAAGAACTAAAAAGTTGAATTTGAAAAAAGCTTAATATCATCAAAATGTATAATTGAACAATCCCTGCTCATACATCGTAAGGTATCTGACTTCTTTTGTGCGGCACTGTATAAAAAATATAAACGCAACGCACTTTCATTTGGAAAAATTTCATTGTGAATCTATGCCTTACATAAATGTTACTGATTTTGATTTTAAATTTTTTGTTTGTAGGCAATAATTTATACAACATTTTTGGAGCGGTCCTGTAAAATAAATATAAATGGTACGTACCTAAAATCATATTAATATTACATTGTCACTGGATTTACATAATTATGCAAAATTTAATCTTGATCGGATATTTGGAAGTGAGTTAAAATTGGAATACAAATTTTGAATTAGGAAGACATACATACGAACGTCGTAAGTTAAAAGCTTATAAAAGTAATACAACTTTTTAAAATAAAATCATCAAAAGAAACACACTCGTTTCCTTACCAAAAAAAAAAAAAAAAAAAAAAAAAAAAAATGTCAAATTTCAATTGAGGACATCAGTTTCGAAACTCGCCTTATCCGAAATTTAAAAAATCGTGTTTCTCCATCAATCTATTCTATTGGTATAACTGTGCCAATCAAACACTACAATCTCCAAATTTTCAATGAATACCAATAGGCGCATTTAAAGGTTTTATGCGATTTTCCAAAATGTGATTTTCTCGATAAGGTGAGTTTTGAAACTCACTTCTTCAATTATTTTAACCAATCTGAAAGTTAATTATTAAAAATTAACACTACCGTAATATTTATAGTGGGCAGCACCTCAGTTAAATCGCTTTAAAAATACTTCTATACATAATTTAAAACCTTTTTGTAATTGGAACTATATGCCTTTGACTAACGGTTTAGGAATTAGCCATTGAACATCGTTTGGAGTGGACACCCTTTATAATACTTTAAGCACTTCGCGTACGACCCCTGAAAGCTTGGTCCAACTCATCTGTTTTCGGTTACACTAAAGTGGTTTAAGTCATAAAATTGAAAATGTCATAACTCGATCAATTTTAGTGTTAGATGTATGGGACTTTTTTTGCCGTACTTGTTAGAGAAATAGGAAAAGTTTACTAAATATCACTTATAGGACCGGGGGACCGTATAAAAGTTTAAATTTCGTAATTTTTAAATAAATGTTTTTCTTGACCTAAATCGTTTAAAAATACTTCTTTACCTCATTTAAAACATTTTTCTAATTGGAACTATATGTCTATGATTAACGGTTTAGGAATTAGCCATTGGACACCGTTGAGACCGGACACCCTGTATATATATATATATATATATGTCAATTTTGAACGGAGGGGGGTTCCGTGGTCTGGGGGTCATGATCGATGAAAATATACCAAATTTTTTTGAAATCGTTTTCCTCCGAACGGCTGCAATAGGTAGCTTTTTGTAATGAAAGCTACCTAATAAACACTTTTCATAAAAAAATAATAATAATAATAATTAGCAAAATCTGTTCAGTATAAAACTCAAGGCAGATGACTAAAAAACCCGCCTTGTGTTTTAAATAAATAGATGACAGTTCTCACCGGAATATTTGCCTACACTTTCCTACACTTGGATTTTATATAAGTAGATTGATGTTAGTGTTTAACACTTTACTGAGGTCAGTTAAATCAGACACTGCTGCCTTTTTTTTAATGTTCGGAGTTTAACTTGTTTTATTTACCTCTAGATACTCGCAATATTTTGTACAGTTTGCAACCCTAATACTATTTCTAGAGAATTCTGAATACCGTAAATCTCGTCGTATAACACGCACTTTTAAATCTAAAAAATCACTTCATTTTTCAGCGTGCGTATATTACACCGAAAATAAAATAGTTGATGTAAAATCATATGAAAAATATATTCAAAATTTTTAGAGATTTAAATGCATATCATTTTATAGATCAATATAAATAAAGAAAATTACAATATATATTTTCTAAGAAACTTAATCTTCCTTATCAGATAAAATAAAAATTTCATTGTAGTCGTCTTCATTTATTTTCGGGAATGTCATCTTCTTTCCCACTTTCGCTTTCATGTATTTTATCCCCACAGTCGCTTTCATCTAGCAATAAATAGTCATCTCGGTACCATCAAGTTCATTTGATATTCCACATTTTAAAAATGATTTAACAGTTATTTACGGTTTGATTTCATTCCATGAAGTTATAATGCATTCACACATTTGCATTAATGATGCATGCCATATATTTCCCCCTTTCGTAAATATTTTTTCTCCTTCTAGCTTCCATGTGTGTTCTGCTGCCTTAAACTTTCTTTGAAAAGTTTGTTTATGGGAAACATATAATAGTTGAACTAACGAAGTCAGTCCAAGTGGAATTACCGCCATATCTGTATTACATTCGTTTATTCTTTTTCTAATTCCGTATGTCGTATGTTTTAATTCCGTATGTATGTAATTTCGCATATCGCAAAGAAAAGAAACATTATTTGAAATGGGGGAAACTAGTATTTCTGGTTTGTTTTCGCGGGGGAAAGTTGATGCTCAAATTAGTCATCTGTGTCACTCTCATGTGTCACTCTCAAATTAGTGATGTGCGTTATACACCAGGTCGTATTATCCGCCGGGATATACGGTAAGTGAATTTTAATTAGAATAATCCTGCATAAAAAATTTAGTACAGATAAAGTATCATAAGAATTAATCGAACTTTGTATTAGTCTTTCGATCAGACGGTCTCAGAGACCTCTCACAGTAGCTACGGAACAATTTCTGTTAAAATACATAAATGTTAATCGAATATCTGTCTAAGCAAAAGCAATTGCAAATAACTTTTTTCAACAATTAAAATGAAACAATCATGCAATTGGTAATATATGTTTGAAGTACCAAGACTAAGGCAACCTAAGGTTTCTATGTATCTACTCCAATTTAACAATGAAATAAACGAGATTTCTTCCTAACAACTCGATTAATTACAATGAATTATATCAAAAATATAGATCTCAGAAAACTAAAGGTAACACCTCATTCAGACTAGGGCATTTAATCGACTTAATTTACATTTTTCTAGCGGGTGACCCGGAACGAGGTTTGACTTCTCTACGTATTGCTACGGTGTTTGAGAACGTTCATTTAAGTCACTTAGAGTTAAGAAACTTAAATCCTCTAGTCTGAACTTAGAATAAGAATGATCTGATACTTAAAATTCGAGTTTTGATTAAAGCTCGAAGTTTTAATGCGAACTTTATTGGAGATTTCGATAGAAAAAAAAATCATGCGCAGATTTTTTAAGCAAGTAGTAACTCACAATGTTCACGGAAGAATGAAATATTATTAGTTTCAATAATATAAAACAACAATGGAATTAATTTGAACAGCAGATGTTCGTGTTTCTTGCATAATAATAAACAAAACAACAATCAAACAACGTAATGAATAGATCAAATATAGTAATAGATAGCATTAATTGTAAATATTAAGTAAACCTATTATTACAGTTTTTCTATCGAATTCTCTATCCTCTTAAGCGATACTTTCAGCTGTCGTACTTAAACATTTCTGAATTTGTTAGACATGTTATTTTGCTGCGCTTTAATTTTGAATTAGCATTATTCTTATTGTTGGAAATTTATATTGTTGCAACATTGTTGTATAACAATGCAAACAATGATTGCAACAATGCATACTTAAACAATGATATTTAAAAGTATCTATACAACCGATCATCTTTGCATTACTACGACTATTAAAGTTTATTTCAGTTTGCTAAAACGCTTAGTATAAACTTGTGATGTGAGCGATGTTTTAAAACGATTTATTTGTATTTAGTGAATTAGTTGATAATTTCTATTTCACAACGCACAATGTGTGATACTGTGATTAATTTTTTATCAACGATGATTTATTATGGATGCTACTTCATAGCTATCATGCTTGTTATGACCATATGTGTTGCGCAACTGTCCATTTGGGCATTGAAGCTCTTTTTTGTACAGATTCTTAAAGTATTATTCAAGTTCGTGCATTCTGTTGTTGGCAAAGAGGCTGAAATGAAAAATATCAGCAAAGAAATGTTAAATAGTGATTCCGATGACGATAGCGCATGGGAATATGCTGAAGAAGAAAGTTTAGATGATTTCCACGACTCTCATCAGTTCGTCCGTTGGGAATTACCTCCGGAAGCTCTCGACTTCTATCCTATGGCCTCTCTTTTTGCACTTCACGGAGTTCCCTACAAGTGGGCTTCATCTCCACCCACTTATTACCACGACCTGCCTCTTCCAACAGGCTTTCTCTCTTTCCCATCTGAATTCATGCAAGAACCAATGATAAAACGCCGTAAGGCCAAAAAGTCATGGAAAAAACGACTTTTCCGCGGATTGAAACGTAAACGGGTTCATACTCCTACGACTGATGATTCAGATACTTCGTATGGACCTACTGAAGAGGAAGATACTGAAAGTCGTGAGTCGAAAGAACTTGAAATTTCAAGTGAACGCGTTGATATCTCTCTGAGAGATGATTTCCAGCCAACGGAACAGCTCGTTAATGAATGCCGCGAGTCAAAAGAAACTTGCGATCAGCCGTGCTGTCTCAGCGGAATTCCAAGTGAATGGGTGGATATTCCTTTAAGAGATGATTCTATCATTTCTTTCGAATTTGAACCAACTAAACAAGAAGTTACCGAATGCGGTGAGCCCAAAGATATACGTGAACAACCACTCCCTGATGAGATTTCAAGTAGATGGGTTGATGCTCCTCTTACAAATGATTTCAACATCTCATCGGAGCCAACCGATCAGCCAGTTATTGAACGTCCTAAGCCAAAAAAGACTTGGAAACAGCGACTCTGTTGCTGCATCTCTAAGCAAAGTGATGATTAATTCATTAATGATAAAAGTTTCGCAACTACACCATTGGTATTTTTTAACGAATTTTATATATTTGTTTTTGTTTCGTCTCTATTTAAAGATTTTTATATGTACGTTGTGTCTTACTGTGTCGTCTTGGATCATTGTGCTGTCTTTCTGAATAGCATCTAGTATTAGGCTCGAATTCAGTTTTCCTCATGAAAAGCCACTACCATTAGGTTCGTCTTCTCCTACCTTGCTCTTGAAAAGCCATTACCACCAGGCTCGTCTTCTCCTGCCTTCTTCCTGAAATGCCGTCACCATCAGGCTTGTCTTCTCTTGCCTTCTAAAAGCCGTTACCATCAGGCTGATCTTCTGCTCTTGTCTTTTCCTTTTATATCTTCTGAATTTCGCTTCTCCTACTATAAAATACTTCACATGATTTTTTTAACTTGTCTTTATTGCGTTGGACTATTGTTAAGTGCTATATTAAGGTTTATAATGTAAGAAACCAAAATATTGAAGTTAGGCGAAAATTATGTAAAGATTTAAAACAATTTTTTATTTTTTATTTTCTTAAACTATCTTAAAAACTTTTCGATTTAAAAACTGATTGATCTATAAAACTCTCAGTTTTGATATATATATATGCTATAGTTTTTTTCAGGTTAACCCGAAAAAGTAAAATGTTACAATGAATTCAATTACTACAGCAGCAGCATTAGTTATTTTTTTTAAATAGAGACAAATTATGGAATAGTTGTATACGATATCCATAAAATACTAGAAAGCAATACTCTCAATGAATCCACTGTATCGGAATAAGTCAGAGGCGAGAAAATCTCCAGGTGAACGGAATATTATCGCCAAAGCATGGAATGTTCCCTCCCCCGACGTGCACGTCTGTGGTAGTAACCGCACAACTTTGGATCACCACTTCAAGAATTACCCGGCCGGAGCCAAAAATACACGGTTCTTCGGTCTTTGGCCAGCATTCTTGGCCAATTCGCGAAATGGTCGGCCAATAATCGAACTGACAAGACTTCGGGCTTTGGGCGCAACATATGCATATACACTGGGCGTTCCATAATAACAGAGAAAAATCATAAAAAACCAATAAATATATTTACTTAAAAAAAATCATTCTTCAAAACAACTTCCCTCAGATGATATCCAACGGTCCCATCGTTCAACACACTTTTCAAAATAAGTAGAGAATCCATTTTCTGGAAGCTGCTTCAAAGAACCCTACACTGCTAAAATAACTTCAGAATCTGTTGTTGAATCTGTCACAATCACTTGTTGCAGACTTGATAAGGGAATCAAAATGATCCGAATTTCCTGAAGGCAAATATTGTAATAACAGGTGATAAAACAACTTGGGTGCATGATTCTGAGCCCCTTATTAAGTCCGTAGCAAGTGATTCTGACAGATTCAGCAACAGATTCTGACATTATTTTAAGAGTGTAGGGTTCTTTGAAGCAGATTTCAGAAAAGGTCGCTCTACTTGTTTTGAAAAGTATCTTGAATAATGGGATTGTTGCATACCACCTGAGGGAAGGTGTTTTGAAGAAGAATGGTGTATTTTTTTATGTAAATATTTTTTATTTTTTTTTATTATTTTACTCTCAGTTATTATGGAACGCCCTTTGTATATACAGATACTAGGTTAATGTAATAATAATAGCAAGGTATTAAGTAGTAAATATTTTAACTATTAATAACTAATAATAATAACTAGTATAATAAAGTAATAATAACTAGGTTAATGTAACGTATTTTAATATTTGATTTTGCTGTTTTAATTGAAATATATATAACTCCGTGAAAATTAAAACTGATAATTTAGACTTTAAAAGAAATTGGAAAGTTAAGATTGATCAAAATCTGAAATGACTCCACTCGACATTCTGACAATTTTACGAAATAACGTGGATTGAAACGATTTTCTGACACGTTTCACATTGAATAAACGGAAGTCAGTCTAAAGAAAAAAATAAATGAGTTAGAATTTAATTCTAATATTCTTTATTTAATATTTTTATTAAGAATTGAAATGAATCAAAATATTGGTAATAAAATAGAACCAATTACTCCGGACTCAAAAAATGCACAAATTACCGTATTTATGTAATTTGAATTTTTTAGGACACTTTTCTTTGCATAATATAACAAGTAATATTTTTATCACATCAGTTACTAATTTTGTCACATATTTCAAAATTCGATCTGTTACATCGGATTTTGATTGGTAATATCAACGAACAACCGTCAGAGGTTATTTGAATGTTGTCATTTGTTTAATGTTATCTTTGTATTCATCAGTATAAATAATATCTTGATTTCTCTATAGTGGATGTGGCATCACAACTGGTTTTGATAAGCAATGTACTACAAAAAAAGTATGTCTTTATAATGAATAAAGTATGGTACACAAATGGTACCCAAAACACGGACTTTAATAAGCTAAAAGTTAAATTATACGTTTCGAGCTGTTTCTAAAGCCATCTTCAGGAAAATATGATGGTTAAATGGGTAAAAAGCTCAGTGATGAAGGTTTCCTGTGCGAGAGATAATTTATCGAGCACTAACTAAAGATATGAAAACAAAAATGTAGTGGTGCCACCCAGTTAAAATAAATACTTATTAATGAAATGAGTCCAAATAAATCAAAAGTTCGAATGAAGAAACGACGAGTGTCGCCATCTACATATGAGGGCCAGAGCCTCATTCAACAAAGCTTTCATTCAAGATTTTGGCAACATGATTCAAGTTTAAATTTAAATATAGCAATTAGATACAGAATTATGACTTTATTATGCCAGATTTTTGGAATATTATAGGATAAATTCTCGTTAGAAGGCTTATTCTAATCATAAAGTCATTGTTGGATTCCAATGTAAATAAATCTCTTAACTAAAATGAATCCTTAAAAGTTAAATATTAAAATATCTATAAGCTATTAAAACTACACTCAATAACATTTCTTAATGTTAAAGCGAATATATTTCTAACTTAAATTCAATAACAGAAGAGCCATATATTTCACATTACTTTATTTGATAAACTTATTTCCAGAAAAAAAAAAAAAAACAAACAAACAACAACAACAACAAAAAAACAACTGTTGCCAGATATTGAAACACTGCAATTACAACCAGTTAAATAATTATCCAGGTGATTGATACATGGATGAAAGAAAAAGACATTTCGTAACAGTCATAATTCTGTATCTAATTGCAATATTTAAATTTAAACTTGAATCATGTTGCCAAAATCTTGAATAAAATCTTTGTTGGATGGCCCTCATGCGTACATGGCGACAGTCGTGGTTTCCTCAACCGAACATTTGATTTATTTGGACTCATTTCAGAAATAAGTATTCATTTTCACTGGATGGCACCACTACATTTTTGTTTTCATATCTTTAGTCAGTGTTCGACAAATTATCTCTCGCACAGGAAACCTTCATCTCTGAGCTTTTTAGCCATTTAACCATCATATTTTTCTTGAAGACAGCTGTAGAACGTAGAATTTAATTTTTAGCTTATTAAAGTTCGTGTTTTGTGTACCATTAAGCAAGATTGCGTCTTTATTTATTATATTTTATGGTGAAATTGTCCAGTATGTGTTATTGAGTGTCTTTATATTCTACCAAGTTATCTGTGAAAAATTTGTTAGAAAAATCCGCTGTCATAAAATGAAATTTAAAATAGAAAAGTCCTTCCGGCCAGTACCGGGAGGAAAAGGTAGCTTATATATACCTTATTTTTAAAAAGCCCGCTTATTATTCAAACACACGAAGCTCAAATTAGTGGAACCCGATTATAGAAGATACAATGCTAATTTTTATCCATACTGAATATGAATGAGACTTTCGCGAAATTAATCATCTTTATCCAAGCTGCTTCTATTTAAAGCGATTTATAATTGGTCGCCAAATTCGGCAACATCTTGAAGTGCTCGCCATTTTAAAACAAGATGATGGGTGAAGCTAACCAATGAACTTGGTCGAGACCTTATTAAGTCCTATACACATTCACACTCACATCGGGAACGATATATATGTACGAGTGTTGTCGCAGGCAAAAAATAAGATTTTTCAAAATGTCACCCACATTAGAAATTCAAACTATTATATCTCAGCCATTTTTTAAGATAAAACAAAACAAAAAATGCTCCGGATTCCTTGTATCAAGGTCAAACACTTAAGAAAGAAACTTTTTTCAATTTCTAATTGTTTTGTACCTCATTTTATTATTATTTTATTATTTAATGACCATCATTTTGAAACAAGATGGTGGATGAAGCTGGCCAACGAACTTGGTCGAGACATTTTTTATACTATGCACATGCCTTGTAACATCCAAATTGGTTAATAAATACGTTTATTATCGCCTGACGAAAGTCAGATCGCTTCAAAATGTCAAACTTGCTAGAAATTCGAAGTGCTATAACGCAGCCATTTTTACTTTCTTCTATCTTCAATAGAAAAAAGAAAATTCAGCTGGAAGGGGGCGCTGAAATAAAGATTTTTGCGCAATTTTCAATATTGTACCATTGAAAAGTGTACGATGTTATGCATAGAATTGAACCAAATTTTTTGTGTAGGTTTTTGGCCATAGCAGGAAGGTTCTCCCTGAATTTGGGAAAATTCCGCCTGAAGGGGCGCTGCAATAGCGATTTTTGTGTAATTTTCTTGAATTTTCGTAGTTTTATTGTACACCGGTGGCTGATGAAGCGACGAGAACCTGATAAGCTGACTATTCGCGAACAGCTGATATACAACAGAATAACAGAAAACTATTGATTTTAATGATTATTTTGATAGAGATTAACTCGCTTTTACTCCGATTAAATGCCTGAAGCAGAAAATTAAGATGAAAGCCAAAGATGATATAGTATTGATCTAATAAAAATGAAATGCTGACATTTGTAACAACATTTTGAAATATAAAAATATGAGATAGAAGAAAGTTTTGGGATTGACACATCCAACTAGTTTAAGATATAGTCGAAACGAAAAATGCTTCGAAATCTTTGTATCAAGGTCAAATACATAAGAAAAATAATATTTTTCAGTTTAATTTTTGTACACTATTTTAAATTTTAAGTTTAAGAAAAAATGACCGCCATTTTGAAACAAGACGGCGAATGAAGTTGGCCAACAAACTCGGTCCAGACATTGGTACGTATGTATAAGTAGTATACGTACTATCGGTACCTATTACACACCAAGTTACATCCAAATCGGTTAATAAATACGCATGTTATCGCGTGACAAAAATCGGACCGTTTCAAAACGTCAGCCATTCTAGAAATTCAAAGAGCTATAACATAAATAAGATTTTTTAATATTAGAATTACGTCGCGTCCCTGTATAAAACTTATTTTATTCTTCATTTTTTTAAATCTACTTATGAAACAGTATTGGAATCAATGACACCATCATACATTTAATCTACTTAACTACATTTGACAATTTATTCACTTTACTGTGAAAGTAGAACTATTTACCGTAATCTCTAAAAGTCTTGCAAATTTACTCATTAAATAAAGCAGTAATTGCAAAGAACTTATATTAATTCTTTTATGCGAAGATGAATAGACAAAAGAATAATATTTGTACCTTAATGGGAATCGATAGTAATTCAATTGGAGGTAATTAAATTTGTATGATGCGAAAGATGCTCTTTTGAGTTAATGAAATTAATTTCTGTTTCATATGAAATGAATAGATGTCAAAAGGCGGAAATTCATTAACTAATAAATGAACACCTTTATTACGCATTAATTCCGTTTTGGTGTATCAGCTTAACGTAAGTCAGAATCAACTTGTTTCAGAAATACGACACAATTTTGAAGTTATCGTGAGGTAATGTAAAGTTCTTCTTCATATGTTTCACACGTTTCTAGATATTTATAATTAGATTGGTAAAGTAAAGAGAGAAATTAATTTTACATTGAAAAAAAAAATAAGGAAAAGAACATTCCTATTTTACACATTCATTTTAAATTTTAAATAATGAATTAAATCGCTTTTAATAAATTAACACATTTATTAAGCATTAGTTCCGGTTTGGCGTATCAGCTTTAACCCTTCATGCACTGTAAAAAAATTCCCTTAAAATACGGAAATTGTACTGGCAATCGAGACGCCAGTACTCTGTCCGTATTTTAACGGATTTTTTTTCTCCATAAATTCCAGAAAAAATTCCATTTTTCACAACATTTGCGGAAACAAATTCCGTTAAAATACAGGAATAGTACTGGAGTCTCGATTGCGAGTACAATTTCCGTATTTTAACGGTTTTTTACACTGTGTCCCGCATTATAAATGAGAAATTTGCTTCTCTTCAATAATTATCTTCGATAATGTCTGAAGATATCCCAAAACAACTTATAGAATGACAATTTGATTTTTAGATAGATTTTTAAATAAATCTGATTTAATAAATCATAAGTTAGATTTTTTTTTTTGTAAAATATTCCCAAGTACAATTAGATAAATAACAAAAAATATACTGTTATGGAAACCTCACAATTATTACTAGAACAATGTAATGTATTGTGTAAACGTATTGTGATCCTATCTGTAATTGAAAAAGGAACCATTTTTAGTGCTGCTCGCATTTACCATTGAGATCTTGTGCATTTTAAAGCCCTATATTAGGAAGTTTGAGAATCGATAAAATTATTCTATTAAAAACACACACACATATATATATATATATATATATATTTTTTTTTTTTTACAGCAGCATAACTTTTTGAAAATGCAATTTTCAAAACCACTTATCGAACTATTAAAATAGAATTTTTTTAAAAAGAAAAGCATTTAAAAATGCAAATTAGTCAATAATAAGTATAAAATATTGAAAAAAGTTTAAAGTTTAAAAAAGCCTTCAAGAACCTACGAAATTGATTTTGAAAAATTACAAAATTATATTCACATTTTTGGCGGGAGTAAATTTGGCGTTTTTTTTTTAAAGTAGAGCTTTCCGGCAACCCCATCCAAATGTCATAGCTGCTTGTTTGTGAGTGAGACTTCGCTAGAAATTGTAATGTTCGACCTAATTAGAAACAGTAAATTTTACAAATTTTACAAAAAAAATTACTTTATGATTACTTTTACCAAAAGACACAACGTTTAATAGAACAACGTTTCAATTTAAACATTCGGAACTTTATCCTACTTTACTTCAAAAGAAAATAGTTTGCTCATTTTGTATTTAAAAAAATAGTTTTCAATGATCCTGAAAGCTTTTAACAGATAAATATTTACTATTCATACATTTATCATCTGCATGGAAAAAAAGAACTAATTCTTGTTTCTTATACTATTATCAAACAAATCGCAATCTAATTTAATTCTAGACACTAGAGGGATAAGGCAGGCACAAAAATCCAATGATAAAAAATTAAAAGTATAAAAAAATATATAATATATGATTTTAACAGAGAAATTTTATCGGTTCTCTAACCTTTATGTATAGCGCTACAAAAGGCACCAGGTATCGATGCTAGGTGCGATCAGCACCAAAAGTGGTTCCCTTGTGAAAAGGGTTTTGTAGTTGCAATTTTTTTGTAAAGCATTTTATAATAGAAGAAAAGCTAAATCCATGTAAATGGTTGATAAAATAACCACATTAAAAAATATTTATCTTCGACTGTTTCGCTGTGCTTACCGAATGCGATCCAGCAAAATATTTTGTGTGAAAAGTACCATATTCTTTTATTAGTAGACGAATTAAACAAATTTTGTATTGCATTTTCTTTATTGGGACTTAAGCCCCGTTGGAGCATAAAGGGTTGAAGGACGCATAAATTAACATCTGAATTATTATTATTTTGTTTATTATTAAAGGTGCATATATTAAGGGTCTCAGGACTCGTAAAGCTTTAAAACTTTCGAAATTTAAATTTTTACTCTTATCTTTTCTGAACATTTTGATATCATTGTTTCCTTGAAATTCCCACAAGAACATAAGTTACGGCATGAAATATATAATGTGAACATTAAAAATTCCAATTTTACTTAAAAGGCGACTAATGTAATGGAAAAAATGTTACAAGTTTAAAATATACATTTTATTTAAAAACTTCTTAGTACTTTCAAACCTTCCAGGATCATCATCAGAGAATATCTTGATAACTAAATGTTGTTTATTTATACAAATACGTCATAGTGTTTTAAAAATGAGAGAGCCAATAATTACTAGAGTTGAAAGTAGAAGTAGCAGTTTCATGGATTGAATTTAATTAGAGGAAATATATTATTATTATTATTATTAATTGCAGTTCCATTCATTTTATGACATCACTTTGTTTCTCATACGTCACTTTCCATGGGTAGAGGAAAATATTTAACTTCTGCACTTTAGATTTTATTACGTCACTTTGCTCAGGTTTTCAGGATTTATTTTCAGGATATTGAACCACAAACAGTTACGGATTTTATAATTATACTTGCTCAATAGTTGAAGCGCGTTTCCGAAACTTTGAAGTCATTTTTCTCCAAATGATGTTTTTGGCCATAAAGCACACGATCTCTGAAAAACTTCAAAATATTTTTTCATGAAATCTTCAAAACATATGTTTCATATTAGTCTGTATAAACTGAATCTAAAATATTCCTTTTTATTGCTCAAAAAAATAATTTTTTAAGTGATTCTACTATATTAATACGCGGGAATTTTTCCAGAGAGAAACATTCTCCTTGCATACAATACTTGAAATGAAAACCAAATTTCAAAGTAATTGCTTGAGGCGCAAAGGCCAACCTAGTGAAAAAGATTCCATGCCGGGACTCGAACCCGGGCCATCAGTATAGCGCACCGACGTTCTACCGACTAAACCACATGGAACGATACCCAGCCTGGAAAATTTCTCACTATTACATGTTGGCAAGGCTACAAACGCAGCACAAGATGGAATATTTATCGTGAGTCACCGACCTGGGGCAAACACGGAATTTAATTAAATCCAGCATCGATATTAACTATATTAATACATGGAAATTAGTCCAGAGAGAATCATTGACCTTGCATACAATATTTCAAATGAAAACCAAATTTCAAAGTAATTGTTTAAGAGGCGCAAAGGCTCACGATAAATATTCCATCTTGTGCGGCGTTTGTATCCTTGCCAACATATAATAGTGAGAAATTTTCTCAGGTTGGGTATCGTTCCATGTGGTTTAGACGGTAGAACGTCAACGCGCGATACTGATGGCCTGGGTTCGAGTCCCGGCATGGAATTTTTTTCACTATGTTGGCCTTTGCACCTCTTAAGAAATTACTTTGAAATTTGGTTTTCATTTGAAATAGTAATTATACTGTTGAAATTTTCTGAATTTTGCATTAGCTAAATACAATTTTGGATTAAAAATATAAAAATGCTTTAAATACAAATTTATTTTGGTTCAGGATAATTATTATAATCTAAAGTATAAGTAGGCAGTAAAATTTTCATTCTAGTTGCACAATTTATTTTGTAATCCTGCGCGTAAGTTGTACTAATTTTCTGCTCGTTAAATGTGTGGCAGTTTGGAGGCCCCTGTAAATGCTAATTCTGCATCTTGAATTTTTTTAAATACAAAAAACAAAAGAACATACTTATATCTTTCACTTCCAATAAAAATTGTGTCTTAAAATTAAATATATTTTAAATGTTGAAAATGGTCTTTTTTTCATTTTTAAAATTCCTGAGACCCCTTAAGACAGACTTCAACACATTTAATACAATAACCTAACGGGAGTGCAAAAATAGCAGAGGCCAGGACTCCACAGCATACCGTGCTGATGTAAATTATATATAAATTTAAAAGCAACCTTAAAAACGCCAGAATAAGCAAACGTTCTGCAGACTAGTTTCGGTGGCGCTTAGCGTATCATCCTCAGTGCAAAGAATAATGGAAACTTGCTCATTTATATAGAGGGGAAGCGGATTCAACTGAGAAGTTCATTAATCAATGGGTTTAACAGGAAAATACGGGTACCAGCCAATGGGAGAATACCGTGCTGTTGCTTTAACCACTAAGCCACGCTGGTCGACGTCCTAGCTCACCGATTTATCATAAACTATGTTGGGCAACGTAACCGGCCGGTTATCAGTGAGCACTGGATGACAGGAAATACGATGAATAAATTAATATTCCATTGATAGACAATATATATATATTAAAGCACACATAAATTAACGTCTCAATTCATTTTCTGCTATAAGTATTTTTATTCTTCGTTTTCTTTTATATCCTCTTATGAAATGATATTGCAATGAATTGCACCATCGCTCATTTAATCTATTTAACTACATTAGACAATTTATTCACTTTATTTTAAAGCCTGAATTATTACCATCATTTCTAAAAGTCTTACAAATGTATTCATGAAATAAAGCAGTAACTGCAAAGAAATTGAATTAATTCTTTTATGCGAAGATGAATAGACAAATATTGGTATCTTAATAGGAATCGATAGTAATTCAATTGGTGGTAATTAAATTTGCATGATGCGAAAGATGCTTTTTCCGAGTTAATGAACTTAATTTCTGTTTCATATGAAATGAATAGATGTCAAAATGCGGAAATTCATTGACTAATAAATGAACACTTTTATTACGCCTTAATTCCGTTTGGGTGTATCAACTTAAATTAAGTCAGAAGCAACTTGTTTCAGAAATACGAAACAATTTTGAAGTTATAGTCAGGTAATGAAATTTTGTATTTCAAATGTTTCTTACGGTTCCAGATATTTATAATTATATTGGTAAACTAAATAGATAAATTAATTTTGCATTACAAAAAATAAGGAACGAAACATTCATGTTTTATATACTCATTAGCTGCGTTTGTAATCATATAAATACGCAGCACCTATAATCGTCTGGTCTGTCTGTCTGTCCGGATATAACAGCACAAAAACTACCCAACCGAATGGTTTGAAATTTAAAGCATAGAATCTTTGCAGAATTTTGTCGAGTCGTATCAAATTTTATGAAAATCGAATCAAATCTTAAAGAAGATATCAATAAAAGTTTTCTTCGCTCTATTAAATCCTATCATACGTCATAAATTCAATGATATCCCATGATAGGACATGATTCTAGGTTGCAATGGTGATTGCGTCCTGAGTCTGGTGATTGAGAGTCCTGTTATTTCCGTATTAATGATTTTAATACATAGAATCGTAATAAATTTTGTATTCATGTATTTTTTAATAAGAGAGCAACTGCTATTGCATAACGAGCTGAACATTTATAAAACTAGTTATAGTACAGATGCACCTCATTTGCCACGTTTGACGTACAACTTCCTACTTGTTTTACCTATTTAAGTAACCACAGGTACTTGTAATTAACTTTTCGTTTCTTATTTATTTCTCTATTTTTTTATTTTGCAAAATCGAATCTAAACCAAAAACTGTGCAGATAATATACGTACTTTAATTTCTAATTTCATGAAATAAACAAATACTGAGTACCTGTACTTGAAAAGTACGGTCTATTTCTTCTAATCATGCAAATCATTTTCGTTTTCATATAAATTTTATTCAGAAAATTTATTTATTGTTACATTTAAAAATTCTTTTTTAAATAGTAGAATTACGTCGCGTCCCTATATAAGACCCTTATATTGTTATTTCAGTAAGTGGAACCCGGTTAAGACGCGTTTCAAGGGAGTGGACGAAAGTCGTGTATTATGCGGGATCGCGTATTAAACGTGATTTGCATAAAGATGCTGAAACCGCGCTTATTTACACACCTTTTCGTCTAAAATGAACTTTAGAGACTTTCATTATGTTTACGGTCTTAAATCGTGTCTTATACATATTGTATTTAGATTTAAATTTAATTGCATTCAATTTTACTCATTGTTTCTGTTTATAGGACCGACTGGAATAATAACTGAAATTAAATATGGATTCAAACATGGTTTTATTGTCGATTAATTAGCTACTTACTACCAAAGCTAAAACAACAAAATAGTTTTATTTCTAGTCCCATTTTTTTTTTTTTTTTTACAGAAAAAAATAAATCTTTGAAGCACTATCGAGTTGTTAAAATCATATTTAGTACTTGTGATAAGAACTACCATTATAATATGCCCTTCTTTTAATATGAAAAAAAAATCTTTATTAATTTTTGTGCAAAAAATATTCTTAGCATAGCAAAAAAGTAACGAAATACGTAGAAAACATAACAGAATTATAAAACCGCAATCATATTTGTTTAACCTTTGCAAGTTTCCTCTTTTATTTATTTATTTATTTTGTCTATAATATGCATTATAAAACATAATAGTGGTATAAAGTCATTTAAAACTTCACAACGAACAGGTATAATCTCTCTCTAATCATAATAATTTTTATGACGTATCTGAGTATCCTGAATTCGTCTATCTCTCTCTACTACAGTAAAAACATACATGAAGCGGGAAACAATGAATGTTAGGATTGCGGGATCAAAGAAGAATTACAGTGTTGCTAATTTAGCGGGAATTTTTTTATTCAAATTTCGACCTCTATTACCGATTAGTAATATTCGCTTTAATTAATCTGTTATTAAATAAAGCAAATATTACTATTCGAAAACAGTGTGACAACACTGGAGAAGGAATTCGCTTCTTAAACGTGATTTTTTTGCCTGATAGGCCCGAAAATTTATCGCGTATTAAGCGGAATCGCGTAATAACCGTTCGCGTATTAAACGGGATATTTTTTCATTAGACTTATGGGCGATGTTCATGGGATCGGAAAAAAACCGCGTATTAAGCGGGATCGCGTATTAACCGTGAGCGTCTTAAACGAGTTCGACTATATTTTTCTTACTTTTCTTTTATATATCTACTTTTGAAATGGTATTGTAATGAATAACACCATTACCCATTTAATCTATTTAACTACATTTGACAATGTATTCACTTTATTGTAAAAGCACGACTACCTACAATAATCTCTAAAAAGTCATGAAAACTTATTCATGAAATAAAGCAGTAATTGCAGCGAAACTATATTAATTCTTTTATTGCGAAGATGAATAGACAAAAGAATAATATTTGTACCTTAATGGGAATCGATAGTAATTCAATTGGTGGTAATTAAATTTGCATGATGCGAAAGATGCTAATTCCGAGTTAATGAAATTAATTTTTGTTTCATGTGAAAGGAATAGATGTCAAAATGCGGAAATTCATTAACTAATAAATGAATACTTTTATTACGCATTAATGACGTTTTTGTGTATCAGCTTAAAGTAATTCAGAAATAACTTGTGTCAGAAATACGAAACAATTTTGAAGTTATCGTGAGGTAATGAAATTTTATTTTTCAAATGTTTCACACGGTTCTAGATATTTATAATTATATTCGTAAAGTAAATACAGAAATTAATTTTACATTGAAAAAAAGATAAGGAAGAAAAAATAAGATTAATATTTTATATACTTATTTTACATTGAAAAAAAGATAAGGAAGAAAAAATAAGATTAATATTTTATATACTTATTTTACATTGAAAAAAAGATAAGGAAGAAAAAATAAGATTAATATTTTATATACTTATTTTACATTGAAAAAAAGATAAGGAAGAAAAAATAAGATTATTATTTTATATACTCATTTTAAAATTTACGGCTAGATGAGCTAAATCACTGTTAATGTATAGACACTTTTTTCTATGCATTAATTCCGTTTTGGTGTATCAGCTTAAAGTAAATCGGAAGTAACTTGTTTCAGATAAGTAACAATTTTGAAGTTATCGTAAGGTAATGGAATTTCGTTTTTCAAATATTTCACACAGTTCTAGACATTCATAATTACATTGGTAAACAAAGTAATTTTAAATTGAAGAAAGCAGGGAACGTTCACAATTTTAATACTCTTTTTAAAGTTTACGGACCGATGAATCAAACCACAATTCATAAATAGCATTTTTTAATATGCATGTACCTTTTACAGCAAGCTGCAGTTTTGTCTTTTTTTCAGACCGATGACCGGTCTCCTTTCTGCCGGCCTATAAATTTCGAGTACTTTTATATTAGTTGGGCACAAATCGCGCCAAAAGCCTTTTTTTCTCATACCAATAGGACTTCTTTTTTCCTCGTCAATAGCAGATTTTATTTCCGCGACTTTAAATCAGAGAAAAATGCTTGGATGTTGAAATAAAACTTTGATTTATGGCCTTGTTTTTTTTTATTTTTTCTTTTTCTTTTTCTTTTTTTTTTTGGGGGGGGGGGGTAATTTAAATGTCATGAGTAAAAGGCGTAATTTTATAAATGTATGTATTCATATTTTTAAAATGCATATATTTTAAAGAAAGGTAATGTATTTTAAATGAAATGGGTAAAAGATTTATATTTTAAATAAATTGAATGCAGTACGGATGAGTGCGATGGAACAATAATTGACAATTTTTCACCTGCACCCGACTAACAAAAGTACCAAATTTTGCTAACTAAAAATCTTACAGAAAACATAAATTCAAGTCTGTGAACTCCAATTGCTGGAATGCAATTGCAGGAGTTTTACCTGTGGTATTTCAGGTTTCCTTTTTATTGCATAATTTGCATTTTAAAACTTTTATTGTTTGTTTACAAGTCTGCTAAAAAAAGTCTAAATAGTCTAACTTCTATAAGAAATAATTGCAATAAATATGTTTCCAGTTGTAAAATGCATTTTTGACTATAAGTTTGAAAATTAGGCGTTGCGTATTAGTTTTATTAATAATTTATGTAGGACTGCGCAAACTAAAACGTAAGTAGTTTTTCTATAAGTGCGAATTACTGAAGGGAGATTTTTTTAAATATGTTATTAATTTTGGCAGTTGAATTATATTTACTATTATCAGAGTCTTTTTTAGATTATAAATAAATTCATATACAGATCTACGCAAAGAGTATATTATTTTTCACCTAAACAGAACTTTTAAGCTTTATTGAAATATTCTGCCGGTATTCGAAATTGTTTCATAATGTATGATTTATGCATATATTTTTTCCTGTTCAATAAAATAAGATTGATTTCACTAGAAAAACAACTTTTTTATTTCTTTCTAAACTTCTTTTTTTTTTTTTTTTTTAAATAAAAGTAGATTTAAGCTTCCAGCAGGCGCATATTGACGCAAATTTTACTACAAAAATGATTTTCAGGAAAATTTGTTCTCGCAAATGGTTCCGAAATTAAAATTATTTCTTTACCACTGTATGCATAATTTGCTTAGCTAACATACGTCTCTTATAAATGTTATGGGGAAATCGTGCTTTTTCTTTTAGAGTGCTTTTTCTTAGTTTTTTCTTTAAATCCACTTCACTATGCCACAAGCTCCATCATGGGAAAAAAAAATTAACCGCTGCAGCATGGTCAACAGAAATTAGATACCTTTATCAAATAAGGTTGTGATTAATTACCTTCATTTACTAATTAATGAACAGTTATTAGAGTTCTTAAAAAGAACTCAAATCCCTCTCAGTCTAAGTGAAGCTGCTGTAGTAAGTACCTCATAAAAATCTCAAACTAAGCATAAATTCTAATTCAGACCACTTCCTTTGACGTTATAAAAGTCGTAACTTTGTGCCAGGTGCTTATGTTTGACACTATATCAGACAGATACAAGCCCATAAATACTATAGTGTTTCAGGTCTCTCAGAGAGACACTCCAACTGCTTGAAAAGACAAATGCTTAAATACAGGCGTAGTAAGGGCTTACAGGGAGATAAAGTTCCATTTCTAAAGGAGTAGGATTTTCGACTAAATGGTGATATTAACGACTAAATGAGAGCACCAGAAATGTACTCTTGGAATCTCCCCCCCCCCCCCAATCGGTGGACCAATGTGTAGAGGAGAAATACCTGTGAAGTTGATTTTCCTTTCTAAATTTTTATACCTTTGAAATTGTTGTGTGTTGTGAATAAAGCTTAGTGTTCACTTATATCCGTCATTCTAAGTTAACTCACGAAACATTTCAAAGCCATGTTATGGAGTAGTTAGATCACAATAAACAGAGTTATATCAGAATTAAAGATAAATGTTCTTGGATGCAATATTTATACATATTTTTTCCGTATAAAATCATGCGCTATTGTCGCTGCTCTTGAATTGTGACCAGGAGACTTAAAAAGGAAGTGACACATTAAAGTGGCTTTATTAGAAGTATGTATTTTATATAAGGCTATAATTGTCTAAGTACAGTCGAACGGGGGGTACTTTGGGCCACTTTTTCCTGGTTCCACTAACATTTCCATTATTAAAAAATATTACATATGATTTTTCAACGTTGAAATTGAATTATAATCAATTAACAGGAAACAATGAAGCAAACTGTATGGTTTTAAAGAGGCATTTTTTTATTTAACTATTTTTAAAGTTATGGAACAAAGTAGCACCTGCTGGGGCTTCTTTGGTCCATTCACATATTTTCATATAAAATGAGTACAATTCATATGTTGGAATATTGAAACGAATTAGAAATTGATTGCAATAGGATCTGCTAATGAATTAACACTGCAAACTTGATAAACAAATGTTTTTTTTTTCTTTTTACATTTAAACACAATAAATCAAATGTTAATATTAAAGACACGAGAAACAGTTTTCATCATGTTATGCTCAGCAACTGGAACAAAAATAATTACTGTAACACTTTGCTAAAGTAACATTTAAAAAAAAATCTTAATACATTTTTAAAGAGATTTGATTGTATAAAAGGGATTTCTGAGTAACAGGGGCTACTTCCAGACCATAAAATGCCTGGCACAAAGTAGGCCCGAAAAACTAGTTTTCATGTTAGCTTTATGAAAACGTAAACATTATTTGTCAAAATAAAAAGTTAAAGGAAAAACTATGATCACATACAGCTTATTAAAGGTAATATTTTGACACACTCTCAGAAATGGAATTCTCACTTTTGACGATTTAGCAATCCTCTAGCGGTATTTCGTCGTTTTTGACGATCATTTCCTATCGCCATCACGTGACTTTTAAGGAAAGGTAAACTCTCAGATATTTGACGAAAGTTTTTCCTCAATCACGGTCAGACTCAATGAATTTTAAGGAAACCGTTGCTGTACCTCCTCAAATCCTGCGATTTTAGCAAGCAGATATTTGCTTGTTTGTATTAGTCCCGTAATAATTTATTTTTATAACAGCCCTTTTTAGTGCTTTTCAGAAAATACTGAAATATAGGTAGTTATTGTTTCTTCATAAGTTATTTTTTTAGCTGTTAAAATTTTTAGGAATGCTTATTATTATTATTATTATTATTACTTATGTTGTTATTCGTTATGTTTTAATTCGAAAATAATATATTTCCTGTGTTCAAAAACATCCAAAAAGAAAATTTAATCAATAAAATTTCAAAGATCCGGGATATCTTTTTTTAAAATTTATTTAAGAAGTATATTTTGTTTTTAATCAGATTAAAAATAAACATAATTGATCCCTCTCCCTTTTATAAACAGTAAAGTGTTAAAATCTTATCCATCTATTCAACGTGATAAATCTCACGCAATATGCACTTCACAGTTCGTTATTTGTGTGCAACAAATTAACCAGACCATATTCTAACCATTCATTGAGCAAAGAAAATTTCACTAATAAATGATTTAATCAAGCCATATTATAATTATTCATTGACCATGAGAAAAACATAATAAATTAGCCTTCCTTAAAACTTTCAGCACCGATAAAATTACAATCTTATAAAAATATAATCACGCGGCAGCTTTCATTAGATCAGTCTAAAAGCACATTCATATAAGTCCCCAATAGCCTGGTCGGTAGAGCAAGTGTCTCCCACCCCAAAGCCCGCGGGTTCAAATCACGCCGAGGAAAACGAGAAGTGATTTTTTTCTTCCCTTTGTAGAGGAGCTTCCAAACTGTTCAATAGATGGCGCCACCAGCCCTTTTTTGACGAAACTTTTGAGGAAATTTATATCGTCAAACATGTGAAGAAAGTAATTTCATCAATTTGACGAAATGTTCGCTCGGAGCATATTCCAGGAAACCGTTTCGTCAAAAAGAAAATTTCGTGAAATCTGAGTATTCATTTCTGAGTGTGCACTTATCTTATTTGTATCTTTTATCCAGATTGTCTCACTATAGAAAGCTTGGAGTGTTAAAATCTATACACGAAAACAGTTGTTTACAAACACATCAAATGTTGCTACTAAAAAATTTTTAATTACCCCCAAACTATTCAAATACCCTATAGTAGGATCTAAAATATTTTTCAAAGGCAAAAACTCCGAATTATCTTGTATTGTTTGTTCAATACAAAGAATAATTTTTTTTATTATGGCCTGGACCAAAATAACCCCGCGAGGACCAATGTAGCCCCGATCGACGGTACTTGATTTAATTTTAATAGATATTTTGCAGGTATTATACCAAAGTAGAACAAAATAAAGAGTTATCCTTGTAATACAATATTTTGTGACTGCTCTGTTTACGGGTATGTCGTTTGGAACACACAAAACTGCTCCTTTCATTTGCCCTTTACTCAATTGAGCTCTATTTACAACGGCTTTGATAGATTCCATACCTTTCTTCAAATATTCTCACAGAAAATATTCAATTATATTTGGTGATAATATATGATAAAAAATAAGAGTTCGGCATTAAGACCAGGTCTTATACTGAATGGCTTTTTGACGAGAGCGGTGCCGATGAGATACGAACCACGGATCTCATGATCAGGAGGCGAGAACTTTAGCGTCGAACAAAAGGCCAAGCCAGTTACTCTAAGCTAGTAACTCGCTATATACTGATCATGTGAAATGAGATCGATACAGCTTTAATAGGAGATTTCTGTTTTTCACCTATTCTACTTTTAAACATAAACATAGTTAAAAATACAGAATATTTCAATGTAAAATCGTGCAATAAAAGTAAACACTCCTACTAACTTTACAACAAATTATAGTAGGAAAATGTTGCTGCTATCAAATGAGCGGAAATAAAATATTTTTAAATGATGTACATAAAATTTGCTTAATGGGCCATATACATATAAAAACGATTACAAACTTTTATTTTTGAACAGCAGTACCCAAGTTCGACACCATTTCTACATCATTTAATTAGACTAAAAACAAATTTTCATGAAATTCGTAAGACTAATTTCAGAGGAAATAATTATTTTAAAATGAGCACATTTTAGAGGCTGTATCCAAATAGTTCGGTGCTTGATTGTTGAAATGCTACAGAATGACTATGTCACTTTTATTAATGTTTTTTTTCTTGTCAATAAGACCATTTCACTTGCTTAATATGTTTCGACTACTGCGAGACCAAATGTTGCAGTAAAATTAGTAAAAAATATATATTTTTTTTAAATATGCTTTTCTGTACATCATAGACGGCCCCTTAAATCATAATTGACTTTTTCTTTATCATAATTAGAAAAGTTGGAAGAAAAATAGATAACTCGCATAAAGCAGGACATATAATAAATATAAATCTATCAAAAAAATTGTAGATTGCAATTCATATTTTTTTCGAATATTAATTTCATAATTCATATTATAAAAATTTTAAAATTACCAATTCAAATGTATTTATGTTTGGGTTTTCTAGTATTATAGCCACACACAAAACTATCACCTTAGGATTATTACTTCAGGAGATATAAATAAAAATATAAAAATGTAATTTAACATTAGAAGCTGTAAATTTTGAGTGTTTATAATTTAAAAACTTATCTAAAGGACTTAAAATTTCGTTTCAAGGTATAGTTTGAACCGAAGATTTAAAATGTATTGTGGAATTTAGGTATTGTCACTGAAAAAAAGCAGAGTTTGGTCTGGTTTTGATTTGTAGATGATCCCTAAGCAAATTTTATATATGTTACGGTCAAAGCCAGAAATTGGGCAGCTTGCAAATTTGCCAAATTCTATTAGAATTCATTGGCCAATTCGGGAATTGACCAGAGTTTGTCGGCCAGTTCGTGAAGTGTCTACAGGCCGTCGGCCAGATCGCGAAAAGGCTCGTGTAAAAAGGCTAGTGTATATCAGCTTGTGTAAAATGATTAAGTAAAAAATGTCGCTGACTCCCGGGCTTTTTAACGTCTAGAAGTGACTTTTTAACGTCTAGAAGATTTATGAGTTTGGCTTTTTAAAATCTGACAACATGAGATTAAAACGGCTATTTCAAAACTGTATATTAAATCTCTAATCAGATAATGAAATTTAAAAAAAAAAATGAAAACCCAAAAATGAAAGACAAACTTAATAAAAAACTACATTGCATACCACAATCTAATAAAATATATGCTTGCAAAAAATGTTTAAATTGCTAGGAATAGTTTTTTATTCTATAAAACTTATTAAACTGAACCGATTACAATATAAAACAAAACATTATAAAACTTTTCGATTTAAAAGCTGTTTGCCGCAACATGTTTAAAATAGTAAAATGGTCACAATAAATTCAAATATGGCAGCAGCAGGAATTACCTTTTTTAGCATAGACAAATATTTTAGAATACAGTAGAACCTCTTTTATCCGAAACTCTTTTAACCGAAACTCTCGGTTAATCGAAATCCATTTTTAAAGCTTTTTCATTTTTACTATCACATTCCTTGTGTGCAAAATCCATTTTGAAAGCTTTTTTTTTTTACTATTATATTCCTTGTGTGCAAGCAGACCACTCCAAACTACGAGTACATATAAATATTTTCGATCCCCGTTGTTAAAATTCCTTTGAATTTAACTTGATCTCCCGTAAGCTGCGGAGTGGGACGAAGAAAACGAACCAATTAGCAATTCTGAAGCTTTTGAATGATTTGCAAAAGGTTTGGCATAGCTGGAGCAGCAGAAAGACTGTGATACTGGCGAACTAATGATATTAAAAACTCCGTGGTAGAGATTCAAAGCAAAGGCAATCGAAACTGCGACAAACAAACATTTTTTCAAACCCTTGTGATATATATAAAAGGTACTTAATTTCAAAATTAGAATTCAGGTAATTTATTCGTGTTTCTATCTTGCTATTGCTTTATTTTTATTAAGCACTTGTTAATAAGCAATAATAAGAAATATTGCATATATTTCTCCTTAATCTTAAAACTAAAGCATTCTCGATTATACAAAAATTTCAATTTTCCGAAAGAGGGTCGGTCGGATAATCGAGGTTCTACTGTAGTTGCATAAAATATTCATATAAAATACTATACAAATACGAAGAATATAATGCTCTCACCGAATCCAATTTATCAGAATAACTCACAGATGTGAGAAATTATCAAGACGAACAAAATATTATCGCGAATACATATAATCTTGCCTTCCACTACATGCACCTCCGCGGTACTTTCCATATAGCTTTCGATCACCACTTCGGGTATTGGCCAGGTATATGCGGCCACTTCGGGAATTGGCCAGCCAAAGCCCGAAATATACTATTCATCGGGCTTCGGACAGGATTCTTGGCCAATTCGCGAAATGTCCGGCCAGACTTCGGCCGCAACATTATACATTATTTAACAGTAGGCTTTATTTCCAATCGTTTGGTACTATTAACTTTCTTCTATTATAATTAGTTGGAAAGTTAACATCGAAGATTCAAATATATTGTCAAAATTGGGTGTTGCCCTTGAAAATAAAAGTTTGGTCTGGTTTTGATTTGTAGATGGCGCACTAAGAAAATTTTGTGAATCATTTTAAAGCAGATTTTATTTCCAATCGTTTGGTTCCAGTAACTTTCTTCTATTATATTTAGTTGCCGAGTTAATAGGTGGTGTTTACTTTTTTGTTTCACGACTGTAAATTCTAAAAGGTCGTTAACTCTCTCACTAAAAAGCCCGTGATAATACCTTCATTAAGCTCCTGTTTTCACTGCAATATAAGCATTATTTAATGCATTCATTCTATGAATTTAATGCTTTTTAATACATTCAACAAAGATGAATACTTTCAAGGATAAGGTTTTTTCTTTTTTTTTCGATACAGTTCTGATAGAATAATCTTTACTAGTTGACCCACCCGGCGTTGCCTGGGCCCGTAATAATATTCTTAAATGAATCTGAAATTTTTGTCGCAGGTCCGTACAGAGGGGGGTAGGGGGTGGAGACGGTGCAAATTACCAGGGCCCGACTCTTGTTCAGTTCCAAAGTTGTGTAAAGTCACAGGTTAAGTTTTTAAATATCTCATACTTTAAACTTTTTTATTCGAAATTAATTGGTGAATTCAATTAAAATTTAATTATATTTTCAATAATATAATTTTTTATTCAAACTCTTTAGATGAAAAAGCATTTACAAATATAACATAAACTGTAATACTGGAAAACAAATAAAATTGTAGGTAAATATTACTATATTGATTTTTTTTTAAGTATCATCTAGTAAATTTATTTTCTAATAGAATAAAGCCTGTTTATAACGGAATCCTTCAATAAACGAAAAAAAAAAAGTTTCAGCTCTCCTCTCCCCCCAAAAAGGCTATTATGCTTTGTTCAATTTAAACAACCTGCATAAAACGGAATTTATCACTGGTCGTTCTCCTTTCCCTCTAAGCAGGTTTTATTGTATCTTACTTCTGGTGGGCCCGTAATAATATTATGAAATGAACCTGAAATTTGTATCGCAGGGGTGGTAGAGACGGTGCAAATTAACAGGGACAAATTTTGACACAGCAAATTTTTTATCAAATCGAGAGTTTCTGATAAGGGAAACAAAACTACTTTAACGTCATAATAACATTTTGTAAACTTCTTGCTGCTGTTTAATTCGCATTTCCAATACAGTGCTTTGCAGAAATTGCACATTTCACTCAAAGTACCACAGTTATGCCCAAAAACGTTTAAATCAGTAATTTGGATTTCAGAAGCAACGTTACGGTTATTAAGCCTATTTTGGCGATCGCTTATGCTCAATCTGTTTCGATTTTCTCTTCTTAATTTGGCTTCTTCACTTTCAAGCATTCACCGAGATCTTTTTCAAATGATATTTTGAAGATCCATAATTGCAGGGAACAGATTGCAGCGAAGCAAAAGAACGAAACGTAAATAAACTCGATCGCCCTAAATCCTGCCAAAGGACTTTTACACAATAACCCATAAGATGAGTTTCTCGGGAGTTGCCATTAAACAATAACAAATAATCGCGATTTCTGTGCCACGTACATTAGCGTAATATATATATAGATTTTAGCTTTTAAAATAAGAAACAGAGAAAACAACGTTACAATTTTGCCATTTTGCTAGACTGTCAGACGGTTTTAAATTATGTCGATCCTCATGCAAAGATAGTAAAATTAAATTAAGCTAACTTCAAATAAAAGCTGAAGTTGTTTTTAACAACGACGTTTCGAAAGATTCAGTGGTCCGAAAATAATGACGAATACAATGTCGGCTATGGTTAAAACTATGGTAAAGGACGGGTAACTGCCAGATATACTAGTTTGCAGCCATTTGCCTACTCGAGACCTTTCCCTACGAGAGGGATGATGACCTTATTTAGAGCTTGGCTTTTTTGTTAAATAGATATTTATGTACATCTGGGGTTTTTTTTTTTTTTGCGGAACTTGTTTATACTTTCTTTTACAGTGAAAGTTCAGTTGAAATTTTAAGGAAAATATATTCGAAAAATCAAAATTTTAAAATTTAGTAATATCAAAAATTTACTGATCTCGTTATTATAGCCTGATTTTATTAACGTTGCACAGATTTTGAAAAAATCGTAAATCATTCAATTGTGAAAACAGTTATCTTTGTAATAATTCATTACGAAACTTTTGAGATCCCCCCCCCCCCCTTAATATGCTTTCCCATCCACGATGACCACAAAAATAGAATAATTATCAATCTCTCTTTTACAAAAATTTAAAAAGAAAATTTTTTTGTCTTTATTTTTAGTTGTAAAGGAAAATTTGATCATATTTTTATTTCATAAAGATAAATATGTAATGAAAGAAAGCCAATTATTTACTCCGATAGCTGTAAGAACAGAAATTCTGTTAACTATTTAAAAAGCTTTTCATATTAAATACGGGTTGAAAATCATTATATACTAAAGTAAATTTAACGTTGATTTGTTAATATGAATTAAGGCTCTATTCATAGATAGTTTCTAATTGATTAACATTCGTCGGAAGCGGAATTATCTCAATATATATTTTATATGTAAATTTTTAATTTGATTTGTATTCTATGTAACATAAAAGACGAATTGGAAAGACTCGTTTTCAAACAGAATGTATTTATTGAAAATTAAAAAAAAAAACTTTTACTTATAGTAATGTATAAATTCTATATTTAAATTAATGAATGTTTGCATAGAATCAGTTTAATTTATACAAAAGATATTGTTGTAACTCTTTTTTTACTGCCTAACTATAAGATAAAAAAAAAAGAGTGAACATACCTGTTAAATAAAATTTTGTTCTTGAGTTATTAAATAGCTGGGAATATTTATTTATTTATTTACAATTATTAGCTGGTGAATTTTCTTGTAACTAAAAAAGTATTTTATTATAATTCAATATTTTTTATCTCTTAACAAATACTGTGCAATATAATAAGAATTATTAAACTCCGAGGCTATACTTACTATTTTATAATAACCTTTCTGTCTTTGTTATTTATATATTTATTAGAATTTATATTCCAATATTTTATTAAAATGGTATTTTTTTTTTCAAAAGGTTTTACAGATCAAAATGCTTTTAATATTCTTTATGAGGGATAATAATTAAAATTATTAACATTTAATTATATTTATTTTGTTTTAATGTAAGTCTTATTTGAGATTTCTTTAAATATATTTTTTATGCATTTTGAATTTATTTAGAGTATGGAATTTAAATTAGCACTCAGAAATTTTCGCTTCAGGAATTCTTTAGTTTGGCTTTAAAATCTTTTTTCCTTTGAAATCGTAATTGCTAAGTTCACTTTGATTTTTCTTCTTTCGTATTTTTGTTTGTTTATTTTGTGCACATTATTCAAGGACTTTTCATTGAAACCGTTTCAGTAATGTTATGTTTTTCGTATTTATCCAATCATATCTATAACAGAAATAAACAGCACGGATATTTAATCAATAATTTCGCAGGAGGAGGTAATCCTCAATATCATGACAAACAAGTGGGTAAGTGTGATCACAGATCGCTGAGAGGGTTTCGTTTAATATTCCTTTCAAAACACTTTATCCTTTTGCAAAATTTGTTAGTTCCAAATTTCGCAACCAGGGGCGCACTCTATTCTACACAAACCCCTATCCGAACGAAACTCCGTTTTACAACCTATTCTTAGATATATTAGTCGATGGGATCTTGCCCTTAGCACCCGAGATAGGTAGGCGCCCCCTGGCGGTAAAATGTGGAACTGAAATATGTAAGGCTATTTGCATAACATGAAAGACTGGTCAAGGAGGTGTCGGCAAAAGCTAGAAAAGTACCCACCGGGTGCAATGAGGGGAGGTTAGAAAAATATCTTAAAATATAAAAGTTAGAGTCAGGAGGGGTAATTAATGTAAGAAAGACGTTTTGAAAATTTTATGATTTTTCGTGTGATTGCAAGTGTTCTGCTATAAGTATGCAAGATTTCAAGTCTCTAACTTAATCAGGGGCTGAGTTAGAAAAATTTCGTAAAATATACAAGTTAGAGCCTACACGGGTAAATATCAGACTTTTTCAAATTTTTGTGATTTGTCGTGTGATGTGAGGTGTTCAGCTATAAGTTATGCAAAATTTCAAGTCTCCAATATATATAGTTTCTGAGAACAGGCTCTGTGACGGACAGACAGACAGAGGAGCGAGACGAATAGGGTTTCGTCAGATGAACGAAACTCTAAAAATAATAAGTTATGGGAGTATTTGAATTCAAAATGTCCAAGTTCTCGATTCAGACAAGTTGCCGAGTAGTCCCGATGTCAGACAAGAGTATTCGAATACAGGCAACATGGCGTTGCTATCCGCTAGAAAAACTGCGGTTTTTGGTTCCCACAGCTCGAACTTTCTAGTTGGCTGATGTACCAATGAATGTATTGATGTAATACCAATGAATGAGTGCTAGTATTCAAATAGTACGAGTATTCGGCGTTGCTCGAGGCACTTTTCTCCTTAACAGCTTTCGGTTATTAGAATGATCGGTGATATTCTACCTTTGAAATTGAAGCTTCAATTTATTACTTTCTTCTATATTTACAAGAAGAAAGTATTGGATTCATGAAAATTTTCGACTTTCTGTTTTCGACGGATTTAGAGGTTTTAGGGGTCAGAGATTCCGAAAAACAGGTTTTTAAGAAATGTTTGTCTGTGAGTCTGTGACTGTCTGTATGTCTATGTATGTGACACATATTTTGTGGGCGCTCTATCTCAAGAACTAATGCACGGAATTTAATAAAAATTTATATTCAGTTAGTCACTAATATAAATTCGTGCTGATTAGTTTTTGGTGTGAATAGCTCAACAGGTGGCGCAGCTAGGCAGCATTTTCCACGATTACCACAATAGCTCAATCTCCAGAACTAATGCACGGATTTTCATCAAATTTCAGATTCAGTTAGTCCTTGACATGAATTGAGGTTTTGTACATTTTGGTCTAAATCGCTCAACAGGTGGCGCTACTATGCTGCATTTTTCGCAATTTCCGCAATAGCTCTATCTCAAGAACTAATGCTTGAAATTTCATCAAACATCAGATTAAGGTATACCTTGATATCAGTTAGTGCTGTTTATGTTTTGGTGTAAATTGCTCAACAGGTGGCGCTGCTATGCTACATTTTTCAGAATGTCCGCTATAGCTCTATCTCAAGAACAAATCCTCGAATTTTCATTAAATTTCAAATTCAGATATACTTTGATATGAATTGGTGCTAAACTGATGTAATTTCTTGTATTATTTAAATGATTTAATTGACGTGATTTATGTATAAGAAAGTTTTGCGATGGTCACAACATACTAGTTTTTTTAAGCGTGTTCAGCTAAGTGGCACATTTATTTTTTTAAAAGAGTATATGAATTTAAATTTCAAGCGGTTTATCACGCATAGAATTCAGAAAATGCATATTTAAGTATAAAAAAAATCAAGTTTTATAATTTTTTTAAAATATTTCAGAATTATTCATAATTACTCAGTGTAGAAAATTAATTTATACAATTTGAAAAAGAAATTTTTTTTTTATTATAATGAAGATTAAAGAAAAACTTCTTACTTTTATAGTCTATTGATGTGCATTTATTATTAGTTAAAAATGCCCCAAGATGCATTCCCAAATTAAATCGTCAGAAATAATTTCTGTTACAATATACAAAGATCCATTTTTGGAAATAACAAATAATTTTTTCTAATTCACAGACACTGATGTTTTCAAGGTGAGAAAGTAGTTTAATATATTCAATAACAACAATACTTTGACTTTTCAGTATACTTCTCCGATAGCAATTTTCTATACTGATCAACTCAACTGCACTATTCGAAATAGTCACTCAACTTTAGTTAGAATAATCAAAGTTATATTTCACAGTTTATGATTAATTTTTCGCTTGTAGATGTGATATTTGACCTGAAACTGCACCCTTTTTTGCAAATTTCCGTATTTACAGTTTTTGTAATCATGATAAAACTATTAATCATATAGCTTTCAATCATCATTATATGAAGCGATGAAAATGCACGGTATTTTTGCCAATAGCTCCGTCAAATACATTCTGGATTATGGAGGGTATGGTTTAGCAGTGTTTGGATCAGGATACCGGATAACTTATCATTTTACACTATTATATCGTTATATTTTACCCAAAGCATGATAAATCTGATGAAAATTTGCTCAAAACATCTTTATTATTGTTAAAGTTTCAAATAAAAATCTAGTTTCGGGTTGGAGTAATACATACTGTGTTTACTAAATAAATGGATTTTTACACCTACTATATTCTTCGTTTTTAATGTAGAATTACGCCGAGTCCCTGTATAAAACTCTTATATTATTAATTAAGTATTTTTAGTCTTTTTTTTCTTCTATATCTACTTATGAAACGGTATTGAAATGAATGACACCATCAATCATTTAATATATTTAACTACATTTTACAATTTATTCAGTTTACTGTGAAAGAACATTTACCATAATAACTAAAAGTCTTGCAAATTTTATCATTAAATAATATAACTGCGCTGCAATTACTACTTTAATTATTTTATGCGAAGATGAATAGACAAAAGAATAATATCTGTACCTTAATGGGAATCGGTAGTAATTCAATTGGCTGTAATTAAATTTGCATGATGCGAAAGATGCTCTTTCCGAGTTAATGAAATTAATTGCTGTTTCATATGAAATGAATAGATGTCAAAATGCGGAAATTCATTAACTAATAAATGAACACTTTTATTACGCATTAATTCTGTTTTCGTGTATGAGCTTAAAGTCAGAAGCAACTTGTTTCAGAAATATGAAAAAATTTTGAAGTTATCGTGGGGTAATGAAATTTTGTTTTTCAAATGTTTCACACGGTTCTAGATGTTTATTATTATATTGATAAAGTAAATAGAGAAACTAACTTTACATTAAAAAAATATAAGGAAAAAAACATTCATGATTTATATACTCATTATGTGCGTTTGTACGTATTTACATACGCAACACCTATAGTCGCCGTCTTGTCCTTTCGCATATATCAGAGCAAAACCTACAAAACCGATTGGTTTGAAATTTATTCTATAAAATCGCTGCAGAATTGTGCCGTGTCATTTCAAATTTTATGAAAATTGAATTAAAATTTAAAAAGATATTAATAAAAGTTTTCTTCACTCTATTAAATTTTATCGTACGTCATATAGGATATGATTCAAGGTTGCAATGGTGATAACATCTTATTTAAGATGGAATCCTATTATTTCTGCATTAATGACTTTAGCATATAGAATCGTAATAAATTTTATATTCATATATTTTTGCATAAGAGTGCAACAGCTATTGCACCAAGTTCTGAATATTTATAAAACTAGTTACACTACAAACGCACCTCATTTGAACAAGTTTAACGCACAATTTACGTCTTGTTTTCTATCCATTGTTATTCCAGAGTTGATGTAATATATAAGTAATAACACCGAAGTATTATCATGTGTAACAAATATTTGAAATATTAACATGTATCAGAAGAAGAGTGTCTTAGGATTGGCACATCCGACTAGTTTAACTTGAAAAAGTAAGATATTTTCCTTGTAATCAGGTCTTTGTTTTCATATAAAATTTTTTTAGATAAAATTGTTTTATCAGTACATTTAATAATTCTACCTTTTTTTTAATTGTAGAATTCCGTCGAATCCCTGTATAAAACACTTATATAATTAAGTATTCTTATTCATTCTTTTCTAGCTACTTATGAAATGGTATTGTACACTGTTAAAAATTTGCAGCATTCTGGCAGGTCATTTGACCGTTTTTTCCGAAAACGGTTACACAACCGTAAATGTAACACTATTCTGACCATATTATTGGCCATTTTATGATCAGAATATAGTTAAATTATGGTTATGAAACCGTTTTTTTTCAAAAAAAGGTCGAATGACCTGCCAGAATGCTGCAAAATTTTTAACAGTGTAATGAATGACAGATCGCTCATTTAATCTATTTAACTATATTTGACAATTTATTCTGTAAAAGCACGAATAATCTCTAAAAGTCTTGCAAATTTATTCATGAATAACAGCTGTAATTGCAGTGAAATTATATTTATTCTTTTATGCGAAGATGAATAGACAAAAGAATAATATTTGTACCTTAACGGGAATCGATAGTTAATTCTGTTGGCGGTAATTAAATTTGCATGATGCGAAAGATGATCTTTCTGAGTTAATTAAATTAATTGCTGTTGCATGTGAAATGAATAGATGTCAAAATGCGGTAATTCAGTAACTAATAAATGAACACTTTTATTACGCATTAATTCTGCTTTCGTGTATGAGCTTAAAGTAAGCCAGGAGCAACTTGTTTCAGAAATACGAAATAATTTTGAAGTTATTGTGAGGTAATGAAATTGTTTTTTTTTTTTAACTTTTATACGTTTCTAGACATTTATAATTATATTGGTACAGTAAATAGATAAATTATTAATTTTAAAATAAAGAAAACAGTGAAGCTTGCCTATTTAATTCTCATTTAAAATTTTACGGACCGACGAATTGAACAGTTAATAAATGGCATTTTTTATATCCGAAACTCCGTTCTACAGCATGTTATAATTTTATGGTCATTTTACCTATTTTTAGACCACTGTCCGTGCTCCTTTCTACCGGTCTACAAATTATGGGTAGTCTTATGTTAGTCGGACACAAATGTCAGTCAAAGGCCTTTTTATTCTCTCATCAGTAATTTTTCTTTTCTCGACAATCGCAGATTTTATTTTCGTGAGTGTAAATTTAAAAAAATGCTTTGATGTTGAAATAATACAATTTGTTTTCTTGTACTGTGTCTTATTCATATTTAATGTAAGGGTTGGGGGTATTTTACATGACATAAGTAAAAGGCATAATTTTAAAAATGTATGTATTTTAAGAAAAGGTAATGCATTTTAAATAAAAGGAGTGAAAGTTTTATATTTCAAATAAATAGAATGCAATACGAATATGGTCGATGGGAACAGTATTTGTGCCGGACTAACATAAAATTACCAAATTTTTGTATCTGTACACAGCTAACATAAATGTAAAATAAAAGACAAAACTTCAGTATATAAGCGCACATTGCTGGAAGTGAGTTCTTGCTTGTGGTATTTCAGGTGCATTTTTATTGCATTATTTACATTTTTAGAGTTCCGTACTTAAAAAGTAAAAACGGAACCATTATAAGATCAGTCTTCTGTCTGTCTCTCACTGCTATTTTGCTCGTAAACTGTGGAACGTGGAAAGTTCAAATTAACTGAAGTATAAAGACTATTAACCCGCATATTTATAGATTGTTAACTATTCAGAAATATATTTAGGAAAAACGTAGAGGGGGTAAGTAGGTTACTTGAAAAAAAAAAAAAAAAAAAAAATCCATTTCTTTGTATATCGTGTGGTGTATCGTGGGAAAGCGCTCGTAACGTCGAATTTAGAAATACGCTTCTTATAATTTGAGGTATTATGTTTTCAGAGACATGGTTGAAAATATAATACGAAAATAATGTTCCTTCCCCTCTATTTCCGAATCTACTGAATTTAAAATTATAAAAAAATTAGGGAAGTAGAATTTAATTTAAACATTTCAGGAAAACTATACAGATTACCCTAGGTCAGATAGTTTTAAGAAAGTCGCATTTATCCGTTACACACAAATTTCAATTTGCGGGCGTTCAGCGAAGGAGTATAGGAGCGCTGGTGGTACCTAGTGTCGCAGAAGTATAAAATGATTTTTGAAAAACTTGTCGGTAAGAATTTTCGAACACAATTGGCGGTAATTAGCCTAATTATTAACCCTTAAAGACAGACTTTTTTGACATACATAAAGACTTGGGCGTCGTATTCTATGCACCATCGGCTTTTAAAGTCTAGATATCAATTTCCAATGCTATATTTATGTAACGTAATGCTCATTAGTAGTTGCGGGAGCACAGCTCCGGCTTCCCTGCGAAAATTACACTTATTGTTAACACGATAGCGTCCAAAATATTTGACGCATCGACACAAAAAATGAGCTGGACGTTGGTAGTGCCAAAATCTCGGCGCGTATTGAAAATCATAAATATTCATCAACCCTAACAGCCTGAAATGTCGGCTCAAAATTTTCCCATAGAGATAACATTGCGAGTGTAATTCTATATATTTGAAAGATAAGGCTTTATTTTTTTAGTCATGTACCTTGAGCTTTTTTTTGCACCAATTTTAATAATTCTTTTTTTTAATGAAAGCTGTTCCTTTGTAGATTTGCCCGCACTAGCTATTTTTTTTTAAATATTCTCATTTTTATACTTAAATTTTAAAATTAAAAAAATTCTATGAATTTGTTTCCAAAATGGTAGCAATTGGATTACTTCCATTGTTGTAAAGAAAGGAAAAATAATTAAACAAAAACCTAATTTGCAGAACAAATTAAAAAAACAAAACTTATTTCCTAAATTGTTTAAGCCCGAGAAGGGGCAGATATTAAAATATTTCATTCAATTCGTTCTACATTTAATGTTAAATTTTTGTAACAAATAAGTTAAACCAATTGAACATTAAAAAATAAAAATGAAATTCATACAATATAATACTTTAAACACCTATATATTTAGATTCCGTTCAAATGAAATCGAAATAAATCTTAGACTTTTTTAAAGTTTTGTATTTCGCATGTATCTTATCATATTATGTACAATCGTCATAAACATAATGTAAAATCTGCAGTACAAATATTTACAACTTAAAAATGGAAAAAGTCTAAGATTTATTTCGATTTCATTTGAACGGAATCTAAGTATATAGGTGTTTAAAGTATTATATTGTATGAATTTCATTTTTATTTTTTAATGTTCAATTGGTTTAACTTATTTGTTACAAAAATTTAACATTAAATGTAGAACGAATTGAATGAAATATTTTAATATCTGCCCCTTCTCGGGCTTAAACAATTTAGGAAATAAATTTTGTTTTTTTAATTTGTTCTGCAAATTAGGTTTTTGTTTAATATGTCAAGTTTTTTAATAACTACTGCATTCAGACGAACACATTTCAAAATTAATGGAGGGTATATCATCATCAAGTTTTGATTTGTGCGATATAGCATCACAATTTGTGATGCAATTTACCTATGTATAATTAATTCAAAATGTTTCACCAGTGCAGTAATGCAGGTTGCTGTAGTTTGGTCAAAAAATTACAATCTGAACTTTAAAAAATCTGCTTGAAAATGTCATTTTTATTCCCACTATGACGCCAAATTCATCTTCTTTTTAATTCTTAAAAAAGAAAAAAAACTATTTCAGTTTCTTCAGTTTCATGTTTCACGTGAAAATCATTCAACTAAATATAGGCAAATTATTATTACGGCTTTTGAATTATTTACAACAATGAAGGGAAAAAAGTTAAATTTTATTAGAAAATGTCCGTTGATTCTCAATGAAAAAAGCGAAATTTGGAATTATTAAGAAAAATATTTGAATAATGTAAATAAAAATTAGCCCATTTTACTCTCTAGATTATAATCGGCATATATGCAAAGGCATTTTATGATCCGTTTTGACCCTGACGTCAGGCAAATGTTTTTACACTTTGAATTTATAATATTATTAGAATTAGCAAAGAATTAAAATTGAGTGGCATCAGGGACAAAAAGGTGGGAAGAAAAAATGAAAAAGTTATCATCTCCATAGGCTTTTCTATGTTAAATTAACATTGAGAAGTGACACTGGAAATAAATAAGTATTGCGCTGCCGCGCAATACTTAAAATAAGGCTTGCTTATCTTTATCGATGCCATTTTCTCATAAAATTCAAAATAAATTTTCTGAAAAAAATTGAACAGAAAATGACGTCATGCTTTAATAAAATACTCATATTTTCCGCAAAAAGCTGTTATAATTCAATTCTTTTTCATTCATTGAGTTTGAGATGCTTGGTGAAATGCTTGAATGAGGGAAAATGACATCATATTTAAATGAAAAGGATTATTTTCTCTGATAAAAGCAAATATTTTACTAAGAACGTCTCTAAAAGATATAAATTTCTGGAATTTTACTCGCCGTTACAGAGATTAGAATCACAAGTCAAGAGTGCGAATGTTCACATGCAAAGTTGTAGTTGACAAACTTGATTTCAAGTTTAGAAATATATGTATTAATCACATATTGCGTATTGTAATATTTTTGAAATGGTGAATTTAAATATAAGAGATGCGTATGCAAATTATGAGACGGTGAAAATAACATTAAGTTTAGATTTTACGCGAAATATAATTCCATGATTGACTTAAGGTGAAATCATTTTTTTAAATTTTCAATCGGCAATTTTAAACGGCACAGATGTCATATACGCCCCCCCCCCCCCCTTTTTCTGACGCCTATGTCATATACGCAACGGGTACATAACTGGCGCCAAAGGGTCGTTATTTTGCTTGATATGGTAACCCGGATGTTATTGTTTGTGCTGTTGACGTTTTCCCCGAATTGGCGTGGGAAAAAATTCGGGCCAATATGGGGCGTATATAACATCTGTGCCTTTTAAACATAACAGACTCAATGGTAATTTAAACAAAATTACATATCTTGATTAGGTATAATAAATAATTCAGTTTAATTTTTTAATATTTTGAACAGTCGAAGTGTATGGAATTAGTATTTTTGTATCATTAAGTTAAAAATATTTGTTTTAAGAGACCAAGTAGTAACCTATGTATGAGTTCGTTTTTAAACAATTTCTTTCGTCGAAATTCGACGAGATTCATCCCGTTATTAATACATTAGCTCCATTGCTGTAAATTATGCATTTTAACCTCATACGGATCATTATGGAGTCGAATGTTGAAGTCGATGTTCATACATTCGTGACCTGAGATATAGATTGACCACCCCCCCCCACCCCCCCTATCCCTTTCAGAAGTTTTACATTCTACGTATGTAACAACCACTATTTTTTTTTTTCGAACCTTTCATTCTTTGTAAGCTTTCAAATCCATGCAATTCATTTTGAATTTTAAATTAAGTGAAACGAAAAAAAAATCGAATACGTAAAATACGATTTTGGGCATTAGTCGAATGGCTACGAATGATACTCAAAGAAATCGAGAAAAATATAATGTCATGTATTTTTCTCGATTTACTTTACTTATATGTATGTATTCTTATGTATGTATATTTGTATTCAGACGAATGTATGTTTCTATTGGGAAATTTTCGTAATCAGGTTTGTAGACATATTCATAATTTACTGAGCATTGTTTGATAAGCAAATTTAATAATTTGCAATTACTTGCAATTGTCCCAATTACTGACGTTTACTCAATTTTTTTAAATTCATCGTAAGTGAATATATTTCAACTGAAATGCAAGTGAACATTCTGAAGTAAATGAGATAAGCATTTTTTTTTGTCAAGATGTACACTAGAAAACAAAAATATGTAGATTACAAAATAAAAAATTCCTGTACGGGTTGGAAAAGATAGCTTCCGTATTTCTTGTTTTTAAGATTTTAGCTAATTTTACTGGAGAACACGAAGTTAAAATGCGAAGAACCCGGTTAGAGAAGAATCATCAGTACTGAATTTCAATAGAAATTTCGCCAAATTAGTCAGATACAGCCAAATTCGCTTAATTTTTGACGACATATTTTTGGTCGCCAAATTTGGCGATATTTCGTCCAAATGTCACGAAGCTTAGCTATAAATGCGACGTTAATGTATATGACTATGATCGCTTATGATCGGAGAAATGGATACAACAATGAAAGATAATTCGTGAGAAATCATGTTGACTAAAAGTCATAAATCAATACCTGATTTTTTTAATGTGCTGCCTAGATTTAGTGTACATTTTAAGAAATATACATATTTTATATGTGCAACGTTATACATAGAAGTTTCGAAAATGACGGTTAAAAGAGAGTAATTCAAATGTATAGAGTTATTCAGCTTAATTCTATGTGGAAAAGTCGCATAAAAATAACTCAGATGCTTCCTAATATTTTCATAATAACGATATAGCAACAACTCAGATGAAAATGTATCAAATTTGATAGAGGAGTATAGAAGACTATCTATGAGTGTGTGTTGCATACGTGTTACAAATTTTTACCTGTTGTCATATTAAATATGTGTGGGCTGTGCCAGACAAGCAAGTCTTTGAAGGCGCATTGAAGTTTTCTGCCGCTAACTCGATGGACCAAGTTCTCAAAGATCGGAGCTAAATTAAAAAAAATCAAAATCTCTCAAATACATCCGGGGGTAATTCTTTATCTTTACCGTAGATTCTCTTATGCAATGGTTTCTCTTTACTTTTAACATTTCTGAATTATTCTAAAGAACAACAAATTATGCTGCCTTCAGTTATGCACTGAACAGCTTTTGTCTTTGCAAACAAAGGTTACAAATTTCCCTAAATCAACTTTTATTATTGGAAAAGGAAGAGCTGTAAAATGTACAAAAATCAAAGAAATTAGTAAAACAATCATAGAGCAGTTAGGGTCAGAAGCTATCATTCTTTTGGCACTAACAGGTACTGCTGCATTTAATGTCAAAGACAAGGTAACTCACTCAGTGCTTAAAGAACCTACGTGTTTGAAATAGTTTGCTAATTTAAAAAGTCAGCAGTAAATCTACAGCTCAGAATGGATACAGTGTTCTTTCTCATTATTGACGAATTTTCAATGATAGGATGTCGTCTTATGGCTGACCTTGAACAAAGATGTCGCGAAGGTAAAATAGATAGCATTTAGTCTTTTAGAAGCTTACTTGTTTAAATCCTTGGACGTATTAGGTAATTACATCGCGTAAAAGACATCCCTCTATATAAGAGACATTCTGTAAAAGTCATTTTGATTTTTCGCGGACAAAAAATGCTTAGAGCTTTTAAAAAATGTTTCACATTAGCAAATTCATTGAGACAAAACGACGATCAGCAGACACAGTTCCGAAAGACTCTGAACTCATTTTGCGTGAGTCAAGTTTTTGACTACCTCTCACCCCTTATGCAAAAACGCAAAGATATACTGCTTTCGGCTAACTTGAATGATTTGAAGGTGCCATGTGTCTTTTTCTCAAAACCAAGCAAGCTAAAGAATATAATCAAGAAGCACTTTTAAATCAAAGCGGGGGCCAATAAACAAGAATTTTAGACGATCACAATGATTAAATAGCAAGATGGAGTGAAGAGGATCACGCGTCTGGACTTCAGTCTAGACTTTCCTCAGCAGCTGGATGTAGGGTTATGCATTATGCTACATACCAATATCTGAACGGAGTGAGAATTGGTAAACGTAAGTGCGATAAAAGATATTGCCTATGGCCCACGTTTTCAACCTCGAGGCTTGCCACAGGCCATAATAGTTCATTTTGTTGAATATCATGAGCCATTTCTAACTGTAATTTATTTTATCAAACCTATTTGTAAATATTGGAAAGAAGAAAAAGCTTCATTCTCACGAAGTTAGTTATCTTTAACTGTTGCATACCTTGCCACCATACATAGATCCTCGAGTTTAACATTGTCAAAAACTGTTGTGGATACCCATCTAAAGGTGTCGTCACATAAAACAACTTATGTCATTTTTACTGTAGTTTGTCATTTAGAGAAAGTTCTATTGGAAGGAGTTTTCGCTAAGGAGTGGCTTTACCCAAATTAGAAGTATGGGAGCACTTGCTGACAGATTAGAATTTGTGCATTACCCGAGGCAATTGACGACTGAATCAAACACTTTAAAATGAAGTATCGACGATTGTTATGTCAAACTTACTTTTATGCTATTAAACAGCAATCTAGAAAATAAAACATTTTTTTTAAATAATATCTTTTAAGTTTATGCGCCTCCATTCTCCGACATTTCGGCCTGACGGATACTAGTATAAAATCAATGAACATCAAACTGTTTAAAACTATCTAATTTGATTATAATTAATAACATAATTACTATGAGGTTCGTGACTAGTTTGAATTGAGTGGCTCTCTCAATATTGCAACCGTATCTTAAAAGGTTAGATAAAACCTATCTAGGGAAACGCATCACGGATACCGGCGTTGCATCTTTGCTACCTCCTTTCGAAGCGCCCTTAGCACAATGCTAAGTTTAAACTTTGAACAAGGGTTTTAGGTACACTGTTAAAAGAAAATATTATTATTACTCTGAATTTGGGTTTATAAACTGCTAAATGAAGTTTAAATATGCACTACTTTTATTTTCAGCACCGAAGTAAGTTCATCATAAACAGATTAGGATAAGATAAAAAAAATAGTTGTACACAATAGTATTACTTGATACTATTTAGGCTTCATATTGCTCTGAACTTTCATGGTGTATCTATTTATACTTTTCTAGTATACGCAGCTATACCGAACTCTACGTTGTATAGTTTTTTACAGTTGTTATTCTTTTAGCAATAATTTTGTTTGTAATAATACAGTTATTAATTAATATATTTATTATACGGAACCCTCTGTACGAGATAATACTCGCACTTGACCCTTTATTAACTTTTATTGTTTGTTTACAAGTTTGCTAAAAAAAAAATTTAAACAGGCTAACTTCTATAATAGTCCGAGTGCTACACGACCAAAATAAGGTGAAAACTGCAAATCGTGATAAGAATATACCGCTTGGTGAGTATCTACTTTATGTTAATACAATGCATTTCAGAAGGGGAGGCATCGCGAAAAGTCGTGGGTATTCAAGATGGCGGCTGTTATTCAAAATGGCGTCATTTTCTGAAGTTTCTTATTATACATCATATGAATGTGTGTTTCAGGTCGATTTCGATGGTTTTAATGTCAAAAATATCTTTTTAACACTTTCTGTCATAGTTGAATGAGTTTATGATATCAGATTGTCTGTTTGTTTGTCTGTCTGCTTGCCGTTCCATGCTTAAACTCGCTTAAATATCGCTATTCGCTTAAATTCATTCAGATTGATATGTAATTCATATATGTTATTGAAGTTTACAATAACATGTTCGGAAAAAAATGAAGTGTATAGCTTTTATAGTCCGTTTACAGGACCGTCAAAAGAATTCCATTACGTTATTGTCTATTAGTCCGGATTCTACGGTTGAGAAAACAGCAAATCGTGATAAAAATATACCGATTGGTGAGTAACTAATTTATATTAATACAATGCATTTCAGAGGGGGAGGCATCGCGTAAAGCAGTGGGAATTCAAGATGGCGGCTGTTATTCAAAATGGGTCATTTTCTGAAATTTCTTACTATCCATCATTTGACTGTGTGTTTCAGGTCGATTTCGATCGTTTTAACGCCAAAAATTTCGTTTTTAACACTTTCTGTCATAGTTGAATGGGTTTATGATATCAGTTTGTCTGATTGTTTGTCTGGCAGCTTGTCGTTCCACGTTCTAACTCTCTTAAATATCGCTAATCGCTTAAATTCTCCCAGATTGTCATGTAATGTACACATGTTATTAAAGTTTACAATAACATGTTCCGAATAAAAATTGAAGTGTATAGCTTTTATAGTCCGTTTACAGGACCCTCAAAAGAATTCCATTACGCTATTGTCTATTACTCCGGGTTCTACGGTTGAGAAAACAGCAAATCGTGATAAGAATATACCGATTGGTGAGTACCTACTTTATATTAATACAATCCATATAAGAGGGGGGGGGGGGTATCGCGTCAAGTCGTAGGAATTCAAGATTGCGGCTGTTATTTAAAATGGCGTCATTTTCTGGAATTCTTGCAATTTTCATACTATTCATCGTATAAAAGCGTGTTTGTTGTAAAATGTATGTGCAAAATCTGTAAAAATAAGTGTGGCTATATAAAGGATAGACATTCTTGCACATTATTGTGCAATTGCAAAAACGAATGTGAGAAATATAATGATACAAAATTAAGTTTTTATATTATCTATCTTTAAATGTAACATGCAATATTTTTAATATCTTGTATAATTAAGGTATTAATAAAAATGCATTTTTTTATTTAATTATTCTTTCATTTTCCTCATTATAAAATACAAAAACATTTTAATAACTGTCCTATTTTCATTTTAAGCGTATTTCTGATATTAAAAAGTGAATTTTTCAGTTAAAAATATCGAAATTGACATCATAGATACTTTTATATGATGTATAGAAATAAAAATGTAAACAATCTTGAATAACAGCAACCATCTTGAATTCCTATGAATTTGCACGATGCCTCGAATTCTTATATGCACTGTATTAATATGAAGTAAATACTGACAATTCGGGATATCTTTATCACAAAAAGCAGTTTTTTCATACCTAACAGCTCCACTCAAAAAAGGTGATTTAGCTGATGATCTTTATAGAATTTATACACGAGTTACAAACGCATGTATTCTTTTTTTGGCGTGTCACTGTAAATAAACGATAAATACTATGCACACCTTATTCTATAGTAAGTATCTTGTAGTGCACCTCACTGATGTATGCCAATTTGAATATGTTTCAGAGATTATAATATGATTAAATCATATTGCAAACGATTACCCCCCCCCCCATAGGCAATAACGAAACGGAATTCTTTTGAGGGTCCTGTAAACGGACTATAAAAGCTATACACTTCAATTTTTATTCGGAACATGTTATTGTAAACTTTAACAACATATATACATTACATGACAATCTGAGTGAATTTAAGCGAGTAGCGATATTTAAGCGAGTTTAAGCATGGAACGGCAAGCAGACAGACAGACAAACAAACAGACAAACTGATATCATAAACTCATTCAACTATGAAAGAAAGTGTTAAAAAGATATTTTTGACGTTAAAACCATCGAAATCGACCTGAAACACACATTTATATGATGTATAGTAAGAAAATGACGCCATTTTGAATAACAGCCGCCATCTTGAATACCCACGACTTTTCGCGATGCCTCCCCCTCTGAAATGCATTGTATTAACATAAAGTAGATACTCACCAAGTGGTATATTCTTATCACGATTTGCAATTTTCTCAACTGTAGCACCCGGACTATAAGGAAAATTGCAATAATTGCGTTTTTAGTTGTGGAATGCATTTTTAACTATAAGTTTGAATATTAAGTATAGATTATATGCCCAAAAGAGTTCGTAAGTATTATATCTATAGGTGTGAATTTCTTAATGGAGCACTAGATTAATTTTAACACAATTATTCTAATTAAATAAATCATATTGGATGTAAATTTCAAACTGGGCATATGATTTATTTACCAATTAGAATAATTGTGTTAAAATTAATCTAGTGTAATTACGTATCCAGCAATTTCAGAAGTTCCATTACCTGCGATTTATTCTGTTGAGCTGAAACAGATTTCAGACCAGATGCTATAATCAATAAGGTTAGCTAGGTGAATGAGTTCCACCAGATTCGTCCAGGATAGCTCAGATGGTAGAGCAATGTCGGCTTCAGCCAAGAGATCCCTGGTTCGAATCCTGGTCCGGACATTTTTCGCCCAGTTGGAAATTTACATCCAATATGCTTAAGGGAGGTTTTAAATGTGTTATCAATTTTGACAGATAAATAATATTTACTATTCTAAGAGTTACATGTAGGTTATAAATAATTGCATATACAGGATTACACAAAGAAGAATATACATTGCCGTCTATGATGATAATTGCTGAAACTGTTTTATTAGTTGCGTTATACATTTTTTACAGGATTTACATTTTATTTTGATCTGTAATATATATAAAATTCTTTAGATAATATGCAAGGTTGTACAAAAGAATTCTAATGCATTTCAGTCTCTTGATATAGATTACTGAAGAATTATCATCAAGTGTGTTCTGCTTTTTCTGATTGAACTAAATTTTATCATAGCATGTAGTATATATGCAAATCTAAACATATACAGAATTTATACAACACAAAAGAATTAAACTATCATTCAGATTGTGGACTGTACGTTCTCAAATTGAGCTCTCAATTTGCTATGCTTTTTCTAAATTGTTTAGTTATATATTTCCTTTCACCTTAAGAGAAAGGTGTAGCTTAATTGTAATATTTTCTAAGTATTCGAAATTATTTCATAATCCATGATTGATGCATGATTTTTCTTTGTTGTTCAATGAAATAAGATAGGTTTCACTAGAATTTTTTTTGCTTGCTTAAAAAATAAATGCAATATTTATAATGTTAAGACATTCCAGATTAATATTTACATTTTATCAATAATGGATTTTTAATCTTCAGTAGATACATATATTACTACAAACTTGATTTTCCCGAAACATTGTACTCGAAAATAGCCTCGAAATTACAATTTAATTTTTACTACTGATATGATTTGCTCAGCTAACATGTCTCTTATAAAGGTTTTGGAAAATTGTGCAATTTTGTTTTCTTTCAGAGTACATATGCTCCACTACGTTACGTGTCCGCTCGTGGAAAAAAATTAAGTGACAACTGAAAGGCTAACAGGAATGAGATATAAGGAAACTCTACTAAATAAGGATGTGATAAATTGCCTTCATTTATTAATTAATTAATGAAGAGTTACTAGAGTTCATAAAAGAACCCTAATTCCCCTCAGTGTAAGAGAAGCCGCCGCAGTAAGTTTTTCATAAAAATCTATAACACCATTTCTCAGTAATTCATACCACTTCATTTGACGTTATAAAAGTCCTAATTTTCGATCAAGTACTTATATGTTACACTATATCAGACAGATAGACCCCTTAAATACTCTAGTGTTTCAAGAGCTCTCGGAGAAACACTGCAACTACTTGAAACGCCCAATGCATTAATAGAGGTGTAATAAGGTCTTACAGGGAGACAAATTTCGATTTCTGAAGAAGTAGGATCTCAGAGAGACGTTGCGCTCAAGCAATGAGAATTTTATGAGGAGGCATTGGCATAGTGCAGCTTTAAAGGTACAGTGGACTTTCAAAATCGCAAAAAATCATCAAATTGTCGAATTTTCAGTTTTAGCATAATAACAATATATGATCTCCGTGGTTTTGAACACAAAAAGGATTTTTCGATTTCGAGTATTTTTACTGGAGTTATAAGCATTTTTGTCCAATCAGCTGATTCTGACACGCCCCTTTGTTTACTTTTTCGCCGATTTGCAACTATAAAATTTAGCCTAGTTTTTCGTTTGACCTTACTCAATGTTATTATTTTCCACTGAATGCTTATTAATTTTGCGATTTCGCAAAATAATACTTTAACTGTATCTTTTAGCGTTTTTTACAATATATTTAGATCGAATTGCCTTTTGTTACCAATCTTTTTAGCGTAAAATATAATAAAAAAAAAAAACAGTTCTCTTCAGAACTAAAACTTCTGCAAGTCTTTAAATTTATTACTAAGTATTTTAAACTTCAACTTTTAAATATTATATCCCGTATATGTAACTGAAACTGTGTCAGTAGAAAAATATTAAGCAATTATAGCCATTTTATTTACTAAAACCTGTTTTTCTAAGAATGAATATTTTCATCGTTTTCATGATTTCAAAATGTTCCATGCGCATTAGTTTATGCCTAATTTTCCTGATTTTTTCAAAAATCCTCTATGTATGCGTTAACAATTGCTACTAAAAATAAACTCGTTTAGAGGCATTTAAATTTGTTTTAATTCCAGTTATATTGGATTTTTAACGAAAAATGTAACAAAAAATTAAGTTACAATAACTTTTTTTTAATGTTTTACAAGTAATATGCCAAAAATGTATAGTAACATTTATTTGCATGTATGAAATTGTTATTATGAAAAAATAATGTACACGTGTGTGAAAACTGGATGCGCATGGAGCATTTGGAAATATTGTCATTTTTCAAAAAATACTTTTCTGTATCTCAAGTACTACTGTATATATTTTAACAAAAATTTGTGAAATAAGATATTTATACTACGAATAGTTCCAGAATTATTTTTTTAAATTCATTGGAAATTTAAAAAATTAGTTTTCAGAGTCCACTATACCCAGGATGCATTAAGAGCTAAACAAGACTACGAGAATTGTACTCTTAAATTCCCCATCGATGAATCCACATGGAGAGAAAATATATCTTCAAAATTGACTTTCTTGTCTAAATAATTATCTGTGTTTTTGTACCTGTGGTATTCTGCTGCGAGCGTTGATGTGTTTTCGATAAAGCTCAGCGTTCACTTATTACGCCATTCTAAGGTAATTCACGAAATGTCACAAGGCCATGTTTAGGTTTCCGATCACAGTAAACCGTGTTGTGTTAGAATTAAAGTTTTAAATGTTGTTGGGTATAATATTCATGCATATTTTTATAATATTAAGTCATGCATACTCTTGTCCCTGTTTAATTGTGACCACAGGGGAGTTCAAAACAAATGACACTTAACTGGCTTTATCAAGATTATGTGTTTTAAATAAGGCGATGATTGACTAAATACATGATTTAACTTTAATTTAAAGAAATTTTGCAGGTATTACACCAAAATTGAACAAAATAAAGAGCAAAGAGATTCCTTGTAATAGAATACTTTATGGGTTCTCTATTTAGGGATACGCTGTTTCGAACAGCAAAAAATGGCGATTCCATTAGCCTTTAATTCTGTTGAGTTTTCTTTACTACCGTTTTATTATAGTCATAGTTTTCTTAAAATATTGACACAAAAAATGTTTAATTAGTTTTGGAAATGATAGCATACGGTGGAAATGAAGTGGCCCTTAATAAGAACTGGCCTGATACTGCATGGTTTATACTGTTTAAACACAAACATAATAATAATAATAATAATAATTAAAAAAAAACAGAATATTTCAATGTACTTATTGACGTTAATTTATCAGACCAATTATAAATGAACCTTAATGCGGTTACAAATGCTAATTTAGAGCCATCCAACCAGCTTCATTTTCTAATGGATATTCTTTTATCAGCTTTTAACACTTTTCAAAACAAAGTTGAAAAGTGTTTATGCATTCTGTCCGTCTGTCAACGCTCTAACTCCCGCAAATATACTCGGATTTTCATGCAATTGATCAAGGTTATTTAGGGCCACCAAAGCATGTTTGGTATTGTATAGGAAGTATATAGGATCAATAGTTCATTTACAGGGGTACTCAAAAGTATTCCATTACATTGTGGTACATGGGGAAATTCGTTTGCAGAGTATTTTAATGACATGGTGCTATTTCAAATGTACTGAAACTGATACAAAACACTCAATTTCACTACGATCACGTTAGAACAGAGCCTTAATAGCATTTTTTATTCATTGACAGGGACACACAAAAGAAATCGGTTACAGTACAGTACTGTCTTTGAGTAATAATTGTTGGAGTGTACGGTTTAAAATTCGGTTTGCACTTTTAAATTTAATTAATTTTTTTGCTTGTTACTCGTTATATATAAATTCCATACCTCATATACAGGGCTGCACAAAAGTATTCACGTTCCATTCTCCTTATTAAAGGAAATTGCTGAAGGGGAATTTTCAACTAAAGTAGTTTTGTTACATTATACTGAAAGTGTTGGAAAGTTTTTCATAATCTATGCTTGACGCAAGATTTTTTTTCTTGTTTATATTACACTACCACTGTTTTATGAGTTTGTAGATAACCTCATATCATGCCCATTAATACACGTTTTTTTAATGGCAGAATTCGATATTCGTGAAAATAGATTATTGCTCCATTTTCTTTAGATGGCAGACCACAGATCTCAAAATGCGGCAGAAAGCATAGAAATAGAAGTTAAATAATATCGTTCATAAAGTCGTTAAATTATCTGGCAATAATCTACGCTATTTTCATATGATAGCTCAGTTACTGTTTTTAACTATCACGTGTCAAAATATTCAGCGGCCGCAAAATGACGACGAAGCCGGTTTCGGTTATAATTGAAACTAACCGAAAAAGCCAAGGACAATTAACTGTCAGATATATGACTACACTTGTAAGCCCAAGACTATTCTCTAGAAAATATAGGCTATTGGCCTTATTCAAAGCATTGCCATTTTTGTTAGAAGTACCGAAGTAAATAAATACCTATTTGTGTTTTTTTACGGAACTTTTTTTGTAATTTATTTTCCAATGAAAATTTATATACAAACAGGGTATTCACTGAATTTTTACGAACAGTGGCAATTTGTCTGATCAGAAATAAAAAACATTCCCCAAATGAAAAAAGAAATAGGAAAATAAATTCATTTTGAAACATTGAAAATTCGATATTTAACCCCTTAATGTATCCCCCCCCCCTTTTTATTCAATATGTTCTAAAATAGCCTAAGTTTTTTTAACTGCTTGTAAATCATTTATTCATCTAAATTTTATTATCCGCTACAGAAACTAAAAAAAGTAACTATATACTCAATGTCTTGCGGTATCAAGAAAAATTTTTTAAATCCGATTTAACTCTATAAAATGATATGAAATAAAACTTCTAATCTCAGTTATACATTCAATGAATTCTGAAAAATTCAAAATATAAACAACGTAATGCGTCAAAAAGTTTATTTTTCTAGAATTCTTCGGCTTTTTATTGCTTCCCATACTTCAAATGCAATTTCTAAATAGTACAGTTGCCTATTGGGCACATTAACACATACTGAAATAACATTTTTGATTTGATGTTGGGTTAGTATCTCTAAAAACAATGTAAATGGTACGGTACGATTGAACATAAGTGACATCAATCTTTCAGTACTGTAAATTGTACCGTAGTATGTACTACCGTATGTACCGTAGTATGTACCATTGTATGTAGGTGTCGCCTGTACTGATACGCACACACAAAAATTTAGCATTCACAACGAGTAAACGAATGATTATACTCGTCAAATGAAACATTTTGTCTTCATTTGGCGTAATGGCGATCGACAGCCGGAACACTGGAAGTAACTATAAAAAGATATACTCGAAAATTCAAACTTTTAAAATTTAGTGATATCAGTGATTGACTGATTTCATTTTTATAAACTGATCTTAGCGTTTCGCAAATTTTATGAAAATTATAAATTATTCATTTGAGAAAACAGCCTGGGAAATGTCCTTGCTATAATTCATTACAAAATTGTTGAGATTTTTTTCAACTTAAAATTCTTTCGCATCCCTGATTACCACAAAAAAAGAATAATTATGAAAATCTTTTCAGAAAAATTAAAAAAATTAGTTCTAATTTTATCTTTTCTTTAAGTTGAAAAGGAAAATTTTATCATATTTCTATTTGATAAATGTAAATGTCTAATGAAAGAAAGACTATTATTTACTGTGATAGGTGTAGGAAAAAAAATTCTGGTAACTATTTAAAAAGCTTTTCATATAAAATAGGGGTTTACAATCATAAAATACTTTTATAAGTTTAACGTTGATTTGTTAACATGAATGAAGGTTCTATTCATAGATAGTTTCTAATAGATTAAAATTCGCTGGAAGCTAAATTCCCTTGATATATGTTGTATGTATTTTTTTAATTTCGTATGTTTACTATGCAACATAAAAAAAGAGTTGAAAAGATTCGTTTTAAAATAGGAGGTTTTCATTGAAAAAAAAACACTTATACTTCTATAATGTATAAATTCCGTATTTAAATAATTAAATGTTTGCATATGATCAGTTTTATTTATACAAATGACACTGTTGTAAATCTTTTAATTCTTCTTAATTGTAAGATTTAAAAATAAAGAGTTTGAACATACCTGTTAAAAAAAAAATCTTTGTTCTTGTGTTATTAAATAGCTGAGAATATTTATTTTTTCACATTTATTTCATCACATTTATTTCATTACATTTATGCATTTCCTTTTAACTAAAAAAGGGTTTTGTATACACCAGTACTTTTTATCCCTTGACAATTCTTGTGCATTATAATTAGAATTATTACACACAGAGAATGCTGTAATATTTATTTTAGAATAACATTTCTGTCTTTATTATTTGTATATTTATTACAAATTATTACATTATTTTTTATTCTAATATATTTTATCAAATGATCTTTTTTCTAGAATGTTTTACATAATGTTATTAATATTCTTTGTGAGGTTTAATAATCAAAGTTATATATATATATATATATATATATATATTTAATTACAACTCTTGTTCTGTTTTTAAATTTTAATTAATTATAAGTCTTATTTGAAAAATCATTAAATATAATTTTTTATGCATTTCGAACTTATTTAGGAAAAATCAGGAATTTTCGTTTTAGGAATTTTTTATTTTGGTTTTAAAATCTTTTTTCCTGAGAAATCGTAATTGCTAAGTTGACTTCGTGTCTCTTATTTTCAATTTTTTTTTTTGTTTACTTTGTGCATATTGTTAGAGGAGTTTTCATTGAAACCGTAAGTAAGTTTTTTTTTTCTTTATCCACTCATATCTGCAGCAATGCAGAAATAAACAGCAGGGGCTGTACCCATAGGCTCGTAGGTGAACGTAATCCGCAATATCAGGACAAAAAATAAACTAGACAGTTGTGGCAATTCCAAAACTTTCTTCTATCTCATACATGTTAACACTTCCTGAAAAATGCAGCATTATCAGCACTACCAGTTAGGTCATTTACAAAAAATTTAATCATGAACAACTTATGTCAACTTCTAACTGAATCTGAAATTTGATAAAAATCAGCACATTAGTTTTTGAGATAGAGCTATTGTAGGAATCATAAAAAATTCTGCACAGCAGCGCTACCTGTTGTGCGATTTAAAACAAAAACTAATCAGGACTAATCTATACCAGGGATTAACTGAATCTGAAGCTTGATGAAAATTCATGAATTAGTTCTTGAGATAGAGCTAATGCGATATTCATCAATAATGCAGCATAGCAGCGCCAACTTTTGGGCGATTTTCATCAAAAAGTAATCAGCACTAAATTATATCAAGGACTAATTGAATCTGAAGTTTTATAAAAATCCATGCATTAGTTCTTGATATTGTACTATTGCGGAAATCGTAAAAAAGGCAGCACAGCAGCTCCATCTGTGCTCCCTCCAAAACTTCGGGCGATTAGGCCGACGGGTGCGATTAAGTTCGAACCCTGCACCTACCATCTACCATCGAGAGCAGAACCTCTCGGCCACTGGTGGGGCTGGTATCCGCTAGGAAAAGTGCGGTTTTCGGTACTCACAGCACGAGTTTTGTACTTTCTGGATGCAACAATGAATGAATGCTAGTATTCAAATAGTACGCCGAGAGGTTCTGCTCTCGAAGCTGGTAGACGGGAGGTGCTGGGTTTGAACCCAATCGCGCCCGTCGGCCTAATTGTTCGAAGTTTTCGTGGCTTTCTTCGAACCATGGATTTCCATCCGTAAATACGGGTTACGCTCCCTTTGAAAGACCCCCCACGGAGGGCATCCCCCCCCCCCTTACGGCTTATATCGCTCGTGTTGATAATTGGCCGTCATAAACACAACCAACCAATCAAATAGCACGAGTATTCGGCGCAGTTCGAGACACGCCTCTCCTTAACTTTTAATAGGATGATCAGTGATATTCTAGCTTTGAAAGTTAAACTTTGCTTTATTTTTTCAAGTGTGTTCAGCTAAGTGGTACATTTTTTTTAAATTGTTGTTAAAGTGTATATGAATTTAAATTTCAAAAGGCTTAAAATGCATAAAATTCTGAAAAGGTGCATTTAAGTATCATAATTATCAAGTTTTAAAATTTGAGTAAATATGAATAATTCTGATATATTTTTATTAGAGTAGAAAATTAACTTGTACAATTTGAAAAAGAAATTTTTTCTTGATTATGAAGATTAAAGAAAAATTTTTTACTTTAAAAATAGTCCAAAAATGGATAAAAATGTCCAAGCCGGGAATCGAACCCGGATCCTTGGAGTAATGCTCCAATACTCTAGTATTTGAGATACAAGGACCAGTCAAATAGTAGAGCATTGGGGCGTTATTCCAAGGATCCGGGTTCGATTCCCGGCTTGGAAATCTTTCACTCTCTTCTCTTTACATTTAATACTTAATTAGGATGAGCGAATCCTCTACTAGGCCACACAAATTACATTTTGTCGTACACTTTACAAAAAAAAAAATTCAGTATTTTGACTTGAAATTAAACATAAAAATAAATTATGATCTGTAGATTTGCACAAAGTTATTTTTATTTTATTATTTTAATTATTTTATATGTTTTTCCATTACGGACGCATTTTTCCAAATAAAAAATGAAACACGTATATTTTCAGAAGTAAAAAATAAATCATGGAGTTAATAATTATAGATAGAATCATGATTAATTAAATGGTTTCACGATCTCTTTTATGAAATTTTTAAAATACCCTTTTTTATGGAAATTGTAGCATATTATTAATGAATTAAAATTTGTAAAAATTCAATTATTTATATTCAATTATAAAAATATTTTATAGTGTTAAGAATTCAAATACACAATTTATTATTATTATGTGAAATCATTTACGCAGACGATACTTACGCATTGTAAAAGAATTATATTATGATTTTTTTTTTTTTTTTGTAAGGTGGCAACAAAAGAATTGTAAACAAATAAATTTAATTTTTAAATTCCAAAGTGATATAAAGTAAGCGTCCTATCTTAAATGGGAGAGGTAAGCACAAGATTAAATGCGAGGTCACATCAGTCAAGGTCGCACGCCACGTAGCGGACGGGGTGAACTGCAGAAAGATGCCTAACTGTTTTCTTCTTTATGGATAATCTATTAATTGTACATCTATGAAATAACTGCTCAAGCGCAAACGTTGTGTTTTCATTTTTTTTTTTTTTTTTTTTTTTTTTGTAGCATTTGTATCCTTATTGTAATAGAATATTCTAATAATTTTTATTCGTGTCTTTTGATTTATTTATTATAGTTAATTATTTAAATAAAAACAGTTCTTTTTAGAACTAATATTATTTGTTAAAATGGCAAAATTTTTGCCATCGAATAGCTGTAGTTTTCGAAATTGTAAGAAAATTCTTTTTCTTATAGAATTCACATCTGTCCTTTTCCAACAAGTTAGTTACGTATTTTCACTTTAGTTTATAAAAAAAGATAAAATATTATTTAATATATAGTGTGTTGATTTAATGTTGTTGATTTAAATACGTTCGATTTTAATTATTTTCTTTCAATGAAATGAAAAATGACGCATAAATATTAGTAAGTAGTTAATGCGTAAAGACAGAATTTTGTAGTCTCATTTTTTACTCAATTCTTGATGTGCTAAAGTTATAAAATGATATACACAGTTGTATTCCCGATGAGAATACAATATTTTTGAATGTTTAGAATATTTATAGAATTTAATTACAAATAAAATATTCAATTTTAAGTCCTTTTGTTCGTTTATCGAGCGCAAACGACAAATTTCCAATATTCTCTTAATCGCATTGCACTAATCTTATTTAACTTACAAATATTTCATTCATTTAATTTAAAATTCATTTCATTTTATATCAGAAATCACTTTAATTTAAAATGCAAGCATTAAATGTTGTACATTTAAACGAGCAAGTGTTGTTCATTTATTTGTTTAAATATTTTGCGAGTCTAGGCAATAACTTTAATAATTTTCCTAAAATCGCCAGATTAGATTTTTTTTAAAACAGACAAAGCCATTTAGAGAATCCCTGTTAAAAATTCAATTATGAATTTCAGATTGTTACTTACTTACAGAAGATGAATCTTCTTTACCAGATTTATTGCAAAATATTTTTGTTACAGCTTGTTTTGATAAAAATATGTATTTAAAAAAGTCGCAATGTCATTTTAGTTTAAGGGCAAAAGGTAGTAATGCTTTCGTAGCATTAGTGCTTTTCTCCCGAAATCAAAATGATATTGCGACTATTTTTTTTCTTTTTAATGTACATAATTTTATCAAAACAAACTGCAATAAAAATACTTTGCAATAAAATTGGTAAACAAGATTCATCTTCCATAAGTGAGTAAAGGTTCAGAAAATATGCGCAAGAGATGCGCAGATAGTAGATATTCTGTCATATATGACGTCATACTGAAAACCCGCGTATTTGCATTATTCACCCCGTCCACCAGATGTCGCAGCTGTGTCAATATACTCCAGATTTCAGCATTGACATTGTACTATTAATATATATGCAGTTTTGGTTAAATTCGTTACATCATAAATAAAAAAATTCGAGGAAATTCTTAGTGATTTGGCTGAATTTACATTTCTAAAATTAAAATGCGCCAAAACATAAAATAATGTTTTTGCTTAATAAATATGCAAAAATAATATACAGAAATATTGCTACTTACAAATATTTAATTTATTAAATAATGCTTCGCGAATCCAAACAAAGCATGGCTTTTGCTAGCTATTATTATAAATAATAATTAAATAATTATCACTCATTATGTTAGAAAGTGTCGTTTCACCCCTGTACTAAATTTTGAAAAACCATAAGATATAACCTGAAAGGTTAAGAGACAATGACACGACAGAAAGAACACGGTACCCAATATAAAGCACGATACAAAATATAATATCACGATGCCAAAAGATCATGGTACAATTTTATCACCCGATGTAACTGCTAACAAGGATAACTGTCTAAAACGGATTTTTCTTTCTTTCCTTATTTTCCGTCTTAGCAAGTTTTCTTTTATTAAAAATAATTACGGTACAAACAATCAATAATATAAAAGTTTATTTACCCGACTTAATGTTCAAACTTTTTTTTGTAATAGATAACACCATTCCTCATTTAATCCATATCAGTATGTTTGACAATTTACTTACTGCGTAATAAAGCAGAATTATTTATCATAATCTGAAAGTTTTGCAATTTTATTCATGAGATATAACAATAACTGCAACAAAATTATTATTGCTTCATTTTGTTTGAGTTATAAATAGATAAATGCGTAATATGTGTTCATTAATGGCAATCGATGGTAACGCATTTTAGCTGTAATTGAATTTACATAATATGAAAGTTGCAATTTTTGAGTTAATGATATTAATTTTCATTTCATTTGAAATGCATTGATGTCAAAATGCGGAAGTTCGTTAAGTAATAAATGAATACGTTTATCACGCATTAATTCCGTTCAAATAATTTGGTGGATCAGCTTAAAGTAAGTCATAAATGATAAATTTAGTTTAGAAATATGAAGCTAATTGAAAGTTATTGTGAGTAAATTAAATTTAATTTTTCAAAATGTTTTGCACGTTCCTAGACATTTATAATTTAATTAGTAAGAAGAAAACACGAATTCCGCAAATTTTATATTTAAAAATTTTACTGAATTGATTAAATTCAATTCAATTTATGTATAATTAATTTTTCAATTAATTTTCAGCAGTTAGAAAACACCCGAAATTATCGGCTATTAAAAATACGTGAATTCACTGATATTATTGATATTAAATGCGTCACATTGGCACATTTATACACACCCCATCATACACTGAAAATGAAATACATACATTTTAAAATGCATACCACAGTGGAAATGCACACGCACTCGCAGCAATTATTGCTAATAGTAAGTTTTTTAACCCTTTATGTACTGAATTACGAATTCATGAATATTTCACCTTCTAAAGCATTTTTCGTGAATTTTTGAAACTACGTTAGAAGATTTACATAATCAATAAATAAATTTTAGAAGGAATTATGGATTAATCAAATTTGAATTTATAGAGATTTTGTGCACGATTTATAACCCCACTCAAATCTTTTATTTTAAATATTTTTCTTAATATTTTGTAGAATTAGGAGATGTACAAATATAATGTTCTTACAGTAGAAATATAGAAATATTTCCGAATTGAAAAATATCCACCTGCCCTCCTTCACGAACGCGAAGAAAGCTGAAAAGATGCAATGGCAAAAGAAATTATCCTTCTAAAAATATTTTTGTTTTGTGTAACCCATAATACTTTTGGAACAAGAAAAGTAATGCATCTATAACTCATTCTAGATTGTATTACTACTAATCGATGTGTTAAGTGAATTTTATAACACGTTATTTTAATGGTAATTATAAGTACCGCCAGTAGATAAAGGGTTAAATCCCCGAGTGAACAAAGGTCATGAATTTTGGAAATTATGTGGTTAAAAGATCTTTTTCGTTCGTCTATGTAAATAAACGATAACGGCTCCCACTGAATAATTTGTAGAAAACATTTCGTAATGTACAGTCGTGAAAAAAAAAAATAAACACCCCCTACTAACTCAACAAATTATCGTAGAAGAAAGTTACTGGTACCGAACGATTGGAAATAAAGTCTATTTTTAAATGATGCATATAAAATTTGCTTAGGGAACCATCTAAGTATTAAAACGAACCATAAATTTGTTTTTTCCAATAGCAGTACACAATTCTGACAGCATAAATGAACTCTACTCCCTTCAATTAGTCTAAAAACAAGTTTTTATGCAATTCGTACCATACGTTTCCGAGAAATTAATTATTTTAAAACGAGCGTATTTTAAGGGCTGTATCCAAATTGAAAATCGGTACTCGATTGTTAACTGAGAGAGCTACCTTCTTGATCAAGGCACCTTAAGCAGTCAATTAAGCCTGTTAGATTACAGGATAACATAAGAAATTTCAAAATATTTAGTCACTTGTATCATAGCCCTTAACCCTTAAACCATCATTTCGCCGTTTTTAGGGTTCCGTACTTAAAAAGTAAAAACGGGATGTTGCGTTGTCCTTCAGACTGCAGGTTCGGTAAATTCAAATTATTTCATAGTGCTTCGAAGAATAAAAACGTCTTCATAACTTAGTTCTAATATATTGTAAATAAAATTCGTAACTTGAATAAGTAAACACACTCTACAGTTCAAATTAAACTTCTTTCTTAAAAAACAACTATGCACATTTTATTTACAAATATATAGGTATATTAATATTATTATTACTCTCATTTGAGAGTTCCATTATTACCGTCAGAACGGTTCAAAACAAACTTTACATCTACACTGAAAAGAAAAACGGAAAACAATAAAAAGGGGGTTGCCACAATGCCGACTAACAGAAAATGGCAAGCATCGCCAAGTTGGCATTCTCAACATCCTGCCCCGGGCTGAACACTTAGTTCAGCATCTATATTAAACAATTTAATAAACATAAGAATATACTTACATACATGACAAATTTTCAGATACATACTTACATACAGCTACAGATATAAAAGCAAAAATAATAAGAATGCTGCAATCTACGAAAGAAAATAAAACACATGAATTGTATGAAAATTAAACAATAATAAGGGTAAATATGAGTAACAAAACAAATTAAATGTTCGATAATAGTTCTTATTTTTAGTGTAAGAGTTTTAGTGTCTTTTAGTCCACTAAATCCAATTCAAGATTATATAGCAATTGCACAGGTCGTTTAAGATCGCCTTTTGCAGTCTGTAATACACATGATCTAATTTTAGAGTCACGACCAAATATGAGTTCTTTAACACGACCACACTTCCACATATGTTTTGGGAGCTTTTCATCATGAATTATCACTATATCGTTAACTTTGAACTGAGGCGATGAATTTATGTTTTTCACTTGAAAAGCAGATCTAAGTTCTAACAAATATTCGTTTCTCCACCTTTTCCAAAAGTGGTCAGTAATTTGTTGCTTATATTTATATTTTCTCGTCAACAAAATCTTATTGGATTTCTCTTGCGTACAGACTGGTAATCCATAAGAAGGTAAGGACATTAATCGTTTACCAACTAAAAAATGAGATGGCGTTAAAGGTGATGGTTCAGCATTTTCTTCGTAGAGATAACATAAGGGACGTGAATTAATCACTGCTTCAATTTCTGTAAGTATTGTTTCTAGCTCTTCATAACGGAGACAAGTTTTTCCTAGAACCTTTTTTAAAGGTGTTTTAACTGATCTGACCATCCTTTCCCAGAAGCCGCCCCACCAGGAAGCCCTGGGAATTATAAACTTCCATATTATTTTATTCTTTCTCAAGTAATCAAAAATTTCTTGCTTAGAAATTCTTTCCCAAGCATCTTTTAACACCAAATCAGCCTTAGAAAATGTCTTGGCATTGTCACTGTACATTATTTTGCAGAAACCTCTCCTAGAGAAAAATCTTCGTAGTGCTAAGATAAAGGTTTCAGTACTTAGATTGGTGACTAACTCTAGATGAATCGCTCTGGTTACAGCACATGTGAATACGACAATATAAGCCTTCCCAGTGCCTTCAGAAGTTTTATAATAAATCGGACCGGCAAAATCGACACCAGAGGTTTCAAAAACTGGTGTTTTGATGATTCTATCTTTCGGTAAAGGTGCTATTTCCACCTTTCCAGGAATAGCATTAAGTTTTCGACATATCATACACGATCTTAAGACGGATTTTACAAATCTTCTTCCCTTTAATATAAAATACCTTTCACGAAGGTGAGCTAAAGTGACAGCTACACCAAAATGGTACATTCTTTCATGAGCATCCTTAATTAGTAATTTTACAAAATAAGATTTATTAGGAAGTATCCACGGATGTTTTTCCTGCTCTGTAACTTCAGAAAACTGAAGTCTTCCGGATAAAACAAGTAAGTCATTTTCATCGAATTGTGGATTAAGGTTGTACAAAAAAGAATCTTTATTAAGTGGTTTTTTTTTGTTTAAGTGCTTCTATTTCAACTTTAAATGAAGTTTCCTGAGTTTGTTTTATCCAGTATTTTTCTGCTATTTCTATTTCTGAGGTAGTTAAAGGTCCTAAAATTTTAGGGTTTTTCGAATTGGCATTATGAATAAAACGCATTATCCAAGCAGTAATATTATACACGCGATTTAAACTACTGAACTTTGCCATATCAAATACTGGCTTAGGGATAGAGTTTGATTCGTTACACAATAATGTTAAATTTGGTTTTGCTTTCATTTCATTAAAAGCTTCGGGAACCATTTCTATAGCCCTTTTTGAAGGCCACAAATCTTTTGATAGTGATAACCAAGGTGGGCCGCACCACCATACATTATTACCCATTAACTTCGATAAGTTTTCCCCTCGCGTAAGCAGATCTGCAGGGTTTTCTTTTCCGGGACAATAATTCCAGTCCTTTGGATCTGTCAATGACTGAATTTCGGTTACACGATTGGAAATAAAGGGTTTCCAGTTTGTAGTAGAACTCCTAATCCACCAAATAGTTATTTCTGAGTCCGACCATAACTTTATATTTAAATTCGAAATATGTAATTTTTGTTTTAAATATTTCCACATTCTAGCGGCAACTACTGCACTGATCAATTCCAGCCGTGGAATAGTTAACTTCTTGAGGGGGGCTATTCTACATTTACTCCAAACAAAACTTGTTTGAATTTCGCCAGTTAATGAAATGGAACGCAAATAAGCAACTGCTCCATACCCTTTGGGACTAGCATCACAGAATATGTGAATTTGTGAATTTTCAGAAATGTTTATCATATTAGGAAAATATTTTCGGGTTATTTCAAATGTGCGTAAATGTACAACTTCTGAACACCAAGTGTTCCACTCGCATTTCAAATCTTCAGGTAATTTATTGTCCCACTCTAAACCTCTTTGCCATGTTTCTTGCAACAAGGCTTTAATACGTATTACAAATGGATTCACAAATCCTAATGGATCATAAATTTTCAGTAACATTTTAAGAACTGTTCGCTTCGTGGGATCATCGATGTAATATTCTTCAAAGGGCTGCGCATCTAACATCAAAATATCAGATTCAGTATTCCATATCAGTCCAAGCACTTTTAAGATACTACCTGTGTTTTCCTCACTTATACCTGAGTTACCAGATTCCCACATTTCCCTAAGTTTAATAGAATTTGTTTTTAATTTCCTCAAATTCATCCCAGCTTCTTTAAGAATTTCAGAAGCTGTAACTGATAAATAATAAGCTTCGTTATCTAAATCCGATCCGGAAATTAAATCATCGACATAGAGGGAATTATCTAACATATATACAACATTTGGATGTTGATCTCGATATTTCTTTATATGATGTTTAATTGTGGCAGCCAAAATAAATGGTGAGCATGTAACGCCAAATGGTACACGTCTAAATCTTAAAATTTTGAAAAAGTTGTTTGCGTCATTATCGAACCAAAGAAATTTAAGGTAATCTCGGTCTTCTTCAGCTACAGAAATTTGAAGAAAGGCCTTTTCAATATCTGCACAAAACGCAGTATTGAATTTTCTGAAATTAATAATAATTTCTAATAAATCGGGGTTCAAATTTGGGCCACCGTACAAACAATCATTTAATGATTTGCTATTTTCTTTTGAGGAAGCATCAAATACCATTCTAACTTTAGTTGTGGGTTTATCATCTCGCAAGACAGGTCGGTGGGGCATAAAATAACCGCTATCTACAGTTTTATTAGAACATGCTTCCACTATGTTATTTAATTCCTGTTCAATCACAATTTCTTTATATTTCTGCAATAATTCCTTATCTTTAAGCAATTTTCGATTTAAGTTAATAAATCGGTTTCTAGCATTGTTATAATTACTTCCTAAATCTCTTCTATCATCTTTCCATAACAATTTAGCTTCGTATCGGTGCTCAAGAAAATGCAAATTGTTTTCGAATTTTTCGATTATCTCTTTATCTAATTCAGAAATATTTTCTTCAGTGTTCATCCCTAAAGTTTCTAACTCCCACAATGTTTTCAAATCATTTTGAATAGGTTTCATAACCTGAGTGGACAAGACCCCAGCTTGCTTACTCTCACTATTTTTATTTACGTCAATTGTCCCGCAGAGGGAATGCCCAAACAAATTTTCACAGACGAACAATGATTTATTTATGGGATATGTTTTGTCATTAATTTGATATAAATAATCAGCTCCTATTAATATATCAACATCACTATTTTCCAAATGTTCCCACCTGTCAAGACGAAATTTGGAAAGTTTTCTTTTAATTTTGATTGGAAGAGGAGGAATTTGTATCAAAGAATTAGTTATTAACGGTGTGACTAATGCTTCAATTATTATACTACGTTTTCTGTTCGTCAAGTGAATTAGCTTTAGCTTAACGACATCATAACATCGTTCTTCAGATTTTCTCGAACCGAAAGTATAGACAATTAATTTTTCCTTTCTAATGACCTCAGGTTTTAATTTTGAAACTAAATTTTCTGTAATAAAAGTTCGATGACTAGCAGAGTCAAATAAACAAAGAGCAGTTTCTGAATTTTCACCCGCTTCCACTTTTACATGAATTGTTTGCAATATTACTTCTCTACTGATATTATTTATATTGCCTTTGCAATGAGATACGGAGGAAATAATACTATCTGAATTTTTTGATTCTTCTGTTTTTTTATTAGAATTACAAAGTATAGTATGATGATATGTTTTACCACACACTTTGCAATTTTCATTCGAAATTTTACAAAAATTCGCGATGTGAAATTTACGGAAGCATTTAAAGCACCTTCCTTCCCTTTTTAATTTTTCTCGCATTTCCGGAATGGTGAAAGACTTGCACTTTTCAGTATCGTGATCAGTTTGATTACAAAATATGCAGTTATTTTTAATATTTGTGGTTAAGGCAGAAGCTGATGGAATGAATTTTTTATAATTTTTCTTATAATTTTCCTGCTTCTCAGGGATTTTTTCAAAATGGTTTAATTGGACAGTGGTCTCGCGAGATTCAATTTCATCTTTAATGAAATTTATCAGCTCATTACCATCCCAGTCAGTGTTTTTAATTCGTTTTCTATTAAATTCTAGTGCAATATCTGATGGAATAAGTTTCAGAAGAATCGGACATAACAAGTGCCCATATGAACCTGAGGCAACACCTAAAGAATTAAGATTTCTTATTTGAATTTCGCATTCATCATACAAATCTCTAAAAGCCTTAATGTTACTAGAATTTCGTACTGGTTTCAAATTTAGCAGTTTAGTCATGTGACTATTTATTGCCAGGTCATTACGACCAAAACGATTTTTCAATAATTCTATAGCATGAGCATAATTTTCCTTAGTCAGCGAAAAGCCTGCTATAGTATTTGCAGCACTTCCGCCCAAAAGTGACTTTAAGTAGGAAAATTTATCAATCGAAGTTAAATGTTCATTATTGTCAATCGCATTCGAAAACTGACTCCAAAATTCGAGCCATAAACACGAATCACCATAATATTTAGATATATTAAGTTTAGGAAGTTTAATCAAATTTTGATTCAGAATTTTCTGACTTTTTAGTAGAGAACTATTGTTGCTACTACTATCACTTTCAATGTCTGAAGAATCTTGTTTAGTTTCAGGAGTAACTGTGTTATTTAAAAATTTGGAAATTTTATATTTCCATTCAATAATATTCTCATTATAAGATTCCGATTTCTCGATTTCTTTTTCAAATTCAGTACTTGGAACCAGTGGTTCAATTTCAGAATTTAATGATTTTAAAGTTTTCATTTTGTCATTCAATTGCTGTTTAAAAAGATCCAGCTGTGATTTTCTATTCTCAAGCTCTAATTCTTGTGTATTATCTAATAAATCCCTTATTTTATCAAATATTTTCGTAGTTTGACTACGAATCGTAGCTCTTTTTTTTTCAAAGTTTCGCAATCCATCATAAAATAAAGAATTCAATTTATTCGATACAGTTCAGTTAATAAATGTATTCATAATTCTATTTATTCAATATAATTTAATTTGGGGTACTTACCTCAATCGATGATGAAATCCAGACATCCTGGAGCTTTGACGCCAGAAAAATGTTGCGTTGTCCTTCAGACTGCAGGTTCGGTAAATTCAAATTATTTCATAGTGCTTCGAAGAATAAAAACGTCTTCATAACTTAGTTCTAATATATTGTAAATAAAATTCGTAACTTGAATAAGTAAACACACTCTACAGTTCAAATTAAACTTCTTTCTTAAAATACAACTATGTACATTTTATTTACAAATATATAGGTATATTAATATTATTATTACTCTCGTTTGAGAGTTCCATTATTACCGTCAGACCGGTTCAAAACAAACTTTACATCTACACTGAAAAGAAAAACGGAAAACAATAAAAAGGGGGTTGCCACAATGCCGACTAACAGAAAATGGCAAGCATCGCCAAGTTGGCATTCTCAACACGGGACCATTATAAGATCACTCCTGTGTCTGTCCGTCTGTCTGTCACAGCCATTTTACTCGTAAACTATGGAACGTGGAAAGTTCAAATTTGGGGAAGTAATAAAGACCATTGACCCACATATTTTCAGATTAATAAACATTCATAAATATATTTAGTAAAAAAGTAGAGGGGCTAATTATGCTGCTTGAAAAAAAAATCTTTTCTTTGTATATCATGTGGGGTATCCTTCGAAAGCTTTTATAACGCTAAACTCAAAAATACATTCTTTTTAATTTTCGGTATTATATTTTCAAAGATATTGTTGAAAATGTAGCGCAAAAATATGTCCCCCCCCCCATCTAATTCCGAATCTACTGAAACTAAAATTATAAAAAAATTAGAGGTAGTAGGCGTTAATATAAACCTTGTCGGAAAATTATAGCGATTACCCTAGGTCACAGTTTTTGAGTAATTAGCATTTTTCTGTTATACACAAATTTCGATTTACGGGAATTCAGAAAAATTGTTGAGCATCGCTGAATATACCTATCGTTGCAGAAGAGTAAAAGCATTGTTGATAATGATTTTTGAAAAAAATCATCGGTAATTAGACGAGATATTAACCCTTAAAGGTACGGTCAGTTTGACATACACAAGGACAGGGGCAATGATATATGTGTGTAATGTAATGTCCAGTAACAGTATAAAAGCAATAAACGTCAAATTGTTAAAAACATACTAATTTAAGGGGTCTCGGGACACTAAAAAGTGGAAAAATTGAATAAAAGACCATTTTCAACATTTAATGTCTTAAAATGTATATGATTTTAAAACACAATTTTAATTGGAATAAAAGATATAAGTATGTTCTTTCGTTTCATGTATTTAAAATATTGCAAGATACAGAATTAATATCTGTAGGGGGCTCGAAACTGTTAGACATTTGTCGAACAAAAAATTGGCATAACAGTTTACTCGCAGGATTACAAAATAAATATTGCAACTACAATAAAAATTTTGGTGCTTACTTATACGTCAGATTGTAATAATTTCCCTGAACTTAAATAAATGTGTATTTAAAGCATTTTTATACTTTTAATGTAATGTTATATTTAGCTAATACAAAATTTTGAAAATTTCAACAGTAAAATCACCTGATAAATATTTTTTTGAACAATAAAAAGGAAATTTTAGGTTCGGTTTATACAGACTAACATGAAATGTATCTTTTGAAAATTTCATGAAAAAATATTCAGAAGTTTTTGAGGTATCCTGCGCGTTATGCCCCAAACACGCCATTTGGAAAATAATGGCTTTAAAGTTTCGGAAATGCCGCTTCAGCTATTGAGCGGGTATAATTCTAAAAGCCAAAACTTCTGTTTTAATGGGAATTTCAAGGAAACAATTATATCAAAATATTCAGAAAAGATAGGAGTTTAACATCTAAAAAAATTAAAATTTCTTAAATTTTGAAGCTTTAAGAGTCCTGTGACCACTTAATCCTTTCCGGCACGGAGTAATTTTATTTATAAACTTATGAAATAATGAACTGACACCAAAATTTATAAACGAATTTATTAGAAAATGCGAATTTGTTATTATCACGAACATAATAAAAGGAAAAGTTTAATTAAATATTCTTGGTGCCGTTTGTCTGTTTTGGAATTAAAATTATGTGTCCGTTTTTTAAAGGCATCGCCCACGAAAGATTTAATTAGAATGAATCGCATAAATACTGTGGGATTCGCGATAGTTTGCATTGATTGAATCTCTCAATACGCCTCGAGTGACTTTAAAATTTAATTAAACACCTATCTGGAAAAACGCGGAACTGACCAAGGCGGCGTTGCAAATTTGAGACCTCAATTCGAAGCGCGCTTAGCTCAATGCCAAATTTAAACTTTGAACAAAGGTTTTGTTTTAGCTACACTGTAGAAATAAAGGTTATTACTACGCTGAATTTGGTTTCATGAAATGCCAAACGAAGTTTAATTATACACTGCTTTTATTGTCAGTACCGAATTAAGTTCGTCATAAACAGATTAGGATAATATTAAAAAACGATTTATACTAATAGCTATATTTGATATTATTTAGGTTCCATATCTCTTTGAACTTTCATGGTATACCCATTTACACTTTTCTAATATATACAGTTACTAGCCGCCTTCGCCCGCTACGCTGGGCTGTTTTTCTAAACAAACCTTGGATCAAACGAAATATATCTGTGAATTCGATCATGCGAGTTGATCCTCTACTATAGGATTTCGTAAAGTACGATAGAACATTATATAATATACTAAAACCCTTCCTCTGAAAATTTATCAATGCAATTCTCATCAGAATCCGTCCAACAGAGCCTATTAGAAAGGCTAATCTTTCATAATTGGGTTCACCTGATTCTAGAACTTTCAGCCAAAATAGTATAAACAAACAACCTAGAACGATATGTTTTTTTCTACTAAAACATATCCTGAAAAATTAACTAACCGAGCAAGTTCAACCGAATTCCACTTAGCAGCATCTTTTAAACTATCAAATGTACCACAGCCTTTCCTAAAAATTATCTATTTAACAGAGACCGGGAGGGGGCAGCACAGGCAATCACCTCATCGAGTTCACAGCTGAAATTCCAGAAATAGTTAAAACTCGATCCGCATATTTAAACGCAATTGGTCTGCCAATCTGGGTGGAAAACACCTGAAAACCTGATTTTAGAGGATGACTTGTAGGTTTGCTATTTGATTTCCTGCTCCCAGTCCTCCATGTTTTCATTCCTTTGGGTGCAGGAAAACACATTGTTAAACCCATGAGTCAACCGCTAAAATCGGGTTTTCAGGTGTTTTCCTCTAAGATATGAATTGGCAGGCAGACCAATTGCGTTTAATATTCGAATCGAATTGTAACTAATTCTGGAATTCCAGCCGTGAACTCTATGAGGTAATTGTCTGTTCTGTTGCCTAGTACAAAAGTAGTTGTATTAGTACAAAATGAAATGAAACATTTGAAAAAAAAATATTTTGTTGATACAAAAATGCGCATTTAAAATTTATAACATTTGAAAATTAGACTTTCACCAACTATTTTTTTTTTAAATCAATACAAATCTAGGTACTACTTAGTTATCCCGTCGACCAATTTCGCTAAATTATATAAATCGTCACACCACACGCCAAATTATACAAATTGATGTGTACAAATAAAAATGTTATTGACATTGACATTTTTATTTTCGAAAAATAACAATTTAAGATGTTTTGCTAGAATTAAATACTAATAAAAAAAATATTCACGTTCAATAAATAGCAAACCTTAATGTTTAGCACAGTTTGCAATAAAAATCCTTTGCACGATTAGGGTTGAAATAAATGGCGCTATAGCATACATTTTGGCATGGTTTTGGTAACGCGAAAAACTACCAATTTTTTAAAAATTTAGTTTTGAGGCGTTTGTAATTTTTTACCTAACTGATATAGCTGTTTTAATTATTCAACCAAAAGAATTGATTAACAAAATTGCTCAATTTAAATTTTTCCGCTATTTTAAATTTTAAATTTTTGCTATAGTAACGGACATATTTTTAGAAATTATCACTTGAAAAATTGAAGTTTCGGCGCCTAAGACATCGCCAAATTAGAAAAATATGAAATATCTCGAGAACTATTGGATTTAAAAAAATTAGTACCATTCGATTCAGCATGCAAAAATACACCAAAATATGTTATCAGTTGAAAAATAGCTATAAAATCAGATTTTTAAGGAATTTTTTAAAAGTTCGTTCGATTTTTTACCCCCCTTGGGGGTGGAATTTTAGAAAATTTTTTCTTAGCGGCACTATGTCGTAAGAAGAATTTTTACCCCAAATTTCAAGTATTTAGGTTCAGTAGTTTGGGTTGTGCGTAAATTAATTCAAAATTCAGATTTTCTTTTATATATATAGATACCCAACCCTACGTAGTATAGTTTTTTTACAAAGTCTTAGTATTCTTTTAGCAACTTTTTTTTTTTTTTTTTTTTTTTTTTTTTTTGTATAATACAATTACAAATTCATATATTTATTCTACGGAACCCTCTGTGCCCGAGTAATGCTCGCACTTGACCGTTTATTTAAACATAATTTGAAAACTAATTGGAAGAAAAACGTGAAATTTTGGATTTCCATAAAACAGGACTTAATAAATCTGAATCCTTCAAAAAAATTGTAGGTTGCAATTCATATTTTTTTTTTAAATTTCATAATTCATAATTCATATCAGAAAATTCTAAAAATTGCAAATAATTCAACGTATTTATGTTGGGTATATTAGTATTATTGCTACACAAAAAATTAAAACAGTAGAATCATAATTTCAGAAGTTATAAATAAAAATATGAAAATGTTATTTAACATTAGAAGCACTAAATTTTGAATGTTTATAATTCAAAAACTTATCATTCAAATTACTTTAAATTTGGTGTATAGGCATAGTTTGAACCAAAGATTTGAAATATCTCATTAAAATTGGGTATTGCTATTGAAAAAAAATGAAGTTTGAATTCGTTTTAATATGTAGATGGCCCGCTAAGCAAATTTTTCATACATCATTTATAAGTAGACTTTATTTCCAATCGTTTGGTACCAGTAACTTTTGTCTAGCCCAAGATCTGCCATTGTCCACCCGAAGATCATATTTTTAATATTTTGAAAATCTAGAAATATTAATTAGAAATCAAACTGGAGAAAATTATTGATAGAATGTAAAAATGTATGATTTATGAAAATACATACATTGTCTCACTTTCCGATACCCCATTTTGCTGCTTCCGTGCTTTTATAAATAACTCTTTTAAAACCATTTATACATTAATCTGTAGCGTATTTGCGTAGCTTAAAGATGAAAATTTTTTTTTTCAAGAGAATGAAAATCGTCGCCATTCGTTAAATAATAATAATTTTTATCTCACTGTGTACGACCCTCCGCTGTTTCGCTCAGACTTTGATAGTGAGCATTAATCTAAATAAAAATGTAATGACTTTCATATTAATAATAATAATAATAATAATAATAATAATAAAGGACGTTAGAATCATCTATAATGTGTTTAAAAAAATGCAGACTGGTATTTTGTTCATAAATTTTTCATTAAATTTTATTTTGAAGAAAATGTAATTTTTTTTCAGAAAAATGTTAGTAACTGAATTTATTTTTTTTTTTCATATGAAAAGTGTATAATGGAAAATAACGATTTTTTTATATTTTAAATATCGCATTCTTACTTGCTTTTTCAATTAAAGTTTGAATTCGGTGAATTACCTTTATAGATTTTCTGTTAAACTATTCATTATTAATACTTTTTTTTAAAAGTCATTTGCATACGCTTGCATTTCAGGCTTCATTTTCATACTACTGTTCTGTAATTTTGTAATTTGGTTTATAATGTAATATACATATATAGTATACTCAAAATTAAGTTTGTAATTCTTACAAGAGTAATTATGAAAAATTTCAACTACTTTTAATTATTACTTAGTTGTAATAAATAAAATAAATTATATAGGTGTATGTGCAAAGGTAGTATGGGAAAATTTTATAACTATAGAAAAAATGGAAAATAAAGGATCTCTCTAGTCTAAAAAAAAAGTAACTAACGCTGTCATCACCGCTGTAAATGATTTTTTTTTTTTTTTGTGACCGAGGGTTTTTCTTTGTTAATATTAAGAAAACTACTGCATACAAAAATAGGAAAATGGGACGTATTATAGGGAAATGTTTGTTAAACATGCTGATGCAGACAATTTTTAAATCGAGTAATTATTTTAAGAGATATTTAATATTAAAGTGGGTCAAAATCGCACCATTAAAACAGTTTTATAGGAATAAAAATTATACATAGGAATTTAATCGTTTTCTCTAAATGTAATACATTAGAAGATCCCGGTGTGCAGACTGCATTTCTTTTCCTTTTTGTGACTAATTTTTGGGGTGTTTATTTCCATTTTAAATTCAAATTTTCAGCATTTCGAGAGATTTTACGTATTTTAGAAAAAGGTTATTTTAAATTGCTGCCAATTGTAAAAACAGCGCAAAGAATAATTTTTCCTTCAAACTAAAATTTATTTACACGTGACTATTATAAACAGAAAAAAAACTTAAAAATTAGGATTAAATGATTACGTATTAAAAGCAACAAAATATTGAAAATTACCTCTTAAAAATTACATTTACACAAATGTTAAAAGAGAAAGAAAATTTTAAAATTTAAACTACATTAAAAGCCATAAATGGAGGAAATTGTGCCATATTTAAAATGTCATAGCAATAATATTGCCAAATAGTTTTAGTTTAAAAATATATTTACATGGCACATTTATTTGACATTTCTATGTGATCTTTTGAACTATAGCTGCAAATTCTAAGGCTGCGCAAATAAAAATATTTCTTTTCCAGCAACAAAAGTATTTTCGGGTGAATATTTAAAAGAGAAAGAAAACATTGAAATAATAAATTTAACACACTTTAAAAGCAGTAAATAGACGAAATTTTGTCATATTTAAAAAGACCAAATAATGATATTGCAAAAGATTAAATTTAAAAACATATTTACACGAGTCATTTATTTCATATTTCGAGATGATCTTTTTAACTATTGTTGTGAGATCTAAGACGACGCAAATAATATTTCCTTTAGAGGTCTACACGGGCCCGGACTTGGCCCGAGGCCCGTACCCGGCCCGCGGTCCGGGCCGGCAGAATTAGGACAATTTTTTCAACGGTCCGGGCCGGGCTGACAGACAAAATGAACGGGCCGGGCCGGCAAAAAAATTGAACGGGCCTGCAGGGTCGGGCCGATAAAAAAAATTAATCGGGCCTATCGGCCCGATATAAGAATTCAAGCGAAGCAGATAAAATACGAGCCATTTTCAATGAATGATTTTCTTGAGAAGTATAAATGTGCGTCACGAGCCGATGCGAGTTTAACAACATCAATATAGATATGTAACGTGTCCATCGTAGAGATCGACATCGTACAAGATGTCTGATTACGGGTTTAATTTTTTTTTCAGCAGACTCCTGCCGATACGGAACTGGTCTTAATCGATCTCAGGATGTGTAGGACAGGCATTATGTTTTGTAAAAGTATTAATAGTGATAATGAACTTCTGTTAACAGTATCTTTGGAAATATACCTTAAGGGGTTCTCATATTCACTGCTCAACAATGCGAAACTTTCAAACACATTTTCGGACTTATTTTTAACAATAAAGGCATAAAATTCACAGGCCTGACTATTGAAGGCATTTGGAAACGAATAGCTTTCTCCATATTTCATAAATTACTTACAGAGATAACAGAGATTCTTGTCACGTGACTACGTTTTTCTCCTTTCATGTGCTATCGCTTCCGGAAATTCGATTCATAACGCTAACTTTAGCAGTATTTTCAGAGAAAGATACATTTCTTTTATCTATGAAAAAGACGGCATTTACATAGTTTCTGAATAAGAATACCTGCCAATCTTACACGTTTCCGAAAAGAAATGAATTCTCAAATGTGTCGAAATGTAACTTCTTTCGATTTGAGAAAAGCCTTAAAAATGAGAGAAATATTTTCGCAAATCTACTTTTTATCATACAGCTTCAAAAGGTATGTTTTTAATCCTTTATTCTGAACTACATTAGCTTTTTAATGAATCCTTATTGGAATTTCGAAATGTCTGTAGAGAAGATGACTAAAACACTGTGTAATCGTAAATGTTTACTATTGTGTGTTTTCTGCTTTGCGAACACATAGTAATCTAAAATATATTGTAAAATTTTCCCATAAATATGTACGTAGTATTCATTAAAAGAATCTTAATTGCATGTCGAGAAAAAACGGATTTTTTTGTAGAAATTGAATCGGGTCGGGCCGGGCCGGTCCTGTTTTCACTAATTTTTGTACGGGGCGGGCCGGGCCGTGCCAAGAACTGTAAAAATGCAAACGTGCCTGGCCGGGTACGGGCCCGGAAATTCCGGAACGTGCAGACCTCTAATTTCCTTTCTAACAGCAAAAGTATTTTTACGTGAATATTAAAAAGAGAAAGAAAACTCTGGTGAAAATTACGTCTGATTTAAATTGATACATTTAAAATGTCTTATTAAAAAATAATTAATTCGTTGTTAAAAGATACCGCGTGACAAAGACTGTTTACTTAATTCATTTTATATTAGCTTATTTTCAAATGTTTAACTGATCTTATTTAATCAAAGACGAAAACATCCATTGGAACTCTTAACAGCAGCTGATTTGTACTTAAAATTCCCCAATGAAAGGGAAATGAATGCACATTATCTCATTCCTGCTGATAACTTGGGTTCTTCTGAAATAATTTTAATTCAACTTGCACTATTAGTTTTTCAGTTAAGGTTTTCATGCGTAACATTGTTATACGGTGACTAGCCATAGAATTATTGGGGAAAATTCCATAATCATGTGGAACCCGATTATGAAAGATTAGTCTTTTTTAAAATTCTGAATGGATTTCATTGGAACTTTTATTGTTTGTTAGATAATTTTACACGGATGTTTTTAAAATATTGCATGTAGTTTTACGTCGCTTTGCTGTAAAATTATAGAAGAAAGTTCAGTAGTCAGGTGAGTCCGATTATAAAAGATTAGCCTTTTTTAAAAGTTCTACTTGACAGATTTTGATGAAATTTGCACTATTAAATTGCACCCAACTTTCTGGAATAGTTTTGGTATATAACATTGTTGTACATGCTTTTTTATAGAATTAACTGAAATGTTCTATAATAAGACGAAATCAATTCTGAATGATTAGCCTTTTAAAAAAGTTAGATATTTTTTGTGAATAGTTTTAGTACATTGCATATCCGTCTATCATTCTTAGGCCAAATCCTGCTGTAAATGATTAACTAAAAAAATACGCACAAAACAGTCAAAATTCTGTCTTACACATTAGAAAATATAATAGCGCAGTGATGATCGTATCGTTTTCAGCTATACGGAAGGATATTTGAGATAAAGATACATATTGCTTTAAAATGGAAGATCAAATTAACCCGTATATTTCCTTTAATTAAAGAATTGTTCGTAGAATTTGTCCGCAGCGGGAGAAATGTGCTACTCAGATAAATAAGTGATCGCTAAAACGAAAATACCAAAAATACTTTTCCCTGTAGTTGTTGAGAAATCTAACAAATATACTAAGGTTTAAAAATATATTCGTGTTGCAAATTAAAAAGGATTTTTACTTATGTACTATTAACGGGCAGTATATCAGGCATCTTTAACACATGTATATAAAGATTCATTGCCGATAATTTTTAAATGGAAACTCATACTTCCATTTATAAAACCCAAATCCGAAGCCGTGTTCAATCGTAATGTCAGTCATGAAATTTTGTTTAAAAAAGAAAAAAGCTTACCCTAAAAAATAGTAGCTATAATTTCTATTTAATATAAATCGTAGAAAAATCGTATTTTATATAACCGTATTCGATATAAATCGTAGAATGTTATCCCTGCATTTCCGGTATTAAAACATTTGTCTAAATGATATAATTAAAGATACAGCATTACAAAGAAATAGGAAATAAATTGTAGCAGCCAGTTTTTAGAATCAGTTTGAAATTACATTGACGGAATTGACGTCATATCTAGCAAACGATTTATTATTATTTTTTTTTTCCTTGTTGATTTCTTGATATTGAATCGACTTCATTAAAATAGATTTTTTAATTTCAGAAACATTCAACTAATGTACTACGTCATTTTAAAACATGCTTAATTAAAGTTTTTACATAAATATATGAAAAATGTTCATTTTCTTCTTTGAATGACGTCAATTTCAAAAACAGCAAAAATATAGTGAGACAATCCGAATTTTTATTGGCTTATAAAACAAAGTACTCGAATTACCAATTTTTTTAAAATTAATTATTGAGCAGTTTTTTAGATGTGTGGCAACACGAAAGAAACCATTGAATTTGAAAATTTAAAAAGAGATATTTCTATAATGTTAAATTATCAAAGGTGGTAGATAAAAGGGATAAATATTGGTCTGATGATTTTTTAAAGTAGACAGTGATCTTTTCCTCGGTCTAAAACGTATGTACAGTCGTGGAAAAAAAAGTAAACACCCCCTACTAACTCGTCAACAAATTATCGTATAAGAAAATAACCGGTACCGAACGACAGGAAATAAAGTCTTTTAAATGATGTATATAAAATTTGCTTAGGGGGCCATCTACATATTAAAACGAAATATAACTTTGTTTTTTTCAATAGCAGTACACAATTCTGACAGCATAAATGAGCTCTACACCCTTCAATCAGTCTAAAAACAAATGTTTATGCAATTCGTACCATAAGTTTCCGAGAAATTAATTATTTTAAAACGAGCGTAATTTAAGGGCTGTATCCAAATTGAAGTTCGGTACTCGATTGTTAACGGAGAGAGCTCCCTTCTTGATCAAGGCACCTTAAGCAGTCAATTAAGCCTGTTAGATTACAGGATAGCATAAGGAATTTCAAAATATTTAGTAACTTCTATCATAGACGGCCCCTTAAACCACCATTTTGCCGTTTTTTAAGCATAATTTGAAACTACTTGGAAGAAAAATGTGAAATTTTGGATTTCCATAAAGCAGGACTTAATAAATCTGAATCCATAAAAAAAAAAAAAAAATTGTAGGTTAAAATTCATATTTTTTTTAATATTAATTTCATAATTCATATTTCATATTAGAAAATTAAAAAAATTGCATATTCAACGTATTTATGTTTGAGTACATTAGTATTATTGCTACACAAAAAATTAGAACATTAGGATCATAATTTCAGAAGTTATAAATAAAAATATGAAAATGTAATTTAACATTAGAAGCGCTAAATTTTGAAAGTTTATAATTCAAAAACTTATCATTCAAATGACTTGAAATTCGGTGTCTAGGCATAGTTTGAACCAAAGATTTGAAATAACTCGTTAAAATTGGGTATTGCTATTGAAAAAAATGAAGTTTGGATTTGTTTTAACCCTCTAGTTCATACTGTTGCCGATTGGCAACATTAAAATTTCCCTCCTTATTATTTATTTACCGTTGTCTCTTGACAACTTTATGCTTTACGTATTCATGTTGGCCCTATATTTAGATTTAGTTCATAAAAAGTATCATAGTTGGCAATAGTTGTTTATAAATTACAAATAAAAAGTAACTTTTGATACTTTCCATTTTTACTATGAAGGGGGGGGGGATGCTGGACAGATAATTACACCTGTTTATTTTCTATTTACTTTACATCCAAAATTGTTAATCGGTCCAAATCATCCAAGCAACCTCATAGTAAATTGGTATATAATTTTATATACCTTAGATAAATTCATATAACATAAGTGATCGTAATTACGTAATTCTAGTAGAAGAGCAACGCGAATAATTAATAAAATTAAATTATAATCCGCGTCAAAATGTAATTATTAAATTTAATTAATTACGAATAAGATTAAGAGTTTGCGTTGTCAATTATTTAGACGAACTCTTCCACTTATGAATTAAACTAAAATTTAAGCTGTAAAAATAAATTGACACACCTTAAACATTATCAATTAAATAATTACATTATCTTTTTAAAACTTGATTAAATATTTTATTTACATTGAACACAACTATATACAGAAATACATAATATTAATTCAAAAAAAAGAAAGCAACACTTTTGTTTGCTTCTCATTATTTTATGTATATTTAATCTTTAAAAAAAAAAGACAATATTTTCATTTACTCTTATTATTATATATTTTTCTTTTTGCTAAAAGAATAATTCTCTTTCATTTTTAAATTACCTTAAATATATTTAATTATTGGTTTTGTTGGATCTCAGATTGCTCTCTACCATAAAATATCAGAAAAGGATATTTATAATTTTTCATATGATTTTAAGTGGTAAAAGAAAAAGTTTAAGGTAGTACCTTTTTTCATATACGGGATGGTGGCCTTTATTCATCAAATTCAGAGTTGTCGCGTTGCTAAGGATCATATCCATATGTCATCAGGAATCCACTTCTTATCAGAGCGGCGATATCGGGATGGCAGGATGCATAGCTACGGACCTCAATAGAACAATCCACTTTATTTTAACATCAGGAAGACATCCTCAATTAGGCTTGATTAGGCTCACTCCGATATGTCCATCTCGCCTGGGCATTACTAGGGCTTTCTGCATTCATTGCACGGGCTTTCAGGATTTCATTGCACGGGCTTTCAGGATTTCATTGCACGGGCTTTCAGGAGAGCTCCTGCGTCCTCGACATCTTTTTTCAGACTGTCTTTTCCAAACCCTATTCTTCTGGCACACCAACTCTTGCAGTGGGTGGAACTATTTGTCTAGTCCACTCTTATTGGATGCGAGAAGATTTTGCATTATCCTACGATAGGCCTATTAGCTAACAGTCTGCAAATGGCCCCTTACATATACTTTAATATTATTATCTGCCTTAAAGTTTGGGTGGTCTGAAAAGCCATAAATTTATCCCAACACTTTTATTAAGGCCATAAATTTATTCCAACATTTTTATTATTTTACGATTTCTAATTATACACCACTTTCCATTGGCTTGTCATAAAACGACACCATGGCGTCTGGCTATTGTTGTTATCTGAGATCCGAACTCTATTCAACATTATACATTCATTTTACAATACAACAATTTTAAAAAAATATATATATTTAATATTTAAAATCAACTTAATAATTTTTGTATGAACTTACACTCCTATTTTACTTAAATATATAAACATTATAATTTTACACTCATAATTATATTTTATAAAAAAAATATTTATACAAACAGAAATAACAAATTACGCAATTTTACTTCGATTTAACCAACATGGTGCGGGAACATATCATTGTTATATGTTGCCCAGCAGTTAGCCATAGTTGGATTTCTAACTCATATAAAAAATATTTAACATGCAAAATTTCATTTGAAAAAAATATTTCTGAAAATAATATACTTTTAAAAGTTATTTTAAATAATTTTCAGTTATGTTTATTTGAACAAAAATTGCATGCACATGAATATACATTTGTTGCCATTTGGCAACACCATGAATTGAGTTCCGCTTTTGTAAACATTTGAGCATTGTTTGTTTCACAACTGGTTCGTGTGATATTTAATTTTTTTTTCACTTTTATCATCATATGTCACCCTAACTCGATAAACGACTCTTATTAAATACAAAATCTTCTCCGTTTACTGTAAAGCCAGGGCCTGACTAATGCAGGGACATGCGGGCAGCTGCCCCGTGACTCCCGATTTCAGGGGTCCCCCCCCCCCCTAATGGCAGATATAATTTTTTTGTTAAACGGGAGCGAAATGATAAAAAATGGCCAAAATACATTTTCTTTTTTATTTAAAGGAGCTCTATTCTCCTTCCTTTGTGCTTCCGTATACATGCCCTCCTGAAGGTACCAGTTACATCATCAAAAAAAGCCAATGATTAAAATTTTATAGTAACAACTTAGTAGTCCATTGTTTTCAGCTTTATAAAACTTCTAAAGATGTGTGGAAGGATAAAACTGATCACTGGCCACAACACTTAGACAGAAAACAACGGTGTAAAATTCTGGGCTGTATAGGTTACACTGGAGTAAAATGAATTAAGTGTTTGGTACCTCTACGTTTAAACAAAAGCAATAAATGCTCTATTGATTACCATTCATAACTTTGATAAATATTATTGATATAAAATTCTATGGTATTCTGCAACATTGCCCGTATATTTATAGAGTACATTTTATTAGCCTATGATTTTTTCCTTGTATTTTGCATGTGATATTATACTTTATAAGCCCATTTTGTTTTTTTTAAATTTAAATGATTTCAATTGGTTTAAAATACAGTCTAAATATGGTTGCTTTTCCGCATTTTATTATGTTTTTATTTAATTATATTTTTTACAATACTTCTATTGTGTTCTGTATAAGGACAGCATATCTTCTTATTCATTTCTAAATTAAAAATGATTCTATTGTAGCATCTAACTTCATATGTTCATTTAATATCTTAGAACTATAATTAGTACCATTATTATTTTGTTGATAGATAACAATTGATGTATAATATTATTACATGCCGTCTCTATTTAGAATTTTGGGTAATATTGTTATATGACTTGCAAGTTAAATTTTGATTTAAAATTATTATATATATATATATATATATATATATATACACACACATACACGTATATGGATACACCACACATATAATTTTATTTTTATAAGTGTATGTAAAGTATTGTATGCATTTAAAATCTTATAATTTACAAAAAAATTGCAATAAAACAGCACAGTGTTGCTACTTGGAAAAGCTCAAAAAAAAAAAAAAAAAAAAAAAAATTGTGGTTAATGCATGGTGTTGCCATTTGGCAACAATTAAAAAAATTCAAAATACTAAAAAAATATAAGAGTGAAATTTTTTTCAATATTTTTCCTGTCATTTATGGCTGTCAAGGAAGCAAATATATTTTTTTAAAGAAAAAATAAAAAATCATGCATTAGAGGATAACATATGTAGATAGCCCCCTAAGCAAATTTTATATACGTCATTTAAAAGTAGCCTTTATTTCCAATCGTTTGGCACCAGTAACTTTCGTCTACGATAATTTGTTAAGTTATTTTTTTCCACGACTGCACATGAAATTTCGTGTAAATCGGTCAAAAATTGAAGATTTGTATAAAGGACGCAGAGTAACAGTAAGTCTGTGTAACACACACAGAACAGCTTTTATATATACAGATTATAATATACTGACGAAACTTTAAAAAAAAAGTATTTTTGTTTTCTTCTATCTGTACAATAAGAAAGTTGGATTCATGAAAACATTTGACTTTCAGTTGTCGACGGATTTATACGTTTTAGAAGGTCCTGAGCACAATTTGATTATTTTTAGAAAATATTTATGAGTCTGTGGGGGCTCTATCTCAAGAACTAATTCACGGAATTGAATAAAAATTTAGATTCATTCATACCTTGACAAATATTGGTGTAGATTAGTTTTTGATGTAAATCGCCCAACAAATTGTGCCGCTATTCTGCATTTTTCACGATTTCCGCAATAGATCTACCTCGATAACTAACGCACGGATTTTAATCAAACTTAACATTCAGTTAGACGTTGACATAAGTAACTGCTGATTAGGTTTTGGTGTAATTCGGCCATTAAATGTCGCTGTTATGCTGCATTTTTCACGATTTCAGCAAAAGCTCTATCTTAAGAACTAATGCACGGATTTTCATCAAATTTCAGTGTCAGTTAGACGTTGACATAAGTTGATTATTAGGTTTTGGGTTTCAATCACTCAACAGGTAGCACTGCTACGCTGCATTTTTCAAGATTTACAAGATTTTAGCGGTAGTCCTATCTCAAGAACTAATGTGCGGAAATTCACCAAGCTTCATATTCTGTTGGACCTTCACACAAGTTTGTACTGAGTAGATTGTCCAGTAAATCCTATAACAGGGGGCACTGCTATTCAACAGTTTTCGCGATAGCCGTATCTCAAAAACTAATGTACGTAATTTAATGAAACTTCATATTCTGTTACACTTTCATTGTAACTACGCAATTCAAGATTAATAATTACTTACAACTTGTTTATCAGTTTTCTATTAGCTTTCTTTTTACTTTCTACTTGCTTCCTATTAACTCCTTTCAAAGTGGTTAACAGCTTTCATTGTGTACTTAATTCTCTATCATGTATGACATAAAAAAGGAATTAATCAATAAAGGCTGAGATTTTTTACTCAAACATTAATAAAGTTTTAATTATATAAAACTGCCGTTAATTTTTTCATTTCTTATTTTGAACACGTACCTAATGGTATCATACCTTGAAAAACATCAGCCAAATAAAATGATCTTATAAAGTATCCTTTCACATATTTTTATCAGCTTTGAGGTTCTACAAATGGACTTACTTAAAATGTAAAGATACTACACTCATATTTTAAAATATACACATATACAAATTTTCTCAATAGATGTGCAGCCTTTTTTTCTGGCTTATTGTTTGATGCTTTCACTGAAAACCTTTCAGAAGAAAATCTCTTTTGATGTTTATTTTCGCAAGAAAAAACCCCTTTAGTTTGTTTGTTTGTTTTTTTAACCCTGAAGGCAGTTGATCCATTTAGATGTAAAAATTTAGAAAACATGGTTCCGTCTTTCCCATTTTAGTAGAAAACTGAATATATGGGTAGGATATTATGATATAGTTTTTCATTTTTACTTTCTTCTATTTATAGTAGAATAAAGTATTGTAATCGGTTTTTTTTACTTCCGGTTTTCGACGGATTTACACATTTTAGGGGGCAAACACCGCAAAACATGTTTTTACAAAATGTCTGTCTTCCAGTCCGTGTGTCGCCAGTGTACCATAGAAAAGTGTATGAAGTTATGCATAGAATTGAACCAAATTTCATGTATATGCTTTTGCCAATGGCAAGCAAGTCCTACTTGAATTTGGAAATATCCTGCGGGAAGGGAGCGCTGTAATATCTATTTTTGTGCCATTTTCATTATTGTACCATCGAAAAGTATATGAAGTTATCCTAAGAAAGTAGCCAAATTTCATGTATATGCTTTTGGCTAAGGCATCAGGTCCTCCTTCAATTTGGAAATAAACCGCCTCAAGAGAAAAGGAGAGCTGTAACAGCGATTTTTGTGTAATTTCGTAAATTTTTCGTAGTTTTTGTTGTACATTAGCGGCTCATGCAGCGACGGGAACGTAGCATTTGGCTCAGCCAGTCATTCGCAAACAGCTGGCTTACAACAGAATAACGAAAAATATTGATTTTATTAAATATCATGATGGAGGTCGTTTTTACTCCGATTCAAAGACTGAAGCAGAAATTTAGTATGAAAGTGAAAGATGGTACAGTATTGAACTAATAATATTGAAGTATTAACATGTGTAACTGCTTTTTGAAATATTAAGATGTATGAGATAAAAGAAAGTTTTGGGATTGGCATATCAACTTTTTTTTTTTTTTTTTTTTTTTTTTTAGATTTGATATAATAAGATGAATTGCATGCATAAGTAAGATATGTCTTAAAATATAATAATTGGCGTCGATATTCGATTCAGCCATTTGTTTTCTCTTTAATTAAAAACAAAACATTTTCACGCTTTTAATATTTTATTAACAAATGATTGCTCTAATTTAATACAAAATTTTATCGAATCTGCTTCAAACAGCCCCAAAATGAAACCATTGTGAAACCTACCTGTTCGAAACGAAGTCTTTCACTAAATGGAAGTGAAAATTCTACCGCTCAATTCACCTTGAGTTAAATAATTAAATTCTTATAAACAGTACAAATACCTGTACAAGAATTAGTTTCAGGTGCATATATATAATTTGAGTACTTAAAATACATCAAAATATCTTAAAATATATTAGAAAAAAACCCAGAAAGTTTTCAGCCTTCACAAGGCCGTCGTCAGTGGGATTTAAATGTTATTTTCTTTGCGCTTATTCGAGAATTGTCTAGAAGAAATTTATTTCAATTCGATTTCAATTATTTAAATTCCACTGACGACGGAAATTTCTTCTTTCTGACGGAATCTTTTCACGTTTCTTTGCACATATATGTCGCTGAAAAATGAATTACAAAAGTGTAGAAGACATTATTCTGCACTTTGAATCAAATTAAATGAATTGATTTACCCTTTACCCCTTTTTTTCTTCTAATCACTTCAGTGGCTTAAAAGCTTAGTGAGATTACACGTTTAAATTCGTGTGTTATTTATCTTTAATTTATTGATTGGTTAAGTTTTAATTTTGTTATGGAATATAAGTTGGAAACAAATGCTGAGCTATTAATATTAATTTAAGTGCAAAGTGATTTATTTTTCATAACCGTCTGAACGCAACAGAGAAATTAAAAACAAATCACGCTTGAAAATTATTTTTAAAACCATGAAAATTAGTAAAATACAATCTACTAAAAGAAACAAACAAACAGTGATACAGTTCAAGAGATATTGTATTTTAAAGTGCTATTTTTTCCCTATTCAACGGATAAAAATTGAAAATATGCTATGTTTTGAAGTTTAAAAATTTTCAGTAAAAGCTAAATTAATTCGGCTGGTGTTGTTATTGTCAAAATGGCACTGAGACGTTTGTTCTGTATAACATAGATAGTGCTGAACAGTAGAACAGCATTGAGAGGTTACCTAATTGTGATCAACTTAACACCAAGTCTATTATTTGAATGTCTTGTATAATTGTGAAGTATTGAGAAAAGAGAAAGTGTAGTTTAAAACTACACTGGTTTCCAAAAATTTTGAAAAAAATCACAAGAAGAGCGATAACTCGTTCAAAAACTAACCTATCCATATGAAATTTGCATGTGTTGTTAACTAAAATATGCTGAATAAAATTACAAAATGAAATTTAGTGGCGCTGCAATCGGATTGCGTCATCTGTGAGGAGCATAAAAATGCAGGCTAGAGAGTACGGCTACTGGTGTCGCTGTGATAATGAGATAAGAAAACTGAGATAGCCAATTCATTAGTATGACCTCGAGGTATCATTTGTCAATTTAACTGCGATATAGAGTTATTGGAAGATTGGAGGTAGGCCAAAGTCGGACAGAGGTGCCCAGATAGCTAAATCTGGGTTCTTCTGTTGGTCACAGGCTTTGGAAACAATTTCAAACCACTGGTCGGCCTCCAGAACGTTTAGCCGAGGACGGGCAAGAGCTAAGACAAGCACCGATAACCGATATTTGCGGTTATGCGCACGAAGGAATAGAGTAACAACCCCTTCTCATCTTGGAGTCTCCCTTGTTGCAGTCACTGGAAGGTTGGTATCAACGTCTACTGTGCGTAGAAGGCTTTATGAAGGTGGTCTTTATGCGATGCGACCAGGCATTTGTGTGCTGCTTACCTCATGTCACCGGAGTGAACGTTTAAGATGGGCACCTCAGCATATACACTAGATGGATGATCAATGGAGGCGTGTTCTCTTCATGGATGAGTTCCAGTTTAGCCTCCAAAGCGATAGTAGGCATTGTTTGATTTCGAGAAAACAGGGAGCCCACTATCATCCATCAAACATTCGTAAAAGAGATTTGTATGGAGGAGGGCATGGGATGGTGTTTGGGATGGCATCTCTTTGGGCGGACGTACAGATGTGAATGCTCACGTCTATAGAGATGACATTCATGATGCTTATGTGCACCCTTACGCCGGTACAATAGGTAATAATATCCTGTTACAAGACGATAACGCTAGACCACGCAGGGCTCACATCGTAGAAGAATATCTTCATCACCAAACAATTCAGCGCATGGAATGGCCAGCTCGATCACTGGACTTGAATCCCATCGAGCATGTTTGGGATGTTTTAGGAAGATGTATTGCTGCTCTCAATCCCCCTCCTCAGACCCTTGACAAGTTTACAACTGCTTTACAAGAGCAATGGCTCGCACTTCCCAGCGAACTTATTGATCGCATAATTGACAGTATCACACATCGCTGTATGTGCTACATTGCTTCTAGAGGTGATTATACTTCATATTAAATGTACTTTTCCTATACCAAACTGACACATTTATTTTGTTTATTTTAAAACTGTGTTCATTTCTGAAACACCGTAATTGTCTGGTAATTTCTTTTAATGTTATTTTATACCTTACTATGTGTTGTACGGCTCAGTTTTTAGGTAGCTTTCATTACAAAAAGCTACCTATTGCAGCCGTTCGGAGGAAAGCGATTTCAAAAAATTTTGGTATATTTTCATCGATCATGACCCCCAGACCCCGAAACCACCCTCCGTTCAAAAGTTTATATATATATATACATATGTATCTGATCTTTGTCACACTGTAATTCTCGTATTTATGAACCGATTTGGATGAAATTTCGTGTATACATAGTACATACCAATGTCTCGACCGAGTTCGTTGGCCAGCTTCATCCGCCATTTTGTTTCAAAATGGCGGCCATTTAAAAATTAAAAAAAAATTTCAAATTTGAAATGTGGTACCAAAAAATTGAAAATTAAAATATATATATATATATTTTTTTATGTGTTTCTTCTTGACACAAAGATTCTGGAGCAGTTTTTGTTTCGTTTATATCTTAAAAAAATGGCTGAGTTATAGCACTTTGAATTTCTAGCGTGGCTGACATTTTGAAACGACCTGATTTCTGTCACGCGATAACAGGCGTATTTATGAACCAATTTTATGTAACTTGGTATATACATAGTGCATACCAATGTCTCGACCGAATTCGTTGGCCAGCTTCATCCGCCATCTTGTTTCGAAATGGCGGCCATTTAAAAAAAATTAAATTTTAAATGAGGTACCAGGAAATTGGAAAATGAAAACGATTTTTTTTGTATGTGTTTGACCTTAATACAAAGATTCCGGAACAGATTTTGATTCGTCTATATCTAGAAAAATAGCTGAGTTATAGCATTTTGAATTTCTATTGTGGCTAACATTTTGAAACGACCAGATTTTTGTCACGCAATAACAGGAGTATTTATGAACCGATTTGGATGTAACTTGTTGTGTACATAGTACATACCAATGTCTAGATCGAGTTCGTTGGCCAGCTTCATTCGCCATCTTGTTTCAAAATGGCGGCCAGTAAATAAAAAAATATATATATTAAAGTAAGGTGCAAAAAAATTAGAAATTGAAAAAGGTTTCTTTTTTAAGTATTTGACCTTGATATAAGGATTCCGGAGCATTTTTTTTAAATTTATCTTAAAAAATGGCTCAGATATAGCAGTTTGAATTTCTAATGCGGGAGACATTTTTAAAAATCTAATTTTTTGCCTGCGACAGCACTCGTATATATCAACCGATTCCGATGTAGTGAGCATGTGCACAGAAATTACTAATGTCTCGACCAAGTTCACTGGTTAGCCTCATCCACCTTGTTGTCTTAAAATGGCAGGCACTTCAATGTATCGCCAAATTTGACAACCAAATATAAGTTATTTTAAATAAAAGCAGCTTGTATAAAGCTGACTAATTTCGCTAAATTCTCATTCATAATGATTTAGTATTAATAAAAATTAGTATTGAATCTCCTATAATCGGTTTCCACTAAATTGAGCTTTGTGCGTTTGAATAATATAAGCTGGCTTTTTAAAAATAACGAATATGAAAGCTACCTCTTCCTCCCGGCACTGGCCGGAAGGACTTTATTAAAATCTACTTGTAACATTTTGAGTAATCTCTGCTTTTGTTGTTTTTCCTTAATTTTTTGAAACCAGTCTACTTAAGAAGTAAATGACAAAAAAATCAATGTAAAATAAAATAAAATTAACAATTTATAAAACACATTGAAGATTGAGAATTAAATATTAAGTTTTAAATTTAAATCTGACAATTTTTTTAATAAAAAATTTTGAGAATAAATTAAAAACAAATTAGTATTAATTTTTTTTTTCTGGTGTAAACTCGAATTTTTTGATTATGAAAAACACCAGATTTTGCATTCCTCTATAGTGTTAATAATTTGATAGATAATCGTAATACATAACAAATATTTTATTCCATTTTAGATTATTTCTAATGTGATTTTTTATCTAAAATATTTATATTTAGATAAAATTTTCAATGAAAAATTAAGTTCTAAAAATATTTCTATAGAAATGAATGTTGAATCGATTTCTTTTTACCAACACAATTTTTTTCTGAAATTTAAATTTATCCGTTAACAAAATGGATTTTATGTAGTTTTGAAACCACATTTTATTACACTTTCATTCATGTTATTAGCCACAATTTAAAATAAAATTTCTTATTTAAATAGCATTCTTTTTTTCCCCTTCAGACATATCCTTTTTGTTCTAAATGTTTCATCGCCATTAATTTACAGGAAAATGTACCATTTAAATATCCCTCTTTAAAGTTTTGCATAAGACGTATAAGAATTTTTTTTGGGCGAAGTTTTCTTTCTTTCTGCTAAGAAACAGATCCTTTTATTTATGACTGAAGAAAACCTCTTAAATTATTTAGAAAAAGAAAACATTTTCAGAATGTTGTTAAATGTGTCGGAAAATTTGTTGAAGCATTTGAAAAACAAAAGTATATGCTTATTCTACTCAAAATCAATTCTCTTTAAAACGTTTGATAAATATTTCTCTTTAATATTTTTAATGCTTGATATAATTAAAGAAAAATATTGTAGTGGAAAATATTTCTTAACTAGTTGGATATGCAAATTCCAAAAGTTTCTTCTGTCTTATACATCTTAATATTTCAATAAGTAGTTACAAATGTTAATATTTCAATATAAATCTCTGATTCAGCCACTTAAGGTGATTGAAAACGAGTTAATCTCGATCATGTGATATTTAATAAAAATCAATATTTTTCATTATTTTGTTGTACTGTTGTGGGGAAAAAGTAAACACCCCCTACTAACTCAGCAACTAATTACAATAGAAGAAAGTTACTGCTACCAAACGATTGGAAATAAAGTCTAATTTTAAATGATTTGTATAAAATTTGCTTAAGGGACCATCTACAAATCAAAACCAGGCCAAACATTTTTTTTTCAATAGCAACACCCAATTTTGACAATATTTTAAATCTTCGTTTCAAAGTAGCCTAGAAACTAAATATCAGCTTTCATTTACAGGGACGCTCAAAAGTTTTCCGTTACATTATGGTATATGGGGAAAACCATATGCGATGTATTTAAATATTGTTGCGATATTTTAAGTATAATGATATTTATATACATTATTACGGCATACTAGAATATGATTATCATATAATATGTTATGTGTAGAACTTGCAGTTCGCGCCCAGATGAACTCAAAAGTGATACGGTATATTATGGTCTATGAAAAAAAAAATCACTTGTGACGTATTTTAATGATGTTACTCTGTTACAAACAATGAAATTGATAAAAATTTATGATGTGCGAGAACAAAAGATTTTTGTAGAATATGGGGTGCAAAGTATTCATCATTCATTTACAGGGTTACGCAAAAGAGTGATTATATAATGGTCTACGGGGAAAAAACTGTTCGCAGCGTATTTCAATTGAAGAGCTAAGTGGAAGAACATGTTAAGTAACAAAAATGACATTTCAAGAAATTTGAAGTGAAAGTTTTTGCTGTAAATTTTAATGATTTATTTTCTATTTTATATCATGTGTTTAATATATTAACAGGTATGGTACTAAACTCTCTCAGAAAAGCTTATTCATATTTAATTTTCAAATATTAAAAAATATTATTAACATTATTAAATATTAAAGAATATTGTCTTAAATCTTCAAGAATAAATGGAATCTTAGTATTTTAGCATCACCTTGTGATAGGATACCTCATAACGCTTTCAACCAAAAGGTTAAAAATTTTAGAAAATGTAGCATAACATGTTCATCCACTCAGCTCTTCAATTATGTTGCCCTATTTCAAACAAGATGAAATTGATATACATTACCGAGGTTTACTACAAGCCGCTTGCAGAAGAATACGGTGTGTATTGCATTTATCGTTCATTTACAGGGACACACAAAAGATTTCGGTGTCAATTCTGTATGCGAAGTGCTCTCTGTTAGGGATGATTGCTGCAAGTGCGTTTTCAGTTATGATTTTTAATAATGACTAAATTTTTTGCATACTACAAGATTTGCATAAATTCTATAGAACAGGGCTACTCAATATATATACAGGGCTACTCAAAACAATTTGTAAGCATTACTGAGAATGAGCGGAAATTTCTTAAAGATGTTTCATAATTTGAGTTGTGCAACTTCAAGATGATGTTCAAGCTCAACTATAATTAGTATATAGTACTACTAAGGGATGCTTGCTGCATATAAATAAAATCACATACAGGACTATTTAAAGAACTAGATACATGGCCGCCTATGTATATTAATTCCTGGAAGTGCGATTTAAATAGTTTAAGCATGCTTTTGTCTGAATTAAATTTCAGCATAGTATGTGACGTGTATTAAAATCTGTATGCCACATAGGGCTGTACAAAAGAATGCAAGCGCATTTCCCCTATTGGTAGAAACTGCTAAATGGAATATTTTAGCTGTGTTACGCGTTTTATTACTAAGCATAATTTTAGCATATTATGTAGAATCTGTACAAATCTATAGATCATATACAGAGAATTGGATACGAAAGAATTGGATTACTTTTAACGGCTGTGGGCGGTAATGATTCAAATCCTCGTTTTCAACTGTTATGCTTTTTCTAAAATGTTTACTCAAGTATCTTATTTATCTTATTAAGTAGTCTCGGGAATTTTAAAGCTTCAAAATTTTCAAAATTTTAATTACTTTATATTTTAAACTCATTTCTTTTCTGAGCATTTTGATATAATTGTTTCCTCGAAATTCCTATTAGAACAGACATTATGGCTTTTAAAATTGTACCCACTCAATAGCTAAAGCGACTTTTCTGTCACTTTGAAGTCATTTTACTGAAAATGACGTTTTTGGGCATAACGCGCAGGATATCTTAGAAACTTATCAATATTTTTTCCTGAAATTTTCGAAATAGATGTTTCATGTTAGTTTAAACTGAACCTAAAATTTCCTTTTTATTGTTGAAAAAAATTGTTTTTAATGTGGTTATACTGTTGAAATTTTCAACCTTTTATATTACCTAAATACAAATTTTTGTGTTATAATTATACAACTTTATTTAGGTTCAGGTTAATTATTAGAATATGGAGTATAATTACGAAACAAAATTTTTATTCAAGTTGCAAAATTTATTTTTTAATCATGCGCGTAAGCTGTCATACAGGTTTTCTGCTTTACAAGTGTTTGAAGCCCCCTATAAATATTAATTATGCATTTTGTAATTTTTTAGATATATGAAACGAAAGAGCATATCTTTCATCTCCCTAAAAATCGTGTTTTAAAATCATATACATTTTAAGATATTAAATGTTAAAAATGGTCTGGGTTTTTTTCATTTTTTTAAATTTTAAGAGTCCCGAGATCCTTTAAACAGCAAAATCTTAAGGCATTCTGAAATTGTTGGAAAGTGTCAAGAACCAGGAGTTTGTAACGATACATTATCCTTTCGTATCCCGAATTTATGGGTTGAATGGTTAGATAAATTACGGCATCGCGACATAGAGAGAACACGAGCAATCGCGAAAATATAGGGCGCGTTACATGATTACTTGTTTATTTTCGATGATTTTTTCCATTTTTCATTATGCATTTGTAATTTTCTCTTGTACATTCTGACGACGACTCAGAAAATGAGTTGAAACATGTAAATAAAGAGTTTTTAATTTACTTTTAATGTATTTTTATAACGTCTTTTAAGCAAATAAATATTTTAATATTATGATATGTTGGAAAGTGTTTTATAATCTATGCTTGACGAATGATTTTTCGTTCTTTTTTTTATATCCATAATTTTTCTTAAAAATTTAAGGCAGCCTATACATTTAAAATTATAAGATTTTTTTTTTTTTTTTTTTAGTTTAATAAATATTTCTCGCAAGTATTTCAACCAATCTTCCAACACATTTAACAATATTCTAAAAGGGTTATTTATTTTTTTGAATAGTTTACAAGATTTACTTCAGCCATAAATAAAACGATATGTTTCGTAGTGAAAAGAAATAAAATTTCTATTAAAAGTAATACTAACGTCATTCTTTTAAACACTTAAAGCGGAATATTTAAATAACATATATTTCTTGTCTTTAAAAGCATTTAAATGGAAACAAGAGCAAATAAACAATTAAATTTAAAAATTCAAAAAACCCGACTGAGTAAAAAGCGAACTAATTAATTATTTCTCATCAATGCGAAACTATTTTTTTTTTCAATTCCTACTATTAGCTCACACAACTCGATATATATATATATATATATATATATATATATATATATTTTTCAAATTTTCAATCGTTAATAAAATACTTGTTATTCATCCATTCAAGCTCTAATAAATATTTTAAAACTTGTAGTGGATGACACTTGATGTTAATCTAGTTTTTTCAAATATTAATTCATTAATTTAATTAAATTAATTAATTTTCAATAATCGAGAGAGCCCTCTTCTTGATCAAGATATTTGAAAAAAAAATTCTCTTATTTAGTCCAGGCAATAGGGAATTTTACCTAGCAAAATTAATTGTAGTTCTGGAAACCGGCTTACTTTATGTTTTTTGGGTCGCTGAATCCGAATTTGTAACTTACCACCAAAATTTCTTCCGGAGAGCCCCCAAATTTTGGTAAAAAGCCCCCAAAAAATGTTTTTATTAAAAAAATCAATTTTTTATTGTTTTAGGGGAAAAATATCTAGAAATTCATAAAGTAGACAAAATTTGCAACAAATTAGATGTATGACATTATGACTTAGGATGAAGGGGACGGAGGGATCTGCCTCGGAACATGTGTCGCGGTGCTGCGTGGACTAAGTCGCGCAATTCCATTTAACCACTCACACATTTACATTCGCCCTCCCATCTCTCCTCCGAACTTTCTCTATAAAATTTTACTTTAAGTTTTTTGGGTCGCTGTATCCGAATTTTTAACTTACCCCTAAAATTCCCCCGCCACCCCCCACCCCCCCCCCCAAAAAAAAATAGTTGTTTTTAACTTAAATTTCTTATTGTTTTAGGGAAAAGCATTACGAAAATCAGAAACTAGACAAAAATTTGCAACAAATAGTATATATGACATTATGACGTAGGATAAACGGGGAGAGAGAGGGGTCTGCCTCGGAACATTCTCCGCGCACTTTTCTCAAAAAACAAATTTTTTGGGAGGTTGCTGGGTGAAATTTTGGTGGGAAGTTACAAATTCGGATTCAGCGACCAAAAAACATAAATTGAGTAGAAATTCGGAACTAGTATTATTTTTGCCAGGTAAAATCCCCTATTGCCTGAACTTCATAACTTACAAGGAGAGGGCCAAACTTGTTCATCACAGATTTTGATTATTTTAATATATGTTGTAGGGTAGAGACCCCTTAGTGTCAGGTTCAACGGATTTTATCCAACGCTCATTAGTTCTTGAAAAACCGGGTGGTCTAATAATAGTACACAACTTAAATACTTACTTTACAACGGGAATGATAGGTTGGTCGTAGCTCAGTTGGTATGGCGTTTGCCGGCTGTCCCGGGTTCGATTCCTGGATGCGCTACATTAGTTTTTCTCATTTTTTGTTTTATAAATATACTTATAAGTATAATTAAAAATCTCATTGTCAATTAAAATTTATAATATTGTATATCAATTATAATTTTAATCTATTTAATTTTTTACTTTTAACTAAATAGTTGTATAAAACATCATACAACTGTTAATTTTTTGAAAATAGCTTTTAAAATGTATATCATACATTTTTTATCGATGCAATGATATTGAGCAATTGTGTCAATTCGTGATTTTAAAGAAACATCATTTACGCATTGCTTTAACAAAGGGAGTCAATGCGATAATTCTATTATTCTGTTTTTAAAGTAACAAGCATAATTATATTAAAAATTTGCATCAGAATTAAATTACAACCGATTTTTTGCGTATTAAAGATTTTTAAATTTATACGTATGCTTGCGCTTTCAATTATTTTGTTTTCACCTTTTTCTTCTTTCTTCTTTTATTTTTATTTTATTTGAATATTCTTTTATTTTATCATAACTAGATGGCACCACAACAGATTTTGTGATAATTTCGGAATTTTTATCATTCAATAATAGATCCAATTTCTTTTTAAACCTCTTTAAAGGATGAGAAATAATAGTTTAAAAATAAAAAATGATACATTTAAATTTGTTAACATTATAATTAATGTATGATATATAATTTGTAATTGAAATTATTAAATTATAATTACAAGTATATTTATAAAACAAAAAATGAGAAAAACAAACGTAGCGCGCTTGGGTACCGAATCCGGGCCCGAAGATCAGCCAGCGAACGCCGTACCAACTGAGCTACGACCAACATGTCATTGCGGTTGAATGTAAGTATTTAAGTTGTGTACTATTTTTAGACACCACCCCCCCCCCATTTCTCAAGAACTAATGAGAGTTGGATAAATACGTTGAACCTGACACTAAGGGGTCTCTACCCTACAACATATATTAAAATAATCAACATCTGTGATGAACAAGGTTGGCCCTCTCCTTGTTAGTGCACGTAGCGTCGCAGTGCATGTTCAGAGGCAGCCATCCCCCTCCCCGTTCATCCTACGTCATAATGTCATATATCCTATTTTTTGAAAACTTTGTCTAGTTTCTGAATTTCGTAATGCTTTTCCCTAAAAAGAATAAGAAATTTATGTTAAAACAACTATTTGAGGGGGGGGGGGGAATTTTGGGGGGAAGTTAAAAATTCGGATTCAGCGACCCAATAAACTTAAAGTAAACATTAGAGAAAGTTCGGACGGGAGATGTGAGGGCAAATGTAAACGTGCGAGTGGTTAAGCAGAATTGTGCAACTTAGTTCACGCAGCTTCCGCGCATGTTCCGAGGCAGATCTCCCCTACCCCTTCATCCTAAGTCATAATGTCATGTATCTAATTTATTCTACTTTCTGAATTTCTAGATACTTTTCCGCGAAAACAATAAAAACAATTTATTCTTTTAATAAAAACCTTTTTTTTGGGGGGGGGGGGGGGTTGCCGGGGGAAATTTTGGTGGGAAGTTAAAAACTCTGATTCAGCGACCCAAAAAACATAGTAAGCCTTTTTCAGAACTACCATGAATTTTGCTAGATAGAGCCCCTATACGGTCTCTATTGCCTGGACTATATTGACCTAAGTAGGAATTGACTTAAAGTATTTTTTTTACATTACTTGTTTATATTACTTACCTATTTTTTTTTTATTTACTTGTATTGATGACTTTTAAGTTGTGTTTAATTGTTAGTTCCTATCTATAAACACTGTTTTGATGAGGTCTATAGATGTCAATGATGGTTAGAGTTGCAGTAAAGCTAGAGATCCTACCTATACAACTTCCAGGTTGTATAATATTTTAACGGAGCTGCTGACTGTAAAATAGTCAATGAATTATCGTCTTCATTTTGAAAGACCTATCCAATGATATGCCACTCAATACGGTGCGTACATTTTTTTTTTCGTCTCCACCGCCATTTTGTATTTTACGGCCACCATTTTGAATTTATAAAAACAAAACCTAGCCTATAACGATTGGGCCATTAAGACGAATTGATAGAGACCTCATTCATTAAAATCCATCCAGCCGTTGGGATGTTTCGAGGGTATAAAGAAATCCACATACACACATACGCGTGAAACAAATTACCCTTCTTTTCAGTCGGGTAAAAATATCTGAATAAAAAAAGAAGTATGATACTTTAAAAGGACGCATGTAACTAACAATACGAACAGAAGAGTAATAGGTAAAATATTGGTTTGGTAACAATATCGAATTTATTCCTTAACAAGAGCGAAAAATGTTGCGTCGAGCAAACACATTTAGAATACTATCATAAAACTAATTTAAAAAAAAGCATAAAAAAGTTGAAAAAAAAAATTACTACCAATAGTCGGAACAAAATACGAATTTTCGTACAGCCCTGTATAGAATCTAGCACAATTTAAGGGAACAGTGTACTTTCAAAATCCGGAAATTCGGCTAAAAATTCGATTTTTTTAATATTTGGAGATTTATGAAACTAGATGCTCAGATTTATCTGTTGCAGAAAGATTTTTTCAATTCTGCCAGTCTTCGCAGAGGTATAAGCTTTTATATTTGTAAACACTGTATATATTTATAGTTTTTTTTTTTTTTTACTTAAAATGCTGATTTCTGAAAATTGAAAATTTTGCACATTTTTTAACCGATTTTCGAAACGTTCCATACGCATTCCTAATTATCAGATTCTTTTGAATTTTGTATTATATATCCTCGATGCAATAATAAATAAATGCAAAGTTGCATTTCAGGGGTATTTTAAGTGTTAAAATTTATAGGTGTATGAAAATATATAGCTACTTTTTTAGAAGAAACAAAGAATAATTTAAAAAATGCAGTTTTGCTGTTTATGCATTCCTGAAAACTTCCATTGTAGTAGAAAATATGTATCTCATAGGTAAATATTGTCACATTTCATGTAAAGGAAATGCGCTTGGGACATTTTTAAATGTGAGAATTAATCGTTATTTAAAAACTTTAAATAGTGAATAATTTGAAACCTTTTTAAGGGGGCTCAAAATTCTACATTTTTTATTTATAGAGATTTTGTTACGAATTTTTTTTTTCTAAATTGTTTTAATATAATAAAAATATTGCATGTAAAAAAAAAAAAAAATCTGAAAAATTTTAAATATTAATTTTTTTTTTAAATTTTAAACATTTATTTTTTGATATAACTCTGGAAGTACTGACTCGATTTACAAAATTTGTACACTTTGGTGCACAGAAAATGTGCCATTTTAATTTGTCTTCGGGATTTTTTGAAAATATTGATTATGAATTTTATAAAAAGTAAAAAAAAATCAAGTTTTTTTTATGAGTGAATTTTGCATTAATTAGCATATTTTCACAATTATCGCTCAAAATTAAAAATCCTGAAGATAATTTGTTGGAAATAGAGCATAAAATCTCTGTTGAAAATTTCATACATATACCTTGCAAGGAACTTTAGATATATTCTTTTAAAGTTGACAAATCGTGAAAAAATTCATTCTGAGGTAAATGAAATTATGTTCTCGTCACAGGGCAGCTGATGTCTCGTTTCTCAAGGCAAAAGGTGTGGTGTCTCTGGAACGAATGAAGATAAAAGCATGCGTTTTGCGATATTAAAAAAAATAAATGCAATCTGCACACCGAGAACTTCTAATGTATAAAATGATCTAAAAATCATTACAATATTATGTATAGTTTTTGTTCATTTACTTGAACGATTTTGACCAACTTTAATATTAAATATCTCTTAAAATAATTATTCGATTTAAAGACTGTCTGCATCAGCGTGTTTATCAAACATCTCTATTATATCACCGATTTTCATAATTTTGTATGCAGTAGTTTTCTTAATATTAACGAAGAAATACCACCGGTCACAAAAAATTAAAAACAGCCGCCGTGACAGCGTTAATTGCTTTTTTTAGAATAGAGATATGCCTTTTGTAAATATAGAGATATTCGTTTTTAAGGTTTATAAAGATTTTTTTGGAGTCATTTTGGAACAATAAATAACTAGAAAGAGGTTATTGTATATTTTGGTTTGTACAGGTTTTTGTATAGCTTAGAGGTTATTACATTTTCATATATTTTCCTAGATTAAGGAAAATTTGCCTTTTTTTGAAGTGCGTGTATGTCAGGATTAAAAAAAAAAAATATATGTTCACATCGTTCACATACATGGGAATTTCTAAATATTCACTTTACTTACTTTAATCCATTTAGGTTATGTATTTATGTAACTCTATGTTATTGTGGGTTAATGCAAATTTCAAATTTCAAAGCATTTTCGCAAAATTCATTGTAAATAAATGTGTTTTTTCCTGCACTTTTTGTTGCGAATCTTCAAGAACCACCCCGATGTTGTGATATCGAATTCAAGCAACAGGTAATGTAAAAATTGATTTATTCCAGTCACAAGCACCAGTGGCGTATAGAACGTGACTTTACGCAGATTTGCGAAATTTCACAGCCCTCTTAAAGACAGCAGTTTATAAACTTTACAGCAACTGTTGGCAGCGGAGTTGCCATCACCTTTTGCTGTAAAATACAGAATTTTTTACAGTGTGTTTGAAAATGTGTTAAAAGTATTGTGGAGGTGTTGTGTTTATTTTAGAAAGTTTTTTTCATAAACACGTGTTAAATTCTATGAAAGCAGCCTATATTGAAGTACCTTTTTGTGGAAACTACTGAGTGATTACGATATTTTTTAGAATAATTTTGGCTCATTACATTGTTGAACAAACTCATGTGCTACCAAAACAATAAGCAAGGAATGTCGTATTAGCACAATACAATTAGCAAATGTGGAATTACTTTTGAAATAATTTTTTCTTTTTCTTCAGGAGGAAATAAGACTTTCTACCATTCTATAGGCAGGAGCCATTGGGGTATTTTTAGAATAAGTTTGGTAGTAGCTAAACTCATTAAATTGTTGAACAAACCGATGTGATATAAAAAGAAAAACAAGAAACCTCTTATTAGCACAATACAATTAACTAATGTGCGATTCCTTTTGAAAGAGCTTTTTCTTCAGGCGGAAGTAAGACGTGTTACCACTCTGTAGGTAGGAACCAGACATTGAGGTGTTTGTAGAATAAGTTTGGTAGTATCTAAACTCATTAAAATGATGAACAAACTCATGTGGTACAAAAACAAAAGCAAGAAACGTCTTATTACCGCAATACATTTGAGAAATGCGCGACTCCTTTTAAAAGAACTTTTTCTTCTTCAGGCGGAAATAAGACGTGCTACCACTCTGTAGGCAGGAGCCAGATTTGGGGTGTTTTAGAATAAGTTTGGTAGTAGCTACACTCATTAAAATGTTGAACAAACGGATGTGATACAAAAACAAAAGAAAGAAACGTCTTAGCACATTACAATTAAGAAATGCGCGATTCATTTTGAAGTAACTTTCTTCTTCAGGCGGAAATAAGACATGCTACCACTCTGTAGGCAGGAGCCAGACATTGAGGTGTTTTTAGAATAAGTTTGATAGTAGCTAAACTCATTAAAATTTTGAACAAACTGATATGTGATACAAAAACAAAACCAAGAAGCGTCTTATTAGCACAATACAATTAACAAATGGGCGATTCCTTTTAGAAGAACTTTTTCTTCAGGCAGAAATAAGAAGTGCTACAACTATGTAGACAGGAGCCAGACATTGAGGTGTTTTTAGAATAAGATTGGAAATAGCTAAACTCATTAAAATGTTGAGCAAACTGATGTGATACAAAAACAAAAGCAAAGAATGTCTTTTTAGCACAATACAATTAAGAAATGCGCGACTCCTTTTCAAAAAACATTTTCTTCTTCAGGCGGAAAGAAAGCGTGCTACCACTCAAAGCAGGAGTCTTGACATTGAAGTGTGAGTAAGACTTATTTCTATAAAGATAGAAATCTTGATAGTGCTTGCAAAGTGTTAGCACGTCTTTTTTGCGTCTTAAATAGAAAGTTCTTTAAAAAGGCTTTGTTACTTTTTAATTTTATGGTGTTATTAGGAAGTTTTTAAATTTAGTGCATAAACTATAAATTGATCTTTTTGCAAGAAATAAAAATTGATACAAATAAAAATGTTTTCAAAAACACAAATATACATGTGCAGTAGTTCATTCTTTTATAAACATTTTATATTCCAAAAAATGTGTACTTAATTTTCATAGCGCAAATGATCTAATAGCTTATGTACTACCTTTCCTTTTTTATGTAATACAAGTATTAAACACAAAGGAAAAGTGAAAGAAAACTCCATTTCTTTTCTTTTTGTAATTGTTTTTTCATATGAAATTATATTACTTGTGTTATTTTAACATAATTTTGACCTAATTACAAATAAAATGACTAATTTTAGTCATTTAAAATGAAAACTAATTTATTTGTTTAATCTATACAAGTGATGAATTTATTATATTTTCACAAAAACAAATCCTGAAATGTGAGACTAGAGCAAATATAAAATAACTGATTTCATAGTAAATATTTAGAATAGCTTCATTATTTTGCTTTAATAAAAAAGCAATGAACTTTTATTTGCCGAAGACCTATGTTGAAATAATAAGCAATATCTCTTCATAAAGAATGTTTAAATCAAAAGATTTTTTCCTCCTAACCTACCACGTATATTGTTAATGAGTACAAAAGGAAGTTTTTTAATTAAAATTTCTCCATAAATTTCTGTGGAAAATTTGTAGGTTTAGAAAAAAATGCATAATTTTTGTAACTTAAATTCATAAACTTATGGTAAAATTATGTAAAGAATTCCGATTTGTTAAATGGCGAAATTTATTATATTGGAGGGTATTTATTTGCCTGTAGAAAATATTGTAAAATCTTTGCAAATAGATTGCAAATTAAAACATATTGTATAGAAGAAACAAAAAAACTTTTCCGGCATCAGTAGAGCAGTTCACGTCACGTGACTTCTACCGTAGAACAATGAAAAAGCTGTAGGACACATAAATAGAAAAAGCATTGATAAAGGTAGCGATAGTTGTCCTACAGCAGCAGCAAAAACCTGTTCGTGACGTCACATTGCACATCTCTATTGTTATTCATTTTATTTGGTAGATTTCATAATATTTATAATACCGTATAGTTCCTTTGTAAATAGAAAATGATTTCTTAAATCTCATGATGTCTAGATTTGTGCCCCATCAATTCTGAACGTTACAAATTAGAGGTAATTCAAGAAATGTTTAATTTTAAATGTGGAAGGAGTGTATAATCTTGATGAACAAATGAGCTCCAATTTTGTTCATATTGCATTTTATTATATGAATAACGAGCTAAGCTGAGAATATTTATACAATTGCTATACAATCGGGACTATGCAAAATGCTTAACATCTACATGACGCTTAAAATATGCATGACCTTAACGATGTTAAAAACTTCCCAACGGTTTCAGCCAAAACACTTGGCCTTTCTCAAGGGATACTAAGGATGCACTGACGGAGTCTCACCTTCCAACTCGATGAGGGATGGAGGGAAAACGCGAAAAAGAAATAGGGACAGAAGAGAAATAACCAGGAAAAAAGTTAAGAGGTTAAAGGTAACCAGGTTAGGTAAAAGTTACCGAGGAAAAAAGTTACTAGTGGCGCCATGCGCGGACACGAACCGAGAAAAAAAGGGCCGAGAGACAAATAACAATGTAGTTCTAAAACTGAAATGATGAGGAGGGGATTAAGTATGCTTCAAAAAATTAAACCAAATAATTGCTATGTTAAAAGACAGGTTATCGCTACAAACTTCATTCTGACGCGTGGAAATCTCATTTGATTCTCTAATTAAAGCTATGTAGGGTTAAATTGGCGGTAAATAATACGAACGTCACTAAAATTGATGCTTTTATCATCAGCGTATAGCCTAGCGGGAGCAGTAGCCAACTTATTAAATCTAATATCCCTTTTATGCTCATTTAATCTCTCAATTTCGCTTTCTCATACCTATATAATACATTTTCTGGTTATTGTTTAAACGCTAGTATTATTTCCCGCCAATTCAACCCCTACATAGCTTTAATTAGAAAGTCAATTGAGATTTTCACGCGTCAGAATGAAGTTTGTAACGATAACCTGCCTTAACATCCTAATTATTTGGTTTAATTTTTTGAAGCATACTTAACACCCCCCCTCCCCCCGTCATCTTTTCAATTTTAGAACTATTTCGTTATGTGTCTCGCGGGCCTTTTTTTCTCGGTTCGTGTCCGCGCATGGCGCCACTAGTAACGTCCCCCCCCCCTCCCACACACACACACTGTTTTTTTTCTCTTTCGTCCCTATTTCTCTTTCACGTTTTACCCCCATCCTTCATCGAGTTGGACGGTGAGCCTCCATCAGTGCATACTAAGACTGCGAACGCACCATCCTTCTAACTGTTGTCAGTTTCAGCATCGATTGTTGTGGCCACACGGTGTCTTTGATTTTTAATGATTTTAAAAGGAAAGGGACTGATGTCCTGCAGAAGAGGAACCTTTCCCTCAAGTAGAGTCGAGCTCCTTATCTCCTGACCCATTGTTGATTCCCCTCATTCTTTTGTGAATAAACCACAGAACCTTCCAGAATAAAAGGTTTTCCACGAAAACTACAGAAGAAAGTCAAAACCCGCGTCTGTACGCAGCCTTAGTATCCCTTGAGAAAGCTCAAGTGTTTTGGCCGAAATCGTTGGGAAGTTTTTAACAGCGTTTTAGTGTTTAAACGTCATTCATATTTTAAGTTTCATATAGATTTTAAACGTTTTGCATAGTTCCCATTGTACACTGTTTTATCAATTGTATAAATATTCTGAACTTAGCTCATTATTCGTATAGTAATCACAGTGTAAAATCCAATCTTAAATATTGTATTTAATTGTACAAAAAAAAGGGAGAGGGACTACTTGATTCCACCCTCCACAAGAAAAAAAATACTATGTAAATTAGGGCCATTTGAATATTTAGAATTGAACCTCTGTTGTTGTACATTGTCCTATTGTCCAACAATTTTGTTCTTAAAAGAGAAATGTTGGCGAAATCTGTCTCGGTTCTTTTACATATATTCGGTTCATGAACGACTTCTCGTCACATAAAAGATTTGAAGAAAAAATGCAAAATAAACAGGCGATTTGATTATTTTTTGCTTGTTTTAAATCCCCGCGAGAACAAAGCTCATGAATTTTGAAATTTCTGCACAGCAAGATTACTCAATAAGTTGTTACAAATACGAATTGTTATAAATACGAAGCGCAGATCTATGCTATACAGTTATCCGCATGCTAAGGGATTCATGCATTTTGAGATTTATACTCAGCGAGATAGCCTAAAAAATAAAAATAGGTCTTACCCCTCCTTTTCCCCGTTTTCAGGTCTACCAAGCTCTTAGTGATGAATGTATGTATATGCTTATAGGCAATTTTCATTAAAATGTTACGGAAGGGTCATTGTCCTATGTAGTGTATACAGTACTGAAATACATTTTATTTATTTTCCTCAATGCACAGTGATTTGTATTTATTTATTTATTTATTTTTGTAAAGTGTAATTGTAGAATATTGAAGAGCGTATTTGTTTCAATGGGGAAATAATAGGAAATACCTTTAAAAATGAAAACCAAATAATGAAAAAATTTCATTGGTTTCTCGAACAGCTTTTTCGAATGTATTGAGTTGGAGAATCGAGGTCTCGTGTCTGTTTCTATCGATCTATTCCGTTCATGTTTTTGATTTTTAAACTGTATATTATACTACTCAATAATTACCATATTAAAAATTGCGTTTTCTTATTTGTTTTACATAAGTACATCCAGTTCATACACAAAGGAAAAATGAATATATACATACATAGCTATAGATTTCTTTTTTCAAAAGTTAAAAGCGAGACAAAAATCTACAAAATGTTTAAAAATTAAATCATAAATGTCAAAAGTATTTATGTTATTTATCTAAATGCAAAGTGAATTATCATTCTGTTATTAAAATTGGGAATTATTTTAAATTTTTAGACAGCAAATTTATCATATTTTCTATAAAATACATGCTGAAATATTATAAAACAGAATGTTAAAATAATACAGTAAATATTTACTCTATGACTTATTAATTTGAACCTCTAATATATGATAAAAAGGAAAGTTATTTCATTTTGAGGAATGGTATGTTATATTAGAATATGAGTGTGTGTTTATGTATTATAATTTTCACATTTCAGTTTACTTTTTTAAAAATTTATTTCAAGAAAGATAATTTTGTTATCGCTATACTATCCTGAAATATGACACAAGAGCAAATGGGAAAAAAGCCGATTATACAGTAAATATTTTCTCGATTCTTACTACTTTGCATTAGCGAAAGAGAAAATAAGAAAGTTCTTTTATTTTCAGTAATCATTTGGTGAATTATTAAACAATATCTATTCGGAAAGAAAATCCAAATGAAATTTTCTTTTGCTTTCAGACAATGTATACCTTGTTGAAGATGGCACAAAATGTACGTAAAAATGTACGTTTTTTTTTTTTTTTTTTTGCTATTTCAATTTAAGTTTCATAGAAACATATTTATTCTCCAAGAAACGTTTTCTCAGCATAATGTCACAAGAGGTGGTGGTAATGGAAACAGTTTTGCTAAATAATGCGACTTAACATACATGGTGCCTCACTACCAGACCGACAAACTTGCAGGAAGTGTACACTGTTAAAAAACGACATTTTTACAGTACAAAGTACTGTTCATCTCGCGCACAAACTCGATCACAGTAAATGTTCTGTATCTTTCTTTGGTTTCCTGACTATATTAACATGGAAAATACAGTAGTTGCGTAAAATTAACAGCACAATGTGTTGGCAATTTGGACGCCAGCAGCTTGTGCTGTAAAAAAAAAATGCGTCCAAATTGCCAGCACATTGTGCTGTTAATTGTACTCAACTACTGTATTTTCCATGTTAATATAGTCAGGAAACCATAGAAAGATACAGCACATTCACTGTGATAGATTTTGTTCTGGCAAATCTACAGTGGTTTTTTTACAGTGTGGGGGACACAGAGACGACTCAGAATCACATAGCCATGCAGGGTCAGAAATGTAATCGGAAAGAGATAGAGGGGTTCTTAGCGGCTGAATCGTCGTGATAGTAAATCGATGTTTTAAGACCATAAGCTCAAAATAAGGCATGCTTTTCCTATAATGAAGTTCCCCGTACTTCATCGAAGGCTTTTCATTCAAGCATCTTTGTTTATCCTCCAGATTATCAGAGGTAGTAGGGACATTTTGTAATGAAGTATTTTCGTCGGTACCTTGAAACTCCGACGGATGCACGGCGCATTTTAAAATATCCGAGATTCGACGCGGTGCCCACGTTACGAAACTTCGGGCAACTTCATTATATGAAAGTCGTGAGCTTATGGACTTTAAGGGGTTTCAGGACTCTTAAGATTGAAAAAAAAAGACCATCTTCAACATTTAATTAATACCTTAACACTTAAATACCTAATTTTTCAAAACTCATTGTAATAATGTTTTTCGGCTTTCATTTTTTAAATAAATCATGGGAAAAATACTTTAAAAAATCATATTTTGTTTTAAGTATGGTTTACGGCTAAAAACAGTTTGCTACGCAATACTGGTTTTTAATTGAAAAAAAAATTCCTTGATAAAATTCTATAATATTAAACACAAGAATTTTAGGAACTATAATGAGAAATAAATTTTACTTGCTCACTGCAGAACAAAATAAGGTATTTCGCAAGCTTCCAAACAAAACAAAAAGAACAAGTAGCAACAATTGAAAAAATAAATCTATCTTTATTCTTAAACAGCACAAGTGTCGCCATCTACATCTTGAAAATCGATTTAATAATATTTTCAGAATGAATTTTATTTGCAACGTTAGGCATTATATCTTCAATATTACTCTAATAGTATTTTAGAGCCTAAATTGGGTATGTTGCCGAAAAGAAACACCCGGCATTTAAGGGTTAAAATGTATTTGATTTTAAGACACAATTTTAATTGGGATGAAAGATATAAGTATGTTCTTTCATTTTAAACATTTAAAAAATTGAAGATGCAGAAATAGCATTTACAGGGGGCTCCAAAATGTCAGACATTTGGCGAGCAGAAAATGTGTATAACAGCTGACGTGCACGATTACAAGATAAATTTTGAACTAAAATAAAAATTTTGGTGCCTACTTATACTTCAGGTTCTATAATAATTACGCTGAACCTAAATAAATTTGTATTTAAAGCATTTTTCAATTTTTAGTGAGAAGTTGTATTTAGCTAATACAAAATTTTGAAAATTTCAACAGTATAATCCCTAACAGTATAATACATAAATATTTTTTTGAACAATAAAAAGAAATTTTAAGTTCAGTTTATACAGAATGACATGAAACATATGTTTTGAAAATTTCATGAAAAAATATTCAGAAGTTTTAGATATGTCGTACGCGTTATGCCCAAAAGCATCATTTGGAGGGAGAAAAATGACTTTAAAATTTCAGAAACGCCACTTCAGCTATTGAGCTGGCATAATTCGAAAAGCCATAACTTCTGTTCTAATGGGAATTTAAAAGAAACAATTATAACAAAATGTTCAGAAAAGATAGGAGTTTAACATCTAAAAAAAATAACATTTCGGAAATTTTTAAAGTTTTAAGAGTCCTTAGACCAATTAAATGTAAATTTCCAACCTATATTGGTATGTTTCATGTTATCTCATTGTATTTATAGTTCAATTCCAACAGAATTCCTTTGCAAGTACAGTTTACTTCAAATTATTTGACACTCACGGGAACGCGGTTGATCTCGAAAAATTGAAATTGTCGATTAATCAGGAGTACATAACAGTAAGTATTTTTTAAATGTTGAACTACGATTATAATTAATATAAATGAATTTCATAGCGACTATCATAAAATAAGATAAAATATATGTTAGTTTAAATTAAGTATTTTGAATATAAATAAGGCGAATTTTACATGAAAAATTTCAAATCAAAATACCTTTTATCTTTCATAAGTAAAAATAAGAGCATTTAATGAAAAATATCATTTATGTATTTTCATTTTATCCTAAGTTAGATTTGCTTCACAAGATATCGGATTTCAACATAAAAGCACATATGTTGCATCTGTTAACTAATTTTTAAACCATTTTTCGAATTAGCCAAATGCCAATGATTAACAGCCGAAGGAATGGCCGATGATTTTGCTACTTAAAGCAGGCTTTTCTTAATTCTTGATTTTTTAGTATTAAGCACATACTTCGATTGCACATGCGCTGATATTGCGTTTTATTTATTTTATTTTATTTATTATTTATTTATATATGGGGTGTTAATTTAGTTATTAAATATTAGACGAAATAAACGCTGGGCTAGTTATATAGATTAAAGTGCAAGCGGGTTAATCTTCCGTAATCAGGCTGCATGCGATAGAGATATATTATTTAATTTTCATGCTTCAAAAATTTATTTAAACAGCATAAAAAATCAGAAAATTCAGGTATATTTTTTAAACAAATCGCACGTGAAGCTACATCCCCCCCCCCCTATTTGACGATATTAGAATTATTTGATGTTTAGAAGTAATTAAATTTGCAAAAACAGGTAATTGATTTCTTAGGTTGTTGCCACCGCCTATATGGCGTCAGAGTTGTTACTGGACATGTTTTAGCTTTATAAATCTTTTAAACTGGCCACTAACAACACCAAAACTCACTTTTATATGAAATTTATTAATTAGGAATCTAAAAAAAGTTTTAAAGTTTAGTAAATGCGATACATTCTTTTTAGCCAAATGCCAGAGATTATTAACTGCAGAAATTACGAAAATGTTCACTATTTATAGCTGCTCCTTTTATTCGGATATTAAGAGTGTTTAAGCATGTAGATCGATTGTATATATCTTAAATTAGAGTTTATTTATTAAATGCAGTGTTAATTTAGTTGTGAAACAAAACTCTGAAATAAACACAGGGCAATTCGTATCGGTTTAGGTACATACTGGTTAATCTACTGCAATTGGGTTGATAGCGATAGGTTGATTTTTTTTTTTATGCTTGAAAGTTATTTTATAGACACAAAAAATCTGTAAATTAACTCTATGCCGTCCGCATTTCTAATCTAGATTCTTTCACGTCGAGCCGGTATAACTGACTTGCATCATTTCGCTTATCGTCATAAATTGTCAAGTTTACTAAGCTTATCGTCAGTTCCCATAAGAAATCTAACATGTCCCTCTATTTTCGATCAATTATTTAGTTATCTAGTATCTATTGCCTATCTATCTAGTATCTAGTATTTATTATCTAGTTATCTAGTATTTATTATCTAGTTATCTAGGATATTATCTAGTTATCTAGTTTCTTATCTAGTTATCTAGTTTCTTATCTAGTATCTATTTAGTTATCGTGTGCTTATTATCTAGTATCTAGTTACATAGTATATATTATCTAGTTATCTATTATCAATTATCTAAATACCTATTATCTATTATCAATTATCTAAATACCTATTATCTATTATCAATTGTCAATTATCTAGTTCAATCTAATATCTAGAAGTATTTTCAATCTATTATCTAGTTTCAATCTATTATCTAGTTTCAATCTATTATCTAGTTTCCAATCAACAGTTCTAAACACCACAATAAACTTACCGGCGCTTGTCTGATAACTTCCGCATGGCACAAACGTGGAGCCACCGGAGATTGCCCAATAATTTCCGAATGGCACCGACGTGGAGCCACCGGACGGCATAGTGTTCAGGTACTATTTTTAAACAAATTACATTTGAAACTACCCCCCTTCCCTCACGTCCTGTTAGACGGTGTAAGAATTTAAATTGCGGAACAGAAGCAATTTAATGGTCGTAGAAAATAAAATTGATTGCTTAGATCTTTGATATGAGGCCGGTGTTACTCAGGAGCATATTTTTGCATTATAATTCCCTATTTTGAGAGTAATATCACATCATCGAGTTACGGCTTGAAATTTTGGCACATTAAAAGATACTGATTAGTACAATACGAATACTTCAGTCTGCCTCGTCATATCTTGGTAGGAGATGAGCAGAGAGGGGCGTCAATTCTTAATTTCGGAGGTATAATCGTATCATCGAGTAACAGTTTGAAATTTTCGCACATTAAAAGGCACATATCGGTACAATAAGAATATTTCAGTCTGCCTCGTCATGTCTTGGAGGTTTCAACTGTACATTATGATGTCTTTTTTTGTTATAAATTTTAGTCTGCTTGGGGCTTCTACAAGGATATGCGTATTAAGACCAAAATATTCTTAAAATATTTTACCTTTAATTTGGCACCAGTTTCATCCCGTAACACGATGACGTGATAGTGACGCCAAAATAACGAGTTGGCGCCGGCTGCTGCTCTTATCGTACCAAGAAATGTCGAGGCATACCAGTCATTCCTTAATCTACTCCTAATAATCTTGACCTACATTCTGATCTCATTCCGTAACTAGATGACGTAGTCATTTGTGCAAATCTATTTTGTGCCGCCCTCTCTAACATGTTTAAACTGCCGGTGAGGTTCACATATCTAAATGATTAACATGCCACTGTAAAAACTACGGATGATACGAGGAAATTTTCTAAATCATAAAATAATAATGTGTACCTGAACACACGCATACGCATATATGTGTATATATGTCATAACATTTTCTACATTAAATTGAAGCGCTTGCAGATTACGTAACTAATTTTACCATAATTAAATCTCTATATATAAAAGCCGTTCTCTCTATGTCCTTTATACAAATCTTCAATTTTTGACCGATTTGCACGAAACTTCATGTACATAGGCTTTAAAACGTGCAAAAGAGCACTGTCTACTTTAAAACATCATCAGACCACTATTTATTCCTTTTTTCTACCACCTTCCATTATTCAACATTATAGAAATATTTCGTTTTTTTTATTTTCAAATTCAATTGTTTCTTTCCTGTTGCCACACATCTAAAAGACTGCTCAATAATTAAAAAAAAAATGATAACTCAAGTACATTGTTTTATAAGCCAATAAAAATTCAGATTGTCTCACTATATTTTTGCTGTTTTTGAAATTGACGTCATTCAAAGAAGAAAATGCACATTTTCCATATATACGTAAAAACTTTAACTAAGCATGTGTTAAAATGACGTAGTACCTTATTTGAATGTTTCTGAAGTTGAAAAATCTATTTTAATGTAGTCGTTTCAATATCAAGAATTCAATTTAGAATAAAAGATAATAAAAAAAATCGTTTGCTATATATGACGTCAATTTCGTCAGTATGATTTCAAATTGGTTATAAAAACCGGCTTCATACAATTTATTTCCTATTTTTTTTGTAATGCTGTATCTTTAATTATATCACTTAGATAAATGTTTTAACACTTGAAATGCAGTGGTAACATTCTACGATTTATATAGAATACGGTTATATAAAATAAGATTTTTCTATGATTTATATTAAATAGAAATTATAACATAGCTACAGTTTTTAGGGTAAGGTTTTTTTTCTCTTTAAGCAAAACTTGATGATACATTACGATTGAACGCTTTTGGAAATTACGTCATTTTCATTTTAACGGCTGTGAATTTGGATTTTATGAATAGAACTATGAGTTTCCATTTAAAAATTATCGGCAGTGAATCTTTGTATACATGTGTTAAAGATGCCTGATATACTGCCCGTTAATAGAGCATATATAAAAATCGTTTTTAATTTGAAACACGGATATATTTTTAACCTTTAGTATATTTGTTAGCTTTCTCAACAAGTACAGGGAAAAGTATTTTTGGTATTTTCGTTTTAACGATCACTTATTTATCTGAGTAGCACATTTCGCCCGCTACGGTGGTCGGTTTCTCCGAACAAATCTTGAATTAAAGGAAATATATCGGTGAATTTGATCTTCCATTTTAAAGCAATATGTATCTTTATCTCAAATGTCCTTCCGTATGGCTGAAAACAATACGATCACCACTGCGCTATTATATTTTTAATGTGTAAGACAAAATTTCGGCTGTTAAGGACCAAATTTTTTAGTTGATCATTTACAATAGAATTTTGTCTAAGAATGATAGACGGATATGCAATATACTAAAACTATTCCACAAAAAATATCTAACTTATTTAAAAGGCTAATAATTTAGAATTGGTTTCACCTGATTATAGAACATTTCAGCTAATTCTATAACAAAGAATGTACAACAAAATGTTATATACTAAAACTATTCCAGAAATTTCAGTCCAAAGTAACAGTGCGAATTTCATCAAAATCTGTCCAGTAGAACTTTAAAAAAGGTTAATCTTTTATAATCGGGCTCACCTGACTAATGAACTTTCTTCCATAATTTTATATTAAAGCGGCATAAAACTATATGCGATATTTAAAAAACATCCATGTAAAATTATCTAACAATGCAAGTTTCAATGAAATCTATTCAGAATTTTTAAAAAGACTAATCTTTCATAATCAAGTTCCACATTATTATGGAATTTTCCCCTATAATTCTATGACTAATCTACATTTTAAAATGTTACGCACCAAAACCTTAACTAAAAAGCTAATAATGCAAAATAAATCAAAATTATTTCAGAAGAACCCAAGTTATAAGCAGCTGGAATGAGATTCCCACAAGAAAACAAATACTGAAATTTGCCAATTTAGTTATGTAAAAGTACACGAAAACAAACAAATACTGAATAATTTACAATGTTTTTGAGCAATTAAGTTAATCTTTTGTATCTTTTGTAACAGGCATATTTTAAAAAATTGAAGCTCGAAAATTACTTTAAGAAACAAAAAAAAAATCTGTAAATTGAGATAAACTTTTCAAACAAATTACTGAAAGTGTTTTTTGTTTTCTATTAGACGTTGAAATAATCGGAAGTATGTTGTTTACAGATCTAATTGCAGCAAAACCGTAATTTATTGGTTAAGCGGTTAGGTTGCTGCCACCAACAATATGATGATAGGCGTTACTCATAGATATGTCTTTTCTTCATAATATTGCATTAATAGCAAACGGATAAATCTTTCTTAATTGGATTGCAGGCATATTTAAAAATAGTTCCGTGATTGAAAATTAAATTAAAATGGATAAACAATCTGTAAATTGAGATAAGCTTTTCAAACAAATATTACTGAAAGTACTTTTTGTATTCTATTAGACGTTGGAACAATCAAATGTGCGATGTTTAAAGTTCAAATTGCAGTAAAAGTTAAATTTATGGTTGGGTTAGGTTGTTGCCACCAACAATATGATGCTAGAGTTACTCATAACAATGTCTTTTCTTTATGATATTGCATTAAGAGCAAACAGGTATATTTTTCGTAATTGGGCTGCATGGAAATTAAGAAATATACATGATAGAAATTACTTTAAAATCCATTCAAATGTGAAAATTGAGATACAATTTTCAAATAAATTTTATTTGAAAGAACTTTTTTCTATTTGACAGTGTAAAAACGAAATTGTATGATGTTCATAAGTTAAGAAAAATTTTAGTAAAGGCACAATTTATGGGTTGGGTCGTTGCTATCATCAGAATAGAATAACACTTGGCATTGTGTTTGAATTTTTTTTTTTTTTTTTTTTTTTTTTTTTTTTTTTTTGTATATTCTGAAGATGACTCGATGAAAGAGTCGAAACATGTAAATTTTTAGTATTTTTAATGTGTTTTTTATTGAAATGACGTCTTTTCACCAAATAATTGTATTTTAATATATTTTTTGACATTTGTTTGGTATATGTATTATTATGGTATAGTTAATAGACGTAATTAAGACTAATTTACTTATATTTATATTTCTGATTGGTCTTTTTAATGATTTGTGGACGTGAATGTACCAATCTCAGTTATTGTCATTGTCGTATTATTTCACTTTAATGTATTTTACCCGGAAGGATTCTTATTATTGTCACGGGCGAAGCCGGGTAGTTCTGCTAGTATAAATATAAAGCCAGTAAGAATATTACTTAATATATTCAGGTTAATTATTCATAAAGTAAATGCGAGTTTGGAATTATATATTTCTAAACAACATAATTTTGTCTAGACAAATACATCATACAATTTTTTTTAAATGCATTATTTAAATTATAGAAATCAGACAGTTCTTTAATATTCATTTAAAATAAATAACAGGGGAGAATTCTCAAATTAAAACAATACAAAAGAAAAGATTAAAAACTGATGACTTTATAAATTATTCATGCACGTTTATTAAGTAAGTAAATCTTCAATTTAAAAATCCATTACATAACGCGAGTATAAAAAATATATATATATAATATTTTAACAAATAACAAATTTTGTTTTTGAGAATACCGATGGCTATATTTGATGTTCTATATTTATGCTTTCTTTTACTTATACTCGATTTTAATGAAAAATTTTTGCTTTTATACATTAATTTAATGGAATCCCTTATTTTATATATTTAAAAGCATTATTAAAATAAGAAATGTTTAATTTATTTTTTGTCTACGTTACGTACTGCAAATAAATTCTAAAAGCGAATGGTAGAATGTTTCAAGCAAAAATTTCATCAGTTTTTATCTGAAATTAGTTGATAATAGTGTGATCCATCTCCAGGTTCTTTTTTTATTATGAAAGAAAACGCATTTGTTATGAATGAAAATCGAAATTCTTTATTGAACATGGAAGATGGGTCTATGCCATTTATGTATGGAATACGATATCTCACATGTGGCCACTGCGGCTCCGCTTACATGCAATCATCCGAACATCAAAATTTTCGATGACTTTTCCAAGAAGGAGCGGATCCATGGCCAAAATTTCAGCCCGGAAGTTACGTTTGAGGTCTTGGATTGCGCGAGAAAGAAAGGAATCCATCGGGGTTAAATCGCATGATTTTGGCGGTCAATTCACATCAGAATTTCTTGAAATTACGCGATCGTGAAATTTCTCGTTCAGTAAGTTGACGGTTTGGCTGGCAGTGTGTGCCATTTGCACCGTCATGTGTTGCCAACAAGTCCGTAATTTCAAATGGCATACATTTAACAGTTCATACATGCATGACACATGACATCTGACTCAAACAAACTGAGAAATATTCATAAGAACAAAAAATCTTCTTAAAACACCATAAAATTTTTTTAAATGCGCTAGGCCTTTCGAAAGATCCGAGTCTTTCTTCGTCAGGCGCAAAGAAGACGTCCTTCTACTATGAAAGCAGCAGCAAGACTGAAATGAGAGATAAGGGAAAGGAAACAAGCTGAAGAAACAGCCAATAGGAAAATAGAAGACAACAGCCAAAAGCAGAAGTGTATAAACAAAAGAAAAGAACACAGAGTAGGAGGGGCAAAATCGGGAGGGGGAAATACATATAATTAAATAAGAACACATGAAATTAAAAAAAAAGAATAAAATACAAAAAACAGACTAATATTAATTAATACACAAATAAATTAAATTGTAGTACTGAAAAGGTTTTTCCAAGCTGCAGAGAGCATTGTGGAATCAGATTTATCATTAACAATAACATCACGAGTAAGATAAATAGCTAGATTTTCAAGGAAGTCCAATTCAGAGATTCATAGTTAATTCATAAATATTCATAGTTAAAAAAAAACCAACAAATGGACCACCCTATACAATTTAATAATACACTACCCTTACTGACTATGTCTCAAATCACTGCATACAGATTCGACTGGTATCATCTACCGATTAATTCAATACTTATTACTTTAACTTATGGAGTCATTTTCACATAGAAATTGTTGCAAAATTCTAAATTTTGAAAACTAACACCTGATTATGATATGGAATTTTGGCCCGAAGGGGGGAGGGTGCCCTCCGTGGGGTCTTGCTAAGGGAACGTAACCCGTATTTAATCAAGGAAATCCAAAGTTCGAAGAAAACCATGGATAATTCTGGACGATTAACTGACGGGAGCGAATCAGTTCGAACCCAGCATCTCCAGTCTACCAGCTTCGAGAACAGAATCTCTCAGCCAATGGTGGAGCAGTTACGTGACGAAATTTCTTTATTCATTCTACCCTATCTTTCGCCAAAATTCAAATTGAAGTGAACAACTTCTTGCTTGTATTAGGCGTTATCCTATTTTTGTAGCTCGTAATAAGCGGAAAATTTTAACAGAGTTTAACTAATGAGCATTTTCTTCATATGGAAATTGCTCGTTTTAACCGGGTCTTCATAGTAGCCAGGCTCATATTAACCGAATTCGACTATATATGCAAACGAATTGGTTACAGTAACTCGATTTCTCAAGAAATAACTCTAAAACAGACATCACGATGTCGTCGTGCAAAAAGTCTACTGTCGTGACAACAGCATTTGTAACAGACAGATAGACAACAGCATTTGTAACAGACAGATACGAGTCCGTTGTCACCCCAATGGAGGACTGAGGAGTTAGCATTCTTATCTCGAAAATGGAAAGAGAAAACGGAAAAAATAGTCATTTACAAAGTTGTGGAGCCTCACCGATTTAGTACGAAGAGATACCTTGTGGACATTATTGCAAAGAATAGAACGAATAAAAGACGCAATTGTTTTTTCGAGTTTTCCTACACTGTCATGTGACAAAACGATCTTAGAAAGAAAAGAACATCTAGTACAATATACCTTTATTTGAGATGTTCAAACTTCTCACCGTCAGCTGCAATGCAGATTTGGATGCACATTTGTCCGAAAGATAATCATTTCTCCTTCCGTTTACGTTTCGTGACGTCACAGTGTAAGAAATCACGGAAAAAAAACAAATGCGCGCTTTAACCGTTCTATTCTTCGCATTAATGTCGACAAGATGTTTTTTCGCACTAAATCGATGATGCTCTACAACTTTGTAAATCCCTCCCCCCCCCCCCTATCTATATCCGTTTTCAAGATAGGAATGCTAACTCAGCAGTTTTCTACCAGGTGGCACCGTAGACGGTTTAATTCAGTAGCGCATGGCTACTACTTTACTATACCTAGACCCCACTTTTATGGTTATAGCTCTTACCGCTCAGAAATTATTGGGGTGACAACTTACTTTAGCGGGCACACTGTATGTACATTATGTAATAAATATAACAGATAAGTTGTCTTTTTTTTCCAGAATTCCGAAACTAAATAGGTAGATATTTTTTTTTTTTACCATTATGTTTTTATAGTGAACTAGGGAGTCCAATCCGATCCTGATGGGTTGCAGAATATAAAGGAAAATCATTTCATTACATTAATATATATATTTTTTACACTACCCACTAACCCAACCAAAAAGCATTTTTATTTGAAACGTGTTAATTTTGCATTTAAATATATGTTCTGAATTGTATTAAAGGGGAACTTTAGTATGAGTTAATAGCCGTAAATATTGTCAAAGATTTTGTTACAGTCCTTTTTAATTATGTTCCATTCCGTTGCTTAGGCGCATAGTTCGATTACCTATCTGTTAAATTTCTACTTTATATTATTTTATTGAGAAATTTATAACTTCGTTGTGGAATATGTGCTAGAGACAAATACTGAACTATTTATATTAGGGCAATTCCAAGCCAATGTTACCATCCTTAGCATTTTATATTTTACATCAAATAGGTAATACACATATTTTTTGATAGTACTAAACCATATTTTTTTAATTTGCAATGTACTTTATAAAAGGTTGAAGAGTCAAAATCAATAAAATTCATTGTAATCAGCATAGTTTCTTTTTATGAGCTTTTTTGTTTGTCTGTTACAGGTATGATTACATATTTTTCATAAGTATATTCTGGCAACAGCCAAATTTTGTGAAAGTCTGTTTCTGAACAGTCTCTGAATGAAAATGCATTTTTGTTATAATAAATTGTAATCCAGGATCCAGAACCATACATAAAATCCTGGTCCGGACATTTTTCGCTCAGTTAGAAATTTACATCTGTTACGATTTATTTTTTTTTTTTTAAATAAGGTAAAGTACTGTTTTCCTCTATGACTATTATTCCATTTTTCCTGAACTGTCCATTAAACTTAAGTGCAAACGGATGTATTTTTCATAATCGTCCGCATGAGATTTAAAATAAATTCATGCATTAAAAATTATTTTAAAAACAATAAAAAATGGATAAAAGGCGACACAGTATTGAAATAAATTGCATTTATAAGTGCATTTTCTTCTCCATTCGACAGTGTAAAAATTGAAAATGCACGATGTATAGAAGTTAAAAAAAATTCAGTAAAAGAGAAATTTAAACGTCTGTTGCCAACATCGAAATGACGTCAACGTTATGGTCTAACACATTGCAACGTGAATATATTATAAAAGAAATCGAAAGGTTAAAGAAATCGAAAGTCAATAAGCCGCGTTTTGGGCTCATGAAATAGACTGAAATTCGATTATGTTATACTGACTTAATTATTTCGCTTTTTAATATTAGAATGTACAGTAGAACCTCGATTATCCGAAGTAATTGGGACCGAAACTCTTTCGGAAAATCGAAAATTTCGGATAATCGAGAATGCTTCCATTTTAAGATTAAGGAAAAATATATGCAATATTTCGTATTATTGTAACAATTGCTTAATAAAAAAATAAAGCAATAGCAAACTAGAAACAAGAGTAAATTACTTGGATTTTAATTCTGAAATTAAGTACTTTTTACATATATCACAAGGGTTTAAAAAAATGTTTTGTTTGTTGCAGTTTCGATTGCCTTTGCTTTGAAGCTCTATCACGGAGTTTTTTTTAATATTATTAGTTCACCAGTATCACAGTTTTTCTGCTTCTCGAGCCATGCGAAACTTTTTGTAAAACATTCAAAAGCTTCAGAATTGCTAATTTATTCGTTTTCTCCGCTCCACTCCACAGCTTACGGGAACTCAAGTTAAATTCAATGGAATTCTAAGAAAGGGGATCGAAAATATTTATATGTACTCGTAGTTCGGAAAGGAAAGTTTGTACACACACACGCAAAAAAAAGGCTTTCAAAATGGATTTTGCACGCAAGGAACGTGAAATTAAAAAAAACTTTAAAAATGGGTTTCGGATAAAAGAGGTTCTATTGTATATATTGTATGATTTTAGCAATAGTTAATGTATTTTGCTCGGATTTATATGATTTACACAAGCTCAAAGTTCGTATAATTCGTCGTTTTGATGAAAATTACGCATTTTCTGCTATTTTTACCTCAATTATTTATAGGAGCGCAATCGGGCAACACTTTCTGTTTGACATATATTATAAAACACATCAAGATATGCAAAATATGTTAAAATAAAAGTGTTGAAAAGCTGCTCTCATAGTAAAAAAATAGAGAGTAAATTGAGGTAAAAATAGCAGATATTGCGTATTTTTCATAAAAACTACGAATTGTACGAACTTTGAGCTTTCGTAAGTCATATAAATCCGAACAAAATACAAAAACTATTCTTAAAATCGTAAAATATATGCTTTCTAATATTAAAAAGGGAAATAATTAAGTCAGTATAACATAATCGAATTTTCGGTCTATTTCATGGGCCAAAAACATGGCTTATGGACACTGATCCTTTATAAATTAGAAAACATAACTATAAATTTCTATTAATGCTTAGTCCATGCAAAAATATGATATAGAATTAACATTTACTTCCATATGTTACTTTTATGGGGGTTATTTTATATTACGTAACGCAGTTCTTCAGGTTTATAATATAACTTTTATTTTAGTACATTATTCAAAGAGTTATTTATTCGTAATACAACTAACTTCAGAAAAATGAAAGAACTTTTACTGTTTTCTTATATTTATTTGTAATAAATATTCTTTGAAATATAACAGAAAATTCCTAAGTAGCTTTTAAGGGAAAGTTGCTTAAAAATATCCCTAAGTTATAAAAACTTAAAAGAACAGTTTCAATATTTTAAATATAAAGTTATGCAAAAAGATATTTCGACATATGTTTTATTCCCATCACTAAAATATAAATTCACTTTCTTTTTTCTCTGTTCCAGTAAAGGCTTTCTTTCATATTTCTCTATAATATTTATACTAAATACGAACTTTAAGTAGCTTTCTTTATATAAATATACTCAATACAGAAATATACATGAACATAACTTACTTCTTTGAGAGTAAGACTTAGTTATAAGCTATCAAAATATGCTAGTTAAAAATTCTCTTACATTTGGTCATGTAGTAGAGAATTTTAGTAACATTTTAGATTTATTGAAACACTCTAAAAAAATATAAAATCAGTGCCAAAGTAAGCAGATATACCATAATGGAAAGAAAATACGTAAAATAAACTTAGCTAGATACATTGTAAAAATAGCTTATTTACAAAAAGTATATATATAAATATTTAATACATATAAAAAAAGGGAAGAAAAGTACCAAGCTTGCTTTTCATAAGTCATCTCTTTTATCAATCATATAGTTTTTATTTTTATGAAAAAAAAAAAAAAAAAAAAAAAAAAAAAAAACATTTTTGTATAAGATCCAAACTTTTTTCTCCGTAAGATAAAAAAAAAAATTACAATAACTACGAGCTAGGGCACATGTATTCAAAGGCTCAAATAACTTTTAAAATCATTTTTTCTAGCAACATGACAAATTTTCAAAAATAGCTTTAAATGTGGTTAATGCTTTATTTTTTATCAATATTGTGTTATCATTTATTTATAAAAAAAATAATGTATTTGATGTGTTTTATATTTTCTTGTCACACAGCAAACGTTTCGTAATCAATGAAAATATAATATAATCAGAGTACCAAAGTATACTATAATTTTTTCTCGGGTATCCATGATTACGAAATGCTTTCTGCATTATTCAAAGCCCCAGAAACCAATATATTTTCGAAATGTAACGAAATATTTACAAAAAAAAAAACATTTTGCTATCACTGAATTTCGAAAACATTTACGAGAAGTTTTTTAAGGAATAATAATGATTCTCACTTTGGGATATTTTCTTTTAGGATGCTATCATTCTCAACTAGATATATTCCGCAACGTAACTGAACTTATACATACAAGCGTAACAAAATAATACTACTTTTATTGTTAATGGCAATGCTGTTAATTTATCATGGTTGTACACAAAACATGTTTTTTGAACCTGAAACATGTTTACTTAACAATGTATAGCATCCAAACATTCCATTTTCCAGGTTAAAAAAAACTTATTAATAATCTGTAAAAACTACTCGAAAACGTCTCTGAAAATCAGTAGCAGCAAAATAAACTTTTCTTTATACATTAGTTTTCGAAAGTCGAAAATATATTATTTTTTGAGGGTTGTAAATTTATAGAAGTTCACTATAAAATGTTCACTTACAGAAACACTAAAAGAAAAATCATTTGTATTGTATTTTTAAAATGTTACACTATTTCTGAAAGGCAGTAACCCATGTACTGTAAAAAAAAAAAAAACCTGTAATTCTACAGATGTAAAGTTAAGAAAATCTGCATGCTTACTAAAATTTTATCTGTATACTGTACAAAAAAAGATGTAAATCTACAAAACTAGGTTTTGTAAAGCTACAGAAATCTGTAGCTTTACAAAAGAATCTACTAAAATTACAGTACTAAAATCTTACTAAAATTTTATCTGTAACCTGGGTTAAAGTTACATAAAAAGTTTTAAGCATCCCAGTTTTCTAAAAAATTCTTAGTAGCATTACAGATTTTTTGATTTACAGTGCAAAAGTATCTGTTACATGGTTTTTGTTGTTGCCGTTACATAAAAGCTCTAGGAATCCCAGTTTCCTAGAAAAAAAAAAGTAATTTTACATATATATTTTTTTAAAGTGTGCTTTTTCAAATTATTAAGTAATACTTTGCCCCTAAAGACACACACGCACATATGTAAATATGAATATATATCGTAACATTTTCTATTTTCAATTGTAGTGTTTAAACGCAGGTTACGTGACTAATTGTACCTAATAAAATATAAACCAGGTACGAATATTGCATAACATATTCAAGTTAATCATGAAGTAAATACAAATTTGAAATTTTATATTTCTTAATTTAGTAATTATTTCCAGAAACAAATGCATCATACAAATTAAGAAACAGAAAATAATATGCATTATTTAAATTATATAAGTCAGACGGTTCTTTCACATTCAATTAAATAAAATAAGAGGGAAGAATTTTCAAATTTAAACAATACAAAAAAAAAAAAGAGTTAAAAACTGGTGACTTTATAAATTATTCATGCGTGCTTATTAAGTAAGTAAAAACTTCAATTTAAAAATCCATTACATATTGCGAGTATTAAAAATATAATATTTAAACTAATAACAAATTTTGTTTTTGAGAATAGCTAAAGCTAAATTTGATGTTCTGTATTTATGCTTTCTTTTATTTATATTTAATTTTAATGAAATATTTTACTTTTTGTGTTAATTATCCTAATGGAAATATCTTATTTTATATTATTAAAAGCAATTTAAAATGAGAAATATTTACGTAATTGATTTTTTGTTGATATTATGTACTACAAATAAATTCTAAAGGCTAATGGTATTTGAATCAAGCAGAGCTGGGCAACTTTGTAATTGCAATTATCTGCAATGTAATTACATTTTAATTTCATGCAATTAATTATAGTTGAAATTACATTCCGTAAAAAATTCTTGCAGCACTGTAGCCGCAACATTGTAAAAAAAAAGTCTGTAAAATCACTAAAGTTTTTCCAGGAAACTGGGATTTCTAGAACTTTTTATGTAACGGCAACAAAAACAAAATCCTGTAACAGCGTCTGTTACAGGAATTTTTCTTGTTACCGTTACATAAAAAGTTCTATAATTCCCTGTTTCCTAGAAAAACTTTACGGATTTTTTTTTTTTTTTCAGTGAACCGCCCACATCCCATTTTTGGACGAAATTTCTGCGTTTCAATGTCTAACTATGATCAATTGCATGCAATTATCTTGTAATTTTGTTGCCGATATTAAGATTACAAATTTGTCCAACTAAAATTCATCTTTTTTTTTTTTTTTAAATGGGACGTTAATGGATATAATTTAATATCTGGTACAGTTCTGAAGAATAACGCACTTCCCCAACTGCCGCAACTCGTATACAAATGCGACTGGTACCAATTACTGATTAATGCCATATTTATTACTTTAACTTACTGGGTCACCTCCACATAGAAATAGTAACATAGCTCAAAAACAACTTGCGGAATTAGCTGTAAATTTCTTTTCCGCATAATTTAAACTTCAAGGAACTAATTTTTTAAAAAGAAATTATTGAAACATAACTAAAAAATAATTTGTCGGAATGAACTGTAAATTTTTTTCGCATACTTTAAACTTCAAGAAACTGATTTTTTAAAAACACATTATTGAAACATAACTATAAAGTCATTTGTCGGAATGAGCTCTAATTTTTTTTTTACATATTTTAAGCTTTAAGAAACCGATTTTTTAAAAACAAATTATTGAAATATTACTAAAGTAATTTGTTGGAATGAGCTGTAATTTTTTCTTCGCATAATTTAAGTTTGAAGAAATTGATTCTTTAAAAATAAATTATTGAATGATAAATATAATATAACCTGTCGGAATGAGCTGTATTTTTTTTTTTTACATATTTTAAGCTTTAAGAAACTTTTTTTAAAACAAATTATTGAAACATAACCATAAAGTAATATGTCGGGATGAGCTGTAATTTTTTTCTTACATATTTTAACCTTTAAGAAACACATTTTTTTAAAACTAATTATTGAAATATAACTGTAAAGTAATTTGTAGGAATGAGCTGTAATTTTTTTGACATATTTTAAACTTCAAGAAACTGATTTTAAAAGCAAATTATTAAAACATAATTATAAAGTAATTTGTCGGAATGAGCTGTAATTTTTTTCTTACATATTTTAAGATTTAAGAAATTGATTTTTTAAAAACAAATTAATGAAACATAACTATAAAGTAATTTGTCGGAATGAGCTGTAAATTTATTTTTACATATTTTAAGCTTTAAAAAACAGATTTTTTTTAAAACAAATTATTGAGATACTATAAAGTAATTTGTAAAACAAAAATTGAAGCTCATTCCGATGTCTTTTAAACTTTTAGAAACTGCTTTTTTAAAAAACGAATTATTGAAATAAAACTATAAAGTAATTTGTCGGGATGAGCTGTAAATTTTTCTTTGCATAATTTACGCTTGAAGAAACTGATTTTTTTAAAATAAATTATTGTATCATATCTATAAAATAACCTGTCGGAATGAGTTGTGATTTTCTTTCGCATATTTTAAGCTTAAAAAAACTACTTAAAAATATTGAAGACTATATTGTACTATAAGAACAACGTACTTCACTAACGAATTCATCTGAGCTGCCCCAATGAGGTTTGAACTGGTTTAGTATTTCGGGCGTTCGCATGACGATAACTTTGGCATGTTTTTGTTTTCTTCTATCTAGAGTAGACGAAAGTACTTTAATCTAAGTTCTTTTCGACTTTCGGTTTTCGACGGATTTACGCGTTTTAAGAGTCAGAGATCCCGAAAAAAACGTTTTTACAAAATGTCCGTCTTTCCGTGTGTCATGTATCAGTCTGGCCACTGTATCATAGAAACGTGTATGAAGTTATGCATAAAATTGAACCAAGTAATCCAAAAAAAATTTCGACTTTCAGTTTTCGACGGATTTATGTGTTTTAAGAGTCAGAGATCTCGAAAAACACGTATTTATAAAATATCTGTCTTTCCGTGTATCGTGTGTCAGTTTGTCCTCTCTATCATAGAAACGTGTATAAAATTATGCGTAGAAATAAACCAAACATTCATATACAGGGTGTATCTGAAAAAGGGGGCAAAACTTTACGGGGTGATAGACTGCAGCTATACGCGCAAATTTCGTCATAGAATGTATGGTGGGAACACAAGCGGTGAGAAGTTAAAAGGTAGTTTTCCACTGTCCTTGGGTGATGGATCGGTCGAGGTGGTCCTATAGCTTAGCCACCTAAATCGCCGGAGTTCTTGTGTTTGGACTTTTCCCTGTGGGCCATATGAAAAACCTACGAGTACCCCATTGAAACTGATATTGATCTAGTTGCCAGGATTGCCGTTGTTGTCGGCAATATTCGGGAAATGCCTGGTGTCTTCGCAAATGTGCGACAGCCCCTATCCCGCACATGTGAAGCGTGCATTACAGTTGGCGGATTACCTTTTGAGCAATTTATTTGAGCATGTACATAATTACATTCCTGTTAATAAAATGTTTTCTGAAGTATCTCCTCTCATTTGTTCTTCTAATTCTGTAACAGTGACAGCGGAAAAATATTTTTTAACTTCTCACCGCTTACGTTCCAACCCTACATTCTATGACGAAATGTGCTCATATAGCTGTGTTCTATCACCCCTAATGTTTAACCTCCTGTTTCAGATACACCCTATATATGTTTTTATCTATGGCCAGCAGGTCACAGTTGAAATTGGGGATATTCAATCGGAAGAGAGCGCTGTGATAGCGATGTTTGTGTCATTTTCCTTATTGTACATAAAAAAAAAACAATTTATGTATACAATTGAACTAAACTTCCAGATTTACATATTTGTGACTAAGGCTGTCAGGTCCGAGCTGAGGGAGAGGTGCTGTGATAGTAATATCTGTAAGTAATTGAGGCGTAGGTATTGGGGGGCTCTGATAGTAATATTTGAACGATTTTTCTTTTGTATCATAAGAAAGCGTATGAAGTTATGGATAGGATTAAACAAAATTTCATACATGTTTTTGGCTATGAACGTCAGTTTCCAGTTGAAAATGAGAATATTTCTTTGAAATTGAAGCTATCTTAGCGATTTAGTGCGATTTGCTTCCTTTTTTTTGTAGTTTAAGTGAAAACTGTATGAATATTTTTCGACGAAATAATATTTAGATATACTAGCCGAGTTTTGTATAAAATTTTGCAGAAAATAGACCGGTATATTGCACTCGTGATTGTATTTTCTTCGATTTTCAGGTAGTTGTTGAAAACAAAATCATGCTGAATCATCTAATTTTCCAATATAGATTTAATTTGCATATTTGAAGAAGAAAATTTTTCACGATTTCTGATATACTACCATTTCATTAGACTTCGTTACGATGTTTTTCCTTCAATTCCCACGGATTTTGAAATATTTAATGACAAAAAAACTTGAAGTATAAAAAAATATATGCCTTTTCAAGTATTAGTAAGACGGAATAAAGTTTTGAGATTGACATATCCAACTAGTTTGCTTTCGTGTTTTTCTGTAAAGATGGTGTTTTTGGTGATGTTTATGACGGCCGATTATCTACAACTACGGATATAGGCTTGGGTGGCATGCCCTGCGTGGGGTCTTTCGAAGGGATACTAATCCTTGTTTACGCAAACTTACACAAACCCCGGATTACTCCAAACGATTAGGCCGACGGGCGCGATTGTGTTCGAACCCAGCAACACCCGTCTACCAACTTTGAGAGCAGAACCTCTGAGCCAGATTCTGCATAAAAGCTGCATACTTGGGTAAAGAACACATCCAAGATTATCTATCTACATTGTCCCAATTAGTTTAAATTTAGTTTAATATTTTGGACGTTATCTTGATAACAAAATTTGCATTACACATATATATATATATATATATATATTTAATATATCACGATGTCGCCGTGCAAGAGACATACAGTCGTGAGAACAGCATTATTTACATACAGAGATAGGTGTGCATTATATAGCAAATATAACATACTAAGATATTTGTCTTTCAGCAAATTGGAAGTTAAAAAAAAAAAAAGATTTTTTTACCATTATGTTTTTTGGTAAATAAAACGCAGAATGAATATATTATTAAACATGTAGGTAAGTATGATCAAAGATCGCAAAGAGGATTTCGTTTAATATTTCGTTCAAAACGCTTTATCCTTTAAGGGAAACTTCAATTCATTGTTTTATTTTTTTAATTTTACTTTAAAATACTATTCTAGGGTACACTATATGCATTATGGCATATGTTTATCACACAAGACATTTAAAAATAAATTGAAGAAAAACAAGGAATTTTCTTGAATATTTTAAACTATATGAAGAACTGTTCAAAATGCCCATGCGATGCACATTTCATATCAATTAAAATCCTTAAAATATGTTATGCAAGTTTGTTTTATATACACTATATGGCCAAAGGTGACCGGTCACTTGCGATTTTAGACGTTTTGTTAAATATCTAGAAAAATACTTGAGGAATTAACCTAAAACTCCAGGTGTGTAGACAATATAGTATAAGTCACACATTTACACGAAGATTTTTTTTTCCCGAAACCTCATAGGGGACCGTCAAAAATTTGAAAAAGAACGAATATCTTTTGGATAACCCTGTAAAAACTAATGTAGCAAAAGCGTTCAAACTGGACATTGTGATTAAGTGGCTTTTTGTAATAAACTGTGTTCATTTTTATGAGGATAGCATGTATACTCGTAGAGAAATTAATTTTTTTTATAAAAATAGTCCCAAATTTCGCCAAGTTTTTTGCTTATAATTTGCAGAGTTCTTAATATAAAAAAAAGTTCTTTTCAGAAAATATGACAAACAACATTGTACATAATACCCTGGAATCAGAATTAAAAAATAATAAAAATTGGATGAAAAATATGCATGTTTACTAAAAAATGTTTCACTGCACATGCGCGAACGCAATCAAAATATAATATACATAATGTATTAGCTAAGTATATAGAGCAACTTGTGTGAAAGTTTCAAAACCATAGCTTGAAAATTCTGAAAATTATCGTCGGTAAAATAAGCTCGAAATCCGTTGTTCCCAAAAGGGGCAAAAAGATGAGGGGTTGTATCAACTATTTGTTGATTAGTGCCAAGATAGCGTACACAATTATGCACGTACTACTATATTTGGATACAAACCCTCATCTTTTTGCTTCCTTTAGGAAACAAATCATTTCGAGCTTATTCTATCGATGATAATTTTCAAGCTATGATTTTGAGACATTCACAAAAGTTGCTCTATATACTTAGCTAATAAATTATTCACATTATATTTTGATTGCATTGGCGCATGCGCAGTGAAACATTTTTTTAGTAAACCTGCTCATTTTTCATCCAATTTTTATTATTTTTTTAATTCTGATTGGAGAGTTGTGTACAATGTTGTTTATCATATTTTCTGAAAAGAACTTTTTTTATAATAATAACTCTGCAAATAATAAGCAAAGAACTCGGCGAAATTTGGGACTGTTTTTATAAAAACCTTAATTTTTCTACGAGTACATGCTATCCTCATAAAAATGAACACAGTATATTACAATAAGCCACTTATTAACAATTTCGAGTTTGAACGTTTTTGTTGCATTAGTTTTTACATGGTTATCGAAAAGATATTCGTTCTTTTTCAATTTGTTGACGGTCCCCTATGGGGTTTCGGGGAAACAATCTTTGTGGAAATATATGACCCATACGAGGGTCGGCGAACCTTTTTACATCCGCGTGCCAATATTTTTCAAAAAATAAATCCAACTGAACATGGCGTGCCAACAACGCCCCCCCCCCTCCCCCACGTCCCATTCCCGCAAAAAAGTAGCGAATTAATTTATTTGTGAATTATAAATTAGTTTAATTCTTATAATAATAAATAATAGTGTGGAAATTATTTATTATTATTATAAATATAGCTAACATACCTGAATGTAATAGCAGCATACGCATTAAATTAAACAATATTTAATACAGAAAACTCGAGACAAAACATTTTTCACATGAAAAAATTAATCATAGAAACAGTTATAGAAAAAATATAATTATAGTTTTCATTTCATTTTACAAATGCTTTAGCAATCAAATTATTATTTTTTCAAAACTTATGAAAAAAGTCATGTTTTATTAGTTTTATTAACACTTTTATCATTAAAAAAAAATTAAAGATCAATTAACAAATTCTGGCATAAATTATATAAAGCCCCATGTGCTGGTCAAAACGCGTTAAATCATACAGAAATATTTCAACAAAGAATAATTTGATTTGCCAGATTTCTACGCGAATCATAGGTGCAATCATAACGAAATCGAGGAAATGGAGGGATGGGAAGGGTCAAATATTTCTAAACGGTACACAAGTGCCTATTATAGAAAACAATAGCTATTTTCAATTAAGCTCCGTGTATTAATTTTAAAAAAAAGTATAGGGAATTTGACTGAATTTTGATTTAGAAATTCAATCAACGGCGTGCCAAAAATATCTTCCCGTGTGCCAGTTACGGCACGCGTGCCATAGGTTCGCCAACCCTGACCTATACTATACTGTTTAAAAAACTGCAGTTTTAGGTTAATTCCTCATGTATTTTTCTAGATATTTAACAAAACATCTAAAATCGCATGTGACCGGTCACGTTTGGCCATATAGCGTATACAGATAAAATTGTGCATCAAATTTTTTATATTTGAATATAAAGGTAAGAAAAAAAACATTTTCTAAATTTTATGAAATTTTCAACATTTTTGCATCCTATTTCTACAGTTAACTGCCATTTAACTTTTCCAATTATATTTAGTTTCAAAAGACTATGAACCGTTTTATTTATATAAATGAAATATATGAGTTTTAAGGTCCCTTAACCTATTAATAAATATAAATTGTTAACTTGTAATTATTAAATCCTTAATATTTTTTTATAAGAATATACTCGGCAGCATGTTACTATGTTTTCTTCCTCGTACTTGGTAAACGTTAGAAAATATGTACATTTTTATTTTCGAAAAACACGTATTTTTTTTTAATTACCTTAACGCTATCTCAAAACAGCTAACTCTCTCTATATATATTATAAACATTTTCAATACAAATGTTGCAGAACTTAAAATTCTGAATAAAATGAGTACCCACATTAATATTTTTGTTTAACATTAAGGTCGCAATTCTATTTCAAAATTTTACCTTAATTGCTAATCAAGAACTTGAAGCCAGAAAAGACCAAGTTTCTTTAACAATGTCTCAAAACAGCTGACTATCAAAAACATTGTCAATATAAATGTTGTAGAGCCTAAAATTCTGAATAAAATGAGTACCCATATTAATATTTTCGTTCAATATTAAGGATGCAATTCTATTTCAAAATTTTGCCTTAATTGCTATTAATAGTTTGATGACAGGAGAGACCAAGTTATCAGTCTACCCGGTTCCAATTTTTATATACATGTATTTTTGTTAACTTCTGACCTATGTCAAAATGATTAAAACAATTTCTAGCTTTCCCCAAATTAATTTTAAATTTTTTTCATCCCCTACCACTGGAATCGTAATCAAGGGGTTAAACCGTAATTCTCAAAATATCCAAAATAATGAGCTAGACTAATTACACAAACATGGTAAATGCCTCAATAAAAAAAATAAAATGCATGCATATAAAAATTAGAAGCAGGGTGGACTGTTAACCTGGTCTGTTCGGGCTTCAAGCTCTTGATTAGCGATTTAGGCTAAACTTTCAAGTAGAATTGTGAGCTAAATCTCCAATAAAAATATTAAGTGTGGACACTCATTTTACTCAGAATTTTAAGCTCAAAAACATTTGTATTGACAATGTTTTTGATAGAGTATTTTTTGAGATATTGTTATGATAATTTAAAAAAACTTGTTTTTCGACTGTAAATCTGAACATATTTTCTAACGCTGACCTACTACGAGGGGGAAAACTTAGTATATTCATTCTGGACCTAAACTAAATGGATTAAAACAATTTCCTGCTTTCCCCTAATTAATTCTGAATTCGGCCTTTTCTTCCTCCGCTACTACTGGGTTAAATGAAGCAAAGTGGCTAAAATGCAATTTCTCAAAAAAAGTTTTTTTGAATAAAAAAGATAAAATATTCTCCAACTTATGGTCTTAAAAAAGCAAAAAAAAATTACAAAAATTCTGTAAAAATAAATCCCTTAGATAATGAAATCACTTCCGGAGAAAAACTTTCAAACTCCGACACCGAGTGTCGAACCGGGAACCTTTGGATTAGCAGGCAGAGGCTCTACCATGGAGCTATAAAGAATGAATTTACGGTTCTGTTTTAAAATATAAATTTCAAAAATCGTCGAATGGGATACAATTAATTCATTTCATTATAATAATACAAGATTTTTTTCAAAATTTCACAGTATATCATGTGATCGGAGGTATTAAGCTAACATTATGCAAATTTTCAAGTCTCTAAATTATACAGTTTTCTAGAACGAATTCTGCGACGGACAGACAGAGGAGTGAGACCAATAGGGTTTCATCAGATAAATGAAACCTTAAAAAATTGAAATTTTTAGATAAGAAAACAAACTTCTTTTAAACTACACAAATTTTATTTTTGTACATTATTCAAAGTAGAATTATTTATTCTGAAGTTGTTACCAACATGAAAATCACGTCAGCGTTATGGTCTAACACATTTGTCCTTTACAATAGAGATCAAACGCAAGATGAATATATTATTAAAGAAATCGAAATTTATAGATTAGAAAACATAACTATAAATTTCTTTTAATATTTAGTCCATGCAAAATTGTGATATAGAATTAACATTTATTTTCATGAGTTACTTTTGAGGAGGTATTTTATATTGCAAAATGCTGTCCTTTTTCTTCAGGTTTATTACATAACTTTCATTTTCGAACAGCGTTATTCTGAAAACAACTAGCTTTAGAAAAAAGAGAAAGAACTTTTACTGTTTTCTTATATTTATTTGTAATGCTCTTTGAAAAATAAAAGAAAATTCCTAAGTAGCTTTTAAAGGAAAGTTGTTTAAAAATATTCCTAAGTTATAAAAACTCAAAAAGAGGAGTATCAACAATTTAAATATTAAGTTATGCAAAAAGTTATTTCGACATCTATTTTGTTCACACCACCAAAATGTAAATTCACTTTCTTCTCTCTCTGATTCAGTAAAAGATTTTTTTCATATTTCTCTATAATATTTATACGAAAGACAAACTTTAAGTAGCTTTTTTTGTATAAATATATTCAACACACACACACAAAATACATGAACATAACAGTTACTTTTTTGCGAGCAAGACTTATATGTAAGCTATCAAAATATAAGAGTTCAAATTATCTTCTTATATTTGGTTATGTAGTACATTTTAGATTTATTGAAACATACTCTTAAAAATTTATAACGACAGTGCAAGAAAATAAAATAAACTCAGCTAGCTACATTGTAGAAATAGCCGAGTTACAAAAAAGAAAAAATAATTAGAATCTTACATATAATAAAAATACAGACAGAAAAGTAACATGCTTTCTTTCCACAAATAATCTATTTTATCAGTCACATATACTACTTTATTTATATAAAAGAAAAACATAGCTCTTTTCCCCATAATTTTAAAGTTTTTTTTCTTTTTTTTAACTACGAGCTAAGGCCGAAGTATTCAAAAACTCAAATAACGTATAAATCAATTTTTATAGCAACATGACAATTTTTCAAAAAGAACTATTAATGTGGTTAAAACTTTAAAAGTTATTTTTATCACTATTGTGTTATATATTTAGAAATATATATGTAATTTGATATTTTTTTTTTGTTGTTGTTGTTGTTACATTCTAGAAAATAAAATACAAATTATTCTTAATCCATGAAATATATATAACATAAGAGTTAGGAAATATACAACCTCTTCTGGGGTATTCACGATGCGGAAAATGCTTTCTGTATCATTCAAAACCCCAGAAACCAATATATTTTCGAAACAAAAACATTTATAAGCTTAAAGCTTATTTTGCTGTCACTGAATTAAGGAAACATTTCCTACAAGTTTTTAAAGGTATAATCATGATTCCGAAATCAGAATATCTCTTTTAGGATGCTATAAATTCTCAACTAGAGATTTTCCAATATGTAACTTTATACATGAAAGCGTAACAAAATAATATTAACTAATTTTTCAACTACTTTTCAGCAGTAAAATTACGCTTGAAATTATTATAATATTTCATTCTCAATATTTTAATATTATAATAATTTCAAGGGCAATTTCACTGTTGAAAAGTAGTTGTAAAATTAAAATTGTATATTCAGCGATGGTGGGTTCATTTGCGTCTCATGTTACGCCGCGAGATTGTGTGGTCATGAAGACTTTTCCATCTAATAGCTTCGGTAGCAGTCTTACCGACTTATGTGAGTGAGAGATGTCAAGCCGGGCATCGTCCTCGTGGCTAAAATGGTAGAGCACTGGATAGCCATTCCAGGGGTCCGGGTTCGATTCCCGGCTTGGACATTTTTCACTCTTTGTACTTTCATTATATTTATCAGCATATGCATTTTACTTAATGTTTTCCAGCTCTAATATTCAAAAAATATGTCTTGTAATTGTTTATGCATCTATAGAACATAGTACAATTCCTGTCAAAGTATGTACTGTTACGTGCACTTCTTGTGAGTTTCAGAATCAAAAACAGCAAACTGTATTTATTGTTCTGTAAGTTATCAATTGTCTTAAAATAGTGTAAAGAATAATCATTGTTAATGTATCTTACCGTATGCAGTGGATTTGAGTCTCCCCCTCGGGATTGCACTTATACTCTAAAGTGAAAGCTGGGTTCATGGGGCGGTCATCCCTGTCGGTTTATCGTTAGTTAGCAAAGGGATAATTTACGTCTTTAATATTCAACTTGTCGGTTATGCCAATCCCAAATCTTTCTTCTATCTCATACATGTTAATTCTTCAAAATTCGCTATGACACAGTAAAAATTAAAGTGCAATATATGCCCCTCATAAGGATTCTAAAGATATGAAATTCCGTGCACTAGTTCTTGAGATATGACTATCGATTGAATCGTGTAAATCCAGCAATATACAGCCTATCAGCGCCACCTAATGGGTTATTTATAGCAAAACATAATCAGCAACAACTTATGTCAACGTCTAACTGAATCTGAAGTTTGGAGAAAATCCGTGCATTACTTTTTCAGACAGAGTTATTGCAGAAATTGTAAAAAAATCCACATAGCAGAGCCACCTATTGAGCGATTTACATCAAAACCTAATTAGGACCAATTTATACTAGGGGTTAACTGAATCTGAAGCTTGGTGAAAAGTCATGCATTAGTTCTTGAGATACGGCTATTGCGGAAATCGTGTAAAATACAGCACAGCAACGCCACCTGTTGAGAGATTTACACCAAAAACAAGACAGCACTAATTTATATCAGGGACTTACTGAATCTGAAGTTTGATGAAAATTTGTGCATTAGTTCTTGAGATAGAGCTATTGCAATAATAATGAATATTGCAGCATAGCAGCGCCATCTGTTGGGCGATGTCCACCAAAAAGGAATCAACGACAAATTATAGCAAGGGCTAACTAAATCTGAAGGATTATTAAATTCTGTGGGTTAGTTCTTGAGAAATAGCTATTACGGAAATCATGAAAAATGCAGCACAGCATCGCCACTTGTCGGGCGATTTACACCAAAATCTCATCAGAATCAGTTTATATCAAGGTCTAACTGAATGTAAAATTTTGTGAAATTCAGTGCATTAGTTGTTGAAATAGAGCGCCCACAAAATTTTTGTCACATAGAGACTCACAGAGTGACAGAGTGACGGTCTGACATTTTCTAAAAATCATTAAATCTTGTTCAGGACCTTGTAAAACGTAAATCCATCGAAAATCGGAAGTCGAAATTTTTCACGAATCCAATGCTTTCTTCTTGTAAAGATAGAATAAAGTAAAAATAATGTTAGTTTTATTTTTAATATAAATGCTGTTAATGAATATCCTGTTTGTCCATAAAACCTGTATTTTGAACATATTTTTCGGGAATTGATGGCGTCCAAAAAATCTATGGGGTAGGTGGGGGTAAAGACACGCACTTTCCATAAATTTTGACTTAGAATGAACACACTGGTCTAAATTTGTTTGATGGCCGAATAAAATGTAATATTAGAACCTTATTCAATATCACCATCAGCCTTGATTCTGTCAAATTATAATTTCGCAAGAAATTGTAATTTTTTAAAAACATTTCTCTGCGTGTCTTTGCTACGCTGATTGGGGTAAAATTCCGCTGTGAAGGTGCAGAGACCCGTTTGTTTAACAGTCCAAATGGAAGTTCATAGAAATATAATTGAGGTAAAGTACACGACATTTAGAAACTAAAGAGTTTCCATTCTTCACTTGATTTTTGGGTTAGTAGACATTTGCAATATTATCATCTAAACAATCACACACACACACACACATATATATATATATATATATTAATATTACATCAAAAATGAAAAATTCCAACTTAAATAATTTTCTCTGCACAAAGTTCAACTTTCTTCGCATCAATACACAACTATACGGTGAAAGCCTAACTGTCGACAAAGCTTTAAGGGGACAAGGGACCTTAAAATCCTTAAAAATATTTTATTTTTTGTAAATTTCACCTAAATATTATTCAAGGGTACATTATATGCATTATGGCATGCATTTAGCACAAAAAAAAAAAATTAAAAAAAAATTATTTTTGAGAAAAAATGGAATTTTACGCGTCGTCTTAGAAATCTTCGAAATGCCCCCTGCGTTCTCCATATCAATGAAAATCCCCAATATTTTTTATAAAAGTTTGTTTTATATATATAAATAAAATAGAGCATCGAATTTTAAATATTTGAATTTAAAGGTAAAAAAAAAAAAATTAAAAATTTTGAAATTTTTTCGAGAAAATTTCAAAAATTTTCAATTTTTCAATTTTTTTAAACTTTAAAATTCAAATATATAAAACTTGATGCTCTATTTTATTTATATACATAAAACAGACTTTTATAAAAAAATATTGGGGATTTTCATTGATATGGGATGCGCAGGGGGCATTTCGAAGATTTCTAAGACGAGGCGTAAAATTCCATTTTTTTCTCAAAAATAATTTTTTTTTGTGCTAAATGCATGCCATAATGCATATAATGTACCCCTGAATAATATTTTAGATAAAATTTACAAAAAATTTTAAAAAATGAAAATTTGAAATTTTTTCAAAAAAATTTCATTTTTTTTTTTTTTTTTTTTTTACCTTTAAATTCAAATATATAAAATTCTATGCTCTATTTTATTTATATATATAAATCAAACTTTTATAAAAAATACTGGGGATTTTCATTGATATGGGACGCGCAGAGGGTATTTCGAAGATTTCCAAGTAAAATTCCATTTTTTTCTTAAACATAAATTTTTTTTTACATTTTTTTTGTGATAAATGCATGCCATAATGCATATAATGTACCTTTAAATAATATTTAGGATGAAATTTACAAAAAAAAAAAAGAAAAAATTGAAAAACTTTGAAATTTTGAAATTTTTTCGAAAAAATTTCAAAATTTTTCAATTTTTTTTTACCTTTAAATTGAAATATATAAAATTCGATGCTCTATTTTGTTTATATATATAAACCAACCTTTTATAAAAAGTATTGGGGATTTTCATTGATATGGAAGACGCAGGGGGCATTTCGAAGATTTCTAAGACGACGTGTAAAATTCCATTTTTTTCTCAAAAATAAATTTTTTTTAAATTTTTTTTGTGATAAATGCATTGAATAATGCATATAATGTACCCTTGAATAATATTTAAGGTGAAATTTACAAAAAATAAAAAAAATTATTTTAAGGTCCCTTGTCCCCTTAACATTTAAAAAACGTTGTGTTCATATTAAATCAACCCGCGCATGTCTTTCCTCCTACCGATCTATTTCAGATTGAGAAAACTCATTACACTATAAAAACTTTATGGAAACTTTTGCGAGAATCAGTATCAGCAAAAAAAAAACTATGTTTTTAGAAATGCTACTTTAAATGTCAAAAATACATTAGTTTCTGATACATCTAAAGATAAAAGACTCTTTTCAGGACCTTGGTTAATTCTGTGCTGCATTTTGTTACGTTCGTTTGTGGCTGTTTTATATTTACCTAGATTCAGAAAAATGCGACTTTTTTTACATTACAAGAGTTAAGCAAAAACAGGTCAAAGTTTTCTTCTTTCTAGTTAATGCAACAAATGTATTTTAGATAGAAATTCGAAAATTAGTTATAAAAAATACAAAAAAAGTAAACTATTCTTTTAACATTTAATATATCCGAAAATTACAATATTTATTTTAAAAAGAGTAAATATTTGAACATGCTAAGTTTATATAATGAAAGTATTAATTAATCTTTATTTTGAAAAGATGTTTAATAATTTTTTTAAAGTTAATAACATTACATAACTCAGTAATTTTACTGTATCTTTTTTTTGTGAGATATTTTGTTTTAGAATATCCTCTTCAATAACTGAAAGTTTACAGAAATGCAATCGGAGTACACGAGATTTAGAAGCTGAAGAGTTTCCATTCTTCTCTTAATTTTTGGCTTTGTAGACATTTGCAATATTATCTCGAAAATCACATAAATGTTTAAAAATGTTACATCAAAAATTCTAATAAGATCATAAGACGAAACGCAATGTTTCACTTTGATTCTATCATGAAATATGTTTTATGAACTTTAAAAAGTTCACTGGTTTACTTAAATGGTGACTGAAAATAAAGAGATGTTAGAAATTAAAAACATGCTTTTTATTCAAAACTTCTTAGTACTTTCAAGCTTTTCCAAGGTCTTCATCAGAGGATATTTCATGTTTTAATCAGAGTGATGTAATAAAATAAATGGAACTGCAGTTAATAATAGTATATATTTTCTCTAAGTTCAATCCAAGAAACTGCTACATCTACTTTCAACTCTAATAATTATTGGCTCGCTCATTTTCAAAACGAAGTGACGTATTTTTATAATAATCAGCAATTAGTTACTAAAATATTCAATAGACCGCCTAATAAATCTATTCTTTCCAAAACTGTCAAAAGCAAACTTGATAATTTGGTTGTCTTCCCCTTTTATCCTCCTTTATGCTTCAAATTAGCTAAAGTTTTACGACTTTTCAGTTTTAGCGTTATCTTTAAACTTGTCAATCAATTCAAATTTCCCTCCACTAAATCTCCTGTTCCTTATCTTCGTAAATGGGGAATTTATAATGTTCCTTGTAACGGCTGTGGTTTTTTTATATTGGTCAAACTAAAAGAAATCTTTAAATCCGTTTAAAAAAACACACTCGTTATGTAATTAATCAAGAAATTTCTAAATCTTCTATTGCCAAGCACTCTTGGGATTCCGGCCATAGTTTTAATTTTCAAAATGCTAAAATTATCTTTAATGCCAATAGTATCTCTAAATTGGACTTTCTTGAAAATTTAGCTATTACTCTCAATCGTGAAGTTATTGTCAATGATAAATCTAATTCCTCTGTAGCTTGGAAAAACTTTAATACTATCATATAATTTATTTTTAGTAATAATTAATATTAGTCTGTTTTTATATTTTATTCATTTATTTATTTCATGTGTCCACATATTTTAATGTGTGTGTGTGTTTTCCTTTTATTATAGTTTATTTTTAATTTTTCTCCCTATTTGCTTCTTTTCCCCCTTCTACTCTGTGTTCTGTTTTGATTATACTCTTCTGTGACTGACTGTTGTCTTCTGCTTTCCTATTGGCTGTTGATTTCTTATTTCCTATTGGCTGTTTCTTCAGCTTGTTTTCCCTACCCTTATCTCTCATTTCAGTCTTGCTGCTGTTTCCATAGTAGAAGCACGTCTTCTTTGCGTCTGACGAAGAAAGACTCGGATCTTTCGAAAGGCCTAGCGCATGTAAAAGTTTTTTAAGGTGTTTTAAGAAGTTCTTTTAATACTTACTAAAATATTCTCTGATGAAGAGCTTCGAAACGCTTGAAAGTACCAAGAAGTTTGAAATAAAATGAATATATTTAACTTGTAACATTTCTTTTATTATTTTAGTCTCTATTAAGCAAAACAGTGAACTTTTTAAAGTTCTTGTAATATATTTTATGAAAAATTCTAACTTACCAAATTTACTCTGCTCGAAATGCAACTTTCTGTGCATGTTATCTACTCTACTGGTACGACTGAAGCCTACATGCCGACTTCTGTTTACCTTTGAAAAAACGTTACGTTCATATTAAATCAACCTTTGCGCGTCTTTGCCCCCCACACACCTATTTCAGTTTGATAAAACTTATTGCACTATAAAAAACCTCTTGGAAACTTTTGCGAAAATCGGTAGCAGCAAAAGAAACTATGTTTTTATAAATGCATCCTTAAATGCCAAAAAATTATTGGTTTCCGATAAATCTAAAGATAAAAGATTTTTCAGAACCGTGACTAAATCTATGCTTCATATTGTGTATTTTCGTTTATGGCTATATTATATTTACTTAGATACAGAAAAAAATGGCCTTTTTAGGTGCATTTGTAATTATATAAATACGATGTACCTATAGTCATCGTTCGGTCCGACTGTCTGTCCGTCCATCCGCATATAATAGAGCAAAAACTACCCAACCGAATGGTCTGAAATTAATATATAATTTTTGTAAAATTTTGTCGAGTCATTTCAATTTTTATGAAAATCGGATGTATAGTTTAATGACAGGGTCAGTCAAAAGTTTTCCGTTACATGACGGCCAATGGGAAAAAAATTATCTCAAGTGCATTTTAATTATGTTAGAGCTTTTCGAACAGAATGAAATTGATAGGCATTTATGAAGTGCACTAAAATATATATTCAGTACAATATGCGGAGTAAAATATATTTATAAAACTAGTTATAGTGCGAACGCAACTCTTTTGCCACGTTTGACGTGCAATTTCCAACATGTTTAACACTGCACGAGTTAAGCAAAACGGGTAATTTTAATTTCCTGTTTCTAGTTAATGCTTCATAAATATATTTTAGATACAAATTCGAAAGTTAGTTATAAAAATACAAAAAATGTAAACAATTCTTTTAACATTTAATGTATCCAAAAATTAGAATATTTATTTTAAAAACAGTAAATATTTGAAGATGATACGTGTATATAATGAAAGTACTATTTAATCTTTATTTTTATAACATGTTTAATAATGTTTCAAAAGTTAATGACATTATATAAGTCTCTAATTTTTTTTTTTAAAGAATATCCTCTTAGTAAGATTTATCCTATTGGTATGCAGTTTTTGAAAAATGAGAAAAAACCTTTTACTGTATCTTCATATTTATCTGTAATAAATTCTCCTTTAAATATAAAAGAATATCCACAAGTAGTTTTTTAAAGAAAGTTGTTTAAAAGTATATTTAAGTTATAAAATACAAAACGAAGCACTTCAATATATTAAACATAGCATAGTCCAAAAAGTTATACCGACTTATACTTTATTTCCATTAATAAAAGATAAAATATAGTTCTTTATTTTCTGTATAAGAAAAAACTTACTTTTATATTTCATTATAATATTCGTCTAAATTCGTGTCATTTTTTACAGTGCATCAGTTAGGGGGGAAAAAGATCTATTTTTCCACTTTCTAATTTGTATAATACAACATGATAATTTTTCATACAAATTCCGAAATTAGTTTTCATGAAAATAAGGGATAATTCATATAAATTTCTTTTAAAATTTAATGTATGCAAAAATTAGATTTTTTTTTCAAAAAAGGTAAGTATCCAAACATACTAAGATTATTTACATAACGAAAGTATTACTTTACTTTTATAATAGAATGTTAAATTTTTCCAAAATTTATAATGTTACATAATCAGCAATTTGTGTGCAGTTCTTTTTCTCATATTTTGTTTTACCCTATTCTCTCAGAAAGTTTTATCCGATTGGTATCTCGCTTTTGAAAAATGAGAAAAAACCTTTTACTGCATTTTCACCTTTATCATAAATTCTCCTTGAAATATAAAATAATATCCCCAAGTAGTTTTTAAAAGAAAGTTTTTAAAAAATACTTTAAAGTTAGGAAACACAAAGCAAAGCACATCAATATCTTAAACATAGCATAGTTCAAAAAGTTATGCAAAGATATATTTTATTTCCATTAATAAAAGATATATTATGGTTCTTTCACTATTTTCTGTCTTAAAAAAAAAAAAAAAAAAAAAAAAAAAAAAGACTTACCTTTATATTTATTTCACTGTAATATTCATTTGAAAAAAAGAAAAAAAAAATTAATGCTTTTTAGCATAGTGTTTATGACTTCGGTTTGTATTTCGTTTATCCATCTGGACGCGATATAATACCCGTAATTAAACAGGAATTGTCAGGAATTTTTATAATATTGCTCAGGTTCCTTATAAAACGTTCGCTGCATTTATAGTTCGTTTACAGGAACACACACAGAAAATTCGTTTTTATTATACAGGGTTCCCATAAAGGAAGGTCCCAATTATAAATTTTAATTGTATCAAATGTAAACGTTTCAAAGTGTTTGTTCAAAATCACAAATAAAGGGAAAATAATATCAGTTTTAGATAAGCGCATGCGCGAGTGCTGCTTTGTTATTGACTCGTTTGTAGTGTCACATGCGCAAACTGGTGACTCCTAAGCGTAAACCGTTATTGTTGGGCTGAAGATTTAAAAGCCGTTAGAGCCATGCGATTTTTTCCTTTGGGACTTAATAAAAGTTCGTGTCTATGTTCGGCCGCTACCTAATGATGTGTCAGCATTGAGACACAGAATGGAAGGACCTATTCAGTGGTGGGATTCAGCCGGTTCGCACCGGTTCGGTAGAACCGGTTGTTAATTTGTGTTGAGTTCGGCGAACCGGTTGTTAAAATGATACTTCAAATGCGAAAATCGCATTTACATTAATTTGCTTTCTTTAAATGTTTATCTGCACAACATTGTTTTCTAGGCATAAATCTGTGATAAGTCCTGATTAATTTCATTTAATAAAACAATATTTCATTTGGAACAATAATACATTTTTTCTTCAACAATCCTGTAAGAGAAAATTCAACTAAAAAAAAAAAAAAAAAAAAAAAAAACGAAATTTTGATAATTTTGGTAACTAAATTGGCAGTCCTAGACTAATCCTAGTTATATAGCAAGGTTTAAAAATTACACTAACTACTTATCTATACTAATAAAAGAAAGTTTTAATTTGTCTGTGTGTGTGCGATGGCTAGCAAAATCTACGGCACATACGAGACTGAAAATTTTTGTGAGGCTTGTTCAAAATGTCTCCTGATGCATCTGAGACACAGAATTTTAAAATTCTAATAATTAGTTGAGTTAATTAAAAATCGCAACTCACTCTCATTAAAAACTCAACTGGATCCTTGCGAGAACTAAAAAAACTCTGGCGCACGCACAGAAGCCTTATTTACGCATCAGTTGAAAATGAAGAACGGAAAGAAGAAATTTCGGTGGTATTTTGTCATTATTTATTAACTTACATCGGCCAAACCCCTTAGTAAAGTTAAAAATGAAAGATATATTCTGAAAGATCCACGTCTCAAATGCCGCAATCAATTAAAAAATATATCGCAGTTAACTGCTTGAAAAACAATTTTCAAAAGGGGTAGTTTTTCCGAAAATTTTTTCTCCCTTATTGCAACGCCCCTCCAGGGCGCAATTTTGGAGGTACCGACAAACCAAATATATGTTCTTAAAGTGAAACCTTCTAATTGATGGTGCAATTGGTTTAAAACAATTATGAATTTTAAGCCTTTAAAATACACCGGTAAACACAAGTCACTTCGCGCTTCACGAAGACGATATTTTTCCTACGCTAAAAATAACTAAACGTCCGTATTTTAACACAATCTTTTTGAGCATCTCAATAGATCATATTTACATCCCCTGCAAAAATTTTGAAACGTTCGAGCGGGTAGAAATATTTCTTACAAAATAAAATGTGGGAAATTTTCGACGAAATCAGTAAAAATCTAAGTGTTTCGTCGAGGTTTCGCTCCTTCAAGGCGAAATTTTAGAGGTACTGCCAAACCCATATGTTCGTAAATCTAAAACCACTTTCTTATTGATGGCACTATTGGTTTTAAAAACTATGAGTTTTAACACTTACAAATACACTGGCAAATGCAGGTTATTTCGCGCCTCACGGAGACTATATTTTTGTACGCTAAAAGTAATTAAACAACCGTATTTCAACACAATCGTTTAAGAGTATCTTAAATTGAGATGGTATTGAGATTCTCAATGGATCACATTTACATCATCTACAAAAAAATTTAAACATTCGGACGGGTAGAAATATTTTTTACAAAAAATGATGTGGGAAATTTCGACGAAATCAGTGAAAACCTGGGTGTTTCACCGCGGTTTCGCTCGCTTTTGGTGCGCATAGACTCCACAAATCAAATTGCGCAGAAAGTAAAGTACCAAATAGCATATATACTTCCAATTCAATATTTTTTAATTTAAAAATATAAATTCAGATAAAATAGATTTAAAGATATAAAATTATACAAATTTGAGGTTAATTTAAGGGTCATTCACTACGGGCTCGGGGCTCGGGCAACGCTGTTATTCGAATAAACGGTACTTTGCTTTGGCACGGAATGTTCCCTGTTATCGCTGATCAATAGCTAATATATAAATCGTCAGATTTAGATATATACTTCCAACTGCACATTTTTTAATATTGTTCTTTACATCTTAGAAGTTATTTAAATGAAAGTAGGTATTTTCGTATAAATGTAACAAATCGAAAATTTTGATAAGTTCCTCGAGTCCTATAAGTTATATTTAGAAAAATATTTTTTCCAGCTCTAACAAATGAAAAGACATTGTATGATCTAAATTTGCCGAATCATGATACTTTGTATTTTACGAATTTCCAGCGATGTCTGGCCTTTTTTTTTTTTTTTTTTTTTTTTGTATTAAGAAATGGTAAAAATTCCTAAAATTTCTAAATGTCACAACTCGAGAAGTTTTGGTCGTGCAAAAATTTGCCTTACTAGTTATAGCATGGATAATATTTTTCTAAATATGTTATACACAACTTTAGGTCATGAACATAGCTTAAGTCTTAAACTTACATTTCTGCTATTTTTATATTATATTGTTTTCAATATAATATAAAATTTATTCAATATAATATATAATTTTATCTTAATTTGCGCCGGACCCCACCGGAGCTTAGCTCCGGTATTTCTCTGTTTTAAGTAAATATTTAAATATTGGTTGGAATTCACAGGAGCTCATAAATGCAGGGCTCCGGAGTCCAGTGCAACAGTGCTTCCGAAAAATTAAACCCTAACTTCCCCTTTCCTTCCCATCTCCAAGCTTTTGCATTCTATTTCATCAAAACAGTTATACGTGACGTAAGGAGATGTTTCAACTAAATTTTTATATCAGTTTTTGGGCTTGGGCTGCCTCAAAGCTCAATCTCTGCTGAAAATTACGTATTCTATTTTATTTCAAATCATTTTAATGCTATTTTGGTCAGAGTAAAGGGAAACAGGAATCGTATTTTTCTATTCTATTAGCAAATGTATGTCTGGTATTGATGGCGGCGACGTGTTGATACGGCGCAAATCAAGAGACTGAACAATAAATTATCTTGCAGTTCAATTTTCTTTTGTGACATTACGATAATTTTTAATTGGCTGTTTTATTATATTTTTTGATTTAGATATCGAACCTGAAAAGAATATTTTAAATTTTTAGTCAATGGGCATCAGCTTGAGAATTTGTTTGTTTGAGGTTTTTAGTCTTCTATTTTGTACGAGTATAAAAATCACGTTAGTGATTTTTCTGTTTTTTTTGTAACATGAACGATGTCCATGCTAAGGCTCTGCATCCAGATTTACGAAGTTTACTTTCATTTGTAAGTAGAAATAATTGCCATGTATCGTTTATTCTGATAGAAAGCAATCGAGCAGTGTTACCTTTTTTTCTATATAAGCATCGAATCTTTCCGATAACGGTGTCAAAATTTTCATTTAATCTGATTTTCAGGAAATAACCACGAAAGATTGTTATGTGGAAGGAATCGATTATAGTTTAAGGTAAGCATATTGTATAGGAAATTGAAAAACGCTGTTCCATTCTTCAGCATATAAATATTAACTTCTGTAAATTTCATTTTTTTTTTTATAAAAATGCATAGTTGCAAACTATTCCTTTTTTGTGTTGACACTATTTCTGAATCATAATCCTTATGATATTTAATCGCATAGTTATTCAATTAATTAACTTTAAAATTAGACAAAGATTTCTAATCGAAAAGAATGATAACTAAAAACAGAAATAGTTGACAACTAAGTATATGCAGATAGATATTTAAATTTATTTTGCTAAGGAAAAAAAAAATGCTTTAAAAGTTTGAAATAATGTATGAAATATAAATATGCAGATTGGAGTGAGCGGGGGGGGGGGAGCACGCTACGGTTGTTAACGTTGCAGAATATTAGGGCACCGGTACTTTTTTTGTTAGAAATTAAGTCCTGATTGCTTTGATGAGTTTTCTGATAGAAATTATGATCAAGGTTTCATGATTGCCGAATATTTATTAACGTCCTTTTATAGGGAAACATGTTTCAGGATTTTTTTCGCTGTACCAAAGGATCAATTTTTTTTTAACAATGTTCTTATAATATTGGAAAGTGTTCCATAATCTATGTGTGATGCTTCATTTTTCTTTCATTTTTGTACATCAAAAATCATTCGGGCAGCGAACCGGTTGTTAAATTATTTGAATCCCACCACTGGATCTATTGCTTCCATTTATCCGGACTTGTTAACCGAAGTGTGGGAAGAATTGGACTTTAGGTTACATGTGTGCTGTATAACTAAATGGGCACCGCCTATTGAACGTTTGTAAGAAAGACTAGGTTTATTTACCTTAAATACAATATATGATTTGTTGTAAATAGTGTAAATTAAAGTGTTATAATACACCATTGGAACTGGGTCATTCTTTTATGTACTTTAACGATGTTACACTATTTCAAACATAACGAAATTAATATGTATTTTTGAAATGCAGTAAACCATGCTTTCTGTAGAGCATGAAGTGCAAATAATTTATCATTCCTTTACGGGGTTGCACAAAAGAATTTTGTTACATAATGGCCAACAGGAAATTTATTTTAATTATGTTATGCTATTTAAAATATAATACAGTTAATATACATTACTGGTGTGCACTAGAAAAATACTAATTATGAAGTTTAGAGTTGCAGTAAAGCTAGAGATCCTACCTACATAAATTTCAGGTTGTGTAATATTTAAACGGAGCTTCTGACTGTAAATTAGTCAAGGAAACATCGTCTTCATTTTGAAAGACCTATCTAATGATAGGCCACTCAATAGGGTGCGTAAATGTTGTTTCGTCTCTACCGCCATTTTGAATTTATAGAAACAAAACTTAACCTATAACCATCGGACGGTTAAGACGAATCGATAGAGACATCATTCTTTAAAATCCATCCAGCCATTGGGATGTTTCGAGGGTATAAAGAAATCCACATACCCAGATACGCGTGAAACACATAACCCTAATACATACAATACAATTAATATACATTACTGGTGTGCACTAGAAAATGCTAACTGTAAGATATGGTGTGTGGTGTTATATATGGCATTTACCGCATATTTTTGTTTTCAGTTCAACTGAATTTTGCATATTACGTGGTGTGTATAAATTCTTAATATTATATACAGGGATTTTTCTACAGTTTCTTTCTGTTTCTTTTTTTTAGAACAAGCTTTATATAGATACAAAATGTTTAATATGACTTTTCTTTATTACATATACTGTTAGAAGGACTTTAACCCATTTATTCTTGAATTTTTGTTATCTCAAATTTGTTAGTAAAATCACTTTAAATTGTTGGAAAATGAACTGGAAAAATACAAAAAAAAAAAAAAAAAAAAAAAATTATGCTAAAATATTTTTGTATTTATTTGGTAAACTGTAAACGTACTAAATATGGCAATATCTATATGTGAAAAATGTATAATTATATGTTTTGTTGAAATCTATATAAATTAAGCTTTTAAATTGCATATTATATACTATAATTAGTATTTTCATGAACTATTAAAAAATATATTTATTTTTTTACAGAGACTAATAACATTACAAATATTATTAATAATAAGTTAAGAATAATCGTATTTGTGGCTAAAAAACAATTTATTTCAAAATCATCTTGAAAAGGACTTTAAATAAATACCTGTCCCCTAAATAGCTATTAAAAATATGTACCCATTTGCGCCTAGCGCCCTATTTTTTGCAGGCTACAAACATTCATAAAAAATCGACTTGATCATATAATTTCGCAATTTTAAAAAATACATATTTCAAAGAAATTTACAAGCTAAGATTATGACTTATTTGGATCCTTGATACAAAAAAATACACATAAATTTACTTTTTACATTTCGCTATCTTGAAAAATGAAAAATCTATAAACACCGAAAAAAGGCCTTCATTTAAGCAAATAAATATCAATATTATGCTGTCATCTCTCGGTAATAGATAAAGACATTTATAGACAATTACTTCATACAATTTTCATGTTGTAAAGAAGAAGAAAATTATAAAAAATTATTAAAATGCGAAACGTCCCTAGAATGGGACGCTAGGCATAAACGGGTTAACAGTTCGCCTTTCGTATATTTTGAAGTTTTGGTGTCTGAGGGATTTGGTCACGCCCCCCCCCCCCCCCCCCGAGACGTAAGGCTTAGTGACATGTTTAGGTGTATGCGAAAACAGAGTTAATGTCTTCAGACTGTGTCTTACTGTTCCAGGTGAATTCGGATGTGCTTCGGCCAATTTCGAATTCCTGGCCCGTACTGCCGTCTCAACTTGAGAGGGTGGTGGGACATGTCGTATTTGCGACACAGTCACCCTGAATATAATAAAGATGTTGATCTAAATGTATTTATTATATACAGAGTCTTCTACAGATTATGTGGGCAATTTCGTAAGTTAGGAACTTCCGAAATATTAAATGAAATTAACTAGTTGAAAGTCAGACTAGTTGTAATATTGCCGAAGTTTATTCATAGATGGCGTTAAGTGTCATAACTGACGCTATGGCTTAGCGAGCAGTAATCGTTCTTGTTGGGCATTCGGATAATGGATTCGTACAATGCTGCTGAAAAAGCCAAATGCTGTCTTTGGTTTCAAGAAACTCGTTCCGCTGTGCAAGCACGACAAAATTTTGTTCGAAATGGTAAATGAACTATTTTTCTATCTTACAACAATATGTACTTTAAGGGGGTAGGATACCTTTAAACAATCAAAATTTTCGATTTTTTTTAATACATATTTTGATTCCGTAATCATTTCTGAACAACATGCAAAAAACAGCATTAAAAAAATACCCATTAGTTTACTAATTATGGCAGTTTTATTAGGACTGCACATTAAGACTACTTAGGATAATTAAACTTTGCGTTGCGTTTATTCAAAACGATGAATTTTGATACTGCACGCAGTGTTACTAAAAAACTATACATGGCAATCAAAAGAAATTTTTACCACATATTCATTTCTGTGTTATCTACAACTTAAAACCAGAAAAAAAAGATTTTATTTTTGTTTTCTGTTTTTGTACGTTGAAAATATTTTTTAAAAGTGAATTTTTTTAATTTTTTGTTAATATTTAAATTTAGTCAATATTGTTTACAAATATTCTAGTTTTAGTATAAAGGTAACACTATTATGTATTTATTTGCACCAAAATTTCCTCTTTATACGCATATTTTGAAATTTTATCCTGCGCGCAAGATTTTTTTTCTCTTATTATCATATATTTTTAAACTTATCAATTCAATATTTATTTATGAATTTACAAGTATATATATATTTTTAAATGTAAATTTAAATATGACCTTTATGTTTAAATGAAGTTTGATTTTAATATTTGACTTATTACACAAGTTTTAAAGCTTGGAACATAGCAATATGTTTTACTTTTTCGACTTGTTCAAAAGGTATCCTACCCCCTTAATTTTTTTCCAGTCAATTCCATTCTATATAAATCATTCTTTTTCCCTAACTAATTTCTAGATACTAGATTAATTTTAACAAAATTATTCTAATTGGTAAATAAATCATATCAGATGTAAATTTCTAACTGGGCGAAAAATGTCCGGACCAGGATTCGAAACAGGGATCTCTTGGCTGAAACCGCCAATGCTCTACCATCTGAGCTATCCCGGACGAATCTGGTTTGAAACGAACCAGACTCCTCCGGTATAGCTCAGATGGTAGAGCATTGGCCACTTCAGCCAAGAGTTCCCTGGTTCGAATCCTGGTCCGGACATTTTTCGCCCAGTTGGAAATTTTCATCTGATATAATATGTAGACACCCTGTATTTATGCTTTCTATTTTATGTTGAGAATAGAAGAAAACAAATATTTTGTCTATATCTTTATAATAATGTACCATTGTTATCACTTCACGAACAGTTTTGGAAATTTTACTTAAAACAATGATTTGAAAATATTTCAACTCTTATTTATTTTTATATATCTACGCGTTCTTACTCCAGCGCATTTCAAGTGTTACTATACTTCTGTTTAATATAGTACGTCATTAAAAAATATAATATTAAAAGACAGGAAGTTTAAAAGTTCCATTTCTTGAAAATATTAAGCAAATTTATTTAATGCGTATATAAATATATATCCCATAATATAAAGTTAATGAATCATAGTATTTCATTACTTAACTTTAATTTTTTTTTTTTTTTTTTTTTTTTTACTTGAAAAACAATTTAAGATGGTGACTTCATTACATTATTTGCTATATCACATCATACAAACAAAAGAATTGTAAATATTTACTATGTAATCAATTTGATTATTTTTACAAAAGTTCTCCGTCTTTGCTTTGGTTATATGGGGAAAAAATCTTTTACTTTCTTAATCATTGGGTGAATTATTAAACAATATTTTTTGAAAATAAGTGTACTCCTTTTTACCTAATGTATACCTTGTTAATGAAGGAAAAAAAAGAAAGTCTGCAGACAGTCAATTTTTCTCCATCGGTTTAATTTGCTTTTCGAAGAAAGTTTTCTTGGTGAAAGACATCTTTTCCAGTTTTTACGACATACTCTTGCTAATTTATTATAAAAGTTTCCGGCCAAATAGTTTTGTTATATTATGTGAGTAAATATATTAGAGAAAGACAAATTTTATGATATATTAATCTGCGTTAAGTCCAGAATAAATATAAATGCAAATGTTACATTATATATTTTCTTTTATATTTTTATTCATAAACTCAATATCTAAAAAAAAAAATCATTTGTTTCATTATAGTTTTATTTAATAATTCTGCATTTAAATTTTTAAACTATCTTATAATTATTTCTTTAAAAAAAAAAAGCATTTTCTCCAAAATCGTCTGGAAATCAAATTGTATGTAGTTTTCCGGATCTAGACACACGGCATTGTGTCAGCCAAGTTCGCCTGACATAGCCGTGTGTTATTTACACGAACCATTTCGAGCTGTTTTCATCAAATTTCAATGCTCTACAACTGAAAAACTATGAGACCTACGTACTTGTTATATGAAATGGGTAGTAAGGCCACCCTAATTACCTAAAATCCAAAATTTTATAAATAACGCATTATTAGTTTCCGAGATAATGACATTTGAAAATGTCTGATAATCGATAATTTTACCACTGACTGACTGACTGACTCACTCATCAAAAAGATCTCGTAGATCTACTGCAGCTACAGACTTCAAATTTGGTGCGAAGTTCGTTTACACTATAAAACTAAGGAAAAAAATAAAAAAATTGTGAAAATCGATGAATTACCCACCTAGGGGTGCCCATTTTTACTTTACTATTGCGTCTATTAGGCGAAATTTTAATTTGCCGTAGGAGGGGACGCTGTTCTGTCGCCAAATACCGCCAAGTTTCTCGCCAACATGGCGATATATCGCCAAATTTGGCGACCAAAATCAGTCGCCAAAAGTGACGCCACCTTGGCGATACCTCTAATATTTCGCCAAATTCCCATAGACTTCCATTGTAAACCTATCTACTTACTGGGGGTTTATCTGGGTTTACTTGCTTACAGAAAATCAACAAATTGAGATATTCTGTCCGTCACAGAGCCCGTTCTCAGAAACTATACATGTTGGAGGCGTGAAATTTTGCATATTTACAGCTGAACACCTCACATCAAATGACAGATCATAAAATTTTGAAAAAGTTGTAAGTTTAACCCTTTGGGGTCTCACATGTGTATTTTAAACAATCCTTTCTAAGTGAGCCCCTAATTAGGTTGGAGGCGTGAAATTGTACATACTTATAGCTGAACACCTCACATCAAACGACAAGTCATAAAATTTTGAAAAAGTCGTATATTTAACCCTTTGGGCTCCCCCATGTGTATTTTAAACAATTCTTTCAAAGTGAGCCTCTAATTAGGTTGGAGGCGTGAAATTTTGCATACTTATAGCTGAACACCTCACATCAAACGAGAAATCATAAAATTTTGAAAAAGTCGTACATTTAACCCTTTGGGCTTCCACATGCATATTTTAAGCAATTCTTTCTAACTGAGCCCCTTATTAAATTGCAGATTTGAAATTTTGCATACTTATAGCAGAACACCTGAGGCCAGGCGACAAATCATAAAATCTTGAAAAAGTCTTATGCTTAACCCTTTGAGCTACCACATATGTATTTTAAGCAATTTTTTCTAAGGGAGTCATTAGTTAAGTTGGAGACATGACTTTTTTCATACGTATAGCTGAATACGTCAGACCACACGACAAATCATAAAATTTTCAAAAAGTCTTATATTATTTACTCCTCCGGGGTCTAACTTGTGTATTTTAAGCAATTTTTCTAACCTCCGCCCTTTTCACGCGGGAGAGCACTTTTCCAACTTTTGCCGACACCCCTTTGACCATTCTTTCATATTATGCACCATAGTCTTACATATTTTAGTTCCACTTTTTATCGCCAGAGGCGCCTACTTATCTCGGGTGCTATAGGCTCAATCCCCTCGACTAAAATATCTACGGATAGCATGTAAAACGGAGTTTCATTCGGATAGAGGTTTGTTTAGAATAGAGTGCGCCCCTGGTTGCGAAATATGGAACTAACAGATTTTTCAAAAGGATAAAGTGTTTTGAAAGGAATATTAAACGAAACCCTCTGTGCGATCTGTGATCACACTTACCCACTTGTTATTTTCAAAATCATCAGAGAAAAGTTTATTTAGTTAATTAAATTTGAAAATCCAGGGAGGGACAATGTCCTTCCTCTGCACTGCCTCTTTGCCCGCACCCATGGATGAATGATACATAGTGTGGCATAAGCACATAACTTTATTTTTCACTTTCAGTACAAAAAAGCAGGCCCCGCTATAGGATATTTAATTGGAAAATTCAATAGGAAAATTGAACATAGGAATTTAATAGGAATTGTTGTTTCAGAAACAATAAAAATTTCGAATCAATACATTTCGTTTTAAAACATGCATTCAGTGTAGCAGTATTAAAATATAGATTTCTGCCGCAAATTGACAGCCAAATAGTTTGTTGTAAGAAATTTAAATTAAAATTGAATGTTGCTTGGCGAATAAAATAGTCTCATGTAAACACATTAAAAAGCATTAAGTAAAGTGTCTAAATATATTGTAACAGTACAAAAAGTAATGATATCTAACAAAAACATAGCTGTGAAAAAAGGGAGCCAAGTTCTGTAAAGACAATGGCAAGAAAAGAAGTGATATCTAAGTGGGTGCCAAGTTCAAATAAAATTCACCCAAACTTACCTACTTATGTATTATAGCATTTTTTAAATTGTTTAGAAATAAAAATTATTGATAGCATATTAATAATAAATCTAGAACTTGGCAAGTTTTTGATAAATGTTATGCCTATCAATTTCATGCTTAAATAAAATGATGATGTTAATATTAACAACAATGTCATTATAAAAAATTAATATAGTTATTATTATAAACAAATGACTCATGTTAAAGATTTGATAAACCAATAAATACACAAATACATTCCCGCTCGTCTTTGGTAATCACTCTAGCACCCACCCTCCGGAAACCTCAATGCAAACAGACTAAAAGGCCTGAGAAAGAGACAGATACCTTTACGCTTGTTCTTGGTCATCCCTCTAGAGACTGCACCTCTTTAACCCTTCAGGGCCAAAGAGCTTTTATTCGTGACATACTGAAATGATTCAATCACACCAGAATTTAAAAACAAATTTATTTCAAAATGGGTAAAAGCTTCTTTTCACGTATTTAATAAAATTAAACTTTTCAGTCCTGAATTCTAGTGTCAATGTGGCATTTTGCAGTTAAATTTAGGTGGGATATATTTTATCCCACCATCCTTCAAGGGGAAGGAGCTCACTCAAATGAAGGCTTCCAAATATGAAATAACAAGTTTAGATATAATAATGTCTCTCTATTCTAAAAAAAAGTAACTACCGCTGTCACCGCCGCCGCCGGTTTTGAATTTTTTGTGACTGGAGGTCTTTCTTCATTAATATTAAGAAAAATAATGCATACAAAAATATAAAAATCGGTGGTTTTATACAGAAATGTTTGATAAACACGCTGAAGCAGACAGTTTTCAAATCGAAGAATTATTTTAAGAGATATTTAATGCTAAAGTTGGACAAAATCGTTCCACTAAAAAAGTTTTATAGCAGCAAAAAGTATACATGGCAGTGTAATCATTTTTAGATCATTTTATGCGTTAGAATTTGCCGGAGTGCAGATTGCATTAATTTTTTTATTTTGACTCATTTTTTGAGGTTTTATTTCTATTTTAAATTCAAATTTTCAGCATCTCTAGAGATATTTTTTACAGATTTCAGAAAGTGATATTAATTTAAACTGTTGCCAACTGTATAAACAGAGGAAGCAATAATGTTTGCTTAAAAAAAAAATATTTATACGTGTAAATAAATTAAAAATTTATTTACACGTGACTATTATAAACAGAAAAAAAACATTTGGAATTAGAATTAAATAATTATGTGCAAAAAGCAGGAACTTATTAAAAATTACGTCATAAAAACTATAATTACACGTGAATTTTAAGTGAGAAAGGAATTTGTAAAATAATAAATTTATTAACATGCGTTAGAAGTATTAAATAGGAGAAATTACGTCATATTTACGTCACATTACAGTTATTACATAAAAGGAACGCAAAATAATATTGCAAAACGGTTTAATTTTAAATATTGCGCTAGACATTTATTTGATATTTTGAGAGGATACTTTTCAACTGGTATTTTCAAGTGAATATTTAACAGAGAAAGAATAGCTTGGTAAAAATTACGTCAGATTAAAAACGATTAATTTAAAATGTCTCATTTAAAAGAACTTTCTTTTCGCCTTGTTAAAAAATACCAGGATACAAAGACTCTGTTTATTTAATTCCTTTTATATTAGCTTATTTTGAAATGTTGTTACATGTGTCTACGTCATCAAGTTATTTTTATTTCGACGTTTTATTTGTATTTTTATTAATGCTGTACTAATTTATTTGTTCTTTCGTTATTTAAAATAAAAAATTATGTCAATTTGTATAATTTGACGAGTGGTTTGGCGATTTATATAATTTGGCGAAATGGGTCGACGGGATAATCAAGTAGTACCGCAGCGGATTTGGCGTTAAAATCCCCCAGTCAAAGAGAAATGAATAGAAATCCGTTTATAAGGAGTTCACCACTGTTTTTTAAATTATAATTCAATCTTTCGAAATCTTTTTAAAGCCGATCAAATTTGCGTGCATTTAGAGTCTGCGGTGTCTGGACGGGGGTTGGCGAGCGTAGCTCGTAGGGGGCCGAGCCCCCTAGTCATTAATAAAAATAAATGACTTGTTGGTAAAAACTTGCCAAGTTCTAGATTTATTATTAATATGCTATCAATAATTTTTATTTCTAAACAATTTAAAAAATGCTATAATACTTCAGTAGGTAAGTTTGGGTGAATTTTATTTGAACTTGGCACCCACTTAGATATCACTTCTTTTCTTGCCATTGTCTTTACAGAACTTGGCTCCCTTTTTTCACAGCTATGTTTTTGTTAGATATGTATTTACTGTGATATAAAGGCATTTTTCAGTGACGTTATTACCTCTAAATTTATTATTATTATTTTAATTTAGAACATTCTTCTGTTTGTTTATAGTTTGGCTAATGTTTTTTTATAGACTTATATAATAGAAGAGAATATAGAATTACATCGTAAATATTTACAAAAGTCCTTCTTTGCTTTAGTAATATGGAAAAAGAAAACATCTTTTACTTTCTGAATCATTGGGCGAATTATTAAACAATATTTTCTGAAAATAAGTGTACTCCTTTTTACCTAATGTATACCTTGTTAATGACGAAAAAGTCCTTCCGGCCAGTGCCGAGAGGAAGAGGTAGCTTTCATATTCCTGATTTTAAAAAAGCCAACTTATATTATTCAAACACACGAAGCTCAATTAAGTGGAAACCGAATGTAGGAGATTCAATACTAATTTTTATCAATACTAAATCATTATGAATGAGAATTTCGCAAAATTAGTCAGCTTTATCCAAGCTGCTTTTATTTAAAGTAACTTATATTTTGCTGCCAAATTCGGCGATTTCTTAAAGTGCCTGCTATTTTAAGACAACATGGTGGATGAGGCTAACCAGTGAACTTGGTCGAAACCTTAGTAATTGTGCACATGCTCACTCACATCTGAATTGGTTGATATATACGAGTACTGTTGCAGGCAAAAAATGAGATTTTCCAAAATGTCACCCACATTAGAAATTGAAATTGCTATATCTGAGCCATTTTTTAAGACAAAGACAAACAAAATATGCTCCTGAATCCTTATATCAAGGTCAAATACTTAAGAAAGAAACCTTTTTCAATTTCTAATTTTTTTGCACCTCACTTTAAATATATATATTTTTAATTTAATGGCCGCCATTTTGAAACAAGATGGCTGATGAAGCTGGCCAGCGAACTTGGTCGAGATATTGATGCATGATATCCACATGCCTTCTTCCATCGAAATAGGCGAATACGTGTGGTATCGCGAGACAAATACAAGATCCTTTCAAAGTGTTAGCCATGATAGAAATTCAAAGTGCTATAATTCAACCACTTTTTAAGATATAAACAAAAGAACAAATTTTCAGAAACAAAAACGGCTCCAGAATCTTTGTATCAAGGCCAAACACATAAAAAAAAATCTTTTTCATTTTCCAATTTTTTAATACCTCATTTTAAATTTTAAATTACATTTTTTTTTAAATGGCAACCCTTTTGAAACAAGATGGCGAATGAAGCTGGCCAACAAACTCGGTCGAAACATCGGTATGCACTATGTACAGACCAAGTTACATTCAAATCGGTTCATAAATACGCCTGTTATCGCGTGACAAAAATCAGGGCGTTTCAAAATGTCAGCCACGCTAGAAATTCAAAATGCTATAACTCAGCCATTTTTTAAGTTATAGACGAAACAAAAACATCTCCCGAATCTTTTTATCGAGGTCAAACACATAAGAAAAAAATATTTTTTCAATTTTCAATTTTTTGGTACCACATTTCAAATTTAAATTTTTCTTAAAATTTTAAATGGCCGCCATTTTTAAACAAAATGGCGGATGAAGCTAGCCAACGAACTCGGTCGAGACATTGGTCTGTACTAGGTATAAACGAAGTTACATCCAAATCGGTTCATAAATACGCCTTTTATCGCGTGACAAAATTCAGGACGTTTCAAAATATCATTTTCGCTAGAAATTCAAAATGCTATAACTCAGCCATTTTTTAAGATATAGATAAAACAAAAACTGCTACGGAGTCTTTGTATAAAGGTCAAATACATAAGAAAAAAATATTTTTCCATTTTCAATTTTTTGGTACCACATTTTAAATTTTAATTTTTTTTAAATTTTTAAATGGCCGCCATTTTGAAACAAAATGGCGGATGAAGCTGGCCAACGAACTCGGTCGAGACATTGGTATGTACTATGTACACACCGAATTACATCCAAATCGGTTCATAAATACGAGAGTTACAGTGTGACATAGGTCAGATATATATATATATATATATATATATTGATATATATATATATATATATATATCAATTTTGAACGGAGGGTGGTTTCGGGGTCTGGGGGTCATGATCGATGAAAATATACCAAAATTTTTTGAAATCGCTTTCTCCGAACGGCTGCAATAGGTAGCTTTTTGTAAAGAAAGCTACCTAAAAAAGAAAGTCTGCAGACAGTCAATTTTTCTCCATTGGCTTAGTTTGCTTTTCGAAGAAAGTTTTCTTTGTGAAAGACATCTTTTCCAGTTTTTTACGACATACTCTTGTTAATTTATTATAAAAGTTTCCGGCCAAATAGTTTTGTTATATTATTTGAGTAAATATATTAGAGAAAGGCAAATTTTTTGATATAGTAATCTGCATTAAGCCCAGAATAAATATAAATGCAACTGCTACATTATATATTTTCTGACGATTAGTATTAAGTTCACACGAAAGAGATTATGTTGCATTCAATTTTTTTTCATAATTGTGAAAATGGATTATTTTGACATATTCCTTTGTTGAATATTTAAAAAAAAAATCTATGGCTCAGTTTTAAAAATAAATAAATATAAATTATCTTCCAGAATTATAAGTGTCACAACTTTAACATAAGCTATAAGTAAGTCTTTTTAACACTTTAGCGCTTATGAATTGGGTTTGTCCATCTGTCTGTCAGTGCTTTAATTCACAGTTTCTTGATATACGTTATTGATGTTCACCCTGGCATGTTTTCTATTGAAAATTAATGTGCGACTTTCATAGTTCATTGACTTGGAGCGCTCAAAAGTGTTCCATTACATTATGGTTTATGGGAGAAAATCATTTTCGGCGTATTCCAATATTTTAAACATAATGAAGTTTATATGCATTAAGATGCACTAGAATATAGTTAATACAGAATATGTACCACTTACGCTACGCATACAGAGCAACTCAAAAATATTCCGCTATATTATGGTCTATGAACTAAAATAGTTTACGGCGTATTTTAATGACTTTACTCTGTAACAAATATAATGAAATTGATAAGAATTTATGAGATGCACTAAAACATGCTTTCTGTAGAATATCGGGTGCAAAACATTTTTCATTTATTTACAGGGTCCCACAAAAGAGTTTGTTTCTATAATTGTTTACGGGGAAAACTGTTCACAGCGTATTTCAATTATGTTGCAATATTTCAAACATAATAAAATGATATACATCACTAATGTTTACTACAAGATGTCTGCAGTAGAACATGATGTGCGTTGTATTAGCCGTTTATTTATATTAACAACCAAAAGATATCAGATACAATTCTGTATCCAAAGTGTTGTCTAGTATAGATGATTGCTAAAAACTTTCAGTTATGGTTTTTACTCAAATTTTTGCCTAAAGTTAACCTAAATTTTTGCATGCTATATTGTGTGCATAAATTGTATGGACCATATACAGAGCTGTAAAAAATAATTCGTAAGCATAACTGAAAATGAAGGTAAATTGCTTAAAGATGATTTTTTTTTTCTTTTGAGTTATGCATTTTCGGGCAGAACTATATTCAGTGTACTAAGAGATGTTTGTAAAGTGCAGATCAGTGGTTCTCAACGTGGGGCATAAGCCTTACAGGGGCTCAATTTCACTTTTTAGGGGGTAGTTCCAAATTTGCCACTCACTCATCCGCTATAAGTTTTTTTTTTTAATATCAGTCAGTGAAATTAAAAATATCAGTTTTTTTCCTTTGAATTAAAAAACATTTCTTAAGTTTTTGAAAAAATCCACACCAGAATAAATATAAGAATAATCTTTTAAAATAATTTGACAACTTTTGTAATAATAAAACTATGTTATACTTAAGTACTTATGTACTTTAATATTGTTACTCTTCTCTTAACTTTTTAAGTAATTTTAATTTTCTGGCTACCAGCCACGTCTAAACATTAATTTTTTAAGGCTCCCTAATGCCCTAAACACGATCACCTCTCTACTGGATGTAAAGTTGCCACGCAACTAGGCAGTCCATAAAGCAAATTACATTGTTCCACTAATAATAAGACTTTTTATAATATTTCTGTGCACTTGTATTTTATAATTTTTCATACTGTCTCCAATTAATATTGAATGAGCTTTCTACTTCTGTTTGCACTGCTATGTATCAAGGAAGAATCTTTTACACGTGAAGCTACTTAAAAGTATATAACTCTTTCGAATATTTCTAACTACAAAAATGTATTAAATATCTAAATGAGATATTAACAACTTGATAAAATTTATAAATCTTAAATAGCTTTTGAAAAGGAAATGAGTAGATAGTGAATGTCTTTGGCTGTAATGCAGACATCCCACGCAGCAAATTTACATGATTACATATACATTTCAAATTTTAAAATCAAGTAATATATGGAAGACTTAACGGTATCAGGAAAGACATAATAGAGAACATGTATTGTAATTAGGATTAAAGGCTACTTAAAATAGATAAAAATGAGAATCTTGAAATGTTTCTTGTGCATTGTGTTATCCATAGAAAGAAAACTTAGCGTCCGCAGCTTTTCCACCAACGTTTAATAAGTTACAAAAATGATATATAAAATGCGTGAATGTTATCGATTTTAATGCTAAATGTAAATCTCTCTTCAAGATATTTTGCGAAGACAAAAATGCACACTGTATAACATTTTTATTTAGCATTGGGGTAAGTTGGAAAAGTAAACAGCATTCTTTTTGGAGAAAAGGCGAAGATGTATAGCACCATTCTGCTCATATAATTATGTTAAAAACACGTTTGTTGCAGTAGATTCACCTCTTTAATAAGTTAAAAAATGTGAAATGAATTATTTTTAGTAATGTGCTGGTTCACTTCCACCATTTGAATAAATTTTACTTTTTAAATATTAAGAGACATAATTTACAGAGTGTAGGGGGTGGGGTGGGGGATAGTGATTTTACAGATGCTTTAGAGGAGCGTGATCAATAATATGTTGGAAACCACTGGTGTAGATAAAATCCTTTACAGGGCCACGCAAAGAGTACATACGTGGCCGCCTAAGGATGATAATTTCTGGAAGTGTGATTTCAGTAGTTTTAAGCATGTTTTTGTCTGATTTAAATGTGAGCTAGAGGTCTACACGCGCCGAAGTGAAGGCGAATTTTCCAACGGGCCGGGCCGGGCCGGTAAAATATGAGCCATTTTCAACGAATGTGACGCTAGGCCAGACTATTGAAGGGATTTGGAATGGAATGGCGTTTTCCATTTTTTATAAATAAATTACTTATCGAGATAACAGATTCTTGTCACCTGGCTGCATGCTTTCTCTTTTTCCGTGCTATCGCTTCTGAAAATTTTATTCAAAACTTTAGCTTTGACAGTATTTTCTCAAAGATATATTGCCTTTATTAAAAAATGGATAACGTTATTCGATTACATAGTTTTTGAATAAGAACACCTGCCAGTCTTGTGTGTTTCCGTAAGGAAATGAATTTAGAAATGTATCAAAAAATAGCTCCTTTGAATTTGATGAATGACTTATTAAATGGCAGAGAAATATTTTTATAAACCTGCTTGTTGTTATAAGCTTCAAAAGTTATGTTTTTAACCGTCTTTTTTTTTTTTTAAATTCTAAGCTACATTAATTTTTTAATGAATCCTTATTTGAATGTTGAAACATCTAAGACTTTAAGGGGGTGGGATACCTTTGAACACGTTGAAAAAGGAAAAAATACTACTATGTTCCAAGCTTCAAAACTTGTGTAATAAGTCAAAAATAAAAATCAAACTTCATTTAAATACAAAGCTCATATTTATATTTAAAAAATATATATACTTGTAAATTTAAATAAATATTGAAATGATAAGGTTAAAAATATATGATAAGAGAAAAAAAATCTTGCACGCATGATAAAATCTGAAATTATGCATTTAAAGAAGAAATTTTGGTGAAAATAAATACATAATACTGTTACCTTTATACTAAAACCAGAATGTTTGTAAAAAATATTTACTAAATTAAAAAATTAACAAAAAATAAAAATTTAGCTTTTTAAAAAATATTTTCAAAGTAAAAAACAAAAAATAAAATAAAATCTTATATTTTTTCTGGTTTTAGGTTTTAGATAATAGAGCAATGAATATGTGGTGAAAAGTTTTTTTGATTGCCATGCATAGTTTTTTAGTTAACTCTGCGCGCAGTATCAAAATCCATCGTTTTGAATAACCGCAATGCAAAGTTTAATTATCCTATGTAGTCTTAATAAAACTACCATAATTATTAAACTAATGGGAATTTTTAATGCGGTTTTTTGCATATTGATCAGAAATGATTACGGAATCAAGATATGCATTAAAAATTTTTCGAAATTTTTTCAGGTTTAAAGATATCCTACCCCCTTAAGTAAACATTAATGTTTCTATTGTGTGTTTTCTGTCTTGCGAACACATAGTAATTTTAAAATATACTGTAAAATTATCGCATAAATATGTATGCAGTATTATTCTTTAAAAGAATCTTAATTGTATGTTTTGATAAAACTTAATTTTTTGTAGAAATTGAGTCTGGCCTCAATTGATTTTTCCTCGGGCCGGGTCGGGCCCGATTTCAATGATTTTTGTACGGGACGGGGCAGAGCTGGAAATTCCGGCCCGTTCAGACCTCAAAAGTGAGCATAAAATGTGCGTGTATAAAAATCTGCATGCCATGTACAGGGTTGTACAAAAGTATTCAAGTACATTTCTGTCTATTGGTGGGAATAAACGAGTGAATTTTCAATAGTGTTATGAGTTTTCTTACTAAGCTAAATTTCAGCATACTAAGTATAATCTATACAAATTTATAAATCATATACAGAGCTGAACAAAAGAATTAGAGTAACTTTCCGGCTATGAGCGATAATTTTTTTTTAAAAGTCTGGTTTTCAATGAGTTGTGTATACATTATTTTGTTCGAAAAGTAGTACTGGTTACTCAAAACGAAAATATTTTGAAAAGGATAAATTTCTTTTGCCTTTGCATCTTTTCAGCATTCTTGGCGTTAAAAGATAGAAAGAGGGAGTTTCAGTTCGGAAATATTGGTATATTTCTATCGTAAGAACATTATGTTTGTACATTTCCTAATTCTACAAAAATACTAAAGAAAAATATTTTATATAAAAGATTTGAGTGGAGTTATAAATCTTACAAAAATCCCTATAAATTCAAATTTAATAAATTTTAAATTTGGGAAAATCCTTCTAAAATTTATTAAATGATTGTGTAAATCTTCTAATGCAGTTTCTAAAATTCACGAAAAAATGCTTTAGAAGGTGAAATTTTCATGAATTCATAATTTGGACATAAAGGGTTAAGATATCTTGGAAGTGTTGGAAAGTGTTTCATAATTTGTGCTTGATAAATGATTTGTCTTTCTTATTTTTTATTTTAAATGGCTTTCTGAAGCAATCAAATATATTAATTGTTCATCTGTGTTGTATCTAAAAATTTACTATTTTAGAAAACGATGAGGGTAAACTATGATCCTGGAGCTTTAATATTTATACTTCTTACAAACCTTTAAAAATAATAATTTGAGAGCGGGGGGAGGGTCCCTCTCAAAAAGTGATTTTTGTGAAATTGGGCTAAAAATCCGCATAATTCGATAAATAATAGTTCAAATACTACACAATTTTTCAATAATGTATTAAATATATATTTAAAGATAAAAGCATATTGTTAGGCTAATTTGTTGAAACGTTTATGAGTTACACAGTTCTAATTTATGGATTGTTGACGTTTTTCAGGAATCTTAAGCTTTGTTTGTCTTTTTATACCTATAAATTTTCAAATATTCATGTTATCAAAATAGTCTAGTACATCAGTATTATATTTATTATAGAATTCATAAAATGTATTTATTTTTAATAGTCTTAAATTTAAATTGTTTAAAAAAATAACACTTTCTGTTAATTTTAAACATTTTTTTATATTACCAAAAATTAAACAAAAATAAAATATGTTTATGTCCCATTTTTATGACATTTAAAAAAATAATTAGCAATTTTAAAGTTAACATTTACAAAATTTTAAAAATAATGTTCTGGAAGCATACAGCAAATAAAGAAGAAAAAAATCAAGTATGTATGCATAGCTTAGATTAAAACTAAATACTATCAAGAAAGGGTCGAGCAGAATTGCTGAAATCATAGAGCTATTAATAACTTCTGACATGCGAAGAGAATCGGATGTCATCTTAAATCAGTTTAAGGGTACAAGTAATGAATTTCAGCAAATAAATATTCTAATTAGAAAATATCATACATAAATTCGCTATTTTTCGATATTATGAAAACATTTTTTTAGTAATCGTTCTATAAAATTTATAGACATTTTTTTAATAGCATTTCATTATTTATCATTAAAATCTCGACATTACACAAACGGTGTCTGAACAAAAATTATTCTTTGAAAATTTCCGATATGAAATCGAAATTTTTTAATTAAAAAACCCGTAAAACTGGCAAATCTATCAAACGCAGAAAATACATGAAAAGAAATAGAAATGGAGTTTGTTTTAATTCAAGAATTTCGATTTCATACCGGAAATTTTCAAAATGGAATTTTTTCTTTATGTAATCATGAAATGTATCTTAAATAAAGAAAAGAATAGTATAGGAATTTTCTGGTATGAATGATAAATCTTGAAATAAAAAAAGGGCCAAATTCGCCCCCTGGTGTTTGTACCTCAACGCCCCACTCGCACTCATACATTTCTATACAATAAATGATTGTTACAGCGTCTCCTGTACCAACCCTTAAAGTTTGCACCGTGAATTTTGAATCACCCTGTATAAGTGCATAACAATTTTATAAAACTTAAGATGAGTTTTCAAAAGTATTTCCCTGCCGTAAATATAAAAGAAATATAAGGTTAGTTTTATACATAAACTAGGAATTTATTTTCTGAAGTTAGAGATTAAGAATTCATCAAAAGAAATGTTTAAGATGATAAAAATATCGACTTCAAGAAATTATTTTTTCTTTTCGTGTTTTCGCAGCAACTCGTTATTGTTATCAACACTACACTCAAGCACGTGTCGCGTTATACCCAATTTTTTTTAACCCAAAACTCGACCCGCGTATGATGGCTTTCAAATGGAAATCAGCTGGAAGTAAACTATAAATAATCCATATATTTAATTAATGATTAGGTAAATATTAACCCAAGAAAATAGACTGTTCACGAGCTTCAAAATAAAGTTTGTGAGAGGTAATCTTCGTAATATCGAGATGAAACTAATTTTTCATGACTGTTCACGTTCAGGGTCCCACTAATTCAGGGAAATGAGGGGCAGCCCCTTTTTAGTGGGTTCCCGTTGAAGATATGAGTTTTATTAAAACTTGCCAAATAATTAACATTAGCCAAAATGATCACAACTCGCCTCTCTGCTTCTCGTACCCCCTTCACTCATTCAAAAAGCGAACAATATCATTAGAAAACTAATGATTAAAATTTTATTATAACAGCTTAGTATTCTATTGTTTTGAAAGGAAATTCTTTATTGATGTTTTTTTTCCCTAAGATGGCAAGTTAAAACCATTAATTATGACCGATTGGGGGCTTTTTTTTTACATGTCTTAACCCTTAAATGCCGGGTGTTGCTTTTCGGCAACATACCCAATTTAGGCTCTAAACTACTATTAGAATAATATTGAAGCTATAATGCCTAATGTTGCCAATAAAATACATTCTGAAAATATTATTAAATCGATTTTCAACATGTAGATGGCAACACTTGTGCTGTTTAAGAATAAAGATAGATGTATTTTCTCAATTATTGCTACTTGTTCTTTTTGTTTTGTTTGGAAGCTTGCGAAATACCCTATTTTGTTCTAAAGTGAGCAAGTAAAATTTATTTCCTATTATAGTTCCTAAAATTCTTGTGTGTTTAATATTATAGAATTTTATTAAGGAATTTTTTTTCCAATTAAAGACCAGTATTCTGATTAGTAACACACTGTTTTTTAGCCGTAAACCATACTTAAAACAAAATATGATTTTTTAAAGTATTTTCCCCATGATTTATTTAAAAAATGATAAGACGAAAAACATTATTACAATGATTTTTGAAAAGTGAGGCATTTAAGGGTTAAAACTTACGTAGTAAAGCAAAAGTAAAAGTTTGCAAACAAATACTTGTGGCAACCAGTCTACCACTTTTTCTTCTATTATCCTTCTATTATTTTTTCTTAAAGTTTTAGCCACCTTTTTCTGATACTCTGTATACAGATGTCAGCAGTATCTGGTACGAAATTTATGCATACATACAGCATGCATGAAGTGTGGTTCTAGCCACTTCCGTATTATTCGCAAACAATTTCTATGGATAAATAGATCCTCCCCCCCCCCCTCCCCCCAATATGATGCTTGTCTCGGTGATCTGGATAGCTTAGGTCTAGCCCTGTTCACACGTTACATCAAGATGAATAAGTGCTGATTAACACTCCGCTAGTCGCGTGTTTTTTTTTTTTTTTTTTTTTTTTTCAAACAAGTGTGGTCGCGCTGTATGTGTCAGGTACACCAGTATATACTCTTAAAATTAATAAATAAAACAGGTAAAAAAACAATTTTAAGTAAAAAAAAAAGTAACATTAAAGCTAATTCTTTAATATTATGAATATATTTTATGGTTTATAAAAGAATTAATGTATTAAAATATAGATTAGAATTCTGTAGTTTTCTGATTCAAAAGTTCGTTTTCTGCTGTTATATATCTGTCAGATAAGGTGCGACTAATGAAATGTTAAGAGTACACAAGTATGAGAATTATTTTTTCAATTCGCCATATTTCACGCATTACAAGTGTTCGGAAGCAAAAACGAAATGTTTTATTTGTGTTTTTAGAATTTCAGGTAAATGCTCCAATAAAATTAAAATTTTTGTGTTTATGTAAAATAAAGAGCTATTTACATTTATGTACAATTTTGTCTTTCAAAATAAACATATTAAATTTCTGTAATTCGAGAACCGGCCAGCTATCATAGATGATTTCAAGGTTATTTGAAATAAAATTACAGTATTTTTTATTCTTTTGGAAGACCAAGCCTTAAAGTGGCTTACAATACCGTGTTTGAATTTACATCTACATTAAAAGAAAAGAAAAATACAGGGTGTTCCAATATTTGACCGACAAATTCAAAAGGGGTGATAGTACTGAACAAGAGGATGAAAATTACCATAGAACATGCGGTCTCAAATCACGAATCTAATAAAAAATACAGGAAGTTTCATCCTAACTCTGTTTGGATTGAAGATAATAACTTTTAGAAAACTGAACCACGTTTTATAGTAAGGATCTTGTACTTCACTTCAGTGATATATAGCTCAATTTCAATATGTATAAAACCAGGGACGAAACTAAGGGGGGGGGGGGGCAGAGGGGCCATGTGCCCCGGGCGCCAGAGCCAAAAGGCGCCAAGTGAAAGATTATACCTTTGGAATCGATCATTTTCTTCTGATGGGCTGATGGATTTCATTCTTATGAAGCAGCCATTATAAATGAAGTGTTAGTTGAAGATGAAAGAGCCGTAAAAAGTTTGAACCCTGATTTTCTGGTCAGAATGGGAAAAAAAATGGCCATAATTTATTTTTCCCCATTCTGACCAGAAAATCAGAGTTCAAATTTTTTACATCTGCTCTTTCATCTTCACCTAACACTTCATTTATAATGGCTGTTTCATAAGAATGAAATCCATCAGTCCCTCAGAAGAAATTAATTAAGTTAAAGCGGAAACTCGATTAAGCGAGACTCGAATAATCGGAACTCTACTGTATAAGCAAACATTGTAAATAGCCGGTAATACATGCGAACTCTTTTATGTGAACGAATTATTATTGCAACAAACGTCACATTCAATTTAAGTAGTTCAGTATTACATATTTTATGATTACATATTTTAAATTTTAAAAATAAGTCGACCATTAGAAAATTAGTAAAATTCTCTTTGTAAATATACTTTGAGGAAGAATGGGCGGGGGCACCAAAATTCATTGCCCCGGGCGCAAAAAAGGCTAGTTTCGGCCCTGTATAAAACAGTGTAATGTCATTAAAATACACCGCGAACTTTTTCCCCCAATACACCATAATGTAAAGGAATTCATTTGAATGTCCTGACGATGAACGGTAAATGCTACAAACTTCATTTTCAATGCCGAACATGTATTTTTAAACCCTTAAATGCCTGATTTTTCAAAAATCATTTTAATAATGTTTTTCATTTTTTAAATAAATCATGGGGAAAATACTTAAAAAAATCATATTTTGTTTTAAGTATGGTTTACGGCTAAAACACAGTTTGTTACTAATCGGGAATACTGGTGTTTAATTGAAAAAATAATTTTCCTTGATAAAATTCTATAGTATTAAACACACAAGAGTGTTAGGAACTATAATAAGAAATAAATTTTACTTGCTCACTGCAGAACAAAATAGGGTATTTCGCACGCTTCCAAACAAAACAAAAAGAACAAGTAGCAACAATTGAAAAAATAAATCTATCTTTATTCTTAAACAACACAAAGTGTTACCATCTACATGTTGAAAATCGAATTAATAATATTCTCAGAATGTATTTTATTGGCAACATTAGGCATTGTAGCTTCAATATTATTCTAGAGCTTAAATTGGGCATGTTGCCGAAAAGCAATACCCGGTATTTAAGGGTTAAACCCCAATAACATATCACTTTCATGGATATTGGACCACATATATTTAAGCGAGTTGGAATACAGACAGACGAACCGAATTCATTAACACGTCTCAACTATTACAGTAAGAAATTACTTGGCGCTGTACAAAAAACAACGGTAAATGCACGAAAACGCTTTATTACTTGTTGCAAACTAGTTTCAGTAGGCATACCGTACCGTCATTAATGCAAATTATGATTGCTCAGAAAAGAAAATTGCTGAAATATATGTAGGATTCTATTGTAGTATTCTATTGGCTAATAAACTTTATCTTTGAATCCATTTCTTTTTCATTGGCTGTTTCTAAAATTTCCAGTAATTTTATTAGCTAATAAACCTTATCATTGAATCCGCTTCTCTTACATATATTTAGTATTTTTTTCAATTCCTACTATTAGTTCACACTGTCCCTATATTTATTTATTTATATATATATCTTGTTCAAATTTTCAATCGTTAATAAAATACTTATTATTCATCCTATCAAGTTGAAATAATTTTTTTTAATTGTACTGGATGACAATTGATGTTAATACGGATTTTTCAAATATTAATTCATCAATTAATTTTATTTTTACATGGGAGACAAAATGGCGGCCGTTGGTTATTGAAGAAATTATTGCATCTTCATATCTATAAGGGGGTTACCATAGGGGGCCCTGTTCTGACACCAAATACCGCCAAGTTTGTCGCCAACTTGGCGATATATCGCCCAATTTGGCGACCAAAGTGAGTCGCCAAAAGTGACGCCAACTTGGCGATATCTCTAATATTTCGCCAAATTCCCATAGACTTCCATTGTAAACCTACTTGCTTATAGAAAATCAACAAATTGAGATATTTTAATGCAACAAAAACAATATTAGCTTAAGGGATTATATTAAATTTTTCTTTGGTGACCTAAGAAGGAATTGACTTTAAAAACAAAATTTTTACATTACTTGTTTTTCTGAACATTGATAATTTGTACTACGCTATGTCTACTGAAACTAGGTTGCATCAAGAAATAAAGTGTTTTGGTGCTTTAAACGTTATTTTTTATTTATACTTTTCAAATTATATTGGTAAGTGTTGAAAAGAGGAATTTTTGGACATACTGTAATCATTCGGTGAATCATTAAACATTTTCTGCAAAGGAACTGAAAATCAGAAAACTTGTTTAACTAATGCATTTCTTATTAATTACTGAGAAAAGTAAGTTTACAATCAGTTTATTTTTCCTCATTCATTTACATTGCTTTTCTAAGGAAAGTTTCCTCGTTAAGGATATTTTCTTCAGTTTTTTAACAGCATACTATTATACAGCTAATTTGTTATAATAGGTTTTCAAAACATACGTTAATTGTTTTAAATAAATTTAATAGTAAACAGTTAATTTTCTTTATTTCTTCTGAACATAACACGATTAATTATATAAACTGCAAATGTTAAATTATACATTTTCTTCGTCAAGTAATATTAAGTTTTCCTGAAATAGATTATACAGTCTAAGATTTACACATAGATGCTTATACGGATTATTTTGCATACATTCATTGCTAGCTTTTTTACATTAAGTGCTTAAGTTTTCCTTAAAAATGCTACAAATTATCCTATATCATTATAAAACTAGGAATTTATAATTATACATGGGCCTTCTTTATCGTAAATATCTCTTAGAGCTAATAAAATATTAATTATTCCATGATAATTTATTGAAAAACAAATTAAACGTATCTGTAATAAAAAAAAGAAAACATGCTTTCATTAAAATTCACATAAATGTAGAAAATTCGTTTTTTTTTTAAATGCACTAAAAATCAGAAATAGAAATTTCGGTAAATTAGCCAGCTATAGACAAGTTGGCTTCATATATGGCAACTTATTTTTTCTGCCAAGTTGGCCAAAATTTGGAACTTTTGTGGTAACAGTGCCATTAGTACTTTTTAACAAATACTTATTGTTGAAGCTGATACTGATTTCTCCATGGGAAATCAACAATTAATCTCCGTTTCCCCCCTTAGTGCTCTAATTTTAAAAAATCCGTGTCCAATTCATGTATTGTCCTCGGTAATACACATACGAGGGGTATCAATAAGTTTTTACCCCCGAGCTCCGACCCCTAATACCACATTTGCCCCCGGGGGGCATGAATGGTGTCCGCAAAATCTAGAAAAATGTCCCCCTCGGAGGACAAATTGGGGCGAGGGGCACAGGATGTGCATAACATGAATAAGTGTTCACAGACCTTTCCAACAATGCCACATCTGGGGTTCGGTAAACTTTAGAAAAATGCCCTCTTTGGGTCTATTTATCGCGTCTCCTAGAATACATCCTCCTCCCCTCTTTTTGAAATACTGTTTGCAGAAATGTGTTACTGTGCACGGTGGCTATATAGAAAAGAACGAATACAATGTAAAAACTTCATGAATTTTGCCCAATTATTTCTATGTGAGGGCAAAAACTTATCGATACACCCCGTATGGAATAGTCTGATTAATCTAGATTATTTGGATTAATATGGTCCCCGCTTTTGGCGAATTTAGTGTTATAACTATGTGAGGGCAAAAACTTATTGATACCCTCTCGTATATTACAAATTTCAAAGCTGTATGTCAACATCATGTGGGGGAAAATAACTTTAGGTTTGACAAACACGTACAATCAGAATTGTAAGTTAAAAGAAAGCATGCATAACTGGAAACTGATGCATAAGTTAAATAATTCGAAATATTATCAAGCTGTAAACATGAATTGCTTAATGCATATCTCCATGACATAAATAAAATACACACACACACACACATATATATATATATATATAGTAATTTCACTTGAAATATTTGAAAATAAATTATTTAAATGCAATTTTGAAAGAAATATTTTACTGTATTTGTCTGCATATTTTTCCCATGGTCCATATAGCGTTTTTACCAAATTTAATCGATATCTGTCTACCAGAACGGACTCTACCTAGATGCAGAGTAACTTTAATTATATCCAAATTCTTTTGTGAATCAAGACATAATCTACTGGGTATCCTAAAATGAACTTACTTATTTTTAAATTCTTAAAGATAATTTTCAAATGGCAACAGCTCTTTAAAAAATCTTGCAGGAGGTTTATGTAAGATATCGTAAGTTTTTACTGCGATTCTCGATTTTAGTTCCGAATAGTAACGATAAATGGCGCTACAAGCAATAGGAGATCAATCGAGGCCCGAATCTAAATCGTCCAGCCTTGATAGGAAGGAAAGATAATTATATCGAGTGGGTCTTATTGGCCAATTCAATCTTGTTTTTTGGAACCCACTCCACATATGTAAAACCTCCTTTCTTCCTATTAATGTTGGGTGATTTGAGTTTTCACCTCGATTAAGCGCCTGAAGTTTGCAGCGTCATCAATTACTGTTACTTGGAACTAAAACCAGGAATCGAAGTAAAACAACTTCTGCAAGATTTTTTTAAAAAATAGCTATCCACATTTGAAAGTTTTTAAAAACAGTCAATCCATTTTAGGACACCCGGTATAGTAGCATACAGAAAATTTAATTCTTGGGACCGAAATACTTTTGCAAGTGTATAATACCATGACGTTTTTAAAATTTTGTTTAGACAAATACAATACTTAAAACTTGAAGTTAAGTTACTTCGTAAAATCTGATTCCCATAAAGCATTTATCAGTTTCATGGTTTAGAAGAATACTAATAAACAGGGTAAGTCAAAATGAATATAGCGATTACAAACGGCTATAACTATTTAATGGAAAAAAATTTATCGATAAGATTAACACAGAATGTAGACGGAACTTCAAAATTTCTTTACGTAAGGCAAGTGCAGTGAAGCGGAAGCGTACGCATGCGCGATTTGAAACTTTGCAACGACAAGAAACCTGTTCATTGCGGCCGTCTCATTAGTAAAAATGGACAATTATGACGGTAAAAATGGCCGATTTTTTTTCTGTGGTGTTATGTGAAAGATTGAGTTCTTCAATTGTTTTGGGCTTGGGAGGCATCCTAAGTACACATTTGTAATGCGCTTGCGTCGGTGACTGAACAAATGCTTCAGAATGTATGACGTGAAATGGACTACCGCCTAGATGTTGTTCGTGTGACCAAAGGAACTCACATAGAACATCTATGACGTATGTATACAAAATTTAAAGTTCCATCTACATTCTGTGTTAATCTTATCGATAAATACTTTTCCATTAAATAGTTATAGTCGTTTGTAATCGCTATATTTATTTTAACTTACCCTGTATTTACTATATATTTACTATATTATGGCCCATTACGTTTCTGAATAGATGTATACATAAGATATTTTATTGCGAAAGACAGCTTAGTGAATAATTTATTAATATTTTTGGATGATCCACGGAAATCCCAAAATGTACCAATACAGAAAAAGCTTTTTAAACATGTATTCAGAGATTGAAATATGTTCATGTCCAAAACATTCAAGTGAAATGTAGTGAAAAATTCAATTTGAAGTTTTGCTAAAAAGTTTTTGAAAACATACATTTTTTTTCTTTTCATGGACTACTGTAGTTCGAATAAGTATACAAAATTCTATTCATAGAAGAAATATCAGAAAAAGATCTAATCATAGTTGTCACATAAAATCATTTTACAGCATAAATTCAGATTACAAAATTTAAGATTTGATTTTTTAAGTTTCTTTTTATTTCAAATAAGAATGTAGGAAAATGTTTATTTGCTTTTAATATGGACGATGAAGCACAGTTTCCAGAAAGTGCTATAATGCATTTTCTCAAATCTTCCGTAATTTTCAATTTTACTCAGTTCTTCTGGTGAACTACACTTTGTATCGTAATCGTCATACAATGGCAAACAAAATAATTGTGGTGCATTCAAAAACACGCAGACAATACAGATCAAACGTTAATTTATCATGCTTTTTGTAATTAGGAGACACGTATGTCAGATTTAAGGGGTCTCAGAATTTAAAATTTGAAAAAATTAAAAAAAAACATTTTCAACACTTAATATCTTAAAAAAGTATAAGATTTTAAAGCAATTTTTAGAATAATGAAAGAGATAATTATGTTCATTTTATATATTTAAAAAACTTACAAGATGCGAGATTAATATTTAAAGGGGACTTCAAACAGTCAGGAATTTGTCGAGCAGAAACTGATATGACAGATTACGCGCAGGATTACAACATGAATTTTGCAATTAGAATGACAATTTTAGTGCCTAATTATACATGAGATTATAATTGAATTAAACCTAAATATATTTGCATTGAAAACATTTTTATATTTTTAATATAAAGTTGTATTTAGCTCATACAAAATTTGGAAATTTTCAACAGTACAATCATCTAAAAATTTTTTTGAACAATAAAAGGAAATTTTAGGTAGTTTATACAGACTAGCAGGAAACATTTGTAAAAAAATATATGAAAAAAATATTGAGAATTTTCAGATATACCACGCGTTATGCCAAAAAATGTCATTTTGAGAAAAATGACTTTAAAGTTTTTGAAACGCCGCTTCAGCTATTGAGCGGATATAATTCTAAAAGCTTTAAGAGTTCTGAGATCACTTAGAAAGAAAGTAGAAAGAGTTTTCTAATTTGCACATAATTTTCTGTTTTATTAGAAAAAGTCTTTAATACTAATAGAGTGAAAATTCAATTATCATTGACTAATGTTTTCAGGAGCGTATTATCACGATCATTAAAATGGGTTATGCTGTGGAACAAAATCTTTTCGATTTAGATTAATAAAATGTAGGCTTATTACGTATAAAATCACCTTTATTTTACTTCAAACAATATAAAGATAGTACAGTACATAATTATTTTTAAAAGTGTTAAGTTGAACAATTATCAAAACAATTAACTATTTCACTGCTGTTGAAAATAGAACTTAAATTTAAATTTCCTTGAACATTTTACTTATGTACTACTATCGCATCTATTTATTACTATCACTACAATTTCTAAAATGCCAATAAATTCTTTGAATTTCCTTAGACAGTCAGTAAATAAAAACACTTTTTTTTTTTAATTGGTTAAATCCGACATAGAAATAGACTTCGGAAATTACAATTAAACAGAAAATTTAACGTTGTTTTAAGGAGGAATTATAAGGTAATTATAATTTTATGAATGAAAAGAAACACATAAAATTTCAGTAAGTTTATGCTTTTTTATGTACTTTTCAAATATCAATCACGATATTTGGTAATACGGTAACTTGAAATTTCGGATAATTTGAGATTTACTGCGTAAATATGAAAAAGGGAAATAATTTATTAATTAAAGATTCATTAATTCTGTTATTAATGTTTCATAAAATTAAGACATTATGGAACAAAATATTCTGAAAAAATCTAAATACAGTGTAACCTCTGAATAACGGTTACCAGTGAAACCGGTGAAAAGTGGTCGCTCTTCAAAGGTGGGTGTTATTCAGTGGTTTCATTTAAAAAGAAAATTAAAATTACATAAATTTAAATAGAAATACACAGTCTTTTTAATTTATCCTCATTGTTTTAATGCATTAAAAAAAATCAGTGATTTGCAGTATTTTTTCCCCTCCAAATATATTTCTCCAAAGAAATAATAGTATGAATTGTTTTTCTGTACAACTCTTCAGACACTATGACTTAATGCAAAATTTTGTATTTCACGAAGGTTCGTCAAAAATTCGGTATATGGGGCATTCTCACAATCTTTTGACTTTCATGTCCCTGAATAATAATTTTTATTTTAATACACTTTTTTGTGGTTTTTTTTTAATTTCATATACTGGGGAACATCCCATTGCATGATTGCACAACAATATTAACGAGATAAATAAGTTTTGGACGATGTTGGGGGTCCAAACACCTGGAAAACTCCTATACCGTCCCGCGTCCCAGATGCTGATTTTTAAGTTTGGAGCTGTCTGGATAAAATTGTTTGAATAAAAATAATTCGATGTAATTTTTTTCTGAAACTGGAACTATTGTTTTATATAATTATGTAGCTATAAATTAACCTGCACACATTTTTAGGGTTGTTATTTTTTAAACTCTGTCCCTGGGTTTTAGATTCCTTACCATCCCTCTTTTAAAATTATACAGAAAATCATTTCAGATGCAGCCACAGAATTTTTTCCAAGTTTTTTCTCATGCAGAGGTATGCTAGAGAAATAATGTCTAAAAATCTTTGGCAGGCAATTTACTGTAGAATTGAAATCAGCATTAAATGTCAATTTCAAGCATCGTGGCTTTATGGGTAGTATCGCCGTCCCCAAGGTTTATTCCTGCACTTTTCGAGGTAAACTTAAAAAAAATCTAATTTAATCCAATGTTAACAACTGTTTCTAAAAATGAATGAACATTGTGGCTATCACTTAGTCTTAACATGATTTTCCTAAAAATAGGTGGTCATTTTCCTTACCGTCCCATTCTTACCGTCCCTTTTTTCCAATAACATGCCCTTTTTTTAACCTTACCTTCCCTTCTTTAACACCCCTTTAAGACAATGTTATACAAAAATTCTGTTTTAAAAGTTTCATTGTTATTATTTCTTATTTGAATGTCCTGTGGGTACTATGCAAATTCATTATAAGTAAAAATTTAGAAGAAAATAAAAAGTTACTGGGGTAAAATGGTAAGGAAAATTAAACTCGCAATATAAACCTCAGTTAAATAAATAAATTTTCGCTGCTGACTATTTTTTCTTTATTTTGAATCATTAAGGCATTCTTCTATCAGATTAAAATGTTATTTTAGCAAGTTTAATTTTGTCAGATTTTTTCCCCAAGAGTGGAAAGATTGTGAGAATGTCCCATATGTGTTAATACTGGAAATTTTGGGTGATTCTATAATCTCTTTCATTCCCCCAACTTTTCACTTCCTCTATTCTATCTTCCACCGTTTGCTGTATGAATCAAATGTAGCAATAAATGCCAAATCTTTGTCCAGACATTCAAACTTGCTGGCCTTTGTGTTAGTTATGTCTGCCGTTCTAAGAATATTATCTAAATTTTCCCCATCATTAATAATGTCTTCATTTTCTATGTCTAGTTTTTGGAAAAGGATGAAATGTTTAGGAGATTAAGTAACATTTTGTTGACATTTTAAGAAAATTTTGTTTGATCTGCTTCACATTTCGGTTTGCAAATAAATACGAAATTGTTCTAGGAGCTGTTAAATTTTTTATCGTGACTTTTGAGCGGCCGTTGTTCAGAATTCCTTATTTAGAGGTTCGTTCTAATGTTAATGCTATGGAACGTGTTTGGTTCCATCAATATGTGGCCGGTATTCGGAGGTTGTCGTTATTTAGAGGTGTCTGTTCAAAGAGGTTTCACTGTATATTGTTGAATAATTTGCACAAAAAACGTGTAGCATCAACTTATAATTTTATTCATAATTTTAGAAAATAATGCATGTATAAGCTTGGATCATAAAAAAGATAGTTTTTCTTTTATTAAATATATAATAACTTCATATAAGAATTTTCGACAGAAAACTTATCGAATATGTATGAGTTAAATAACGTTTTTGAATTTTTAATGTAATATTTAAGCTTTATCTAATACTTTTGCCCAGTTTCAGGAATTTATATTTTTATATTTTAAAATGCATCAAAGAATTTGTTTATATCTGAAATGAAATAAACACGTTTTGAAGCAATTTTTTATGAAATTTTAAGCAAAATGTATCTTCACAAACCGGTTACAATAAATTATAACATAAAAAGAAAACATTGTGTGTAAAAGAGAAAAAAAAGACCAAAAGAAACAAGAAACAACCAAAAATAAGCGTTTTCGGGGGGGGGGGGTGTAATCCAGGTTTTTTACAAATCATTTTCTGTAACTGACTTGTTGATAAAAATAAACATTGTCGGGTATTGATTAAAATATAATACTTCATTAAGTAATAATACTACATTTGAAAATAATTTAATTTAAATAATGTAGTCAGTTATATAGAAAATCCACTTCATTTACAATTTAAACATGATTAGTAAAAGCTATGCTTTATGTTAAAAGAATAAACCACTGGACGTTGTTAAATCTTAACATCTTGAATTTCTTTATAAAGAATTCTTTTATAATTAAGTTAAAGAAATTTCAATATACTTTATTGAATGCCCCTCTCCCATATTTATTCAAAAGATTTTCCTTGGAATCTGCTATCTGAGATGTCAAATTAGACTGCCAGAGCAATAAATAAGTATTTATCTTTTCTCACTAAATTCAGATATTCAAAAGAAAGCTTTCCATAAAAATTCTTGGAATGATTTGACATTTAGTAGCTAAATCTTTATACCTTTTATTCGGAAAAACTATGTATTATCACTTGATACTTCTACGAAACTACCAAGTTTCTAAAAAAAGGGGACACTAAGGAAGCAGGAAAAAAAATATTTACCACCTTTTAAACTTTGCTGAAAATATAGATATTGAAATACACAATAGCATCACAAAAACTTCCCAAGCACTAAAAGATTTAAAGAGTCGCCGTACATAACAGGCCTTCTTTTAAAAAGTTGTTATAATACACATTTCTATGACTAAATTAAATATAGGCTAGCTGACCCGCCCGGCGTTGCCCGGGCTCGTAATAATATTCTTAAAGGAATCTGAAATTTTTATCGCAGGTCCGTACAGAGGGGAGCGGGTGGAAACTGTGCAAATTACCAGTACCCGACTCTTGTTCAGTTCCAAAGTTGCGTAAAGTCAAAGGTTAAAATTTTTTTATTTTTATATTTGTCGAGGCAATAGAGACCGTATAGGGGCTCTACCTAGCAAAATTCATGGTAGTTCTAGAAAAAGGCTTACTATATGTTTTTGGGTCGCTGAATCTGAATTTTTAACTTCCCACCAAAATTTCCCCCGGCAACCCCCCCGCCCCCCCAAAAAGGGTTTTTATTAAAAAAATCAATTTTTTTATTATTTTAGGGAAAAAGTATCTAGAAATTCAGAAAGTAGACAAAATTTGCAACAAATTCGATGTATGACATTATGACTTAGGATGAAGGGATCTGCCTCGGAACATGCGCGCGGTGTTGCGTGAACTAAGTTGCGCAATTCCACCTAACTACCCACACGTTTACATTCGCCCTCCCATCTCCCCTCCGAACTTTCTCTATAAGGTTTACTTTCAGATTTTTTGGGTCGCTGAATCCGAATTTGTAACTTCCCCCCAAAATTCCCCCCCCCCCCAAATAGTTGTTTTTAACTTAAATTTCTTACTGATTTAGGGGAAAAGCATTACGAAATTCAGAAACTAGACAAAATTTGCAACAAATAAGATACCTGACATTATGACGTAGGATGAACGGGGAGGGGGAGGGCTGCCTCTGAACATGCACTGCGGCGCTATGTGCACTAAGTTATGAAGTCCAGACAATAAGGGATTTTAACTGGAAAAATTAATACTAGTTCTGAATTTCGACTCACTTTATGTTTTTTGGGTCGCTGAATCCGAATTTGTAACTTCGCACCAAAATTTCACCGGCAACCCCTCCCCCCCCCCCCCAAAAAAAAAAAAATTGATTTTTTGAAAAAATTTGGTTTTTGAGAAAAGCGCGCGGGGAATGTTCCGAGGCAGCCCCCTCTCTCCCCGTTTATCCTACGTCATTATGTCATATATTCTATTTGTTGCAAATTTTGTCTAGTTTCTGAATTTGGTAATGATTTTCCCCTAAAACAATAAGAAATTTAAGTTAATAACTATTTTGGTGGATTTTCCGGTGGGGGAATTTTGGGGGTAAGTTAAAAATTCGGATTCAGCGAGCCAAAAAACTTAAAGTAAACCTTATAAGGAAAGTTCGGAGGGGAGATGGGAGGGCGAATGTAAACGTGTGAGTGGTTAAGTGGAATTGCGCAACTTAGTCCACGCAGCACCGCGCGCATGTTTCGAGGCAGATCCCCCTTCCCCTTCATCCTAAGTCATAATGTCATATCTAATTTGTTGCAAATTTTGTCTACTTTCTGAATTTCTAGATACTTTTCCCCTAAAACAATAAAAAAAGAGTTTTTTAATAAAAACCTTTTTGGGGGGCTTTTTACCAAAAATTGGGGGGTTGCCGGGGGGAAATTTTGGTGGGAAGTTACAAATTCGGATTCAGCGACCCAAAAAACAAAGTAAGCCGATTTCCAGAACTAACATTAATTTTGCTAGGTAAAATTCCCTGTTGCCTGGACTATATGTCTCATACTTTAAACTTTATTCCAAATTAACTGATGAATTTAATTAAAATGTAATTATATTTTCAATAATTTAATTTTTTATTTAAAATCTTGATATGAAAAAGCAATTACAAATACAACATAAAGTGTAATACTGAAAAAGAAATAATAAAATTGTAAGCAAATATTACTATATAGATTTTTAAAAAAAGTACCATCCAGCAAATTTATTTCCCAATAGAGTAAAGCCGTTTTATAAAGGAATCCTGCAATAAACGAAAAAAAAAGTTCCAGCTCTTCCACCCCCACCTCCAAAAAAAAAATGCTATTATGCTTTGTTCAATTTAAATAACCTACATAAAACGAAATATATCACTGGTCGTTTTCGTTTCCGTCTAAGCAGGTTTTATTGTATCTTACTTCTGGGGGCCCCGTAATAACATTCTTAAATGAACCGGAAATTCGTATCGCAGGTCCATACAGTCTAAACTACCTGTCCTTACAAAATTACTTTTTACGTCATGACAACATTTTGTAAACTTCTTGCTGCTGTTTAATTCGCATTTCCAATACAGTGCTTTGCAGAAATTGCACGTTTCACCCACAGTTATGCATGTCCCGGAGCGTTTATATCAGCAATTTGGATTTCAGAAGCAACGGGTGAAAGCTACAGTTATTAAGCCTATTTTGCCGATCGCTTAACGGCGTTCTCGATCAATTCTATTTGGATTTCGAATCTATTTCGATTCGACTCAAATTCGGCTTCTTCAGTTTCAAGCATTCACCGAGATTTTTTAAGGGCAATTCAAATGATATTTTGAAGCTACCTAATTGCTGCGAAAGATATTGCACCGAAAAAGGCGAAACGTAAACAAACCTGATCGCCCTAAATCCTGCCAAAGGACTTTTACACAATAACCAATGAGATGCGTTTCTCGGGCGTTGTCATTAAACAATATCAAATAATCGCGATTTCTGTGCCACGTACGTTAGCGCAATATATATATATATATATAGAATATTTTCCCCTATTTCCCTGTAAGGTTCTATATATTAGGATTCTACTCGGTTAAGAGCCTTTAAAAACATATTTTGTTCTATAATTGAGTTTAAAGTAAATGAGTGCTTATTCAACTGAATTTTCATCTGAAATTTTAAAAAGAATTTTTTCTAGTTTTCTGAATATCCAATCTCTTGAGAAATTGTTTTTTGTAGCCCAGACCAATAAAAGAACACTGTCATGTTGAATGCTAATTGATATAAAGTGTTAAAAGCAGATTGATTCTATTCATTGATTTGAAACACTAAATTTACAAATTAGAGAAAATATTAAATTCAAGTTGTTCTAAAAAACACCAAAAATGAAATCTTTTGAGAAAAAAACAAGTTGGTTTAACCCCTTGGCGGTGGTATGTTTATGAAACCACTTAATTTTAATTCCCAAATGACACATTGGCACCAGAAAATCGGTAAAAAAAATTTCTGTTTATTATATGTGTGAAATATAGCTTTTTCTTATTTACAAATAAATTTGCTGTCAAATTCCGGTGACAATCATTAGTTTCAACACTTTAGCAATGGAATTGCTTTGCACCTGAAAGGATTAAACCATGTTTAAAACCAATTGGTTTAAACCTGATCATAAATAGACATTTTTCATAAGTTTTATGAATATTTATAAAATATATTTTAGTTATTCCGCGATTTAAGAAGGTGTCGGTTGATTTAATTTATTTGCATTGTCGATGAATATTTGAGAGAATTAGGTAAAGTGATTTTCTACGATATTGCCCTTCCATACTAAATTTAGAAACCTACTTTAACCCATTTGCATCGCAGACACATATAGAGGAAGTTAGGGTAGGGTAATGTGCCCTAATTTCGTCCCCTTTACCTTTCCGCTTTGGAAAAAGTGGCACCATTTATCACGCACGGTACAGGAAACGGAAGTTAAAAGGGGTCGGTAGTGAAAGTTTTGTTGGCCAAGATGCATACATATATTAAAGATGCCGGATTTCCTATTTTTCGAAGGCCTGTGTTCTTATTACGTTGTTTGCCGAACGTTATTTACTGTACTGTAAGTATTTATTTCTTATTCATTGCATGTATTTTACGTAGGTAAGATTGCGGAGCTGACAGTAGCATACAGTGAGTTTAAGGACGCCCAGTTCATCTTACGGGAACTGAAGCTCTGCCATATTTAGAAGAAGTGTGGCCAATTTAGTCTCCCTTGCAGTTCTTATTTTCGTCTAAGGGAGGAAATTAGTAATGCTTTTTCATGACAATTATTTCAAAAGGAAAATAAAGTTTAACATAAAATAAAATAATAAGTATAATAAAATATAATGAGATGAAAAAAGTTTAAAATAAAATTCAAAATAAAAATAAAGTTTAATATAAAATAAAATAAATAGTATAATAAAATAAGATGAAAAAAGTTTAAAATAAAATTCAAAATGAAAATAAAGTTTAATATAAAATAAAATGAAAAGTATAATAAACTAAAATACAATAAAAGGAAAAAAGTTAAAATTCAAAACGAAAATAATCCTTTTACTTTAAAAAAAAACTTTTAAAAACTTTTATTTTTATTAAAAGAAAAAATATTGTATCTCTTGATCGTTGCAGTTGGTGCCACGGAAGAAGTGGGAAAAAGCTTTGCACGGGAGAATTGTGTTATAATCATGTGTTTGCCTCCCCATTCAACAGCAAAAGCTGCGATTTCTCGGTGTTGCGTTTATGTTTCCTTTAAAACGTTTTATGCTAAAGCAATAGAAAATTCGCTGTCAAACCATCCTCGTATACAAATTGAGAACTTACAAAATGGAAAACTTTTCAATGAAGCCTACGAGTGTGTCTGATCAACCATCATTAAACGGTAAAGTTGTTGTTGCCATCAACCTTAAAGAGATCAGGAAAGATCCAGTAATCACATCAGCAGCTTCTGCCTGAAGAGTTTCAGCGACATACTGGATCTCCGCATAAAAAAAGTGAAATATTCCCATCCGAAGAAGAAACGCTCAGTCGGAAAAAGAAACCTTTTGGCACACACCATCCTCAAAGGAAAGGGAAAGGATCAACCATGTAAAATGTCCAAACGTGACCTACCAAACAGTGACCCTGATGACGAAAGTGACTTTTATATTGTCATTCCTTATGGTGATAATACAAGTAATAATGATTTCAGCAATGATGCAGAGTGCCCTATCTACTTGAAGCATTTTTCTGGTGATAAACATGGAGAACAATGGGTTTAGTGCCTTCAATGCTGCACTTGGTCACACGAAATACGCCCAGGAGCCCAAAACAATCCAAAATTCATATATTTCTCATGTTTGGATGGCTAATGTTTAGTAATGTTTTTCTTCCACTGATAATTAGCACATTTCTTTGCCTTAAGGTAAATTAAATTACTAATTTGGAAATAAATTTTAATTTAGTTTTAAGTTAAGCCTCGGCGTATTCGATTTTTTGAGAAGGACAAAATTGCAGCTATTTTTATTTTCTTTTGCTATATATAGATACTTACAATTTTTTGCATTGTTAAAATTTTTTTGTGCGATATTTACCTATATTTCTATGTGAGTGAGTATAATTAGTCTATGTGAAACCCAAATTTGGTAGGTGTTCACTAAAAATTTAAATTTCCAAGGCCTAAAAGGGATTAGGGGACGAAAATAGGGCACCGTACCCTATTACGGAATGATCGGAAAATATGAAATACTTAAATATCTGCCGCATACGGAGTTGCAGACAAGTGTAAAACTGTAAAAAAAACTTCCCAGTACTCCTAGGAAGCACTGTGGTCAGCTCTGGATACCTGTTGTTGGCGAGATGAGGTGAAATAAAATCTTATTCTCAATTTCTGTAGTTTTTTGCATGTAAGTTTTATAAAATTCGTATTAATTATAAAATCCCATTGTCAGCTATGTTAACCAAGTTCAGTATAAAGCCGAACAGTTGCATTTATTGCTGTCTTAGTCAGTTTTTCTCTATGCTAATTTGTTGACAAGTGACGAGATTATGTTTTTCCAAGATGGTGTGTCGGTTAATATGACATACAGATTAGACAACTGTTTGAAGACTAATCTGGTGAAGATGAAGAGGCCACTCTGGCGTATCATTTGAGATGGAACTTTTAAAAGTTTGTACACCAGATGAAGAGGATGCCTGTTTTACAATAGAAAATATTTAGAGGATGAAAGAGCGGAGGAGTGGATATAATACCTGTTGTGGGGTTATGTGGATAGCGGTGGGGCCGAATTACTTGTGTTTTTTTTTATTATTAAAACAATTTTCCAAAAAATCTGATGATTCATAGATGTACTAATGTTTACTTAATAAATAATGCTGGGCTATTCTTGGGCATCGTGGTTTTAGCTACTATTGATAGTTTTTTCTTCAACTTTAAATGCATTAAAATTGTGTTCGGAAACAGTCAAAGTTTTTTTCTTTTGTAACTTTTAATGTATATTAAAAAAAAGTATGTTGACTTCCCAACCAGATTTTTCTTAAATGGTGGATTGTACACAGTTTTTGCATAAAAAGTAAATTTATTGAATATTTCAAAATTATACACTTTTTGTCCAAATTATCTGCATTTTTTATGCTTACAAATAAATGCATATTTTATGTTTTCAAAAATTGTGCACATTTTTTTCATTAAAAAGAACATATTCGATGTTTGCAAAATATGTGCACATATTTACTTCACATATAGTATGATGTATTTTTAAAGAACTGTATAGTAAGCAAAAGCTTCTTATATGTGATACTTCTGATAGAAATTATAATTTATAATAATTGAAAAAAGGCAAAGAAACAGATGCATCGTCATGTAAAAGAAAATTATAAAAATGACGAATTATATAGAATAAAAAAAAAAAAAAAACAATTTCGATTTTCTATGTTTAAATAAATGACTACTACATTTAAAAATACGCAGAAATATCAAATTTTCTCAAGTGCACTATCTTCAAGAATGTCATTTCTTATTCTTTCAGGAGAGCTTATACAAATGCTATTCTGAAATTTATAGAAAAAATAAACATTTTTCTCTTTGAATTCTTGATCATACCTCAGGCTACTTTTTCCATTACTCAGTAAGATAACGAAAAAAAACATGATGTCATAGTATGTCCTTTTCAATAGGAAACTCAAAGTCTGAAATGAAAAATAAGAAAAAAAAACATGTATCAGCCATAGATTTTAAAACACTTTCCCACAAAGACAGAATATTTTTTAGAAATTTAATTTTTACTTTCTTCTATCTTTACAAGAAGAAAGTATTGGATTCATAAAAATCTTCGAATTCCGCAGGATTTACACATTTTAGGGGTCAGAGAACCAGAAAAACATGTTTTTACAAAATGTCTGTCTGTGAGTCTGTCTGTGTGTGTGACACAAATTTTGTGGGTGCTCTATCTCAAGAACTAATGTACAGAATTTCATCAAACTTCAGATTCAGTTAGTCCTTGACAGGAATTGACGTTTTATACATTTTAGTATAAATCGCTCAAGAGGGGGCGCTGCTATGCTGCATTTTTTGCGATTTCCACAAAAGCTCTATCTCAAGAACTTATGAGAACTTAGCTTGTATTTTTAACAAACTTCAGATTCATGTATACCTTGATATGAATTATTGCTGTTTATGTTTTGGTGCAAATCGCTCAACAGGTGGCACTGCTATGCTGCATTTTTCAGAATTTCCACTATAGCTCAATCTCATTAACTAATGCACGAATTTTCACCCAACTTCAAATTCAGATATATTTTGATATGAATTGGTGCTAAATTGATGTAATTTCTTGTATTATTTAAATGATTTAATTGACGTGATTTATATAAAAGAAAGTTTTGTGATGGCCACAACATACTAGTATTTTCGTATGATGAAATGATATTATCTTAACCCATTTATGCCTAGCGTCCCATTTTTGGGACGTTTCGAATTTTAACAAATTTTTATTTCTTCTTCTTTACAACATGAAAATTGTATGTAGATATTGTCTATAAATCTCTTTATCTATTACCGAGAAATGACAGCATAAGATTAATATTTATTTGCTTAAATGAAAGCCTTTTTAAAGTATTTATAGATTTTTTTTTTTCAAGATATTGAAATGTTAAAGGTAAGTTTGTTTCTTTTGTATCAAAGATCCAAATAAATAAGTCATAATCTTAGCTTGTAGACTTCTTTAAACTATATATATATATATATATACATATATATATTAATTGTGAAATTATTTGTTCAAGCCTATTTTTTTTATACACGTTTGTAACGTACAAATTATTTGGGCGTTAGGCGTAAATTGGGATATTAGCCATTTAGGGCACTGTTATTTATGTAAAGTCCTTTTCAACATAATGTTGAAATAAATTGTTTTATAGCCTCAAATACGTCAAATACGATTATTCTTAATTTATTATTAATAATACTTATACTGTTATTAGTCTCTGTAAAGAAATATATATGTTTTAATAGTTCACAAAAATACCAATTATAGTATATAATGTGCAATTTAAAAGCTTAAATTATATAAATTTAGACAAAACATAATTATTCATTTTTCCACATATGGATATTCCCATATTTAGTATGTTTACATTTTATGAAATAAATACAAAAATACTTTTGCATAATTATTTTAGTATTTTTCAGTTCATTTTGCAACATGTTAAAGTGATTTACCAACAAATTTGAGAAAAAGAAATTCAGGCATAAAAATGTTAAAGGATTTAGATAATTCCCGGGTTACAGAATATAGGTGGAAGCAATCCCTAACAGCACACCACGTGAATAAAACGTTTTACAAACGTAATTCAAATGAAATATTCGGATTTTCAATGCTTTGAAAACGTGTGCTACTGGGGTAGTAGATTATTTACATTAAATATATTTTTTAATGCAATAACAATACGAAAAATCATATTTATTTTTTAAAAATAGCAATTATGCATTTAAATATAGTTTTGAAATTTATTACATGTGACACTTTCGTATTGGCTTCGCGCCAGGAATTAAAAGCCGAAGAAATCGCCAAATATCACTAATTACAATCAACCTTTTTGATTTTGATCATTTCAGTAGTTTATGTTCATAGTTTAATGACATGTCTTAAATTCGTGTTTTTACGTATGATATTTTAGTTATTTATTGGTGATAGTTTTAATTTCGTTATGGAATACAAGCTGGAAATAAATGCTGATCTATTTATATAAATTTAAATGCAAACGGATTTATTTTCGTAATCGCCTGCACGCGATAGAGATAGATTTTTTAAAAAAAAATCATGTTTGAAAATTATTTAAAAAAACAAACATTGAGTAAATGGCGATACAGTTTTCAAACAAATTTCATTTTATAATATAGATAAACAATTTAATAATACATAAATCAGTAAAAATATATTTTCAACAATTTCTGTTCGTATCCGGTAATGTATAATGTATTATTTTGTGTGCTCCTTTATGCGATCTGTAAACTGATACACACTACCTAATATACTAAAAATTATATAAATTTAAAAATGCATATCACAGCAGAAAACGCACTTCTAGCAATTATGGATCTTAGTATTGTAACTGGATTCTTTTGTGTGTCTCTGTAAATTAACGATAAATACCATGCATTCCATAGAAGAGAGTGGGTCACCTCGGGAGACAGTACACCTCGGTACAGCTTTATTTTTTGCCCTAGATTTTCAATTAACTCTTAACTCTTGCAGGTGCAGATAGATAGCAGCACAATCTAGCTTTCAGACATGTTTTTATTCCATTGATGAAGCAGACAAGAATTTATTAAGATTTTTATTTTGCAAACATGTCTAGTAACTTTCATGTAAAAGTTTGACAAGTTGCAAAGTGGAATTTGATTGAAAACATTTTGAAAAAAAAAAAAAAAATGCAATTTAACAAATTACAACGACCATTTGGAAAATGATTTTTTCAAAGACTAAAATTTAAGACATAAAAAATTGCACGGAGTTGATCATACATTACGTACGCCATGGATTACATTTTTCGGTACTGTAAATTTTTAAACTTCTACGGAGCTGGTCATACATTACGTACGTCATGGATTAAACATTAATATTCCTGGACCAATTTTAAATAAAATTTCAATCCTGAACTTCTAAACATACCACAATAACTCTTTTTACACCGTCGTATAGAGAAAAAAAATGTACTTTTAAATGCAATTTGTTTGAAAGCTGTATCTCAATTTGTTTCTGAGTTTTTTTTTTTTTTTTTTTTTTTTGTAGTTTTTATTACTTTTTTGTCATAGGGGCAACAGAAGTATCCATCTCTGTTGAAAGTAAAGGGAAAATACAGATTACTGTATAGACCCATCAGAAAACGAATAAAATACGGGATTCAACTCATAAAACGCTTCAGATATGTTTTTACCCTGACCGAGGAGAATAACCATTTTTCCAAATTGTTAATAAAAGGTAATGTAATGAAATTTCAAGCTTTCGTTATAAAACTGATGTATTATAACAGTTCTAGTGCTAACCTTAATAGCATGACATTCTAAAATTTCATGATGGTTATAGGGTGTACATTGGGACGGGTGGGGGTGGTGAACCTTGGGACACAAGATATGCGTAGCTAACTTTTATTCAAAATATTTTAACAAAAATACATTGTGCTTAAAACATTTTTTTACTTAATCCCCTTAACATGTATTACCCCCCTTAACATGTTTTAACATGTAACAGTAACTTATTAATAGTTATTATTTATTCCTTTAAGAAGTTATTAGGCTTATCAATAGCAAAGGTTAGAAATTTTGAATACAAATAATTGCAACAGTTCATGCTGACACTATTCAGGAAGCTGCTGTGAAATTTTTATCAGCTGAAATGCCTTTTCAGTTTAAATAAATTTCTTTTTCTGAACAAACAATTCCATGTATATTGTGTAGCACAAGTTTAATAAATATTTTTTTTTTATAATGGATATAAGATGAAACGCTATTTAATAATGTAGGCTAAGGATAAAAGAATGAATAGCAGGTAAATTTTTGACAATTAATATATAAAAAAGAAAAAATAAAAGAAAAATAGAAAACTTCTTCTAATTCACCTTAGAACTAATTGTTAAATTTCATTATATTTGAGGTATCATAACATCATAAAAAGCCCCCTTAAATCATGATGTAATATAATTCTTTTGTGCTTCCCTGAAAACGAACTAGAAATGATAATTTTATACTCCTGAAAAAGCATGCTGTAGTCCAATCTGAACTATTTATATCAAACACATTATGTTTGAAATATCGTAACATCAATAAGAAGCGCAGCAAACGGTATTTCTCTTTAAGCCGTAATGTAACGGGATTCTTTTGTATATCCTAGTAAACGAACTATAAATTCTACATACATTATATGGTCATTGATGATCGGACGCTTTCAATTTTAGACATTTTGTCGAATATTTATAGATATAGTTGTGGGATTTTTCTGGGTTAGGCTGATTTTTGACGGCCGATTATCTACTCAAATGATATAGGCCCGAGGGGGGAGGGATTTTTGTGGAACTTCATGATTATGAAGAATATGTTCAACTTCATATTTATCAACGGCGATTTGATCAGAAGGACAATTAGAGGAACAACAAAAAGTCAAAGAAACAATGTTTGGGATCACCCTGTAAAATAAAAAGACCGAAATGATCTACCGCTATAGCTTACGAATATATGGATAATGTACAATATGTGTATTCATTTGTACATTATCCATACTGTACATTATCCATACTAAATTTCATCTGAGCGTGCGCTCACGATAAAAAAAATTTTTTTTTCATGATTTGATAGTCAACTCTATGGAGCAACTCATAAAAAAAAAAGCCAGAGAAATATCGTGAAAATTCAGAAAGATATTGGAAATATAGTGAAGGAATTTTTAGTTGCTCTCTAAAAGCTGCTAAAGTTTGAGCGCGGCAAGGCAGGCCACCAGGATAATCAGAGATATAATTCATAAACGATTTTCAACTAGGGTATACGAAGTGTTAGAAATTTATCAGTACATACTGAAAAAAATAGCGTTTAAAGACTAAATGGTATGTAGTATATAAGGTTTATATACTGCCGTAGTACATAACGTGCAGACGATGAAAAATTCCAAATTATTTTAATGTCGATTGTAAAGCGTTAAAATTGATAATTTGTTGAATATTTTTAGCTTTACAAAATCATGTTTCAAATGGGCATCATCGTACTCCACTTTAAATGGGGTAAACTATTTCTAGGTAAAATGTTTAATAATTATTGAAATTACAGTAAAAAAAAAAAAAAAACGGAAGACAAATTTCAAACATAGTTATAAGCAGTATTTATGAATATTAAAAACTTTATTTAGTGAAAATACAGATCAATAAACCGTGTACAGTAGTCAACATTAGCATAAAACAAGACAGCAGTATAAATTTTCAACAGTGGGATAATTACAACAATGTTTGAAAATAGGACATCATTTCTTGAAAAACTTATCCCAATTCATTTAAACAGGCTTACGGAACGTTTTCCGAGCAAAGAATTGAAGGTGTATTAAGCACACAAGGAAAATCGTAAATAATAATAATAGGAAATTTTATACTATTAAAACAGTAATGTTTCTGTGTGTGTATATATTTAAAATATCCCTGAACTAATCTCAAACACTACCACTTTATGTAAACTTTAAATGAAGTAAAAATAGTAACTAAACCATACAATAAAATATTTAAAAGAAATTACCTAACTCAAAGAAACACAACATAACCAGATGAATCTTGAACAAAATTAACCGAAGTAACAAACTAAAGTCAAAATGACAAACCAAATAAAATTGGAGACTGGCTGCGTGGCTTATGACACGCAATGCAGGGTTAAAACTGTTTAACGCATGCAACATTCGCCAGAATTTACCTGTCGAGGCCATGTAGCATAAACGAAAGAAACGAGATCCAAGGAAGATAAAATGAAATTGACCGATCAAAATCAATCATTTCTAACAGCTATCTGTTTATATTCCACTTTACATAAACAGCATGCCTTGAATAAAGATATCATTTCACTTCTGTTCCTGCATGTTCTTACATAGATAGACGTTACATTTTTAACCACATTCACAGGATAACCCTGTTTCATAGCTATACTGGCTGTACCATTCAAGCATATCCTCCCTTAATATGTCACTATTTGATGTCAATCTGTTTAAACGGTTTAAACCGTTAATAAAAATATTTTTAAAGATCGATATATGGACATTAGTGTTAAAATGTAGCATTGCAATTGTTTTAAAATTAAATTCTTCTCTTATCAAAAACTGTTGTAATTATTTTTTTATTTTCTGTTTTAGATTTACATCCAAATAATTTATATTTTGATTATTATGATTAGGGGATACTTTCAATTCTAAATTCTTTGGATAATAGTTAAAATCATGGTTGGCCTTCATTCCATTTTGCTCAATAATTAAAACATCGTCTATATATCTGAAGCTAATTATATCTGTATTTAATTCACTTTTATTTTCATTAAATATCCAGATACATTTAGGCTAATATTGAACTGCAACTCCCTCCCACTGAGATGCCATGAATCTGCTTGTATACCTTATTGCCCTCAAATAATTTTTTGAACTAGCAATTGAAATAAATTTTGAAATTCACTTAAATCTATGTATTGGCTAAATTGCTTTGGATATGATTACTGATAATTTCCATGGGAATATAACTGCTAAAAAAATCTTGCATTTCTCCCAACTGAAACACTGTCAACATATTACATAATCTGTATTACGTAATACATAATGCGCAGAAATATCAAATCGTCAAGTTCAGTATCTTCAGATATGTCATTTCTTATTTTTTCTAGAATGTCTTATACAAATACTATTTTGATATTTATAGAAAAATAAAGCTTTTTTCCTTTTGAATTTTCGTTGAAACCTCAGGCAATTTTTTCCATTACTGACAAAAATAACGTAAAAGAATGATGTCATAGAATGTTTATTTCTGCAAGAAGTTAAAAGTGTGGAATGAAAAAAAAAAGGAAAATAAAAAAAAATATAATAAAATAAAAATAGTGCCTAATGAGTAAATTAAATATTTCTATAAAATTTTCAATGTAATAAAGAGACAGAGACAAACTATGCTAAAATTCCAAATAGTTTTAGCATTGATTGGAAAATGTCACAAATGAATTCTTTTACAAAGTATTTCACAAATATTATCATAATCAAATGTAAATAAAATAAACTGTTTTCTTTAGTAGTTAAAAACTCTTAAAATTACATAGAATTACTTCAGTAAAGTCTCAAATTAACGAATCTATATTTAGCGAATTTCTTTATGATCCCAAAGAAAATGGGACAAAAAAAACCTTCGATTTAACGAATAACTTTCTATGTCAAATAAATTAAAAATTAAAGAAAGTATTAAGATATACCAGTCTAAACAATTTTCAACAATTTTAATTAAAACTCATATTTATGTATACATTATAACCGAAACGTCAGTTAAAGTTTACATTTGAGATCTGAAGATTTTTTTGCTGCGTTTAAATAAAGTATTTTTTTTATGATTTACTATATGAAAACGTTTACCCCTTTATCTATTGACGGTACTTATAAGTACCATTAAAATAACTTGTTATAAATTTAATTTAATACACCGATTAATTTTAATACAATTTAGAATGAGTTATAGATACATTACTTTATGCTGTTACAAAAGCATTATGGGTTACACAAAACAAAAAAAAAATTAGAAAGGGTGATTTCTTTTGCCTTTGCACCTTTTAAGCTTTCATAGCGTTGAGGAGGGGGGAGGGATTTTTCAATTCGGAAATAATTCTATATTTCTAGAACATTATATTCGTACATTTCCTAATTCTACAAAATACTAAGAAAAATATTTAAAATAGAAGATTTGAGTAGAGTTATAAATAGTGCACAAAATCCATATAAATTCAAATTTAATTAATCCTTCTAAAATTTATTAAATGATTATGTAAATCTTCTAATGCAGTTTAAACAATTCACGAAAAATGCTTTAGAAGGTAAAATTTTCATGAATTCATAATTGAGTAGATAAAGGGTTCCAGTGCATACTTTGAAATTAAACTCATTTTACAATGAAAAAAAAAACTAAATTATGATTATGGAAATGAATAGATAATAGGTTAGTATTAGTAATGAAACGCTACTAACATAAAATACATAAATGCAACACATATGAAATTAATCTTTGTGGTGCGGTCTATCCATCCATATGCATTAATTTAGATGTTCTTAATTCAAGAATTTCTATTTGATTATTATGTTTTTTTACAATGTGTTTCCTCCAATGGATGAATTAGGAACAAATTTACAAAGCCCAGGGCTGCTGTTAGGACAATCCTAAGCGTAGATGCACGAAGGCGCAGGAGACAGAACCCCTAATATAAAGACTATATCATAATGAAGAGAACGAATATATTTTTTCAAATGGATTAAATCATATTCAAGGCTGAAGTAGCACAGTTGAATTTTATTCCAACAGAGCGAAAAATATTTCAAATGAAAATCAAATTTCAAATTAATTGCTTAAAAGGCGCAAAGGCCAACAGAGTGAAAAACATTCCATGCCAGGATTCGAACACGGGCCATCAGTATAGCGCAGTGACGTGCTACCGATTATACCACATGGAACGATACCCAGCCTGGAAAATTTCTCACTATTACATGTTGGCAACGCTACAAACGCAGCACAAGGTGGAATATTTTTCGTGAGCCGCCGACATGGGGCAAACACGAAACATAATTAAATCCAGCATCGATTGAAACTATATTAATACTTGGAAATTATTCCAGAGAGCAACATTCGCCTTGCATACAATATTTCAAATGAAAATCAAATTTAAAATTAATTGCTTAAAAGGCTCAAAGGCCAACAGAGTGAAAAAGATTCCATGCCGGGATATGTAAAAATGAGAAATTTTCCAGGCTGGGTATAGTTCCATGTGGTTTAGTCGGTAGAACGTCAGTGGCTGGAGTAGCACATTTGAAGTTTATACTGATGGCCCGGGTTCAAATCCTGGCTTGGAATCTTTTTCACTAGGTTGGCCTTTGCGCCTCTTAAGCAATTAATTTGTAATTTGATTTTCATTTGAAATATTGTATGCAAGGCGAATGTTTCTCTCTGGAATAATTTCCAAGTATTAATAGATCGAAAAATGTCCAGGCCATGAATCGAACCCGGATACTTGGCGTGCCGTGCCAATGCTTTACCTGTTAAGCTATCCGGAATATACCTGACTGACATAATTCACTCTTATTTGTTGGACATGTCACTATAGCATTTACATGATGAAAATGATACATTTGCATCACTTCTTTCACAAACACACGTTCGTCATGTAAATTCTATAGTTATAGCTCGGATGAATTAAACTAGCGCTGCAGTTCGCAGACATGTCCAACAAATATGAGTGAATTATGTCAGCCAAGTACCGACCGGTTAGCTTAACAGGTAAAGCATTGGCACGGCACGCCAAGTATCCGAGTTCGATTCCTGTTCGAACCCGGATACTGGACATTTGAACACACACTGGATAATCTGGACATTTTTCGCTTCAGTTTGAATAAACTTCAAATGTGCTACTCCAGCCTTTAATGTGATATAATGACTATTTGAAAAAATGTTATAAAAAGGTAAATTACATTCTTTCATTTGAAAATAGAAAACAAAAATTCAGTTTTGAAAGTTTAAATAAATGACCACGATATTTAAATATTAGGCACAGTAACATCAAAATTTCTTAAGTGAACTTTCTTTAGAAATAGCCTTTTTTCTTTTCGAATTGCTTGTACAAATGCTATTTTGGTATTTATAAGGAAATTAATCATTTTTAAAAATAATTACTAAATCCTCAGGCAATTTTTCCCATTATAGCAATAAGGTAATAGCTTTGTGCGAGATTTAAATGCATAAGCTACAAACTTATAACGCTGAAAACGCATAAATTATACCAACATGATGTCAAACCACATACGACCATTTAAGGACACTTAGACCCCCTTTTCATCAGTGTGAAAATAAGCAAAAAAAAGATTAAAAAATTAAAATCGGATTCAATGAACCCCTTGGCTCTGAGTACTTGCTATTGAAAGCAATAGTCAGGGTTATAGCCGAAACGGTCAAATAACCCTTTTTTATTTATTTTTTTTTTTTTTGTGTGTGTGTGTGTGTATACCGCTTATTTACCAACCTTCAACTTAATTTCCGTAAAATGTCGGTTAATATGATCCAGGTTAAAGCCGTTTCTAACGTGAAAATTTATTTATTGCAACACACCATTTAATTTCATGTTTCCAATATGTGTTTTCAATATTTGATTTTCTATCTTAAAAAAATTCCTGTAGAAAAGTTTTTTAACTTGGATCAAATTAACCAACATTTTATGGAAGTTGAAGGTTGGTAAGTATGGTGTAGGCGTCGTATCAGACCATTTATAAACGAAAATATTACACTATTTTAAGAAGAAAAATTTCCTTGAAAAAATTAATTATTCGACAATATTTTATTGCTTACATTAAGAATTTTTTAAATCTTTCTGGCAGCATACTATTACCCCAAAATTATCGTAAGTTGAAAGACTAGGAGCACGTTTGTACTAATTATATACGCAATGGCTTTAAAATTTACTACTCATCCTCTAGAATTCTACATATAACATGATTCGTTGACAAAAAAAAAAAAAAAAAAAATCACTAACTCGCGTCGCTTAATTCGATGAAATCAGATAATATTTGTTAATTTCATTCAGTATTATGACGTTAAATTTAGCCAATTATACTAATTACATAAACATATACTTGAATGGCATGTTTGCGAAATATTCTAACATTTACATGCTTTGAAGAAGTTTATTCTAAAACAAGAGTGAAGCGTAAATGATCTATTTCCTTATTAGAATTCACACAAGGCTCTCTATTAAAAATTTAATCTTATAACAAATGTGTTTAAACAGCAACAACTATTAAAGCTAAATGAGGAGATTTTATAATTCACAAGTAACAGCAATTATAATTATAGTAATGTTTTCATGACAAGATCTTTTGAGCTCTTTGCATCAAAATCCATTTAGCACCGCCTTTTTGTAATTATTCGTCGTAGTTGATGAATGTAACATGATTTGGTTAAAACAGATTATTCATCAAATTAACCATTTAAGAACATGTCTGTTTATTTAATCTTCTTAAATTAGAATACTGCGTTAATTTCTAATTTGACTAACGACATTAAATCAAAGTTGCCCAAGTCTTTGATATAAAATTATATTACAAAACAAAAATTTAATGTGTAAAATGGTACATATTAATGATACATTAAAACTTATGTAAAAATAACAAGAAAATATAAATGGAGAATTCTATGCAAGTTGTGAATTACCATAAACTTTAAACAGATGGCGGTAGTCGTCCATGTAAAACATTTTAAGAATACCCATGTATTAGCGGGTTTTTTTCTTAAGAGTACTGCCCAATAGTCATTCATTATCAGGGCCAGATTTACGTAAAGTCATTCAGGGCACATGTCTTCGGCTCCCGCTCTTATAGCGAGATCAAAAATCATAAATAATCCTTATAACGATTAACTTTACAACGAATTAATGTGTAAAAATCGGACCCGTTTAATTCTGCGTCAATTGCAAAGTATCTAACTTTTATTGTTAATTTTATAAAGAAAATTCAGGAACTCGGCATCGCTAATGCAAAACACAATAAATAGAAACAACTTCTTAAGTACATCATAAAAATATGGAAAACTTAGCGCATTATGAAACATTTAATCTTTCGTATTTAGCAAAATATATGGTACCAATTTAGATATCTTCGACCAGAGATTAATTTTCAATGTTGACGTCATATTAGCAATGTTTAAAGCTGGGATCTTGCCGCTTACAGATTCGGAATTTTACAAACTGATAAGTAAAATGAGTATGTATATATAGGGAAGAGTGGGGTGGAATGGGACAGTAGGATTTTTTTGTTATGTATCATTCTAAACATTTCATCAATCACGCACTAGATGAAGCAGTGGCAGCCCAATCTTCTGTTGATAAAAATTTCTGATCTGCATAAGCTTACAATTGTATAACGAAAAATATTATTTCAAGATCCAAAATTAAATTTGCTTCGTAGTCTATTTATGGTTGCTGTATATTAATGACTTATTTATGCGTAGATGTAATAGATTCCGTATTTATAAAACATTATACTGTATATTATCCATAATGTAAACTAAGCTTAAAAGCAGCATTGATGATTATACAATTAGTTTAACATAAAAGAAGATTGTGGGGAGGAATGGAACGTGCCAGCAAAGGGAGGAATGGGACAACATCTTTTCTTCTTCATTTCTCTGAGCTGCTAACACTGTTATCAGCGCTTCGATTTAGCACAGCGTCAGCGATCTCGCTGTCTGCTAACCCATCGCTTTCGATCTAAATTGTTTTTATTCAGTAAACGATTACTATTTTTCTTTCTCTCGTAAGTTTAAAGATTTTAAAAAAAAGGGGGGGAGGGAGATACATTGGTACCGGATTTTTGAAGTTGTCGGCCTTCTGAATGTCGATATTTGAGGTCACATTGTATACTATAAACGCTAGCACGTGATAGGAGAAATAAAACTATTACATTATAACCGGCTCAGAAAAAATAACTCTTGTCTAATCAGATCTACAGGCAAATTTTGCGTCAAACAAAAAATGCTAGCAATGCTATTGTTTTGACTGTATAAGAGTTATATTAATTATAGTAAAGGTTCCAATTTGCTTTGGACATTACAAACAATATCCGTAAAAAAATAACTGCTGAAGGAGATTTTTACATTTCTCCGACAGAAGATTTGTCAACCAGGTACTTTTACATAATATGCAGATATATTAAATCTTCTCGAGTGCACTTTCTTCAGATATGTCATTTCTTACATTTTTAGGCGGTATTATACAAATACTATTTTGATATTTATACAAAAATAAAGCTTTTTTCCTTTTGAATTTTCGTTGAAACCTCAGGCTATTTTTTCCATTACAGACTAAAATAACGGGAAAAAAATGATGTCATAGAATGTTCATTTCAACAGACAAATAAAAGTTTGAAATGAAAAATATATAAAGGGAATAAAAAGAAATTTCTCCATAATAAAAGAAAAAATAGTGGCTATAGAATAATTTAAATATTTCTATAAAATTTTCAATATAATATAGAGTCAATGAGACAATGTGAAATTATAAATGAAATTATCATTGATTGGGAAATGTTACATAAGAATGATTTGACTAAACATTATTTCAAATATATTATTATAAACAAATGTAAATGGGATAAACTGTGTTTTCTTTATAATTTAAAAATAATTAGAATTACTGCTTATAAAATTACGAAATTAAGAAAGTATACCTAAAACTAAACACTGCGGCTATACAATCCATCGAGTTTATGGACCGACAGTGCCCATCTCTGTTTTCTTGACACTAGGGCCCGAGGTGTTATTCAGCCTAATGCGTACCCTCAGTGTTTAGTTCACAAACAAGCTCGGTACTCCTTAATCGAAATGAAAGGCCGGATGAACCTTTCCTAGTCGGGTCTCAAACTCTTGACATGCAGCGCGACAGTCAGATGCTCCGACCACTAAACCACAGGTTCAGTTATACCTTGATATAATTTGGTGCTGATTGCGTTTTGGTTTAAATCGCCTGACACGTGACTCTGCTAGATACTCCATCTCAATAACTAATGTACGGAATTTAATGAAACTTCATATTATTTTCCACTTTTTTTTTAAATAGATCCTTTATAATCCTCATGATGGACATATCGCTCACCCGCAAGAAAAGTGAGACATCTCGCAAAAATTCATTTTGCATTTTATTCCACAAATAGCTCTGTCATATTTGCGCCTTGCTACACAAACAGTTTCATAAGTGTAGCTATGAGGCAAATCACTTTATTACGCTATATGACCACTTGTGACCACAGAAGGGGGGTGGATTGTGTGGGGAGGTAAAATTACCTTCCAAACCTACCTCATCCTATGTCTTCATCTTTAAGGGTTTTATACTTTTATGCATGTTTTTATTCCTGCATGCAGAACTAAGTGCTATAATTTCGTGTTACAGTAAAAACATGCAAATTTTCTTTTGCCTTTCCTGTGAAATTTGCTTTTGTCGAGATGTGTCACTTTTCTTGCTTGTGAGCTATATAATGCCTTTTAATTTTGTCACTGTGGAAACAAATTTTGAAGTAATAACATGCATCAGGTAGAAGGAAATTTTGGGATTGACACATCCAACTAGTTGCTATTGGTTTGTCCCGTTATGGCTGTGCATACAGCAACTAAATTATCTGAGAAAATATAATGTAGAAATGTATAGGGTACATTAACCTGTTCGCTCCCTTGGTCCCTAAAGGGGGGCCTCCGTTTTGTCCCATTTTATTAATGGTACTCGAACATAATTATAATTTCGCTAACTAATGCAAATAAAATAAAAATCTTGCTCTGAAGTCTAATGGGATGAGAAATAATTCAGTAATAATTAATAATACTGCATTAATACTCAGTAGTGAAGAGGTTAAAGTTAGCAGGCTGGTCACAGGAGAATATTCAAACAAATTATACACTGTAAAAAAAACGACATTTTTACAGTACAAAGTACTGTTCATCTCGCCAGTAGTTTGTACTGTCGTCCAAATTGCCAGTACATTGTACTGTTAATTTTACGCAACTACTGTATTTTTCATGTTTAAATAGTCAGGAACACAAAGAAGATACAGTACATTTAACTGTGATCGAGTTTGTGCTGGCCAATTTACAGTGGTTTTTTTACAGTGTACTTTATTTCAAAAAAGCAAGTCCGAGAAAAATTTGCATTTTTTATGCCAAGATTTTATAAAATTCAGACATGGCGAGTTCAAAAATCGCCAAAGGAAAAGTACGTTGCATTCACAAATGGGGTAATTTAAATTTTTCTAAGTTTATTTAAGGCGTCATTTAGTGCTATGGCAACCCTATACACATCAAATCAATTAAAAGGTTTCAAATAGAAATGATTAATAAACTTATTTATAATAATGACCGAAAATGATTATATTTGAGTGAGTTATGAGACATTTTTATACTCAAAGCCTATAATATGCCACTACTGATTGCATCAGATACACGCAACAGAATTTCCAAATTATATGTATTTAGATAGAAATTGAAATCATTATCAACTTAAAGATTATTTATAGAGACATTCTTATGCTTGTTTTAAATTACACGCATCTTAAATAAATAAAGACAGTTATTTACAATTGAAATGAATATCAAAATAGTTTAAGATGAGTTATGGAGACATGAATGTTTATTCTAAGAAGCATATTACTTAAATTCCGGCAGTTGTCCTTTACTTAGTATAGAGGGCAGTGCATATAAGTGTTGGCCCTGACCACTTATTTAGAAAAGTATTACCATTATTTTAAGAACAAACATTTCTACATTTTTTCCCCTAAAAAAAAAACAAAAAAACATTCGATTATTTGCCAATTTTATTTTTTTCTTACCTCAAGATAAACTTTATATTTCTGGTAGCGTTAGTTTTACCTCAAAATAATCATGTCTAAAAATAAGGAGCAGGATTGTACCAATTATACACGAATTTGGGTTTGATTTTTTAATTCATCCTCTAAAATTGCACGTGTGACATGATTCAATGACTAAAAATGTCAGGTTGAATGATGAGTTAGTTAATGAAATCAGGTAATATTTGTTAATTTCATTCAGTATTATCAGAATGAAATTAGCCAATTACATTAATTACTGAAACATTTACTTGGAGGCCATGTTTATGAAATATTCTGCAATTAACATGATTTGAAGAAGATTATTCTAAAACAATAGCGTGAAGCGTAAATGATCTATTTCATTCATTGAATTCACACAACTCTATCAAAAATTTAAAATTTTATCATATAAATAATGTACTTAACCAGTAACAACAATTAAAGCTAAATGAGGAGATTTTATAATTTACAAATAATAACGATTATAATTATAGTAATGTTTTCATGACAAGATCTTTTAAGCTCTTTGCATCAAAATCCCTTTAGCACCGCCTTTTTGTAATTATTCGCGTAGTTGATGAATGTAACATGATTTGGTTAAAATAGATTATTCATCAAATTAGCCATTTAAGAACATGTCTGTTTATTTAATCTCCTTCAATTAGATAACTGCGTTAATATCTAATTTGACTAACGGCATTAAGTCAAAGTAGCCAAGTCTTTCAAATAAAATTATTTATTAATATTACAAAACAAATATTTTTATACATAAAAGGGTACATGTAAGCAATAAAAAACTTAATCGTATAAATAGTAAGAAAATAGAAGTGGTGGATATTAAGGGGACCGGGAAAGCAAAATTCAACCAAAAAATCGATTTTTACTTTTTTATATCATTAAATAGTTTAAACTTTTATCTTTCCAACGATGTGTCACACATGTTTATATATAAAAAAATAAATGTTGAAATTATTCATTCTTTTCTAAGAGTACTTCACAGCTTAATGGCCATTTAAATCTTTAATTGACTTTTTCTCAAAATTTGTATTTTTCATGTTTATGTTCCTTTTTTCCAATACCTATTAAACTTAAGAACTCAGATTTTTTTTAATACTTATGTTATATTGTATAGTTTAACACAGGGATTTAATGATTTGTTGAGAATTATTTATTTTAGGCAGTGAAATCTTACCAAAAATGCTAATTTAAAAATGACTTTCAATAAATAATTAATAATTAATTTTCAGTTTCACTTAGGAAAAAAATGGTATGTTAAAATACGTAAATCATGTTATTCTAACTACTCTAAAAAATCTAGACCTCTATCTTTCATCATTTATGAGAAAATGTACATAAAGTTGGTGAATTGAACATGGCGAAGATAGGGCTTTCCCGGTCCCCTTAACATAAATTTTAAACAGGCGTTCATTAAAAAAATTTCAAGAATGTTCATGAAGGTTATTATTATTATTATTTAGCATTGTGCAATAGCCTCTCGTTAACGGTCTTGATTTAAGATAAATGCACCTGGGCCACTTACCAGTAGTGTGCCGCTAATTTTTAATGTTTAAAAACAAGCCCAAAATGCATGTCTGAAAAACGACTGAAAGAAATCTTACTAGCATCCTTACATCTTAACACTAAAGCTACCGCGAGGGGTCAAATGACCCTTTTTGAATTTTCTTTGAGTTCCTTAAACTAAAACATTACAAAATTCCTTTATATTTTACGACTTTTAATAAAATATATTATCATATTATTCCTTAAAATGCCTCATCTCCGAACTACTTTTTTTGCCTAGAAAAAAATATTGTAGACTATAAGTACCGCAAGGGGTCATTTGACACCCTGAATAAATTTATATGAAATTATAAAGATATAAATGTTTTATTTTGTAAGAACATTAGTGAATTGCGTATTTTTGCTATTACATCATTTATTCTACTGCATTACATCATATTTGTTAACCCTTTCCGGCGCGGAGTCATTCTGTTTATAACCTGATGAAATAATGAACTGACACCAGAATTTCTAAACGAATTTATTAGAAAATAAGAACTTGCTTATTTTCACGTATATTTTAAAAAGAAAATTTTATTTGAATATTCTTGGTGCTGATTGTCAATTTTGGAATTAAAATTATGCGTTTTTTTTTTAAGGACACCACCCTCGAAAGGGTTAATGTGTCATGGTATAATTTGAAATTGACTTTACTCCGAGTAAGATTCTAGTTTGAACATTTCAGGTTATATCGAGAACGAAATAATCTTAAAAATATGTGGTGAACATAAAGCAAATTTGCACAATATTTGTTTATCAAATTTTCGAATGTCTTAAAGTTATTAATTTTTCTTAAAATTTTTACGTAATTATAATTTTTTTACTATAATAAATAAACGATTTGTAATAATTATTTGGAAAAAAAAAATGTTTTATTCATACACCAAAGTGTATCAATTGGTATATTTTTCACAAAACATCGTAAATTAGATAACTTTTTATATAGGGTTCATTTAACCCCTTCCGATAGGAATAGGTATAAAAAAATATCGGTACGTTCACTGGTAACTCTGGCAGCTCGTGCGTCAGTATTATACTGTAAGATCATTTTTTACAGTGTGGTTGAATTACTCTATGTTCCTCTAGTGCAACAGTATATGTTCTTCCTGTAGCAGTCACTGGAGTAGACACTACTTTCATTAAGCATTAATATGGAATCCAATAAACATCTGAAGATTTTGGCCACGAATACGATGAACTAGGTCCATGAAAATGCATGAGCATACTTTTATAGTCATTGAATTACTTACAATAATCCAAAATCCCACCAATAAATACCATATACCCATGAACCATATAGGGTTGCCAAGATTTAATTCAGAAAAAAAGGAAGATTTTCATTGACACTAGTTAGTTTTGGCTTTATCGCGCTACCGTCGTTTTCATTCTTATTATGTAAATGAATTGATATAAAAATTACATAAACTAACATATTTATATGTGACTATTAATGCATCTTTAATAATTTACGTATAGGTTTTCTAAAAGATCACCACAAATATGAAATTTCTCAAGTAGGATTTTTTTAAAGTAAGAAAAAGAAAGTTTGGCTATAAAAATCGGAATTTCTTGTGCAGAAAAATGTCTAAAGTTCCACTGAATATATACAGTAAAACCACATTTATGTGACTTCCATTTATGGATTTTTCACAATAATACATTAATATTCCTTATTTTCTTATCTTCATTAGTGTTAAATTTTTTCAATTTAATATTTTTCGCAATGGTTGTTCTTTTATCATTGTGCTGGTTCTACGAAAAACGAATGAATGAGGTTTCATTATAGCTTTACCTTAATTCAAATGTCAGAAAAATTTAGTTTTGACCCATATTTCTTAAACCAGGATATTTACGTGTGAAAAAATGGTCACTGTTTGGTAAGTGACAGCCTATGTGTAAAAAGTCATTTATTTAAAAAAAGAGAAAATTGATCTCTCCTTTTTCTTCTGTTTAATGTATACACGTGGAGCAATATTTTTACCGAGTTCCAAAAAAATTCATGATGGTTTTTTATAATGGCCCATTTTACTGAGGTATTTTTTAGATTGATATTTTCAGTTTACATGTAATAAAAAGTATTAAAATAAAGTTTTTCTATTATTTTGATATCATATATGTATCCCTGGTACAAATAGCTTCCAATTGGTACTCGAAATATAGAATTCGTGCCATTAGTTGCCAAGTTATGGACAAATATACACATTGGGAATGAATCCAAAATGGCGCCATTTGGTGAAAATGACTAATTTTCAAAAGGTTTTACCTCAGCCAATATTGCATTTTTTAAAAATTTCAGATATGAGGGTGTCACTACTATGTCTATGTTAAAAATTTAAAAAGAAATCTGACTATGCTGCAACACCCATTTGTTGAATTCGAATGGAATGATCCCAATGCTTTCTATATCAGTTAAAAAATTTAAATGTAGAAATTATTTCAAATCGCAATATGATCTTTCGGTTGCGTTCTATTAATCGGTTGTTGAATATGAAAAATACTTTGAACAAAATTCTTAAATACCAAATGTATATTCAGAACGAAATGATTGAAGAAATTCTCAGGTATGTTCCTTTGCTAAATAATGAAAGATAAATCCGGTTTTTTAATGCCTCATTAAAATTATTTCTTATCAGACAATGAAACAACAATTAACATTACATATTAATGTACCCCTCCAAATCTCTTCAAAATTGTATCTGATGTTATAAAAAATTTTAATAAGAAAAATTTTCTGGAGTTTTATATTAATAATTTTTTAAAGTAGAGGGTTGTTTGCATTATTATAATGAACAAAACATTAAACTTCTAAACGATACATATTTTCACAAATTTCAACTGTAAAAGTTAATACACTAACTTGAAAGAACCTTCTGCTATAAAATGGAAAAAATCATATAACCGAACAATTATTTTCTATAAATTATCTGGAAAGCAACTGGTGTTGATTTTAAAATCGGTTTTATTTATGGAATAATGAAATAAAACTTACCCAAATCATTTCTTTTGACATAGAAAAACAGTTTATTAATTCATCGACGATTATCACAAATGTTATCTTATAGTTTTGCAGGTATTTATGCTTATTTATTTGCAGCTTCAGTGAATCCATTCTCGTCAATAAGTTTGGGCATTTATTTTGGTGGTGAATATCGTTATATATATGAGTATATTTGGTGGTGCATAACAGGTCCAATGATCCATCATGGACATAGGTTGTTATATTCCACACAGCGTTAGCTTCTGAATCATAAACCATACACAAATCTCACATTTTTTCAACTTTAAAATTTATTGATGTAGAAAATTTAAAAGGCCACTTGACACATTTCACTGCTAACGTTCGGCTTTTTTGTGTGAGTTTTAAATCATGTTGCTCTGTTCTCCAGATATAATTATAATAATGTCTTATACCAGTATACTCATTAGATTCATTGGTGAGGATTGTATTAGAACGCTGTATAATTCAAATCAGCATTGACTGTGGTACTTGCAAAAAATTTTTACAGAAATTTGGTTGGCGCATTGGTTGATTTAATTTAGATCTTTATTAACAAAACAAGTTGGAAATTGTACGTCAAACGTGGCAAATAAAGTGCTTTCTTACTATAACTAATTTTATAGATAGTCAGGTCTTAGTGCAATAGCTGTTGCACTCTTATGCGAAAATGCATGAATACAAAATTTATTACGATTCTATATATTAAATTAAGTATTACTACAGGGTCTACACTGTTAAAAATATCGTGAAGAATTACCTCTGTTTTTAAAGGATATCTATTTTCTGACCAATGAGGACGCTACATAAAAACCTATGTAGCGTTCTCATTGGTCAGAAAAAAGATAGCCTTTAAAAACGGAGGTAATTTTTCACGATATTTTTAACAGTGTAGAATATATAGCGTAGAAATCTGCTATCCAAACAACTGTAAAAATTTGTATTCTATAAATGTGCAATGACGGTGAAATCTAGAGAGCCGATCGCAGCGACATCTGCGACATATTTTCAAATTTCAAAGTAAATATCGTATTATTACAGTGTCTAAAAATCGTCTGGAGGTTTAGAAAATATCCTGCAAATGTCGCTGTGATTGACTCATTGCCTTTCAGCATCGTTTAACATTTAAGGGACATTTAAACATTTTAATCAATATTTTAGCACTTTTTTAAGTATTACTGGAATAGCCGATTTTCACACTTTATATTCTAAACGCTGTAGTATTACGTAAATAATAGGACTCCGTCTTAAACAGAACCTAGACTATCATGGAATATGTTTGAATTAATTACGTATGGTGAGATTTAATGGAATGAAGAAAACTTTTATTAATATATTTTTAAGTTTTGATTCGCTTTTCACAAAATTTAAAACAACTCGACCCAATTCTGCAACGATTATATATATATTGAATTTCAAACGATTCGAATGGGTAGTTTTTGCGCTGTTATATGTAGACGGACTTGACCAGACAACAGCTGTAAGAGCTACGTATTTATATAATTACGAACGCACTAAAAAAATTGGGAAAAAAGGAATACAGTCATGCCCTGCTATTTCATATGTCGAGGATTCTATTGTTATAAAATAAAATTTCCACAAAACGACAATACATCGACGTAGTAGAGCAACATAACTTCAAAATTTATCTATATCTCACCCATATTCAGTTAATTTTATAGTTCTTTTGATTTCTCATAAAAACAAGCAATTTCAAGAGACATCTATGGTTGTTTTTATAGCAAATTTAAGATATCGCTCTGTTTCTTCAAGTGTAATGCATTAAAAGCATAACAGAGATTTTCGTAGAGTGTCTAGAAGATATAGTGTGAAAATCGGCTTATCAAAGAGTGCAAAAAAATTGTATCCCATAAATGTTGAACGATGCTGAACGACAAATGTCGATCGCAGCGATATCTGGTAATTCGAACGTAAATATTCCGTAAGAATTTAATTGTGAAAGCGTTTCGGCCAATAAAGAGCTAGAAGATGTCTCTGCGATTGATATCTGTCATTTGGCATTGTTCAATGTTTATGGGATTCTATTTTTTTAGCACTTTTTAACCCTTTCAGGGGCATAGCATTTTCAGTGCTAAAGTGTTGAATTAAATGAATGGTACCGGAATTTACCAACAAATTTAATTGGAAATAAGAAAAAGGCTCTATTTCCCTTTCATATTAAATGGAAAATATTTTATCAAAATTCTGGTGCCATTGTGGCGCATGAGAATTAAAATTAAGTGGTTTCATAAACATACCATCGACCCTGAAAGGGTTAAAGCATTACTGGAATAACCAGGTTCCACACTATATCTTCTAGACGCTATAGTTTTTCAGTAGCTAATTTTTGATTTAGACAAATTATCCAGTTATTTCCACTTTTTTCGCTATTTTAGAAAAATACTGGAAAATCAGAAATCTGTATTTTGTTAGAGTTACAAAAAGAGCGAAAATTTTGAAACCATGAAGGCTTCAGATTGGTATATTTTAAAATTCAGCAAAAAATCTATATCAATTCCTGCCTTTTAGGGAGCCTAGAGACAGCGTCTAGAAGATATTCTGTTGAAACCGACTATTCCACTAATGCTTTAAAAAGTACTTAAAAATCGTATCGTATAAATGTTGAATGATGCTGAAGGACAAATATCGATCTGGCATATATCGATGTGCGAGATCTTCACTGCTCGAAACACTTTCTGATTGGAATCTTTATACTATAGCGTCTAGAATATATAGTGTAGGAATCGGCTATCCCAGTAGTACTTAAAAAATGCTAAAATATTGTATCCCTTAAATGTCAAACGATGCTGAAATGCGAAGAGTCGATGGCAGCGACATCTGCAGGATATTTTCTAAAACTCTAACATGTTTTGGTCTAGACGCTGTTACAATACAATGTTTACATTGAAATTTGAAAATATAACGCAGATGTCGATGCGAACGGCTAACTGGATTTCACCAACATTGCACATTTAAAGGATACAATTTTTTACGCTGTTTGGATAGCAGATTTCTACACTATTTACTCTAGGCACTGTACTTATACTATGTTTTTTATACGTTTGAACTACCAGATGTCGCTGCGATCGTCATTTCTCTTTCTGCATCATTCGACATTTATGGGATACAATTTTTTAGCACTTTTTGGTTGGCTGATTTTCACATTATATCTTCTAGACTCTATAGCTTTGATATGGGAGTGATTTTGTACAACACTGAATCACCAAGGCGTGGCAAGTGTACCATCATCGCTAAACTATTGTTTGTTGAGTTATCTAAATAGCGTTTATAAGAAGTTTACCGGTATCTCGAAGCAAGTGTTATTTCACATCATGTTTCTTCATTGAACTACGTGTAGTGCTCTTGTTCTTTTATCGACCGTTCTGTGTATTAGTGATTATTTATAGTCTTTTTTTATTAAGATTTTTAAAATAAAATTTATTTTACTTAAAGACCTCCGTGACCGGGTGGTTAAGGCATCACGTCACTAACCACTTGAAAGCGTTGTAGGCCGAGTTCGACTCCCGCTGCCTCCGTTGCACACCCTTTGTGGAGCTCCTGGCTGTAATTATCTGGTGTTGTTAATTTCCTTGTGCTATCTTGTCCTTGTATATTGACGAAATTGTTATGTCTGATTTGTGTAATTATTTCTGCATATAGGATAAAGGATCATTCGAGGCGACAGCCATTGTTGCTATAGCCCCAAAATCGGTGGACATCAAATGTCAAAATTATATTTAAGGCCATTCTTTTCATAAAAAGGAAAAAATCTCTCATTTCTTTTATTTGTATTTTGATTTCTTTTATTTGTATTTGAGTAAACAATGCCAAATGAGATGCTACTAAATAATTGATTTATGGCCTAATAATGTCAATATTTTATTTTATTTTTTATAAGATGTTTTAATTAATTTAATATAATTTAGGATATATATTCACTAGTGGTCTGATTGATTTTTCTTAAGCCTGATTTTTGTTAAGTTTGTCTGAAGATTGCAAGCTTTGATATTCTTATATCTAATATACTGTAAAACCTCTAACTAATAGACACCTCGGAATTTACCCGTTATTCAGAGGGGTCCGCTTTTCAGAGGTAAAAGCATACAAATACGTAGGTTTGTGGGATTTACAAACTGTCCGCTAAATAGAGGTGTACGCTATTCGGGAGTGCCCGTTATGGAAGTTTTACTGTATATCTAATATATATATTCTAATATATAGTTGTCCCGTAAAAGGATCTTTAGTAGCAAATTTTAATTGACATACACAGACATCTCGAATTTTTATAGACTGATTGATGAACTTATGCTTAAAAATGAAGTTTATTCATTCATAATACAAATACTGAATATCCGTCCATTAAGTGACTGCTATACTGCAACTCCCCGATCGCGATATCCCATGTTAGCCTATGGGAAAATTTTGAAGCTCGATTACGCATTGTCTAATATAATTATTAAAATACCGTTTTCATTATCAGGAAGTAGACTTCTGATGAGGATGATGTGCGTTTTAAAAAATTGTCTTCGTAAATTTTAAGTATTTTTAAGAAGATGACAAAATTCAATCAAATGGAAATTTTAAGATTTATAGGGATTTTTATGTATTTAAAATTTACGAAGATAACTTTTAAAAACGCACATCATCGTCATCTAACGTCTACTTTCTCATGGTGAAAACGATATTTTAATAATTATATTAGGTAATGAGTAAACGCGCTTCAAAGTTTTCCCATAGGATTTTGCGATCGGGAAGTTCCAATGCAGCCGATCCTTAAGGGAAAGACCGGGAAAGACCTATCACCGTCATGTTAAATTCACCAACTTTATGTACCTTTTTCTCAGAAATGGTGAATGATAGAGGTCTAGATTTTTTAGAGTAGTTAGAATAGCATGATTTACGTATTTTAGCGGACCATTTTGTTTTTAAGTAAAACTCAAAATTAATTATTAATTATTTATTGAATGTCATTTTTAAATTAACATTTTTGGTAAGATTTCACTGCCTAAAATAAATAATTCTCAACAAATCATTAAATCCCAGTGTTAAAGTATACAATATATTATAATATAAGTATTAAATAAAAGTCTGAGTTCTTAATAGATTTTAAAAAAAGGAACATAAACATGAAAAATCCATGTCTTCAGAAAAACTCAATTAAAGATTTAAATGGCCATTAAGCTGTAAAGTACACTTAGAAGGAATGATTAATTTCAACATAAATTTTTTTATATATTAACATGCGTGACATATCGTTGGAAAGATAAAAGTTTAAACTATTTAATGGTATAAAAAAGTAAAAATCGATTTTTTAGTTGAATTTTGCTTTCCCGGTCCCTTTAAGCAAACAATAAATAGCAATTTTTTTACAGTATTAAACACGAAGTTCTAACACTGTTTTTAACTTAGGCCGCATCGAGGTACATCTTTTACATGACATGTTGAACACGATAAAAACGCAAATCAACATCAACAAACTCTTATGTTTATCATAAAATGAGCATAATACTTTAACAGGTGTAATTTTTGAAAATTTTTGTCTACCCTAAGAAATATTCGGTTGCCATAGATTTGAAAGTCGCCACTCATCTGTGCGTATTGCCAAGTACTTAAAGGTTGTTTGGGCAAACGCACTTTAAATACACTCTTTAAATACACCCTGAGCGTCAAATACGACTATCATATTTCGGCCTTATATATATACCATATATATACCTTATTGCCTTGTACTAAATTTCGCTTTAACGCAAGACGAAACATTATTGTTCTTCATCAAAATATGTTGAAAAATGTCCAATTACATATGTATTTAAAATTAAATAAAAAACCAAGAAAGAAAAAATCATGCGACAAGCATAGATTATGAAACACTTTTCAACACATTCTGAATAATGTAACAAAAACGCACCGTTTAAAAAATTAAAATATTACGTCTAATTCAGCCATATGGAAATATCCATATGAAATATATATATCCATATCCATATGGATATGGGAAATATCCATATGATATAATATAAGGAGGAAATGCCCATATGGAGGAAATACCCATATGGAGGAAATATCCATAAGGAGGAAATATCCATATGGAAATATCCATATGATATGGAAATATCCATATATGAAATGTGGCATATCACATTTCAAAACCCAATTTTAGCTGTTCCCATCTACAATCGAAAATTACCCGAATTCTTTGAACAGCTCTGTATATGATATATAGAGTTGTATATATTAACTACATATAACTACATGTACTGTACATGTGAACTAAATTTAGTTCACCTGAGAAATACATATGCTTCAGTTGAAAATTCCCCTTCAGCAATTTCCTCTAATAAGGAGAATGGTACGTGAATACTTTTGTGCAGCCCTGTATAGGAGGTATAGAATTTATATGTGACGAGTGACATACAAAAAATTAATTAAATTTAAAAGTGCATACCGAATTTTAAAAAGTACACTCCAACAATTATTACTCAAAGACAGTACTGTACTGTAACCGATTTTTTTGTGTGTCCCTGTAAATGAATAAAAAATTCTATGAATGCCCTGTTCTAAAGTGATCGTAGTGAAATGAAATTCAGTTATTTGTATCAGTTTCAATATATTTGAAATAACGTAATGTCATTAAAATACTCTGCAAACGATTTCCCCCCCTATATCATAATGTAATCGAATACTTTTGAGCCCCCCTGTAATTGAACTATTAAACCGGCATACTTACTTCATATACAATACGAAACATGCTTTAGGGACCCTAAATAACCTTTATCAATTTCATGAAAATCCGAGTAAATTTATGGGAGTTAGAGCGTGGAAAGACGACCAAACGGACGGACAGACGGACAGACAAACCGAATGCATAAACACTTTTCCACTTTGTTGGAAAGTGCTAATAAAAAAATTAGAACTTTAGAAACTCGAACGCTAATATTAACCCTATGGCAGAAATATTTATAGATTCGTTGCTTGCATTTTAATATTTTGAGATCAGTTTTTGCCGTTGTATACCTGAGGTCGCTATCTATTGTTGATCGTTTTCACTTTTTCGGTTTTGGGTACAGTTTTTTTAACACTTTCCAAAAAAAGTTGAAAAGTGTTTATGCATTCTGTCCGTCTGTCCGCGCTCTAACTCCCGTAAGTACACTCGGATTTTCATGCAATTGATAAACGTTATATAGGGCCACCAAGGCATGTTTGGTATTGTATAGGAAGTATGCGGGATTAATAGTTCATTTATAGGGGCATTCAAAAGAATTCCATTCATGGAAAAGAATTCCCATTTGGAATTCCAATGGGAATTCCAAAGAATTCCCATTCCATATGGAAACAAAATCGTTCGCAGGATATTTTAATGAGATTATTAAATTTCAAATGTATTGAAACTGATATAAATCACTCAATTTCAATACAAGATGATTACGATAGAATAGGGCATTCATAGCATGGGTCGTGCATTTACAGGGACTCACAAAAGAAATCCTACAGTACTATCTTTGAGTAATAATTGCTCGAAGTGCGTTTTAAAAATCGGTATGCGCTTTTAAATTTAACTAATTTTTTTGCATGTTACTCGTTGTATATAAATTCTATACCTCATATACACAGCTGCACAAAGAATTCCCGTAACATTCTCCTTATTAGCGGAAATTGCTGAAGGGGAATTTTCAACTCAGGTATATGTATTTTTTAACTGAACTAAATTTTGTCATGCATTTGGTTTATAGATACAAATCTATATATACTATACAAGGCTTCTCAAAGAATTCGGATCATGTTCCGATTTTAGTTGGGAATAGCGGAAATTGGGTATTCAAATAAGTTATGCGTTTCCATAGGGTTGAATTAGACATAATATTTTAAATTATTAAGCTGTGCAGTTTTGTTACCTTATTCTGAACGTGTTGGAAAGTGTTTCATAATCTATGCTTTACGCATGATTTTTTTGTTTCTCTACAGGACCTTCTATCTATACATTTACTCATTTCATTAATTATATTTCTTAAGTCGGAAGGACTACAGTCCCAATTAATCTGAATTAATGAAAATTTACTGTAATTTTCTTGTTAAAAGAAATTTTAAACTTTAAAATATGTTTTATCGTAATCAAAATATTTAATTTTGTACACGGTTTTGTAGATGAAGATTGAAATTTAAACAATCCCTTAAGGAGATATTACAGTGAAAAATATAACATAACGTTCAATATAACCAAACATCACACAGTTTAAAAACATTGCATACTTTTATTTGGAATTTTTATATATGAAGATAAATTAACACGCCATTAGTAAATATAAATTTAACATATTAAGTGTTATTCCTTTAACAAAATCTTTTAGCTTTATTCTGCCAGTTTTGCATAATGCTTGCTATCATTCTGCTTTAAAATCATCGACAAAAAGTTGTTCTTCAATGACTTAGGATCTATTTTAACTCCTTTCTTAGACAACGTATTGACGGGAGTTTCATTATTATGACATAGATATCTGTTTTCGATCTTACTCTTTTGAAAAAAATGACGAGGTATTTTAAGTTTTGGCCAGTGCTTCTTCTTTTTTATATTCATCATTTCTTTTTCATTTTCTCCACTGAATATAATATATTTTGACTTACTCTGATCTGCATAAATATAATCTTCAACATCGTCTTCTGAATTTTTTAACTTAACTTCATGATCTTTAACATTCAAATCATCTTTAGAGTGAAATAAATCGTTACTTCTATGCAGTGATTTAGGATCCATATAAACCCTCTCCTCAAGTAACTTATTGCAGGAATCTTCTATCTTTACACTTAGAAAACTGTTGTCAGACAAATTATTTTGAGAGAAACTACCAGGCAGCTTAGCCTTTGGCCAATGCTTTTTCTTCTTCCGTCTCACTTCTCTTTTATTATCACCCCTGGCAATTTTATATTTTGACTTACTCTGATCTGGTAAAAGATCATATTCAACATCATCTTCTAAATTTTTTGACTTAACTTCATGATCTTTAATATTCAAGTCATCTTTAAAGCAAAATAAATCGTTACTTCTATGCAGTAATTTAGGATCCATATAAACACTTTCCTCAGATAACTCATTGCAGGGATGCTTGTTCTTAACGCATACGAAACTGTTTTCGGATTTATTCTTTTGAGAAAAATTACGAGACAGCTTAAGCTTTGGCCAATGCTTTTTCTTCTTCTGGTTTATTACTTCTATTTCATTATCTTCACTGGCAATATTATATTTTGACTTACTCCGATCTGTATAAACATCATCTTCAACATCGTCTTGTGAATCTTTTGACCTAGCTTCATGATCTTTAGTATTCCAATCATCTTTAGAGCAAAATAAATCGTTACTTCTAAGCAGTGATTTAGGATCCATATAAACACTCTCTTCAGGCAACTTATTTCTGGAATCTTCGTTCTTGTCATATACAAAACTGTTTTCAGATTTAGTCTTTTGAGAAAAATTACCAGGCAGCTTAACTTTTGGCCAATGCTTTTTCTTCTTCCAGTTCATCACTCCTCTTTCATTATCTTCCCTGGTAATATTATTTTTTGACTTACTCCGATCTGGAAAAAAATCATATTCAACAGCGTCTTCTAAATTTTTTAACTTAACTTCATGATCTTTAATATTCAAATCATCTGTAGAGCAAAATAAATTATTTATGATATACAGTGATTTAGGATCCATATAAACACTTTCCTCAGGCAACACGTTGCAGGGATCTTCGATCTTAACAGAAACAGAATTGTTTTCGGACTTATTATTTTGAGAAAAATGACTAGGCAGCTTAAGATTTGGCCAAAGCTTTTTCTTCTTTCGGTTCTTCACTTCTTTTTCATTATCGTCCCTGAAAATATTATATTTTGACTTACTCTGGTCTGCATTAAGATTATCTTCAACATCGTCTTCTGAATTGTTTGACCTAACTTCATGATCTTTAATATTCCAAACATCTTTAGAGCAAAATAAATCGTTACTGATATGCAGTGATTTGGAATCCATATAAACACTTTCCTCAGATAACTCATTGCAGGGATGCTCGTTCTTAACGCATACGAAACTGTTTTCGGATTTATTCTTTTGAGAAAAATGACGAGACAGCTTAAGCTTTGGCCAATGCTTTTTCTTCTTCATGTTTATTACTTCTATTTCATTATCTTCACTGGCAATATTATATTTTGACTTACTCCGATCTGTATAAACATCATCTTCAACATCGTCTTGTGAATCTTTTGACCTAGCTTCATGATCTTTAGTATTCCAATCATCTTTAGAGCAAAATAAATCGTTACTTCTAAGCAGTGATTTAGGATCCATATAAACACTCTCTTCAGGCAACTTATTTCTGGAATCTTCGTTCTTGTCATATACAAAACTGTTTTCAGATTTAGTCTTTTGAGAAAAATTACCAGGCAGCTTAACTTTTGGCCAATGCTTTTTCTTCTTCCAGTTCATCACTCCTCTTTCATTATCTTCCCTGGTAATATTATTTTTTGACTTACTCCGATCTGGAAAAAAATCATATTCAACAGCGTCTTCTAAATTTTTTAACTTAACTTCATGATCTTTAATATTCAAATCATCTGTAGAGCAAAATAAATTATTTATGATATACAGTGATTTAGGATCCATATAAACACTTTCCTCAGGCAACACGTTGCAGGGATCTTCGATCTTAACAGAAACAGAATTGTTTTCGGACTTATTATTTTGAGAAAAATGACTAGGCAGCTTAAGATTTGGCCAAAGCTTTTTCTTCTTTCGGTTCTTCACTTCTTTTTCATTATCGTCCCTGAAAATATTATATTTTGACTTACTCTGGTCTGCATTAAGATTATCTTCAACATCGTCTTCTGAATTGTTTGACCTAACTTCATGATCTTTAATATTCCAAACATCTTTAGAGCAAAATAAATCGTTACTGATATGCAGTGATTTGGAATCCATATAAACACTTTCCTCAGATAACTCATTGCAGGGATGCTCGTTCTTAACGCATACGAAACTGTTTTCGGATTTATTCTTTTGAGAAAAATGACGAGACAGCTTAAGCTTTGGCCAATGCTTTTTCTTCTTCATGTTTATTACTTCTATTTCATTATCTTCACTGGCAATATTATATTTTGACTTACTCCGATCTGTATAAACATCATCTTCAACATCGTCTTGTGAATCTTTTGACCTAGCTTCATGATCTTTAGTATTCCAATCATCTTTAGAGCAAAATAAATCGTTACTTCTAAGCAGTGATTTAGGATCCATATAAACACTCTCTTCAGGCAACTTATTTCTGGAATCTTCGTTCTTGTCATATACAAAACTGTTTTCAGATTTAGTCTTTTGAGAAAAATTACCAGGCAGCTTAACTTTTGGCCAATGCTTTTTCTTCTTCCAGTTCATCACTCCTCTTTCATTATCTTCCCTGGTAATATTATTTTTTGACTTACTCCGATCTGGAAAAAAATCATATTCAACAGCGTCTTCTAAATTTTTTAACTTAACTTCATGATCTTTAATATTCAATTCATCTGTAGAGCAAAATAAATTATTAATGATATACAGTGATTTAGGATCCATATAAACACTTTCCTCAGGCAACACGTTGCAGGGATCTTCGATCTTAACAGAAACAGAATTGTTTTCGGACTTATTATTTTGAGAAAAATGACTAGGCAGCTTAAGATTTGGCCAAAGCTTTTTCTTCTTTCGGTTTTTCACTTCTTTTTCATTATCGTCCCTGAAAATATTATATTTTGAGTTACTCTGGTCTGCATTAAGATTATCTTCAACATCGTCTTCTGAATTGTTTGACCTAACTTCATGATCTTTAATATTCCAAACATCTTTAGAGCAAAATAAATCGTTACTGATATGCAGTGATTTGGAATCCATATAAACACTTTCCTCAGATAACTCATTGCAGGGATGCTCGTTCTTAACGCATACGAAACTGTTTTCGGATTTATTCTTTTGAGAAAAATGACGAGACAGCTTAAGCTTTGGCCAATGCTTTTTCTTCTTCATGTTTATTACTTCTATTTCATTATCTTCACTGGCAATATTATATTTTGACTTACTCCGATCTGTATAAACATCATCTTCAACATCGTCTTGTGAATCTTTTGAACTAGCTTCATGATCTTTAGTATTCAAATCATCTTTAGAGCAAAATAAATCGTTACTTCTAAGCAGTGATTTAGGATCCATATAAACACTCTCTTCAGGCAACTTATTTCTGGAATCTTCGTTCTTGTCATATCCAAAACTGTTTTCAGATTTAGTCTTTTGAGAAAAATTACCAGGCAGCTTAACTTTTGGCCAATACTTTTTCTTCTTCCAGTTCATCACTCCTCTTTCATTATCTTCCCTGGTAATATTATTTTTTGACTTATTTTGTTTTCAGTAATATTCGAATTTTGAATGTGAGATTGAAAGAAATATTGCAGAACGATATTTAAAGTTAAAGAAATTTATATTATTGCCTGGTACATAGTAGCTATTTGTTATTTATTTGACTTAACAGACAAGCATTAACTTTTAACACAATAATAAATGCGTCATTGTTGTAATCTTATAATTATTATTGATTATTGCAATAAAGTTTATAAACAATGCAGTAGATATTTTTTTAACAATGTATGTATACTAATTTTAATTGTTAAAAGGTGTAAATTAAAACTTTAAAAACAATAAAAATAGGTTTTTTCGACTGTTTACATTTTTCTTCTCTGCCCGAGTCATATTCAAAACAAATAAATAAAAATATTCTAAAATTGTACTGCCTATAAAACGCTATCATACATTTTTACATGTACTCTTTCATATTATGCACGTTATTTTTTTTTTATTTTACTTTGAAATTTATTTTTTCGTAACCATTGAGAAGCTCGATTCATAATTTTATTAAATTAAATAATGCTGCATCGTTATTTTTGCATATTTAGTACATATTGAATTTTATAAGGATACTAACTGTTCAACCCATTCTACGCACGGGAATTCATGAATTGAATTCTAAAACCAAGATTTAAAATAACTATTCGATTTAGTAAAATATCTATTTTTCTACTACTGCGCATTTTTTTAATGAAATTTAATTAATCATGTTACTATGGCAGCAGACGACAAAACGATATCTTCGAAATAAGGGAATAAATTGAATAAAACGCTTTGTTGATGTTTGTGATAAAATGTTTGCCTTTATTTAAAAAACAAATTGTAATAATTAAGCGCAATTAAATAATATCTAATTATTTGCATGTGAGGTAAAAGAATTATCGTAATACCCGCTACAGCTTTTTAGCATTGCAGCATGGCGTACTTAATATCTATATTTCTCATTGGTTAAAGAACTCGCGCGATTACTGGTTGAACATTAAAAAAAAATTTTATTGTGATTTTTTAATTGTTGGCAGCTGCTATAACGAAAAATGTTTAAATTTGATAGGAAATTGCTGTTAAATGGGTGGTTTTTTATTAATTAAAAGTTAATTATAAATTATTTCGATTCCGGATTGCTTTAGTTTCCTCGGCCGTGTTTTATATAATGTACATAACATTTCACAATTCTGGCTTCCAAACTGTGGATTTGTGTAGCATTACAGACAGACAGACAGACAAATTTTCATTTTTATATATTAGCTTGTATGTATACGAGTATATTCTTATAAAAGTATATCGGTACTGCTTGGTTATCCCGTCGACCAAAAATTTATCGCCAAACTATAAGATTAAAGGCCAATAATGGTTGATCGTAAATGTCACATTCACTTGATTTTAAGCAAGTTATACGTATTTACGTCATCAGGTCATTTTTATTTCGACGTTTTATTTGTATTTTCATTAATGTTATACTAATTTATTTGTTTTTTCTTTATTTAAAATAAAAATTATGTCAATTTGGGAGCAGATGTTATATATTCTCTCGGCCGCCGTTTTGTATTTTTTCTTGGCGTGAAAGCCCCTTTTCCGCCAAGTAAATGACACCAAGCAGCGATTTATGCGCATGTTAAACAGAACGGGGTTGCCAGAACACATCACTCGTCGAGGTTGCCTTATCGATAAATGCCAACAAAACATCGCCAAAAAATCCAAGATGGCGGCGGCGAGAACATATAACATCTTTGCGTCAATTTGCATGATTTGACGATTTCTAATATTTGGTGAAATTGGTCAACGGGATAAGTAAGTAAATCACGCTGGCTGAAATATGCCAATTGGCTATGCACCAAATTATCATGGAAGACGGTAGTATTCCGAGTGACGCAGCCTTAAGCCTAAATCGTATCGTATCGTATCGTTAAAATCGTATCGTATCGTATCGTAGAATTCGTAGATGGCGGAACTCTATATATACAGCTAACTTGAGATCAAAGAAAACGCGAAAAGCCGCCTTTTAATAACTCAGCAGATATAGGTCCTATTGTTCTGAATTTTCTAGAACAGTCTTATATCTGCAGTCTAATCGTATACTGAAATTTTTACATTTCTACGTGCAGTATATTTTGAGATTTAAATAGCCATTTTTAAAGTGAAAACGTTGGTATGATTATCGAGGAAGTTCCTAATATGAAAATCTCGAAAACGCTTCTAACGATTTTCTTCAAATTGATATTATAATATAAATCTGATTAATACGAGGTGAATAACACTTTTCTTTTTTCTGGGAAAACTCGTTTTATTTTAAAAATCGTTATTTTAAAAATCGCTTTTTTTACTTTTCTCGTCTGTGATTGGTGAATAGGTTTGACGTCACTTCGTATGTAGGAGGAGTCTTAATCCATCTGCTGTGAGTATAAAATATAAAATCAGAAGATTTGCAAAGTCATTTTAGGTATTCTAAGTTGAGTTAACAATCTGAATGTAGGCAGTAAATCTTTTTTTTTTTTTAAATATTAAAATTTTAAATGTTAATTATTATGTGTTTTAAAATATTAAATATATTAAATGAAATTTCGATTGATATTATCTTTCTCTTTTGTTATGAAGAAATTATTATTCCATATTACTGCTTTTTGTCGAAAAAATATTTAGATTCATTTTTAAAAAAGGAGAATTTTATTTTTAATTATATGTATTCAATATAATTGTTATTTATCATTCTTTTTCAATTTTCAAAAAAAATTATTTTTAATTTTTTGTTTATGATCGTGACTCGAGGTTTTCGACTTGTGACTCAACTCAACCATTGCTATTTCTCATTGCTTTGCATAAATAATTATTGGATTACACTTTATTGGGTATTTTGTTAATTTATTATTTGTTTTTTAATCTGATTTACGATTCCATTTTTAACTTTTCTTTTGATTTACTTAGATTTAATGTGTCCTTTTTTATTTTCTGCCGATTTAACCTAACCACGCTATCGTTTTGTAGATATTACGAACCTTTTATTTTCTCTTGAAATATCAATGTTTTAGTATCCAGCATCAATAATTATTTTTATAATACCTTATGGCTTCATAGTTGAATAGCTTCTTCTGAAAAGGGCAACAGAAATTTCTGAAAACTTTTGTTTACATATCGATTACGATAGGAATGTTTTAATATCCAGCAGTAACTTAAACTTTCGTTTTGATTACATATCGAGTAACAAAAAATATGTTCTTGACTCTTTAGAAAATGTAACTAAAATGATAATTTTAACAATTGAATCATTAATAAAAAATTATATGTTAAATTAAGCCTGAAAATTTTAATACTTGGAAAGGCTGAGACAAATATAAATTTTTAAAGCAGATATCTTACAATGAATGTTTAATCACAATGTTTTAACTAAAATATCTTTAAATATTAACAAATTTAAACAAAATGAAGTTCTTAATTTTGCCGATTGATTTTTCGCGAAAAAAGGTACTAAAAAAACTTAAAACTATTTAGCTAGAACAGATTATAATGTTTCTGATGGGAACAAATAAATGGATTTTTCAATGCTTTCACTAAAGTAAATTTAAAATTCAAAGTCAGAATTACAAATTAATTAAATTGTTTATTGTGGGATCCCCATAACTCAAAAAATATTTTAAACTAAGTTATCATTGTTTTTTCAATGTTTGTTGACAGACGGTTGCGATTTGTGTTAAAAACCACCAAAGTGACATTCTCTATGCCCTATCATATGATGCATACCAATAGATTTCTAAACAGCTTCCACTTGAAAATCTGAAGACCATTAAGATTACTAAATCAAAAGAAAAGTTCACGATTAATTCCCAAAAAGTCAGAATAAATAAATTTCAAAATACATAATATGTGTAATCCTAGTTTAAAAAGCTTTTTTCCAAAGTAAGAATTCATTCACATACACTGACAATAAAATTATGAGTGTTTTGGTTGGTGGGAAAACATTTAATGTATTTTATCAGCGCTGTCCAACATGGCATGATTTCAGGGGGGGGGGGGGGGGGGGAGAATTATTTTTTTGCCAATGATTTTCTGAGAACATCACTTTTATTTTCAAGAGCAAGGGGTGATTCTGTTCTGAAATTTCAGCCATTCAGTTCTGAAAAAGAAAAAAAAAATCATTCCTTCTTAACCTAAAAACCTCATAATGGATATTAATTATGAATGAATCGTATGTTTTCTCCTACCGATTGGCAATTTTTGTGTGTTTTTTATGTGACCACTTGACAAATTTTATGATTTTTCCCCTAACAACCGACTGTCGATTTTTCTTTTTCATCTGTGACTGATTGATGAATTTTGTGATTTTTTAAGCAGTAGATGGGCAAATTAATCGATTTTTTTTTTCTTCATGACTAACTGAAGAATTTCTTGTAACCAACTTGTGAATTTTTTGATTTTCTTTTCCTTCACAAGAGCGATTTAGAAATTTCTCTACATACATTTATAATCTACAGTGATGATAGACAAAATTCATGCATTAATAAGATTCCTGTGGTAAGATTCGTCAAATGGTCGCAGAAAAAGACTAATTTTGTCAAGGGATCGCAGAATAAATGAAAATTTCCTCAAAATGTTACGGAAAATTTCGAATTTCGTAAAAAGTCTGTGAGGCTGTGAAAGTTCAGCTTTTTTTTTTTTTTGCTGAGCCTGTACCATGTCTGATTTTAAGTCAATACGACCCGAACCTGCAAAAATAATTTTCAAAATATTATCAATATTTTGTTTTTGATACACACAAAAACCACATGTATCATATTTTTGATAGTTTATGTACACATGTTACATGTGTTTAAATTGAGAGGTGCCTGTTATTCAAACTTATATAAAAGTTCAAATATATAAAGTTTAGGAATTAAAAAGTGTTTGTTAAATAGAAATGTCTGCCTTTTGAAAGAAAAGCCATTATGGAGGTCTTATTGTACATAGACAGGGGTAGGGAAATGCATCATTTTACTCGCCATTGGCGAGTGAATTTTCTAACAGGGCGAGTGAATTTTTAGGTAGTTTTTGAAAACTGCAAACTATAGAGATATACCGAAAACTTTTTTTTTATTAGTTAGCTATATTTTTCAACTTTCCTAATTATTGCGATGTAAACATGGTACTAAGTTCTATTTTATATTAAACTTTAATCTCTTGTTTATTTTTTTAAAATTTATAGGGAAGAAAAATATGAGAATGCATTATAGTAATAGTAACCAACTATTTTTGAGTTGCATAATTTTGTCATAAAAATTTTCAACTGTAGATTGCATTTTACTGGCTGGTGAAATAAATCCTTGGCTGGTAAGATTTTCTAGAAATTCCCCACCCCTGTACATAGATCTTCAACCTGAAAAAATACTTTGGATATCATTTGAAATTCAGGTCGACCAATTAGAGTCAAAACCCAAACCGAAACAATGAAAGTGAACCCGGCCTGCAACAAAAAATCTACTATTGATCCGATCCGAACCAAGAGTCGGTTCGGGTAAAAGCAAGTAACCCGATCTGATGCAGGACTCTAATGCAGATATCTTTCATTTAGTGTAGTAAATTGTTTTACATGCTTCCTCAATTAGTGTGTGAAGCACAAAACTGGTTACACTATTTTTTTCCCAGCAAGATGGTGATCATTATTCAGCAATTGGTAAGTTTTCTATTAAATAAATTAACCAGTTTGTAGGTTTGTAGCAATTAAACTGTAATGCAAAACATTTTAATCAAGTCGTGTATTTAAAAAAGTACTCTATGATAAGTAAGCTAACATAATTAAAGAACTGTTGTAATGCAGATTAAAAATTAAGAGACTTTGTACTGTTTCTTGACTGATTGTTTATATTTTTAAAATGTATACATTAATATGCAAGTGCACATATGTGTGCACCAGTGATTTTTTTTTTTTTTTTTTTTTTTTTTTTTAATTGTGTATTTGCAGAGTGCGTGACATCTGGCCGAAAAAGTAGCAAGCAAAACTAAAGACTGTATGTACTGTATAAACAAGAAAATTAATCGACACTGTTTGTTTTTAAGCATTTTGCATATTACAGGTCATCACTTTAATCATTGTTTATATCAGTGTTGAATTCAGACACTTTTCTCCAGGAGGGATTGCACTTTTTGACCATTGAAAACACAAAATCTCAAATCTTCTGGGGGGGGGGGGTGAAATCAACACTGATTTATATTTAAAAAATTTATACTTTAATATGCGAGTGCATTTATGTGTGCACAAGTTTTTTTTTTTTTTTTTTTTTTTTAATTCGGTATTTGCACAGTTCATGACACCTGGCCGAAACAGTACTCAGTACAATATTACTCAGAAATAAATTAAGATATATTTTAACTCTCTGAGCGGTTTGAGCATATTTTTCTGTTTCCCAAAAACAACTTTAATCTGTTGTAGACAAAAATATTTTCAGCAGAATTGTATTTCAAGATGTCTATCAAATAAAGGAGCATGAAGTGTATTTTAGAAACAAACAGGAAAAGAAAATTTTAATTAAAATTATTTTTATAAGCATTTTTATGAAAATGCCGGAATGCCTTCAAGATGCTCGGAGGGTTTAAAATATATATATATATATATTCCAATCAACCCAGTAGCAGAAACAGTGCAGCACGGAAGCGGGCGCTGCAGATTATTTTAAACCTTGCAGATTAATCCACCAACTTAAAAATAAATGCTGGGCTTAAAAAATAGCTGAAATTTGCTTTAAGTCTATAGATTTATGGTATTTGTTGTATCCTTATATTATATATATTCTTTATAAATGGAAATTTTGCTTACTTTAAGTGTTTCTGTTATTTCTTATGATAGTAGGCTTATTGGGTCACAGATAAATTTTTGTTTGCTGCAGACTGACGCAGAAAATTCTGCTTCTGGGCCAATGTATTTATATATTTATGCATGTAAGCATTCGCTGTTTTCTGTGGTAAAAATCTGTATGTACTTTAATGCAAATAACTTAAAAGTAGAGCTGGGCGATATATTGATAAAATTGATATAAAATGGTAATTGTGATAACGATATTAAAAAACCTTACAAAACGGTATATCATGAATATCATAATCGTGATGTAAACCGTGATTATCGTGGTTCTTCATTAAACCGCAACATTAAGCAGCACTTCTTCAGATTCGACCCAGTCTAAACCGTGGTATTAAATACTGAATCGTCTGTTCCGATTATTATGATACTAACGGAGTGTCTCCTCTCAAGTCTAAACCGTGGTATTAAAAATACCAATTCCTCGGTTTCAGTATTCTTGATATTAACGGTGCGACTTCTGCCAGTCTAAATTGTGATATTAAATACCGACTCCTCGGGTTCCATGTTCATGATACTAATGGTATGTGATTTCGTTTTGGTGGGTGATAAGTATCGTACATGCAGTTTTCTGTGTGATCACTGACATCAGATGATACATATATATATATATATATTTATGGTATTGACGGTATAAGCTGAATCTCTGAGCATATGCGTTTTATGCTTCAGACACCATGTCTTTCATTTCATTATGGTATTTAGATTTCAGCGATGTTGATGAATATTTGCTCTTTGTTATCGAACAATGTGTGAATCAGGACGATAAAGAAATGAAATATAACATTTTATTTGCAACAGTGGATTTAATTAGACAAATGAAATAATAATTATATAGCTGGGTCCTCAGGGCCACTTTTCTAACTTTGGCCGAGACCCCTCATGTGGCATATCATTGGAAAGGCCTGTGACCACTTATTCATGTTATGCACCTCCGGTGACCACCCCCCACTTCCACGTCTGGGGGGCACTTTTCTAAATTTTACCGAGACCCCTCATGTGACATATCATTGGAATGGCCTGTTGCCGCTTATTCATGTTATGCCCCTCCAGCATCCCTATCCCCCCCATGGGAGGGCCTTTTCTAAATTTTGCCCACCCCCCCTTATGTGACGTATCTTGCAAAGACCTGTGACCGCTTGATCATTTTATGCATTTCCGGTGCTCCGCCCACCACTTTGCCCCCCAAGGTGGCACTTTCCTAAATTTTGCCGACACTCATCATGTGACCATTTATTCATGTTATGCACCTTCAGCATTCCTCTCCCCACTTGTCCCCCCCTTGCGGGAGGGCTTTTTTCTAAGTTTTACCGTCACCCCTCATGTGACATATCGTTGCAAAGGCCAGTGACCGCTTAATCATTTTATGGCCTTCCGGTGCATCGCCCACCACTTGGACACCCCTGGGGGGTCACTTTTCTAAATTTTGCTGACACCCATCATGTGACATCATTGGAAAGGCCTGTGACTGCTTATTCATGTTATGCACCATCAGGGTCCCTCTCCCCACTTGTCCCTCCCCCCCCCCCCTCCGAGGGAGGGTCTTTTTGTATATTTTGCCATCACCCCTCATAAGACATATCGTTGCAAAGGCCTGTGACCGCTTAATCATTTTATGGCCCTCCGGTGTACCGCTCACCACTTTTCCCCCATGGGGGGCACTTTCCTAAATTTTGCCGACACCCGTTATGTGACATATCGTTGGAAAGGCCTGTGACTGCTTAATCATTTTATGCACTTCCAGTGCTCCGCCCACCACTTTGCTCCCCTCCCCGGGGGGCACTTTCCTAAATCGATATATCGGAATATGATATAAAGATGCTGATTTATCATGATATTTAATTCTAGACATTGCCCATCCCTACTTAAAAGTGCTTTGCCATCGATCAGCATGATACCGATATCTATGTACCGATAATATTGTACCGATGTAATGATACCGATAATATTGTACAATACATTTTCGTCATTATCTAACATTAGTGCACACAAAATGCATTTGTATGCACTACATAGTTTATTATCTACCGATTCTAATAAGGATTTTATGATCGTAGTAGATATGAATGTATTTTATATGAAATTAGTACCAAATAATGAGAGATTTATTGATGTTGTTATGTCAGTAAATAACATTTTAAAGAGTTAGACTTTTTTGTTTGGTGCCATCAAGTTTTGACGGGTTCCATCTAGTGAATCTTTAAGACTTTTTTACTGTTGCTATAGAAATATTTTAGATTATTAATAATTTGTCTCGAATGAGTCATAAAAGGCTAACCCTGCCGCATGGCAATTAAAAAATATTATCTATCGCCAAATAAAATACAGCTTTTTCATCTCTAGTTACGTTTAGCTTTTTATTTTTTTAAATGGTGCAAGGACACGGTATCTAAAATGTCACTAATAATATGTGCATCCATTGTCTCCAATTTTCTATAATCTACGTTGCTTAGCAAAAGTAAATATCACAAATTTCACCTATCTGTTTCTGAAAATTATTGTGAACTTCAACCATTGATGGCCAATTTGTGCTGAAGTGGAAAAGACCATCACATCAAAAATACCTTTTGTCACAATTTTTGTTGCTGGCAAAAATTATACTAGTATTTTAAAACAGGGTTTTAAGGATTTTATTTTAACTACATGAGGCAAGAATGAAGAGATACTGATACTTAAAGCATATGGTTGCTCTACTCATTGGTTAAATCTTCTAGGTGACAATATAACTCCACAAACAATTACAAAACATGTCATTGAAATACAAAAGTACTTTCACAATTACCATGCTGTATATGCTTGGTTAAAAGAATGCAATGATCATTTTACACTACTCTTACCTTGCAACTTTTACTAGAACAGTCAGATAACTTGTTTTGAAACTTTTATCAATAACCACAGCCATTATACTAAAATTATTAATACACTATTAACATTTCTTTGAAATTATCAGACTATAATCTTTATAATGTTAAAGATCTTCTTTTGCAATTATAACCAGTTGAAAACACTTTAAATAGTCAGGAATGGGAAATATATCATTTTGCTTGCCACTGGCGAGTACCTTTCCTCGCAGGGCGAGTGGATTTTTAGGCAATCTTTGAAAATACTGCAGGCTATATAAGGTCTGGCAAAAACATTTTTTTAATAGTTGGTTATATTTTTCAAATTTACTTCGATAGTGCTAAGTTCTATCTTATACTAAACTTTCCTCTGTTGTATATATTTTTTAATAACAATTAATAATTTCTTAGTTACAGTGACTACTATAGTAACAATTTCTTAGTAACAGTGTAAACTATTTTTGCTGTGTGTTTTCTCATTGTTTTTGAACTGTACATTGTATCTTGTTGGCTCATAAAATAAATCTTTGTTTGGTAAGATTTTCTGAAAATTCCCCATCCCTGTAAGTAGTAGTATCAATACAAAAACCCTTAATGGGTTAAAAGTTAGTGATGCAGCACTTTATCTTATTCTCTAAGAATTTTAAATATGGAACTTAAAAATAATGATATCAAATTTTGAGTGACGCTATGCTATTAATTAGGGATTGACCGAAGCAGCAATTTTGCCGAATACCGAAGCTTCGGTCGAAGTGTACGCCGAATATTCGGTATTCGGCGACCGAATACTTGAAAATTTTTAATACGCATTTTTGCATATACTAGCTTTTTTAATAAACTTTAATTGAAATGAAATTCTCAATAATTTAATTCAGTTACATTTTTATTCTTAAATCTAATTAATAAAAAATTTAATGACTTTCTACTCACACATTTATTAACCCATCACTTTTTATTATTTTATCACTAGTCAATACCCAAAAGTAACCTATGAAAGTATTAAACTATGCAGGCTATTATTAAGGATAAGGACTACCAGAATAACAAAAGTTCATTCAAATAAAAAGAAACAATGTTGTTAATAAGCTGATTTACTGACTGTCTAATTATAAACATATTGAATAGGAATGTTCTCAAAATACAAAAAGTATCATATCAATTTGTACATTTAACTATTTTCTATCAAATTATTGATAGATATTTATATTTTGATTAATATTTTAACACTGTGGTGATGAAGATTACAAATTTGAACGATTTTGATATAACGGTTATAAAAGCTATAGGATAAGCATTGGAGTATACTTATTGGATGTGTGTATTTTCTTTAATAACCTTAGATATACGGATATGAACTCTAATATACTTATTTGATGTGTATATTAAAGAAAATACATATTAAATAAATTTAAATTTAAAAAAAAACTAATGTAGAAGTAATTAAAATTAAATAAGGGATGCATCTTCCTTACTTTTTTCTTCTTCTCTAGTTGGCAGTTGTTTTGATTTCACCCCTATGTAGACTATTTTAGGAAGGAAAAAGTTTTTTTGAAATAAAAAATGGCCTTTGACTTGTTTTTTGTAGTGCAAGCTGAATTCTGAACTCATGCACATAATATTAAACCTCATTGTTTAGCCTATTCTACTGCTAAGTAAAAGACAATTCTTCTAATTCTAAAAAAATACTTATCTGCAATTATTCGGCCGAATACTTAAAAGTATTCGACCGGAGCCGAATATTCAGTTTACATGCCGAACCACCGAATACCGAATCAACTATTCGGTATTCGGTCAATCCCTACTATTAATTATAATCTCTGTATATATTTCATCATTTTATTTTTTTATAATCGCATGTGCAAAAATTATGTTCAATTTAAAAAGATGTATAAAAGTTTAATCATTGATGCTTTATCATTCATATCTCTCATAAATTCAAAGTATGAGTTTAAAAAGATATGGGAACTACTTGCGAATTCACCCGGAGTCCGCTATCTTGTTTCTTTGTTGGTCATTTATAATCACTTTATGCTTAATTTAATAACATAACAACAACAAACATAATATAAACAACAGCAAACATAACATAAAATAAATAAATCCAAATAAATAAATTTAACATCGGCGATGATCAACAAAGAAACAAGGCGGACTCCGGGCGAATCCGCAAGTAGTACCAAGATATGAATTAAAAGTATTCTATTTTTCATGCACTTTTTCTAAAATTTTGGTATTTCATTAAGTTTATTTTGTTTCTAGGAAAATTTAATCCAATTTTATCTATGAAGGTGTACTTTTTTAATCTTTTGATCCTAAACCTCAAAAAAGTAATGATATCAATACAAAAACCCTTAACGGGTTAAAAGTTTGACGCAGCACTTTACTTTATGGCTATATGAATCTGAAATATGGGTCTTAAAAATTCTGATATCAAGTTTTAAGTGACGCTGTGCTATTAAAATGAATTTATATATATTTAATTTTTCTTTTTTGTTGTATTTATTTTTAATCAGTGATACTTTTTCATTCAAGATATGAGTTTTAAAAGATATGATATCAAAATTAAAGTGACGCTGTGATCTGACTTAGATTAGTTAAAAAATTACTTTACACATACTTGTGTTTTGTCTTCTGAAATATATTTAGAAATTGAAACATTTTTTTTTTCAATACACTATCAAATATGTCATACATTTTCTCAGCTGATGTTATGTATTAAATGTATTTAATTCAATAAATTTATTTATCTTTTGCGTCACGATATCCAGAACCATCGGTAAAATTTGAGTAAATGTTTTCTTTGCATCACACTATCTATTTGCATACTATTTACTTAGTTTAGGTACTATGACGCAAAATAAACGTTTACACAAGTTTTACGGATGGTTCTGGATATCGTGACGCAAAAGATAAATAAATTTATTGAATTAAATACATTTAATACATAACATCAGCTGAGAAAATGTATGACATATTTGATAGTGTATTGAAAAAAAAAATGTTTCAATTTCTAAATATATTTCAGAAGACAAAACACAAGTATGTGTAAAGTAATTTTTTAACTAATCTAAGTCAGATCACAGCGTCACTTTAATTTTGATATCATATCTTTTAAAACTCATATCTTGAATGAAAAAGTATCACTGATTAAAAATAAATACAACAAAAAAGAAAAATTAAATATATATAAATTCATTTTAATAGCACAGCGTCACTTAAAACTTGATATCAGAATTTTTAAGACCCATATTTCAGATTCATATAGCCATAAAGTAAAGTGCTGCGTCAAACTTTTAACCCGTTAAGGGTTTTTGTATTGATATATCTTACCGATAGTTTACCCCGTAGTTGTATGTATACAGACATATGCTAACACATGCACACAAAAGACCACGCGTTTATCAAATTTGGCGATAAGAGAGGAGACGAATCGTTTGATATCTAGCAAGTACGTGTGATTCTAAATGTAATATACAGTATATACTCGTGTATAAGCCAAAACATTTTAGACAAATGTGGGAGCTGAAAATGGAGGGTCGACTTATGCACGAGTTGGTTAAAAATAAAACATCGCAGATAATCGGTCGAATGGGCAAGACTTTTTATTAATCACACATGTGTCTACGTTGGAGAGAGAGATAAAACTAGACAATGGTTATTTTTCTGTGATTGACGAATAAAGCTTAACAGTGATGCACATGCAATTGTTCTGCACCCGTTTTCTCTTAGAATAGAATTCCCTTCAATACAGGGAAATTCCTTTCAACATTTTGATGCCCTTTTTAAAAGGAATTCGACTTGAGAACGCTTCTAAATATCTCTTCCAAAAATCCTATAATACAAAGAAGGAAAGAAGTACTATATTTTAGCAGTGTAATTAGAAGTTGATTACCCTTATAAATAAGGCTTGAATAGATTTTTGAAAGACTTTTTTCTTTTTAAGTATCATTAAATTGATGTGAATAGGTTTCAAAATAGTTTCAGATTCTTCGGTTTTACATAATTATACAGTTACAACAGGGTTCGTACGGATACTGTTATTTTCAAGGCCAAATATCAGTATTTTTTTATAGAAAAATAAATCTAGTTTAAACGGACGAAATTTCGCCTTCTTCAAGGAGAGATTTTCCATAAGAAAATACTGGTACCGAAGAATTTCTTAGTCTGAAAATTCAAGGACCGTACGAACCCTGTTTTAATACTAGAACGGCCGTGAGCGGTAATTTTGACCGCTATCATATGAATATATTTCGGTTCAAACCAGAAATTTTATTAGAAAATAAGTTTAAAAGATACAAAGAAGAAAAACGGCAAATACAAATGTTAAACTGTTTTAAATGAAAATTCTGATGGGAAATATTTTTATAAAACTTGACTAAAATTTCCGGCCTGTCTAGTGTTAAAACGATAAATAAAAAGAAAGGCTGAATAGAAAAGAAAAGAAAAAGTTTGCCAATTTAATGAAAAAATTTTTAAGGTAATAATTCGCGACTTATCGTCCAAGCTTGACGAAGTCATCTTTTTCTAATTTAACCCTTAAATGCTGTGTTGCTTTTCATCCACATACTCACAGTTTAGTCTTCCAAAATACTATTTGAATAATATTGAAGCTTTAATGTCTAATGTTGCCAATAAAATACATACTGAAAATATTATTAAATCAATTTTCAACATGTAGATGACAACAATAATACTGTTTAAGAATAAAAATATATTTACTTTTTAAATTGTTAATACATGTGTTTTTGTTTTGTTTGGAATCTTGCAAAATACCGTATTTTGTCCTGCAGTGAGCGAGTAAAATTTATTCCTTATTTCTTAAAATTCATGTGTGTTTAATATTATATAATTTTATCAAGGAAAATTATTTTGTCAATTAAAGCCCAGTGTTGCCGACTGGCAACAACCTGTTTTTTAATCGTAAACCATACTTAAAACAAAATATGATTATTTAAAGTATATTTTACCATGATTTATTTAAACAAGGAAGAAAAAATGATGCGTCAAGCATAGATTATGAAACACTTTCCCAGATTTTCAGAATAATGTAACAAAAACACACCGTTTAAAAAATTAAAATATTACGTATACTTCAGCCATATGGAAACGCATACCACATTTCAAAACCCAATTTCAGCTGTCTCCATCTACAATCGAAAAAATATCCGAAATCTTTGAACAGCACTGTATATGATATATAGATTGTTATCTATTAACTACATGTACTGTACATGTGAACTAAATTTAGTTCACCTGAGAAATGCAACTTCATTTGAAAATTCCCCTTCAGCAATTTCCTCTAATAAGGAGAATGGTACGTGTATACTTTTGTGCAGCCCTATATATGAGGTACGTAATTTATATATAATGAATGACATGCAAAAAATTAATTAAATTTAAAAGCGCATACCGAATTTTAAACCGTACACTCCAGCAGTTATTACTCAAAGACACTGCTGTAACCCATTTATTTTGTGTGTCCCTGTAAATGAATAAAACATGCTATCAATACCCTGTTCTATTATGATCGTAGTGAAATTCAGTGATTTATATCAGTTTCAATACATTTGAAATAGCGTAATGTCATTAAAATACTCTGCAAACGATTCTTCCCCATATACCATAATGTAATGGAATACTTTTGAGTGCCCCTGTAATTGAACTATTCATCCTACATACTTCCTATACAATACCAAACATGCTTTGGTGACCCTAAATAACCTTTATCAATTCCATGAAAATCCGAGTATATTTACGGGAGTAGAGCGTAGACAGACGGACTGAGGGACAGAAAAACCGAATGCATAAACACTTTTCAACTTTGTTGGAAAGTGTTAAAAATGAAAGCCGAAAAACAATTTTTAAATTGATTTTTTTTTTAAATCAGGCATTTAAAGGTTAACTTAACAAAAAATCGAATTAACATTTTCCACACAATGAACTAACTCATCCCTGTTCTCGTTATCTAATTATTATTTAATGGTGTAATGTAGTCACTAAATAATGCATGAAAAGATATTTTTCAACAAGGAATCTGTCTATACACAAAACAAATATTGCTTTAGAAAAATAAAATAAATTTTATTGCCTATTTTTTAACACTTTACAGCAATATTGAAGAGTGTTTATGAATTCGGTTTGTCTCTCATTCTGTCCGTCTGTCTCTCTGTCCACGCTCTAACTCTCGTAAATAGATTCTGATTTTCACGCAATTGATATATGTTAATGATATTTACCATAGCACGTTCTGTACTGAATAGGAAGTGTGTAGCATTAATAGTTCATTTACAGGGGTACTCAAAAAATTCCGTTACATTATGATCAAAGGAAAAAACAGTTTACAAAGTATTTTTATGACATTACGGTACGTCAAATGCATTGAAATTGATGTTAAGCATTGAATTTCAGTACTATTTCTTAATAGCATCATTTCTATGATTTCTATAGAATAGGGCATTCACAGCATTTGCCGTTCATTTAAAGGAATACAGAAAATAAATCTGCTACAAAGCTGTCATTAAAGTAATAATTTCTGGAAGTGCGTTTTCATTTTCCGTATGCGCTTTAAACTGAACTAATTTCTTGCATGTTACTCATTGTCTATAAATTCTATACCTCGTATACAGGGCTTCACAAAAGACTTCACGTATTTCATTCTTCTTATTAGCGGAAATTGCTGAAGGACAATTTTCAACTGTGGTATGTATTTCCTAACTGAACTAAATTTTTCCATGCATGTAGTTAATAGATAAAAATCTATATATAATTTCGAGGCTGCTCAAATAATTCGGAAATTTTTTCGATTGTAGATGGGGATTGCTGAAATTGAGTTTTCAAATGTGTTAGCGTTTCCAAAGGGTTCAATTAGACATCCTATTCAAACTTATTAAACGGTGACGATTTGATACATTATTCTGAATGTGTTTCATAAGCTATGCTTGAAGCAAAGTTTTTTCTTTCTTGTTTTTTATATGAGGATATTTTCACTTTCAAATCCTATTCCAACCAATTCCAAAAGTAAAAGTACCCGTATATAAAATAAACGGTCAAGTGCGAGCATTACTCGCGTACAGAGGGTTCCGTACACTAAATATATGAATTTGTAAATGTATTATTAAAAAAAAGAAAAAAACGTTGCTAAAAGAATACTAAGACTTTGTAAACTATAGAACGTAGGGTTGGGTATAACTGTATATATTAGAAAAGTGTAAATGGGTATACCATGAAAGTTCAAAGAGATATGGAACCTAAATAATATCAAATATAGCTATTCGTATAACTCTTTTTATTTAACATTATCCTAATCTGTTTATGATGAACTTAATTCGGTACTGGCAATAAAAGCAGTACATAGTTAAACTTCATTTGGCATTTCATGAAACTAAATTCAGCGTAGTAATAACTTTTATTTCTACAGTGTAGCTAAAACAAAACCTTTGTTCAAAGTTTAAATTTGGCATTGTGCTAAGCGCGCTTCGAATTGGGGTCTCAAATTTGCAACGTCGCCTTGGTCAGTACCGCGTTTTTCCAGATAGGTGTTTAATTAATTTTTAAAGTCACTCGAGGCGTATTGAGAGATACAATCAATGCAAACTATCACGAATCCCACAGTTTTTATGCGATTCATTCTAATTAAATCTTTCGAGGGCGATGCACTTAACCCCTTAACGCTCGAATTAAATTACAGTTTAAAAATTCAAATTGCTTATTGGCACCACTTTTATGAAAAAGAAATATTCACCTTATTTAATGGCAGGTACAACGATACTAAAATGTAGCCAATTTCACTATTTTATAAAACTGGTGGGAATCAAACAATTTGAGTAAAAGACACAGCCCACGAATATGACGGGAGCGAGAATTAAGGGGTTAAAAACGGATACCTAATTTTAATTCCAAAACAGACAAACGGCACCAAGAATATTTAATTAAAATTTTCCTTTTATCATGTACGTGAAAATAAAGCAAGTTCGCATTTTCTAATAAATTCGTTTATAAATTCTTGTGTCAGTTCATTATTTCATAAGTTTATAAATAGAATTACTCCGTGCCGGAAAGGATTAAGCGGTTGCAGGACTCTTAAAGCTTCAAAATTTAATAAATTTTAATTTTTTTAGATGTTAAACTCCTATCTTTTCTGAATATTTTGATATAATTGTTTCCTTGAAATTCCCATTAGAACAGAAGTTTTGGCTTTTAGAATTATACCCGCTCAACAGCTAAAGCGGCGTTTCCGAAATTTTAAAGTCATTATTTTCCAAATGGCGTTTTTTGGGCATAACGCGCAGGATACCTCAAAAACCTCTGAATATTTTTTCATGAAATTTTCAAAACATATATTTCATGTTAGTCTGTATAAACTGAACCTAAAATTTCCTTTTTATTGTTAAAAAAAAAAAAAAAAATTAGGTGATTTTACTGTTGAAATTTTCAAAATTTTGTATTAGCTAAATGCAACATTGCATTAAAAATATAAAAATGCTTTAAATACAAATTTATTTAAGTTCAGGGAAATTATTACAATCTGAAGTATAAGTAAGCACCAAAATTTTCTTTCTAGTTGCAATATTTATTTTGTAATCCTGCGCGTAAACTGTTATGCCAATGTTTTGTTCAACAAATGTCTAACAGTTTCGAGCCCCCTATAAATACTAATTCTGTATCTTGCAATTTTTTAAGTAGAACATACTTAAATCTTTCACCCCAATTAAAATTGTGTTTTAAAAACAATCACATTTTAAGACATTAAATGTTGAAAATGGTCTTTTTATCATTTTTTCCACTTTTTAGAGTCCCGAGACCCCTTAAATTAGTATGTTTTTAACAATTTGACGTTTATTGCTTTTATACTGTTACTGGACATTACATTACACATATATCTCATTAAAAGTTGTTAACTACGCATAGAGTGCACCGCCCCTGTGTTTGTGTATGTCCAAACTGACCGTACATTTAAGGGTTAATATTTCGGCTAATTACCAATGATTTTTTTCGAAAATCATTATCAACAATGCTTTTATTTTTCTGCATCGATAGCTATATTCAGCGATGATCAACAATTTTTCTGAATGCCCGTAAATCGAAATTTGTGTATAACAGAAAAATGCTAATTTCTCAAAAACTATGTGACCTAGGGTAATCGCTATAATTTTCCTACAAGTTTTATATTAACGTCTACTACCTCTATTTTTTTCATAATTTTAGTTTCAGTAGATTCGGAATTAAATAAGGGGGAGAGGGGGACATATTTTTGCGCTAGATTTTCAACAATATCTTTGAAAATACACTGGTTTCCAAAAATTAAGGAAAAATCACAAACAGAGCGATAACTCGTTTAAAAATTAACCTATCCGTATGAAATTTGGATATGTTGTTAACTAAAAGATGCTGATTAAAATTACAAAATGCAAATTAGTGGCGCTGCAATCAGATTGCGTCATCTGTGCAGAGCATACAAATGCATGCTAGAGAGTACGGCTGCTGGTGTCGCTGTGATTATGAGATAATAAAACTGAGATAGTCAATTCATTAGTATGACCTCGAGGTATCATTTGCCCAGATAACTGCAATATAGAGCTATTGGAAGATTGGATGTAGGCCAAAGTCAGACAGGGGTGGCCAGATGGCTAAATGTGAGTCCATCTGTTGCTCATAGGCTTTGGCAACAATTTCAAACCACTGGTTCGGCCACCAGAAGTTTCAGCGAAGGACGAGCAAGAGCTACGACAAGCACCGATGACCGATATTTGCGGTTATGTGCACGAAGGAATAGAACAGCAACCCCCTCTTATCTTAAATCCGTCCTTGCTACAGCCACTGTAAAGTTGGTATCAACGTCAACTGTGCGTAGAAAGCTTCATGAAGGTGGTCTTTACGCGATGCGACCAGATATGTGTGTGTCGCTCACCGCATTTCTCCGGAGGGAACGTTTACGGGGGGCACGTCAACATGTTCACTGGACGGCTGATCAATGAAGGCGTGTTCTCGTCGCAAATGAGTTCCAGTTTAGCCTCCAAAGCGTTAGTAGGCATTGTTTGATTTGGAGAGAACAGGGAACACGCTATCATCCATCAAACATTCGTAAAAGAGATTTGTATGGAGGATGCAGTGTCTGTGTTTGGGATGGTATCTCTTTGGGCGGACGTAGAGACCTCCATGTCTTTCCACGTGGAACTGTGAATGCTCACGTCTATAGATATGACATTCTTGATGCTTATGTGCACCCATATGCCGGTGCAATAGGTAATGATAGGACGATAACGCTAGACCGCGCAGGATTCACATCGTAGAAGATTATCTTCATAACCAAACAATTCAGCGCATGGAATGGCCAACGCGATCACTGGACTTGAATCCCATCGAGCATCTTTGGTATGTTTTAGGAAGATGTGTCTGTTCTCTCAATCTTCCTCCTCAGACCTTTGCCACGCTTGCAACTGCTTTACAAGACCAATGGCTCGCACTTCCCAGCGAGCTTATCAATCGCATAATTGACAGTATCACACTTCGCTGTATGTGCTGTATTGCTTCTAGCGGTAGTCATACTACATATTAAAGGTACTTTTCCTATACCAAACTGAGACATTTATTTTGTTTATTTTATATTTGTATTAATTCTTGAAACACCTGAATCGTCTGGTAATTTCTTTTAATGTTATTTTGTACCTTTCTATGTGTTGTAAATTATGTCTCAGTTTTATTAAAATCTACTTGTAACATTTTGAGTAATCGCTACTTTTGTTGTTTTTCCTTAATTTTTGGAAACCAGTGTATAATACCTAAAATTAAAAGGAATGTATTTTTGAGTTCAGAGTTACAAAAGCTTTCACAGGATAACCCACATGGTATACAAAGAAAAGATTTATTTTTCAAGTAGCATAATTAGCCCCTCTACTTTTTTACGAAATATATTTATGAATGTTTATTAATCTGAAAATATGTGGGTCAATGGTCTTTATTACTTCTCCGAATTTGAACTTTCCACGTTCCATAGTTTACGAGTAAAATGGCTGTGACAGACAGACAGACGGACAGACACAGGAGTGATCTTATAATGGTTCCGTTTTTACTTTTTAAGTACGGAACCCTAAAAACTAACTAAAATAGAAAAAGTACAAGCGCACAACAATAGATATGGACCCCAGGTATCCAACGCATAAAATCTTTCATAGTTATTAAAATGGGAGCGGGAAATATTTAAAGAACGCTCCCATGGGATTAACATTAACTCGAGCGTTTCTTCCTGTGATTATGTCAGGTGATCCGTTACAGAGGCTAACGAAAAAGACAGGCTACGAAAAAGACGCGTATCTTTTTTTACAGACCGCTGGAGTCACGTGATGCTCGAATGCACCAATGCAGTTGAAGAAAAAGATCCGCTAGCGGTCTATTAAAAAGACTTGTGGAATGCACCGCTTTAGCCTGTCTGTTTCGTTTGGCTTTATCCGTTACTTAGTGGCATGATAAAAGTTTCAATAGCAAAACAATAATATTAATAAGACGTCTCTAATATAGATGGCGCTGCGTCACAGGCTGTAAATACCGGACAGTAGGTCTGTCGACTAGGCTTCCTCTAGATGAAAGTGGTGACATACAATTCTAAGACTGTGCTTAAGGAGATGCGGTTGGCCAAACCATAGATAAATATACAATATAGGACATTTCCATAGAGTGTAATCGTAACGTGATTACGATCGCAGCGCCTTTAGTGACAATGGGAAGAACCATCTCATCCTTGAAATATTTTTGCTATTGAGCGTCTACGTTATTGTGATCTTCTTCTAATTTTGCGTGTTTACGTTTTCAAAAGAGGCTTACACGGATTTTTTTTCGTTTATGCAGAGTGAACGATATAAGTGCATCTAAAAACAAGCTAAAAAATTCATTATAACTGGATTTAAAGCTACATAAAGCAACGACATAATATACAAAGATACGACTCTTCAAATCCCAGAAAATTTTATAAATATTTTTATTTGGTAGGAAAATTTTTATAGCCGAAGTTTATTGTAATGTTTGTTTTAATAATCTTTTAATATTTACGAATTTTCCCTTTATCTCAGAGAAAATAAAAAGATTGCTTTTAATTTAAGTAATGTACTATCAATTTAATAATATTTACAATGTTAGGATACAAGAAATAATAATAACATTATAGATGGGGAAAAATTCCTTTTTACAAATTTTTTGAATTATATAAATCTAAAAATTAAAAAAGCAGATAAAACATGATAAAAACTTGATAAAATTATATTTCATGTGAATAAATGAACACAATACCCACATTTGATGTTTTACAATTTTCTTATGAAGTTGCATGTTTACATTTGCAACAGAACCTTCTAAGGTTTTTCTTTTATATTACTACTATTATTTTGTAACTTATAGGTGAACGATAGAAGTACGATAAAGAAATAAGCTAAATAAGTCAATACCATAAGTGAATATCGTCTACCTCTGCCTCGTGGAGGAAAGAATAGAGACATAGAATATAGAGCATAAACATACAGTGGCGGTTAAAAGTTTCCGGCCAGCATAAAAATTTTGGTTAATTTGTATGTATACCCATATGAAGAGGAATCGCAAAGTGGTAAACAGTTTTTGACATAAAAGTTAGGAGTTTTTTTTGTGGAATAACAAATAAATATCAATAAATTTAATTGACAAAATTAATTTCAAAGGAAAACGCATGTTTTCAAAAGTTTCCGGGCATCTTGGCAAGTTTGGGAAAAATGGTGTTATAATAGAAAACAACAGTGATCAACAACATTTACCATTAGTTTATTGTCGTCATACTTTTAGGAATAAGTACTGCGGCGCAGTGACGTGGCATCGACTTAATGAACGGTTGAAGATCGTCTATGGTAAGTCTTTTTCCCTCTTCTTGCCATTTTTGGAAAATTCTGCTGTACCGGGATATATATAATTCCACACACGTTTCTCCTTCGTTCCAACGATTTTCTATTGGATTCAGATCGGGTGATTCGGATGACCATTTCAAAAGCGGATTTTTTGTGTGTGAAAGCCACTGCTTGACGAGCTTGGTTGTATGTTTTGGGCCGTTATCATGCCGATAAAAATAGTTGCGACTACAATTTTTCCTCCAATAATGCAGCAATCTATCTCGAAAGATATCCTCATACATTACGCCATTCATCTTGCCGCGTATTTTAAATAACGGACAGACACCTTTTCCAGAAATTGCTCCCCACAGCATAACGTGTCCTCCGCCATGCTGCATTCTAGGAATAACATATCTCTAATAATATTTTTTGTTTTTAGGTAATAGGATGTAGTGTCTGCCATCACTCCCAAGAAGGCTGGACTTCGATTGATCGGAAAATAGTACTTTTTTCCAGTTTTCTCTTGACCAGTCTTTTTGTTCCTTGCTAGACGCCAGTCGGGCCTGCTGATATTTTTACTTATGAAAGATCTTTTAACACCGACTCTTCCATAAAGTACTACGTTACGTAAGCATCATGACACGGTAGACCGACTTATTTCAGCAATATTTTCACTCCGTAAATCGCGGGATACTGCAGCGACATTTTTATGCGGATCATCAACTGCTGTTCTCCTTATAATTCTACCCACACGAATAGTCGTTCCCCAGGGTCTCCCTACCGTGGTAATTCCTGAAGGCCATGGCCATGTTTATGTTTTATAAAAATATCGTTCATAATAGATTTTCCTATCTGTAAATTTTCCAGAATCTCACGAGAGGATTGGCACTTTAGTGACAAACAAATTACTAGCTCCGGTTCTATTGAAAGGATTCGAATGAAACATCAGATACATGTTATGTAGATCATGCGGCCAAAGTTTCTTTAAAAAAAGTTTGAAATTTCGCCGTAAAATGGCGCTGTACTGCTAAAGCCATATGCAAATGAGTAGCTAGTGCAATTTTGATATAAAGGCGGTACTTATGGTTAAAAGAAATCGTTCGTCTGCAGTGAACATGCCGCTGAACAAGAAGGAACGCACCTTGATCGTAAAACTTTTTTATCAGAATGAGAGCAATGCTTCGGCAGCCCTCCTTGTTTATCGACGAATGAAAAACTTAAAGAGAAGACCCATGTCCGTAAATGCAGTTAAATGCATGATTCGTAAGTTTGAAAAATTTGTTTCGCTGGATGTTGCACCGGGACGAGGATGACGTGCAACTCTGCAGACGATTGTGGAGGAAGTTGCAATTGCAACAGCTGAAGCATCTGCAAATTCTTCAAATGCTACTGTAAGTGGCTGCTCAACAGCACGAGCATTGGACATTGCGTGGGCAAACGTGCGCACGATTTTACTCAAAATTCAGAAGCTCTGCCCTTAAAAATGCTTATCGTGCAGTTAAAACCGAAAGATCACTCTGCACGTCTTGATTTTGCGTTGCGTTTTCTGGCGAGGATGCAAGTGATGAGTACTGGCCATCGCATATCTTATAGACAGACGAGGCTCATTTTCACTTAGATGGTACTGTGAACACACAGAACTTCCGCATATGGGGTTCCCCCAATCATCATGCCGTTCAACAACAGCCGCTACATTCCCCATACGTCACGGCTTGGTGTGGATTCACTGAGAATTTTATTTTGGGGCTGTATTTTATCGAGGAAGTCACAATGAACGAGTTTGTTAGGTGTACAGTAATAGGTGACTGATACAGCAGACTCCTGGAGAATCATATTGTCACGGTGTTAAGACAAAGAGGCTGTTTGACTACCACAATAATCATGCAAGATGGAGCAACTGCTCATACGGCGAGATGTATAAAAAATGTGATTCAAGCCAACTTCTCTGATGGACGTGTCATTTCACGCATTTTCCCGATTTTCTAGCCAGCAAGATCACGAGATCTGAACCCTTGTGACTTCTGGCTGGGGTTTTCTCAAAGATCATGTTTATCAAGAACGTGTAACTAATTTAGCGGACTTGAAATCTAGCATCGTACGCCATGTCTCCCCCATTCCTAGTGATATTTTGCGTACTGCGTTGATAGAGCATATTGTTGACCGACAAGGTATGCACATAGAGTACACAGGTGTGTAAAAAATAAATTATTCCGTTATTCTTTGATTTTTGAATTGTAAGCTTTCATTTTACATTGTTAAAACGCCACCTGGTGGCGAAATTTCATTTTGTTACGAACACCTTGGCCGAATGATCTACATAACATGCATCTGAAGTTTCATTAGTATCCGTTCAGTAGAACCGGAGTTATAAGCCTATGAGTACCGTCAGGTTTTAACCACCCTGTATTAAATTTATCAAAACATCTTACAAAAAATAAAATAAAATCTTGACCCTATTTGGCCATAAAGCAATGCTTTTAGTATCATCTCCTTTGGCAACATTTTTGCAAATTCAAACAAAAGAAATTCGAGAAATATTTTTTTTTTTTTATGTAAAGAAAGACTTTAAATATAATAAATTTTATTCTAATAATCTAAATAAATAAAGAATTTAAATAATAATTACTACAGCGAAAGGTTGTTAAAAAAACGAGAGCACTACACGCAGCTGATTGAAGAAATGTTATGTAAACAAACATTTGGTTCGTGAGGTTTGTACGTTTCTTATACACGTTATTGTGACAGGTCAACAAACATTAGCTTGGTGATTTAAAATTTGTCTTCAAACTCGAGGGCTCCGCTAAGGAGACAATACAAATAATTTTGTGATATCTGTCTAGAAAAGCCAAGATTACATATTGGCAATTGCTTCGAGAGGTATCAAACTTTGGACGATTACAAAATGTAATAATTTTATAATTTTGTTTTTTTATATAGATCATAACATTTGTATTCATAAAGAATTAAAAAAGTAATAAGATATAACTAAAATCGCTTCGAGTTGCTGGTAATACGAATGAAAAAAAAAACTTCAAGTGCAAAGTTAAAAATATCGTGAAAAATTACCTCTGTTTTTAAAGCCTATTTTCTGACAAATGAGGACGCTTCATAAATGCCTATGGAGTTGTTCTCATTGGTCAAAAAATAGAGAGCTTTTAAAAACAGAGGTAATTTTTTACGATATTTTTAATAGTGTATATTTGCCAAGACAGCTTGGCGATTCGCTCTTGTCCAAAATAATCTCAATCAATCAAATTTTATACCCTGTATGGCGCTATTCTCATATTATAGCGTCTAGAATAAATAGTGTGGAAATCAGCTATGCCAGTAATAATTAAAAAAGTGATAAAATATTGAATGCCTTAAATGCTCAACGGTGCTGTCATCCAGAGTGTCGATCGCAGAGATATCTGCAGGATATTTTCAAAAACTTCAAGACGATTTCTAGTCCAGACGCTGTAACTACAGCGTCTAGAATACCTGGTGTGGAAATATGCTATCCAAACAGTGCTAAAAATTTGTATTCCTTAAATGTGTGACGATATTGCTAAAATCCCAAGTGTCGATCGCAACGATATCTGCGGGATTTTCGTATTACTAGTATTACATGTAGGTTCTTGTTTGTTTGTTTGTTTTATTGAGAACATACATCAGACTTGTGTGCTTGACACTAGGGCCCGCTTATAAGTCATCGTCGATATACAGTGACGAGATAGCACAAGGAAATTTACAACACCAGAGAATTACATCCTGGGGGCTCCACAAAGAGTGTGCAACGGAACCGGCGGGATTCGAACCCGCCCCCACCTACGCTCTCAAGCGATTAGCGGCGTGGTGTCTTATCCACTCAGCCACGGTGGGCCCACATGTAGGTTCCGTAAATGAAAGATTTCGTATAGATGTTTTGCTACACTTTAAAGGGGACCAATCGAATGTTTTTAAAATTTTCGTACTTTTCGAAACAATATCATAATACTGCTTCTGATTTTTCAGCATTTTTTCGTAAATAGCGAAAAAACTAAAAATAGCTGATCAATTGTCTACATCAAAAACAAACTACCAGAAACTTTATCTATTTTTTTTTACATTAAACTTGCTGAAACAGAGCGATTTCTTAAATCTGTTATAAAAACAACCTCTTGAAATTGTTTGTTTTTACGAATAATCAAAAATACTATAGAATTAACAAAATAGTGCTGAGATGTAGATAAAATTTAGAGTTTATGCTGCTTTACTAACTCGATGTATTATCGTTTTTTAGAAATATAGATCGGGATCCAGATAGATTTTTTGCTGTTAGCAAGGCGAGATTGACGAACAGCGACAAGTCGCAAAAATAAAGGTTTCTGATTGGTCAATCTCATTTTGCTAACAGTGAGAGATATATCTGGATCCCAGTCTTTATTTTATAACAATAGATTTTCCTTCTTGTGAAATCGCAAATTCTTACTGTATCCCGCTGTTATCCAGATTTTTTTTTTGTTCAATGAAGATCTAAATTAAATCAGCCAATGAACCTACCGAATTTCTGTAAACCTTATTTTGAAAGTCTTCAACGTCAGTGCTGATTTGAATTATACGGTGTTCTAATACAATCCTCGCCATGGAAGCCAAGGAGTATACTGGTATAAGACATTATTATGTTTGGAAAACTGAGCAACCTGATTTAAAATTCACCCGCGAAAGCCAAACGTTTTCGCTGAAATGTGTCAAGTGGCATTTTAAATTTTCTGCATCAATGGATTCTAAAGGTGAAGAAATGTGGGATTTGTGCATGGTTTATGATACAGAACCTAACGTTGTGTGGAATGTAACAACCTATGTCCAAGATAAAAAGGGATCATTGGACCTGTTATGCACCACCGATTATACTCATATATATAACGATATTCACCACGAAAACAAATGCCCAAACTTATTGACGAGAATGGATTCTGTGAAGCTGCAGATGAATAAGCATAAATACCTTCAAAACGATAAGATAACATTTGTGATAATACTCGATGAATTAATAAAGAGTTTCTTCGATGTCAAAAGAAATGCTTTGGGTAAGTTTTATTCCATTGTTCTGTAAATGAAAAGGATTCTGAACGTAACCCTAGTTGCTTTCCAGATAATTTATGGAAAATACTTGTTCTGTTATACGAATTTTAAGTGTATAAATTTTTACTGCTGTAATTTTTGAAAGATATTTTCTCTATGTTTAATATTTTATTCATTATGATAATGTAAAAAGAACTCTGATTAAGAAAATATTGACATAAAATTGCAACTAATTTTTCCTATTAAAAATTGCGATAACAGCAGAGAAAATTTTGAAGTGATTAGCGGTTGGGTTTGTATTAATTTGCATTATCCTTTGTTGCTTCATTGTCCGAGAAGCATTAAACAAAACGTTAAATTAATTAGTTTCATTATATCGCAAAATAACCACTCTGAGAATTTAAGCAATCATTTCGTTCTGACTACACATTTGGAATTTAAAAATTTTGTTTAAAGTTATGGCATTTTCAACAATTGGTTAATCTGAAAGTGCATATTGCGATTTGAAATAATTTCTGTTTCAATTTTTGCACAGGTATAGAAAGCATAGGAATGCCAAGTGTTAACAATATGTTTACAGGAATCATAAAAATACATTTTATATAGAGTTGTAGTAGAAATTAGTGCTCGTACTAGGAGATTACATACACTACGTTTTAAGAAATTTCATGAGAAAAAAATCAGATTACTTGATGTCAATTGTTTGCGTGCTGGTTTCGAATTAATTATTGTGCAAAATTTGTGCTTATTTTCTAAATATCGTCGATAAGCAATATGCTAAGATTTCTTGATAATTACACTTTTTAACGTTAAATTACAGCAATACAGTGAGTGATTATAGCAGATTTCCCAAAATTAATGGTATTATTAAGAGCAAAATAGGACTTCCAGATGTTGGCATCTCTGATTAAGAACGTTAACGATTACGTAAAATCAGCAACAGTTAGTATCTCTAAATATATTCCTATCATAAGAATATAAAACTCAATAAAGAATTTCATAATTTGTGCAATGATATACTGACTAAATTTAGATCCATATATGTAATGAGCTATAATTTTAAAGAATTTGTAGAGTTAAGAGTTCACATGATCTTTTATCTGCCAAAAACGAATTCTCGGTGTTTGTTTTATTTTAAATCTGACATTTTTGAAGAATATGGAAAAGACCGCATTAAAAATTCTCAATTATTTCTTGAGTTATAACCAGTCATAGACAGCTTTACAGGCATAAGTGGATATTGACGTTTAAGATTATTTTTCTTAGATTAGTAAATTTTATGTTTGCAGGCACAGTTACTTTCAGAATGTATAAACTACAATTTGTTTTTGGATTTAACCCCATGTGCCCTTATGTGTTTTTAGATTTAACCCCTTTATAGTCTACGTGCCAAAAACTAAATAATTGACATTTTAGATTTTTAATTTTTTTTATAACTATCTCCTGGTAAACATCATCGAAACAACAATTTAAATGTTAGACGGGATGAGTCTTTTTACTGACGAATATTTAACTTTAAAAATTGCATTTTAAGATTGACAGAAAACATCAGTGTTTATTTGCTAATTTGTAAAAGTAAAAGCTTCTTGGCCTATAAAATTACAAAGCATAAGAAGTAGATGGGGCTATAATTCAATCGAGTATATTTAATTTCTTCATTTATTTTCCACATTTCTCAAATGTTTGACTGTAGAACACACCTCTCTTTGATAAAATGCTATTACAAATTTAGAGTTAAAATCTGCATCGCGTCTATAGCTCACGTCTGTACCTTCGGTTATAAGGGTTTAATTTTGAAACTGTTCCATAACCCCAGAACGGTAGCGTGTCAACTTTTTATTAGGAAGAGAAAAAACTTTAATAATACAGAAAAATGATAGTTCAAAAATGTTACGAAGGAAAATTACTGGTAATTTCAAATAACGCAATTAGGGATCAGAATCTCAAGTGAAAGTAGGAATTTTTATAATTATATCCGAATTCATTTTTTTTACAATTTCTGTAAAATCAATTGGAGTTGGTTTTTTTTTTTTCAGAAATAAAGCATGTAATTTCTCTGAATATTGGTAGACCTGAAGAATTTTGTTAAAACAAAATTCGCCTTTAAATACTGCCAACTTGTAAAACGCCTGTACAAATATATTTAAATATTTTATTTCAATCATTTCAGAGGAAGGAATTTTTCAACTGTCTTTATTTTAAAAGCTGAATTTATTTTCTTATGTCCTTTAAGTGCATGTTTTGTTTATTCCCATTTTGCTTTTTTCACCCAATACATTTTCAGATCGTTTAAAATTAACAATTGCTCTTTTCTCTTATCTATTACTTAATTTTTATTGAGCCATATTTTGAATTGGTCTTTAAATGGTTGATCTATAATTGGTAGTTGCAATATGTAGGGAAGAGTGGAGATGAATGGCACACTTTTTACAGAAATAAGAAAATGAAATTTGTTTGACACAAAAACAAAAATTTCAATTTATGGAGTACAAAATGAAATACTTTCTAATGTCCTTGAACAATATATTAATTACAATATAATACATTATTTGCAGAAATATTTTTATAATTAAAGAAATTGTAAGCTTCAAAATGTGTCCCATACCTCCCGATTTACAAGGAGGAATTGGACAGCTAAAAAAATATGAAAGCACATATAGTCTAATTTCGGCTAAATATACAGTATAACAAGGATTTAGGTTGGTAATGTCTGTCCACAATATCAAATTCCAGTATCTTCATTCAGGATTCCTTAATTCAGGAATGTCAGTTACAGATGACGTTAAAAATCACCAGTAAAATTTATTTATATTTTGAAGTAAATTAATATATTATCAATGTTATAATTAATATATTACCCTCTAAAAATATTTGCACATTAGCAATTTATTCTTATTAAAAAGAAGGAATATGACTTGTCCCATTCCTCCCCACTACCTTCTTTTATGTTAAACTTTTTGCATACACAAAAATAATGCTTTTAGGCTTAGCTTAAATTATGGATAACATACAGTATAATGTTCCATAAATAGGAAAACTATAACATCAAAGCATAAACATATCATTAATATACAGAAAGCATAAAATGTATATGAATCAAATTTACTTTTGATTCCTTAAATAATCTTTTTCTTTATACAGTTGCAAGTTTGTGCAGATCAACAACTTTTTGCAACTGAAGATTGGGCTGCCATTGCTTCCTCTACTGCGCGATTGATTAAATACTTAGAATGATACACAAAGAGAAAAACCTACTGTCCTATTCCACCCCACTCTCTTATACTGTCTTCAAAGTTTAAATAGAGAATTTATTCGCAAAGAACTATAACTCAAACGTCCTTTTTATAATACTTCCGTTGTTAGTGCTAGAAAACGACGAAAATTTATTAAATTCAAAGCATCGTAACTCTGCATAACATACAGGATTCAGAGATTGTATGAAAAATTAAAATTTCATAACTTTAAAAATCTATTTTGACATAAACGGCTTTTGATGTGAAGGAATAACATTTGAAACATTTTTATATTTGGAACTTTACCTCTAAAAATTACGGTTTTGTAATTAGCTGTTTCATAACGATAAAAGGGATTAATGCTATATAATAGAACTATGTTGAAATATGCCTTAAACTTGATAAAATATGCTATTCATATGCATAACTCTTGCATAAACCATAATGAAATGTAAGGTTTTAATCATTAACACTAAAACAGTTAAGTATTTGACTTCCGTTTGTCTGTCCGTGACCTAACTTTCGTAAATATCTCGGATTGAAATGTAATTTATATTATTAAAGTTTACTATAGCACGATAACTTTTGAAATTTTAAGTTTGTAACATTTATAATTCGTTTACAATGACAGTCAAAAGTAGGGGAGAGTGGGGTGGAATGGGACAGTAGGTTTTTTTTCTTTGTGTATCATTCTGATCACTTCATCAATCGCACATTAGATGAAGCAATAGTACCCCAAGCTTCAGCTGAAAAAAGTAGCTGATCTGCATAAGCTTTCGATTGTATAAAGAAAAAGATTACTTCAAGAATCAAAAATAAATTTGCCTCATATACTTTTTATGTTTTTTTATATTAATGACTTGTTTATGCGCAGATGTAATAGTTTCCCCATTTATGGAACATTATATTATATATAATCCCTAATTTAAACTATGCTTAAAAGCAGAATTTTTGTTTATACAAGAAGTTTAACATAAAATAAGGTTGAGGAGGGGAATGGGACATGCCAACAAAGGGAGGAATGGGACACGTCTAATTCCTTCTTTTCAATAAGATGAATGTAAATTGCTAATATGCAAATATTTTTCGAGGGTAGTATATTAATTATAACATTATAAATATATTCATTTACGTCAAAATGTAAATAAATTAAACTGATTAATTTTTAACGTCATCTCTCGCTGACAATCCTGAATTTTCCATCCAGTGATGAAGATAATGAAATTTGATATTGTAGAACAAACATTATGAACCTACAAACTTTGTTAGACTGTATATATAGCTAACACTAGACAATTTGTGCCTTATCATACATTGTTTTATAGATGTCCCATACCTCCATGTTAGTGGGGAGGTATGGGACACATTTTGAAATTTACAATTTATTTATTTATGAAATTGTTTCTGCAAATTATGTTTCTATATTGTTCAAGGACATGAGAAAGTGTTTCATTTTGTAATCTATATATCGAAATTTTTGTTTTTGTCAAAGTTGATTTTCCCATTTTTGTAAACAGTGTCCCATTCTTCACCACTCTCCCCTATTCAGATATTTTAGTCATATAGAAAAAATCGTTTCAAGCGCATTTTAATGATGTTACACCATTTCAAATATAGTGAAATTGATATAAATTTTTGAAGTAGGCTAAAACAGGCCTCCTGTAGAATATTGCGTGCATTACACAATTTACAATGCCATACAAAAAAAAAAAAAAATCAGTTATATATATGTGACTATGAGGGAAAAATGTTTTCGCTATTTTTGATATAAATTCATATACGTTACATAGGTTTACTATCAGATACTTTCCGTAGAAAATCATGCGCATAGCTTTTATTATTCATTTACAGGGATACGCAAATGATTTCTGATAAAGTACTGAAGTTGAAGTACTGTATTAGCAATAATTGTTGGAAGTGCGTTTTCAGTTATGGTGTTAGTTTTAAGTTGAAATAAGAGTACTTTCTGTAGAATATCATGCGCAAAGCTTTTATTATTCATTTACACGGATACGTAAATGCTTTCTGATAAAGTACTGAAGTCTAAGTACAGTCGTCCCCGTTTAAACGAATATTGACGGTTCCAGAAATAATATTCGATTAAGAGGGATATTTGATTAAACGGGGATTCATAACTGTAATACTTAATGCGTAATAAAAGGCAAAATAACCGTGTACGGTATATTTAACAGCATAATAAATCGTTAATAGAATAACATAAACTAAAATAAATACAAATGCTAATATAAAGTAAATACGTGTTAATTTAACGTCAGTATATGCTTTACATCACACTTAATGCAGCTCACTTGAATTGGGTCAAAACTTTGCTACTTCTAATTTACATTATACTGCTTTAAAAATCGTTTAAAGTGATTTGTTTAAGTGGAATTTTAAAGGAGTAAATATAGAGTTATTTTTCGAATGAGTGCAAAATATCACAACTACCATCTCGAGTCTCGAAGTGACGGCACATTGCCATTAAATATTCTGTTTAACAGCAAGAAGTGATGGTGGGGAGATCAAAGTGGGGAAATCATTTGACCTGTCATTATACACCTGCCGGCCGAAATCATTGCACGAAGAACTGAAAATTTCTTCTCAGCGTAAAGGAACCGAAAATGACAAAAGGTGGATGGAAATTTCAGCTGAAACGTGCTTTTCGCACCTATTTTCAAACATCGGTCAAACAGTTGTTATTCGATTAAGCGGGGACGTTCGTAAAAAGTATTTGGTTTAAGCGGGGGAAAATAACATAGAACCAATGGGAATAAATTCGGTTCCGGATGATTCTATTCGAATAAGCGGGATATTCGATTATCCGTGACCCGATTAAGTGGGGGAGGACTGTACTGTATTACTAATAATCGCTGGAAGTGCATTTTCAGTTATGGTGTTAGTTTTAAGTTAACTAAATTTTTGTATGCTATGTGGTGTGTGTATAGGCTATAGACCATATACAGATTAAAAAATAGAAAACATAAGCAATTCCGATTATGAGCTTGAAATGCTTAAGTAGTTTTTCAGATTAGAAATTTGAAGGTATTTCGTATATTTAGAGATATTTGTAGAATATAAATAAAATCATATATAGGACCACGAAAAGAACGAGGTGTACATAACTTCCCACGGAGAACTTCTGAAAATGTGATTTCACTAATTTTAATCGCGTTTTAGACTGAATTAAATTTTAACTTATGTGGTGTGTATAAAAATCTGTAGGTAATATTCAGCTGTGCAAAATAATTTAAGTATGTTTCATTTATTGATAGAAATTGTTGAAGGTGAATTTTTAATTTATGCGTTATCTTACAAAACTAAATTTGAGCGTACTATGTAGAAGTTATACGAGGTCTATTGATCATATACAGGTGCAAAAAGGAATTAGAGTACCTTTCCAGCTATGGTCAGTAATTGCTGAAATATAGCTTTTAAATGTGTTATGAGTTTTCTAAAATATTTTCTTTACCTTTTTAAACGGCTAAGTTTTGTTAAATTATTCTTAAAGTGTTAAAGTGTTCAATAATCTACGCTTGGCGCATAACTTTTCTTTTTTGTTTCAAGATTTGTAAAATGACTGTAATATTGGATATTGAAAAAACCTATTTGTCGTACATTCAGTTATGGAGAAATGGCATCGCGATGTTCATAAAGATACATATGAAGACGTGAGCTTCAAAATTCGCCTTATCCAGAAAATCAAATTTTGCGAAATCGCGAAAAAGTTCTGTCTGCGTCCAAGGATTTTCATTGAAAACCAAGATTTTACACTGCCAGAAATTGTGGAGAGTGGGGAGGAATGGGACACATTTTACAAAAATAAGAAAATCACTTTTGTTTGACAGAAAAACAAAAATTTCGATGTTTAGAATACAAAGGGAAACATTTTCTAATGTCCTTGAACAATATAGAAACATAATTTTCAGAAACAATTTTATAATTAAAGAAATTGTAAATTTTAAAATGTGTGCCAAATCTCGTTACTAACAGGGAGGTATGAGACAACTATAAAACAATGTACTATAAGAAACAAATAGTCTAGTGTCAACTATATTTATAATCTAACAAAGACTGTAGATTGATAATGTCTGTGCTACAGTATCAAATTCCAGTATCTTCATCACTGGAAGGATAATTCAGGATTGTTAGTCAGAGATTATATTAAAAAATCATTCGTTCAATTTATTTATATTTTGAAGTAAATGAATATATTTATAATGTTATAATTAATATACTACCCTTTAAAAATTGAACATTAGCAATTCACGCTCATCTTATTAAAAAGTAAGAATTAGACTTGTCCCGTTCCCCCATTTGCTGGTATTTCCCATTCCTCTCTACCTTCTTTTATGTGAAACTTCTTGTATAAACCGAAATGTTGCTTTTAGGCATAGTTTAAATTATGGATAATATACAGTATAATGTTCCATAAATAGGGAAACTATTACATCTATGCATAAACAAATCATTAACATACAGAAGAAGTATATGAAGCAAATTTACTTTTGAGTCTTGAAATAATCTTTTTCTTTATACAATTGCAAGCTTACGTAGATCAGCTACTCTTTCAACTGAAGATTGGGCTACCATTGCTTCATCTAATGTGTGATTAATGAAACATTTAGATTGCTACATAAAGAGAAAAACCTACTATCCTATTCCACCCTCCCCTACAACATAAAACTAGTTTTTTGTAGATTATAGGTTTTTGATGCAGGATCACTAGTAGAATAGATTGATAGAGAAATCTCGTTTTTCAGATTTTGAATAAAGCTAGTTTTGAAACTCACGTCCTTATACATATATATAAACAGAAAAATATTTTAGTAAATACAACAAACTTTAATAAATATGCAAAAATTTTAAATGATAAGGGATCTGATAGGGGGGGGGGGGGATGAAATTTACTTCTAATTTCAAAATAAATGGCAGAACATTTAATGAAATTTATATTTTGTGCCACTCAATATCGCTGCGGTAGGCATTGAACTACGCTAATATTACAAACTCAAGCCACCAGGTCCTGAGTGACTTGGATTTTCCAACGATATTTGTAAATAAAATTGTGTTTAAACAGTTTCCGTATTATACTAAAAATATAATTTACGAATTCAGTGATTGATTTCTAACATAGTGTTTTGTTTTCTGGAAACATTATATAATAATGAGAATGTTCAAACATTAGTGTTCTAATTTGGTGATAAAATTGGGAGGATTATATTTTTCCTTAACGAAATATAAATATTTCGCTGTCATATGTATTTCGGTTTTTCCTTGTATACTAACGTTGTAGTTTTGTAATTTAGTAATTTTTGTTAGTCTGATATTTAATGCATCTTTTAAAGTTTGGTGGGCCGCTTGAAACTATCCATTAACATGGTAAAAAAAAATCAAAACCGAAGTCCATTCGGATACAGGAATGAAAAAAAATGTTTATGTAAATAATACGACAGTTTTTTCTGTCAAGAAATTTAGATTTAAAAATAAACTGATATTCTAGTTTATGAACTGAGTTAATGTTTTTGAATCAGATATTTAATGCATTCTTTTTCTTTATGATGCTAGGTGGACCTCATGCGGAAATTCATAATTTAGAGCAACTATCCATTAGCATGATGAAAATGTTCGAAAACAAAGACTATGCTGACGTAGAGATAAAATGTGGAGGAAAAATCTTTTTCGCTCATCGAAACGTCTTGACAGCTCGATCGGTCGTTTTTGCAGAGATGTTTCAAAACGACTTGCCAGGAGCATTTATGAGAAAATTATACATCAAAGATGTTCGATGCGATATACTCGAAAAATTTTTGATCTTTCTGTACTCTGCTAAAGTCGAATTTGAATCTATTACCACAGCAACTGAACTCTACGAACTTGCTGAAAAATACGATGTCTTCTTGTTGAAGCAAAGGTGCTTTTATTTCTTGACAGAAAATTTGACAAACCATTCATTAATACAGGTAGTGACTTTTGCGGACAAACAACAAGATAAAGACCTTCTTATCTATGCTGTGGAGTTTATGGTGAACGATGAAACCTTTCTTAAATCCGATGAATGGTTTAAATTTACTCAGGAAAATCCTAATTTGGCAGAGAAAGTTCACGAAATGTGCAATACGAAGAAAGCAAAGATATTGGGAAAACTTTAATTTTTTAAACGCAAGTAGCAAATGAACAAAGATTTTAATTAAATAAAGATATTTAAATTTTTATATTATTGTATCAGACTTTTCTCATATAATATTTAGCTTTTTTTTCACATTAGGTATACAGAAAATGAATGTGTTATAAGCATATTAAAATGCTGTAAAGATATACAGGTGAACCAAAAATCTTTCCCGGATTATAAATATTTATTTTGCTCAAACTATTATAATTAGACATATATTTGTTTGGATACATTATAAGTACTGTTATAATTTTTTATAAGACTACGTACCCCAGTAAATTTCAACTTTATCCTCCTTGGTAGCTCGGAGAATGTCTAAGAGGTATTCTATTTCCCGCCAAGTGTTCTTTAGCATGTCTTGTGTTACAGTACACACAGCAGCTTGTACTCTAGTCTTCAGTTCTTAGACGTCAGCAATTGGTGTGGCAAAGATTCTATTCTTGATATAGCCCCAAAAGAAAAAATCCAGAGGATTAATATCTGGAGAGCGCGAGTCCACGGTGTTGGTTAATCCCTTCCAATCCACCGGTCCGGAAATGTTTCGTTTAAAATCTACTAAAAACTACTAAAACTAACCTGTTCAATGATACAACAAGTTACATTATTATACAAACGGTTAATTTGTAATGAATTATTATAATCAGGGCAAGACTTCTGGTTCACCCTATATTTGTAAATGAGTTTAAAAACTTAACATGATTTTTTAACATTTTGGATATGGCATCATTATCTTTCTGCTCTACTGGTAAACCTGTATTGAAAAAACACTACAATCTATAAAAAAACATCAGTTTTATCCTATATATTTCTTGCATTGTAAAATCTCGCTTTACAATGTAACCCAACGAACGCAGTCGGAGGAAATTTTATATTACATGGCTAAACAGTTTTTTTTTTTTTACAAACCAATCTAAGGTGCTAAATTTTCGTCTGAGAATCGGTGACGGCCAGCAGATTTCTCACAGGCAACCGTTGTTCTTGGAATTGTTTACACCATTGCTTAATGCTCTGAGTGGTAGGAAGTTCAGCACACAAGGGCATTATCGACGAAAACATTTGTCGACGATGAACACTTGTTACGGACTCGCAAGCCTAGAACACAAAATATCTATTGTGCAGTCGCCATCTTCACAAACACTGAAGTGGCTGGTAAAGGAAGACAGTTAAAGCTATCTACTGGCGAATTAAAACGAATAAAACGATATAAAAGCTGAATAGTTTTGATTTTTTTAAAAATCGGATGGCACTTTTTTAAAGACACACTATATTAATTTTATAACCTATGTTTATTTTCAAACAAATTTCTAAAAGCTTTAAATATGCGAATCTAAAGTAGTCTTTGAGTTATGTTTAACCTTTTCCGGCGCGGAGTAAGTCTGTTTGTAAAATGATGAAATGATGGACTGAAATCAGAATTTACAAACGAAATTATTAGAAAATAAAAACTTGCTTATTTTACCGTACTTTATAAAAGGAAAGTTTTAATTAAATACTCTTGGTGCCGTTTCTCAGTTTTAGAATTAAAATTAGGTGTCCTTTTTATGGACACCACCCGCTAAAGTGTTAATAAACTACACACATTGGAGTAATTTTACAGTAAGTAAAAATGAGTTTAACAGTAACAGTTCTACATTTTAAACTTGAATAAACTCCTGCAAGACTCCATCGAATTCCCGTTTGGTATTGGATGGTAAAATTTACTGAAGAACTCTCATATGTCAAAGCAAATGTTAATATTGAAGATTGTAAAGTGTCTTAATTTCTATATGTAGACGACCCCCTAAGAAAAATGTAAAACCAGTATTTATTAGTAGACGTTATTACTAGTGATCGATATTAAAGGTTTATACGAGTATACCTATTATACGGGTACAGCTTTTGGATATGTGGGTCCTTTTCAAAATCTGTCCATGTTTTTGAATAACAATCAAATTTTTAGAAATAAATCAAAGTTTTTGTAAGTAATTACCTTACCTCATAAATATTAATATACAAGCATCAGCAGAGACCAAATTTCTAATTTAACATTTTAAAACTAATTTTTTAATTTTAATGAACTTGGTAATGAACATAAGTGAGCACGGTAATGGCATCTGCGGTAATGACAAGTTAAGCAAAATACTTTTATTTTCTCCAGGCATAAATGGCAGCCATTATATCTTCTGGCCCATACAATAATTTTCTATTTCTCATATAATAAAAGCAGATTAAGAAATAAAAGTTCATTTAATTATCAAATAGAAGTGGTTATGGTAATGACGTACAAAAATACTCACCAAAACATTCAAAGTCTTTGTTACTTTTATTGAAACTATAAAACTATTTAGTCTATTCACCTAAAACTGATAACAGTTGACTTTTAAGGAGTATTTTTGCCTTTATAAAAAGGCATGTGCTGCCCTCTAAAAAATTCCAGATGAACTTTTTGTCAGAAGCATGGCAATGACGCTCTTTCTTGGGACACGGTTTAAAATAATTATTAAGAATTATACATAAGTTTAATGAAAATAAATATTTTTTTAATTATTAGCATCTTGCTAAATAAAAATTTATTAAAAAATTATAACCATCTGTTTTAAATAGAAATTAGTCAAATCTTTGCCTAATAAATTGCTTTTTGGGCAACCTACAGTCATGCCATTTTGACTACAAAGGAATATATTTCTTATTTTAAAAATTTTTATAAATAATATCTGTAAATTATCATTAAGAAAACATGATAGTTAAAATGCAGTAATTAAAATTTATATTTAACTATTTTTCTGTGCAAATGTGAAAGGACAGTAAAACACGACACACTTTTTGAAAAACACCCATATACGATACAACGTATATACGGAACTTACCACCCCAGTGGTTAAACGCACAAACGGATTTCATTCATTGCGTGAAAAAAAAAAAAAAAATAGATGCTTTTTTCTTGCTGGTCTGCGTATCAGAGATAGTGAGAAACAACCGTGAGAGTCCTGAATTCATAATGGGGCCGAACAATCATGGTGGCAAATTTAAGAAATGTAAAACAACTTAAACTGTTCCCAACAAATTTATAAAACCTTTTATCATATAATTCAATAAAAAAGGAGTAGTAACATAAAATAATTGAAGTATTTATAAGGAAAAATAAGATCCTGTGTATGAAAGTTATTTGCAGTTCGCTACGTTAATGCCACCGATTTCCCGCTTAAAATCCAATGAGAATCCGTAAGACTGGTGAGGTCCATTGGTAATAAAATGAATGAGTTTACTTGAAATATACGGATATTTAAACTATTGCTTTAACCGATATACGTTTATACAGATGCGTTTAAACGTATATTTTAATGTATTATTTCACACAGACGTATGCGTATATTTGTTAACCGTATAACTCAAAGATGTATTCCGTCGGATTATTACTCTATTACTAATCGATTGATTTCAGTTACATTTTTATGCAATAATTTGCTGAGCTGTGATTTAGGATTCAACCTTTTTTTCTTTTTATGTACCTTTTCTATCCTTCTTTGTTTATATTAAGACTGCGCGTGCCCTGTCTCCCCCGCCATCTAAATGCATGTCTAATAACAACCGGTAACAACTGCCGCCAAATGCAGATGTTTTCAAAACAAGACAGGTAAGAAGAATGTGCTAATAAACCCAAGTTAAAAAAAATCTGCTAAACGACAGGCATACAGATGAACTTTCGATTGAGTAAGTTCATAATTTCTTCGCTTCTGAAATACAAATTTCACTGATAATGTTTCACAGCGCATGCCCAAGTACTTCTTCAGCCATCTAAAATTCGTGTTTACTTTTCATGTTACAACGGAGGAAATAGCAAGTGTGTGATATGTAATAATAAAATTTTCGCCCTTCTATTTTAATAAAACTATTCCAGATTCTTAATATTTACCCCTTTTGTACTTAGCTTTAATAATATCTTAAATATCTTTTATTTTTTTTTCTATGCTTTAAATGCGTATTATTTTATTCTAAAAACCTTAATCCATTCGTCTAATCTTATAAAACCCATTAAATTACTTTTTAATTTTATTCTAAAACTAAATTCTTTTAGTTTTAGAATGTTTTTAATAGCATTTGTTCTTTGATATTCTATTTCCCATAATTCCATGAACAGCCTCCCGCCAATATTAGTTTGCGTAATGATTCTGATGCCGAGGCGAAAGATTTCACATCGTCATCACGCGTGTTTTCCCCCCTTCCCCCGGAGCTAAGTCCTATCGTATTTGGCATCTCATTGCGTCCTTTCGGCTACTTTTACGGGATTTGTTCTTTCACTTGTAATGTATCCGTCCGCGTTCTGTTTCTTTGAGTATTTATACTGTTGCATCGACGGCGAGAGATTTTTATGTTATTCAGTTGTTTAATAAATCCATGACCGAATGACTTTTAATGTGTAGATTCTAATACTTTTAACATATTTAGATTATTATAAAGTGGATCAACGATTATTCGAATGATGATGGATAAACTACTGGAAATGTTACGATATGTGTCTGCCAAATAAACAACGTTTAAATTACGATGCTTCTCTATTAATTATTCCATGGAAAATTCTTTCAATGTTTATGGAGTCTGTCTTCTAATTCGCAACCACGACTGCACTCCGGTTGTCTCATGATAACGGAGGGTTGGCATTGATTACTATACTACATTTACTTCGATATATACGAGTATCTCCGGAATGTCACACACACATATATACATATATATTGGTCATTGTAAAAATCGCGACAAAATTCACGCAAGAAATAATTTTGATAGAAAATACCGTTTTATAACTAAAAATTGTAAATTTTTTATTGATTCATAAAGTATATAGGATATAGGGTTTGTATGGAATAGCATATCGGGAAAATTGACCCCACGGCTGTGCTGGCACATACGCTCTCTTTTGTTAAAATTTTCTAGAATCGTTTTGCATAAATGTGGTTGAAAAACGTTGATACATTGCTCAATTTCCTCCTTCAAGAGGTGGATGGACTTGGCTTGTTGGCATAAACTTAGCTTAAAAAAACGCAAAGGAAGAAGTCCAACGATGATCGCATGATCTGGACGACCAGTTTTGATCATCTAACCGGGAAATTACAGTACCTCAAAATGAATCATACAATAATTTAATTGTCCCTATGGCTATAAGGCACGTAGCACCGTCTTGTTGAAACCACATGTCGTGCACGTCCATATCTTTCGATTTGGCACAAAATATTTAGGATCAAATGGAACAAGATTCAAATCTTTGGTGAATTTTTGGACATCCAACAAAGCCATGGAGGCGATTTACACAATATGCTATTCCATGCATAATCTTATACTATATACTTTATGAATCAATAAAAATATTACAATTTTTAATTATAAACCTGCGTTTTCCATCAAAATTACTTCTTGCATAAATTTTGGGACACCCTTTAATATATCAGATAAACTTGTGGGAGGCCATAATTATTTCGCGCACTGTACATTCCAGGTAAAGATCTCACTTGCGTTAAAACACAAGGTTAAATTCATCGATATATTTTATTCGATTCAATTCGTTTGTTATATATACTAGCAGGCTTCTTTCGCTACGCTGGTCGGTTTCCCTAAATAGTCCTTTGAATGAAACGAAATACATCGATGAATTTGAGCTTGTGTTTTAAAGCAATATGGGTCTTTACCTGGAATGTACTTACGAATTCCTTAAAAGAATACAAACTATATTGTCCTACTATATTGTCTAAAGTGTGGGACGGAATTTGGGCTGTTAAAGACCAGCTTATTTAGTTGATCATTTACAATAGGATTTGAAAAAGAACGACAGAACAGTATAGAATGTACTAAAAAGATCCCTGGAAAATTATCTATCAATGCAAGACTTATCAAAATTCGTCCGGTAAAACTTTTTAAAATGGCTAATGTTTCATAATAGGTATTGACCTGATTGCAGGACTTTCATCATATAGTTCATTGTTCTGATGCTTATAATCATTCATTTAAAAACAAAAGCATTACAGCTTTGCAATTACGAATAAAATATATATTTTTTATTGTTAGTGTATTGAGTAGTGATTCCATAGATGTATTGCTCCATGAAGTATCTCATTTATTTTTTCCAATTATGAACTATGCACGCAGTCATTTATATTTTATATCTGGGTCATTCCACGTAAAATGAGCAAAAATTTAAAAAAAGTCGTGGCCACATAGTAACAGATTTTAATAAAATTTGATATACAGGTTCAAATCATATTCAAATAGAGCTCTGCAAAATATCTTCACAAAAAATAAATTATTTTAGCAGTTATGGACATTTAAAAAACTTGTGATAAAGATTGGCATGTGTGCAATCGTCCAAAGTTGCAGGTTTGAAGTTCTGTATCTTGAAAACTATTTAACTGAAATGAATTTTTTTTTTTAATAATGTAACCTCTGAAAAATTATCTTCTTATTTATTGAGCAATAATAATCTGGTAACACCATGATTATTCCTTAATTGGTTGTAAAAATTGAAAATTTGCAAATTTTGAGAAAATTAAAAACGTAATAAAAATTAAAGGAATTCAAAAACATCTGAGAAATTAATGTCTGATGTAGTTTTACATATTAAGATCGAATTGCTCATGTTTTTAGGTTACCATGTATTTCCTTCACCTTTAAAAAAATTTAGAAACTTTTAAAAAAATGACAAAATCGTAATTTTTCCTCTTATTGATAGGTAAAAAAAATACTGAAGGAAATGTCCCACATTACAGTTATTGCACAGACATAAAGATCAATAAGTCCATAATCTGCTAAAAAAATTTCAAGCATGCCTTTTTCATTCCTAACGTAACAAAATTGGGTTAAAAAAGGCAATATTAACTACATTCCATGAGCTATTTTTTTTTTTTTTTAATTCGCGCGCGTTTCTTAAAATATTGTACGATTTCAAGGTCAAAAAATTTAGTGCTGCCATCTATTTTCTGTATGTGGGTTTAGGTATTAATATATAATTTTCTGTTCCATTGAGCTTTTTTTTCTACTTTAATTAAAAATCTTCTTGAGGAAAAAATAAACTGAAAGCAAGTATAAAAGTTTTTATATTTAAAATATACACTGTTATCTAAAATATCAAAAGAATTAAAAGTTTAAAAAAGCCTTCTTTCAGGTCGAAACAAGTGATAGAAATATTGAATTTTATCCTCAACATTTTTTACTATTTATTTTTTTTCTCATTAAGGAATAAAAAAGGCAAGAATGAAATTTTAAATATTTAATATGTATACTTTTAGCTATAACGTCAAGCAATTTTGATATTGTAGGAGGTGTCCTTCATCTCAATAGAAACATTGCATTTTTCCCTCAAATTTTTTCAAAAATAATTTTTTTCTCATTAAGGAATAAAAATACGATTACTAACTTACGTCAATTTGTTACTTATTATTCATTCCTAATTATAAATAATTTTTAATATAGTCTTTGCATACTTAAGGCTAATAACCAAAATTGAAACTTCAAGCATGTAGCCAAAACCACGATTTTGCATCCACTTTTAATATAAATTTTAATACTTAAATAAACAATCCTAAAATCTATTATTTTACATTTACTCATAAATAGATATGATGTACTTACAAAATGATTTTCGTTAAAATCTGTGACATGTCTGCCACAGGTGATTTGCTCATTTTGTATGGAATGACCCATCTGTTAAAGTGTTGACTCCTCTCAATCTATATATATAGTCAAACATTTTGTAATAATTATTATACAGGGTCATCGAAAAATGCCTAGATTTAAAAAATCATAACATAGAAACTTTTTATGTTAAATGAGTAATTTTTTCGCTACACGATAACTGGTGTACGCAAGTTTGATTTTAGTTCACAAGAATTCATTTGCGCGTCTGTGTTATGCGGAGATTAGTTGCGCAGTCGTCAACGTCAGCCAATGCACCAGACTGCAGCTGCTGTTGACTGCCGCTATACACTGACTATTGACTTTGACTCCACATACCAAATCACGCACTGTGCTTTTTTTTGCACGGTCAATGTCGTACTGATCAGCTGCAGTATGGCGCGTCGTCTTACCTTGACGACTGCGCAACTAATCCGCACATAACACAGACATGCAAATGAATTCTGGTGAACTAAAACCAAACTTGCGTTCACCAGTTATGGTGTAGTGAAAGAATTACTCATTTAACATAAAAGGTTTCGATGTTATGATTTTTTTAAATCTAGGCATTATTCTTCGATGACCTTGTATATATATTTCTCAATGTTATTGCATGGAAGGTACTTTGACGTAAGCTGGTATATCTCATTTAAAAGTTAAATGTTAAAGTCAAGGATTTTTTATTTTCTTTAGAATTCTCTACAGTTGCAGAATCTTTTAAGTGGATCATATCTAAATATTTCGGCATGCTTTGAACATACAGGGTTTTCTGCTTTTTTGAACGGTACATGCGTTCATTTCAAAGGAGAAGTGCTCAAAACTTAAAAATTGAAAATACACTCGTGTGTATTGGTCTACATAAAAAAGTGCATAAAAAATACGTGGAAAATTTACCGTTTGAATATTTTACATAATATTTTTTGTAAATTTGCGAAAACAAATTTTATTTTTTATTTATGTAGGATATTTGTAATAAAATAAAAATTAATGTTTGTGCGATTTCGAAAATAGAACCTTCTTTGTAGTTGCTGCCATATCTTAAAAAAAGAAACAAAGCAAAAATAATTTTTTTGTTAAATAAATTCACTAGACCGAGCTTCCTACCAAGAGTAAAATATCGGTGAATTTTCCAAGATAGAGCTCAAGCCAAATTAATATATTATAACGGAATGTTTGGGGGGAAAGCATGAATTGAAGTCATGAAATTCAGCGTGATTTTTAAGCTAAATATTAAATGATTTCAAGAGTGTTTTTATATTTTAACTTTTATATTTATTTTTTTTTATTAGTAGTTCATTTTTTAATTTCCATAATTTTGCAGTTCATAGGTTAACTTTTATAAATTTACAGTGCTTTTTTTATTATTATTAAAATATTGAAACATCAGTTTCAACGTGCGAGGCTTTTGCACAGCATCCTTTGAGATTTTTTGCGAATACGGTTTTCATTAATTTTGAACAAAATGAGTTTTAAGGAAATGCAACCGTACTATATAGCCTACTGTTATTTCCAAACAAAAATAGTGAACGACGAAAATTAGAAAGAAATATGCCAAAATTATTATAGTCTAGAAATACTGGGAGGCAAAATAATAAAAAAAAATATTGTCGCCAGTGACAAAGCTTTTACATATTGTGCAGTGCGATTTTTTTGCATTTCTCCTTCGAAATTATTTCCTGAAACGGTTTTCATTAATTTTTAATTAACAGCAACTTTGAATCAAACGATGTGTTTTAACGATGACAATGGCGACTATTTCTTTTAGCTCAGGAGTTATCGAAGCCTGAGAGCTAATGTGCCCGCAGGTTCTGTATGTATGTTTGTACTTACGTATGTACGTACGTATATATTGGGTGAGTGCAAAGGTTCTACCCGTTTTGAAGATATGCATTAATCCAGTGGAGTATAGACGTGGAGCTGACGTTTCGAGGACAGGAAAGTGGCCTATAACGCGTAGAGTAGTAGGCACAGCATTTGTCAGAAACACCCATGCCGGACGGGAAACAACATGGCAAGCAAGAAAGACCACATCAGACATTTTTTTACTGTACGGGTATGACAAAGCCGTTACAGCAGCCGCAACTTGTCGCAGCATTTGAAAAGTGTATGGGGAGGTTGCCAAGGACGATAGCACCTGCTGCCAATGGTTTCGGAAATTTTGGGATGGAGACAGGAGCTGTAAAAGTCATTCCCATCCTGGACCCCCATCAGAGGTTTCTGATGAGGATCTCGACACAACCATAACAATTCCCCACATCCAGCAGTCGAAAAATTAGCGAAAACCTTCTCTGTACACAGGACAACAGTCGAAAGACTAATGCATCCACTTGGCTTCATCACCAAGCTCGATTAGTGTGTACCACACCAGCTTATAGTAAGGCAACGAGAAGAGAGGATCAGTACCTGTGTTTCTTTGCTTTCCTGGGACAGTAGGGAACGATGTTTGAACAAAATTGTAACGGATGATAAGTGGATACTGTACCGTAATGTGAAGCGTCGAAGGACCGTGTGCCGATGTTGTAGAGGGTACTTCATTGACCTAAACAGAAGGACTTCATCCCGGAAATGTTTTGCTCAGTGTATGGTGGGATGCCAAGGGAATAACCAAGTAGGAGGTCCTCGCACCAAACTAAACGATCAATGCAGACATCTACTGACAACAATTGGAAAGACTGTGAGCAAAACACACGTCTAAGTGTCCAGCACTCATCAATCGCGGAGGGGTTCTCTTTCATCACGGTAAAGCCAGGCCTCATGTTGCTTTAAGGACTCGGCGAAAATTACTGGACCTTTGTTGGAAAGTTTTACCTCACAAGGCTTATAGCCCCGAACTTGCACCTGCGATTTATTACCTTTTTTGATCGTCACACAACGCCTTCGCTCGCCAAACTTTCAATGATGTGGAGACTATAAAAAAGGCGTTGCAACAGTATTTTGACTGTAAAACAGAGGCGTTTTATCGGCGTAGGATTCACTTACTGCCAGACAGATGGCAAGAGGACATACATAATTATGGTGTTTGTGTGAATTCATAGGTGCTTAAATTTTTGTGTTCTCCGTGTTTGTTTTCACTAAAAATCGGGTAGAACATTTGCACTCACCCAATGCACTATATGGCCATTAATGACTGGCAACTTTCAATTTTAGACATTTTGTCGAATATTTAGAAATATACTTTACAGATTCTTCTGGAATTTCAGGATTAAAAAGAACAGGTATGACATCATATTTAGCAATTTCGATTTGTTAAGGGACGCAATTGGGTGGCCAACAAAAAATCAAGGAAAAAAAGTACTTGGGACCATCCTGTAAAATAAAATGCAGGAAATGATCTACTGCTACCGAATATAAATAAACAGACATTGTGCGATATGTGTATTCTTTTGTGTAAGAATAGCACGTATATTAATAGAGATATACATGATTTTTTTTTTAAATAAATCACTATGTTTTTTGCTTATAACAATCACTAATAAATCACTATGTTTTTTGCTTTATTGTTTACAACCAAATTTTAACGCCGGTTTTAGAAAAGTTGACAAAATATAGTAGAAACAATATAGTGCAATTGGAATATAATTATATTAAATATTTTAGGAAATATGAGCAGTTGTATGAAATAATTTTTATCTGGACATGCGCGAACAATAACAAGGATCATTTTACATAATTTAATAGTCAACTCTAAGGAGCAACTTCTTAAAAAAAATCTAGTCAAATATCGTAAAAATTCAGAAAGATATCGGCGTTAGAGTGAGCAAATTTTTAGCTGTTCCCTAAAAGCAGCTGATTAATGGATTTTACACAAATTGTCATTTTTTTTATTAACCTTCCGTCTACCAGACGGGTCCATTGGACCCGACATGTACATTCAAAATATTTATTCAAACCAGAAATTTCTTCAAAACAAACTAAATGTATAAATCAGACAATAATAAGTTAAATAAACAAATTAAATAGTTTTAAGTAAAAATTCTGGTGTAGAATGTTTTTATAAAACTTGAGTAAGATTTCCGGTAGTTCTAGGGTTAACTGACTTTCAGAAAAAAGTTAGTATTTAGTGAGTATCAACGAGTAGATTTGGAAAAAATGCTTCGATTTTGATACTTCTTTTGATCATGGTATAGGTTCGTTCTGGTGGTTATCCAAGAAGAACTAAAGCATCAATAAAAAATGAAAATTTAAAAAAATTAAAAATTAAAAATGACAATTTGTGGGAAATCCCTTTATCATTCAGCTGCTTTTAGAGAACAACTAAAAATTTGCTCACTCTAACGCAGATATCTTTTTGAATTTCTACGATATTTGACTAGATTTTTTTAATAAGTTGCTCCATAGGGTTGACTATTAAATTATGTAAAATGATCCTTGTTATCGTTCGCGCATGCGCAGACAAAAATTATTCCATACAACTGCTCATATTTCCTACAATATTTAATATATTTATATTCCAATTGCACTATATTGTTTCTACTATAATTAGGTAATTTTTCTGAAACCGGAGTTAAATTTGGTTGAAAACCCTGCATGTTATAAGCAAAAAACATGCAAGATTTAAAAAAAAAATTTTTTTAAATAAATCGCTATATCTCTCTTAATATACATGCTATTCTTACACAAAAGAATACACATATTGCACAATGTCTGTTTATTTATATTCTGTAGCGATAGATCATTTCATGCATTTTATTTTACAGGATGATCCCAAGTATATTTTTTCTTTGATTTTTTGTTGGCCTCCAAATTGCCTCCCTTATAAAATCGACATTGCTAAATATGAGGTCATACAGAATCCCGAAATTCCAGAAGAATCTGTCAAGTATATTTCTAAATATTCGACAAAATGTCTAAAATTGAATGTTGCCGGTCATTAATGGCAATATAGTGTATGTATGTATATGTATGTACGTAACGCGATAACTCTTGATAGAAATACCCGATTTGCTTCAAACATTTTTTCTTGGTTCATTCTGATAAAGCGCTTCTTTAATTAGTTTTGGTGGTTCATTGGTTAAGTATAACAGGGGTAATGCGGGGTTAGTCCCCCCCCCCCCCTAATTTAGGTAAATGGGTTTTTCATGCAAAATTATCAGATTTGCTTCAAATTTCGTATGCCGGTTTTTTTCTGATAAGGAGCTACCTTGATTTGATCTGGAGGTTCATTTGTTAAGTATAACGGGGAGATGAACGTTAATCCCTCCCATTAATTTAGATAAATGGATTTTCATGCAGAATTACCAAATTTGCATCAAATTGGTATACCGGTTTATTCTGATAAGGCGCTTCCCTGATTAAATTTGGAGGTTCATTCGTTAAGTATAAAGGGGGGAAACAGGGGGAGGCAATCCCTTTTAATTTATTTTTCGAGGGGCATTATTCATTGAAATAAGAGTATATAATATACAAGTAGTGTGAATAGCCTGTGAGCTCAATGCCATCACTTTAACTGGCCACTTTTCTGTTTTATTTATTTTCACTACTACTATTTCAAAACAAAAACAGTGAACATCCAAAATTACCAGAAATATACCGTAATTATTATAGTAAGGAAATATTTAAATAAAAAAGAAAAGTAAACAGTTAAACTGATGGCATTGAGCTCACAGGCTATTCATACAAATTGTATATTATACTCTTATTTCAAAAAATAACTCCTCGAAAAAAATAAAAGCGGGGATTAGCCCTCCCCTTGTTTCCTCCTTTATACTTAACCAATGAACCTCCAAATCTAATCAGGGAAGCGCTTTTTCAGAATAAACCGGTATACCAAATTTGAAGCAAATCGGATAATTCTACATGAAAAACCCATTTAACCATATTAAGGGGTAATTAGCTCCGTTTCCCCCTTTATATTCAACCAATGAATCCCTAGAACAAATCAGGAAAGCGTCTTATCAGAATGAACCAAGAAAAAAAATTGAAGCAGATTTTATATTTCTACGTACGTACATACATTCGTAGAAAAAAAAACTGAACACCCCCTGCTAACTTTGCAACAAATTATAGTAGAAGAAAGTCACAGATACTAAACGATTGGAAGTCTACTGTTAAATGATGTATATAAAATTTTCTTAGGGGGACATCTACATACAGGAACGAACCCAAACTTTTTTTTTTTTTTTCAATAGCAATACCCAAGTTTGACACCATAAATAAATTCTACACCCTTCAATTAACCTAAATCCAAGTTTACATGAAATTCGTACGATTAGTTTCCGAGAAATTCATTATTTTAAAATGAATAATAATTCGTATACAGCAGGACATAATAAATACAAATATATAAAAAAAAAATGTTTATTTGTTATTTGTTTATTGTTAAAAATTGTTTATTGAATTGTCAAAACAATTCATTTTTTTAAATATTAATTTCATAATTATTATTAAAATTTTTAAATTTACAAATTCAATGTATTTATGTTTGGGTTTTCTAGTATTATAATCACAAATAAAATTATCGCAATTGAATTATAATTTCAGGTGATATTAATAAAAATATGTAAAAGTAATTTAAGATTAGAAACTCTAAATTTAGAATTTTTATAATTCAAAAACTTACCATTCAAATACCTAGAAATTTCGTTTCTAAACATAGTTTGAACCAAAACTTTAAAATATAGTGTCACAATTGGGGGTTGTCATAAAAAAACTAAGTTTGGTCTGGTTTTGATTTGTAGATGGCCCCCTAATCAAATTTTATATATACATCGTTTAAATGTAGACTTTGTTACCAATCGACTGTTAGCAGTAACTTTCTTCCGCTATCATTAGGTCCACATTTAGTAAGGGGGTGTTAACTTTTTTTTTTCAAAGACTGTACATATAGAACGGCCGGGCACATTAGCTCTCAGGCTTTCATAGCCTGTGAGCTAAAAATTGCCGCCAGAGAAAGCCATGCTTTTAGATATTGTGCTTTGCGCGGCTTTTGCACTTCTCCTTTGAGATTATTTGCTGATACGGTTATTTGATTGTGGCTATCTGAGCGAAATAAGGCCGCCGGTTCTTAGCCCAGGTAGCTCAAACAACAGAGCAATAACAATAAAAGTCAAAGGTTCTGGGTTTGAGTCACCAGCTTGTGCATTTTTGGTTCAGTTGGAAAAATTGGATTCGTATAACTTTACCAATCCGTGTGAGCGAGTTTAAAATAATAGACTTTTGACTGCTGTTCATTTCACTGTTTAAAGACGTAGTTCCTTTAACATATGTGTTTTCCTTGTGATTTATTTGTATTATAATTTTTATTTATTGATGGAGTGTTAATTTCGTTATTGAATATTAACCGGAAACGCTGAATATCATATGTGTATATATATATATGTATGTGTGTGTGTGTGTGTATGTATATTATTTTTTATGTGAGTGTATGCGTTTTTTTTTTTTGGGGGGGGGGGTTAATTTTTTGTAATCGAGTTACACGCAATAGAAATAGAATAAAAAGGAATCATGCATGAAATATATTTAAAACCACAAAAAAATGAGAGATAGTTTTAAAACAAATGGCATATGAAAAAACATTTTTCTCCTTTTAAACGGTGTAAAAATTTAAATTATGCGATATTTAGAAGGAATTAAATTTGCGAAAAACTGAAATGTGTTCTTTAAATCGTGGCCTTCGTCGCCATAAAGTCAGCGTCATGCTTTCATTGAGATTTAAGGCCCACACTGTAAACAGTTACTAAGGGTTTCGATTTGAAATTTGGCATTCATTCAAATTACACATTTATTACAAAACATTTTTATTCGCATGGCATTTAGAAAAAAATCCACAATCTCAAGTATTCAAAAAATATAATTTAATGAGGAAAGTCATTAGCGCTGTAGTAGCTTGAAATACCGCCATCTTTCATTAAATTATCTTTGAAGAATGTCGATACTGTCTGTATAATAAGTTAAATTTAAGCGAAAACATGTTTTCCTTAGTAGATTCTGTGCGCATACTTAACTTCAAATCCAGATAACGGTTTGTAACTCTGCTTTTTAAATACGTTAAAGTTTTTAACGAATCTTTTGATTTGCATGTCAAAAACAAACGTAAATCAATCATCGTACATTTAAAAAATATGCTAAGGAAACATATTTCAAAAGTTTTGAATAATTTTATACATGACGAACAATTTGTAAAAGAAGTATTGGAGAGAATATTAAGTTGTACTTCACGCTTACTTCCGAAAACTGAATTAAAATTTTCTAGTCTTCATTAAACATTAGGAAATATATTCCTATGTATTCAGAGTTTCTGTAACTGAAAGATAAAGTACATTTTTATACCTTTCAAAAGAAAATAATTCTATATATTTTTTAAGTATAACGAAAGATATTACTAAAGGTAAATACAACGCAATGGCATTTGTAGCGTTTTCAGTAATGCGGAAGAACATTCCAGATAAGTCTTAAAAGGACAAATTCACCGTCAAAATTCGACTGATTCAATATTCGTTCAATATTCGTACCGTGCGAATCCTACTAGTTTATATTATATTATTTATGTATTTATTAATGAAGTTAACATCGTTATAAAATATTAGCGCTATTATATATATAATATAAAGCTCAGCATTTTTTTTCGGCTAAATGTGTAACGCTTCCGGAGTGAACTCATCCGAATCCCGATAACCACTTCTCTGTTTCATATTCCATTACGCCATTTTTATTCAAAATTATTTTTTCGAATTAAACTTCATAAAAGTTACATTTTTAAAAAGGTTATTCAAAATAAATTAACATTTGAGAGATGAATTACATTCAGTTATGGATATATTTCAGATAACTTCAGTTGAAATTAGAAGTCTGGTGTCTGAAAAATAAATCGCGTTCGTTGTGAATGTTTATGCTTTGTTGGCGCCATCTATCGATAATTAAAATAAAAAAGAAATTTTCTTTTGAAAAACTTCTTTGGATTCTGAAGACATTGAGAAGAAAATGAATATTTCTTATAAAAAGTAATTAGAATATCAGGAATATATAATGACGTGTACTACATATATATCGATGAAATATTATATCAATGCAAGTAAAATTTTGTATTTTCTAAGGAAAATAAATTTCCAATTTAATAAAAGAATTTGAGAAAAAAAAATCTGTTAATGAAATTATTTGTTGCAATTTACTTATACAATAAAAGATTGTTTTTAATGATGAAAATTTATTGCAGGTTTTTGATTTTTCAATCTTATAACGTATGTTCTTTTTTACTATAAGCTAACAAATTTATTGGGAATTGCAGTCTTGCAGTTTTTTGATTTATAAGAAATTTAAGATTATTGATTTCTTTAAATGCAATGAATGATGGGGAAAGTCAATTGACAATATGTTTTAAAAGAGTATTATTAGTAGAGGAGAAGGTCCAAATACCGGCTATCACTTTTGTTTTCAATCTAGATCGTACAATTTTCGAAATTAGTAAAAGAAAAAGTGACAGCAGGGTACCTTGACATGTTTTACACCTGATTAGAGAACAAAAAATCAGTTTAAAAAGCGTTTTCTGCTTATAAAAAGCAGAATTCCGAAAGTCTTCAAATTTTGAGTTTTAAAAATGGGGTCTAAATACCAGAACCCAAGTTTTTTTTCCCCCAAAAAGATCACACAGAGCTAATGACAATTATTAAGTAATTAGAATATTATTTAAAAAAATTTTAATGGTTAATAAAATTTCTTATGCACAGAAAAATTACGTAATTATTAATAAACAAGCATTTCTGTCAAATTTATAAAATTCTTAACGACTATCTCTCACAGTCTTCTTTCCATTATGTTTCTAGTTTTGTTTTTGAATGTGTAAAAAAAAAAAAAAGCCTTGTTGATTGAAATGAGAATTATTTTATCTTAAAAAAATCAAACATATTATCACCCTCTGCGTCAGTGCAGTCGAAATAGGCCCACGTGTAGCATTCTTAACATTCAACCAAGAATCCCCTCCTTCACTCATGTCCGTAGAGAAAGCACCCATGCAGAAGACACGAATTTAATCATGTTCCTCTGTTGGATATCTTCCTTTTTCACTTTTTAAAAATCCAATTTCTGTCACTTTTAACTGATTTCCTCAAACATTTTTCTTCTTTCTCTTTACATTTATTGCAGGCAATTTTGGAATGTCCAACAGCGCTTTTTTGTGAAGTGATCCGGTAACCAGTATCGCTCCTGAAGAATTACGACCACGGTTACTTTTTTGCATATTGTGAAATGGGACTGGAACTACTTCTGAACTATTTAAATTAATTTATTAATTATGGAACTATTTAAATTATTATTTCTTCCCCTTCAAACAGAGCAACTGAGAGTGGTCCAACTGAGAGAGGTCCTAGAGTGGTCCAAATACCGGCTACTCGGTATTTGGACCACTTTAGGTAGCCGGTATTCGAATCACTGCTATGTTTAAGTTAAAACCGGTATTACTCATTCATATATTGAAATACCAATAACGTGCGCGCGGCAAATGAGAGCTAAATATGTCTAGAAAAAAAACTCAATCATCAATTTAAGCCAGTATACGAACAGTAATATTTTAAAAAAAATGAGAAATACGTATCTGAAAAACTTTTGATGTTCCAGATTATGTCGTTTCGACACTTTTGCATTTGCTGTTTGTAAATGAGACTGACTTCAGCGACGTGCTTCTCGTAACTCTCTTCTCTCAATTAAAGTTATAAAATCTGCCTATCGCTGCTAGGCTGCGCTGCGCTCAGTTCTCAAAACACCTAGTAGCCGGTATTTAGACCTTCTTCTCTACTAATTTACAGGTTTTTGTGAAATAGTTCTTCAAATTTTGTGAGTGAAGTTCATTTGCATATTCTACGTCATTATTTTACCAATTCAATTAATAATTTTTCTTTCAAATTAAGTTTGAATGAAAAATGGGCTGTTTTTATAACTACTTTACCCCACCTGATCCTATTAGTCAGATAAGATAAAATTTATTACTTCATAATTCTTTTTAAAATGCAATGCTATATCGTTCTTTTGAAAATGCAAACGCGTCATTCTGAAGGGCTATCTTCTAGTATATATGTATTGGGGGGGGGGGGGAGGTGTAATGTTTTGTATCGAGCTGCAACCGAGCAGAATTTTTTTTAAATCATGCTCGAAAAATACTTTAAAACCATTAAATAGTGATAAAATGAGATATTGTTTTTAAACATATTTTCCTTATTCAACGGTATAAAAATTTAAATTATGCGATATTTAGAAGGAATTAAATTTACAAAAAAAAAAAAAAAAAAAAAAAAGCGCAATAGATTCTCAAATCATTGCCACTCACCGTTAATTCGATGTCATGACGTCAGCGTTATGATTTTGCTTTTTAATATAAATTTAGAGCACCCTTTACAGCCGTTACTAAGGACTTCGTTTTGAAATTTGGCATTAATTCAGATTACACATTTATTACAAAACATTTTTATTCGCATGTCATTTAGAAAAAAATCCACAATCTCGAGTATCCAAAAAATATATTTTAATGAGGCAAGTCATTAGCGCTGTAGTAAGCTTGAAATACCGCCATCTTTCATTAACTTATCTTTGAAGAATGTCGATACTGTCTCTATAATAAGTTAAATTTGGGCGAAAACATGTTTTCCTTAGTGGATTCTGCGAGCATACTTAACTTCAATTCCAGATAACTGTTTGTAACTCTGCTTTTTAAACATATTTAATTTTCTAACGAATCTTTTGATTTGTATGTCAAAAACAAACGTAAATAAATCAAGTTACATTTAAAAAATATGCTAGGGAAACGTCTTTCAAAAGTTTTGAATAATTTTATAAATGATGACAATATTTAAAAGAAGTATTTGACAGAACATTAAGGCGTACTTCAGGATTACATCAGAAAATTGAATTAAAGTTTTCTGTTCTTCATTAAACATTTGGAAATACTTTCTTATATATTCAGCGTTTCTTTAACTGAAAGATAAAATATATTTTTATAACTATCAAAAGAAAATAATTATAAAAAATATATTTTTTAAATATAACAAAATTTCTTAATAAAGGGAAATATAAATATATAGAGATGAGAGGGATACAGAGAATTCGCGTGCTTTTTCGTCTAGGGGAAGTAATTGCTGAAATCTGGTTTTCAAATGCGCCTTGCGCTTTCTAAATTCTTTATTTTCATATGAAAAATCTTAGATCCGGATATTCAAAAACGATGTGTTAAAGAACCGGTAATATACATGGCATCAGTTGTTATCGTTGATCAATAGCTTATTCCTAATCAGTTTTAGAGCTACATTTCCAATGCAACAATGTTTTAAAACATTTTATTCATGAAACAAAAACCTATTTATGCGTCAAAATTGATTTTGCTATAAAAAATGCGAAATTTAAATTTTTATACGGTCCCTGTGTCCTATAAGATATATTTTAAAGAAATACAAGTCGTAAATTGTACGTCAAACGTGGCAAATGAGGTGCGTTCGTACCTTAATGAGTTTTATAAATATTCAGATCTCGGTGCAATAGCTCTTATGCAAAACTTTGCACTCTTATGTAAAAAAGCATGAATACAAAATTTATTACGATCCTTGAAATTTGGCATTCATTCAAATTACACGTTTATTGCAAACAATTTTTATTCGCATGTCATTTTGAAAAAGAATCCACAAGCGTGAATATCCAAAAAATATATTTTAAAGAGGCAAGTTATTAGTGCTGCAGTAGCTTGAAATACCGACATCTTTCATTAACTTATCTTTGAAGAATGTCGATACTGTCTCTATAATAAGTTAAATTTGGGCGAAAACATGTTTTCCTTAGTGGATTCTGTGAGCATACTTAACTTCAATTCCAGATAACGGTTTGTAACTCTGCTTTTTAAACACGTTAAAGTTTCTAACGAATCTTTTGATTTGCATCTCAAAAACAAACGTAAATCAATCAAAGTAAATTAAAAAAAACTCACCCGGAAAACATATTTCAAAAGTTTTGAATAATTTTATAAATGATGTACAATATTTAAAGAAGTATTTGGGAGAAACATTAAGGTGTTGTTCACGGCTTTTTTAGAAAACTTAAAGATTTTCGTTCGTCATTAAACATTCAGAAATACTTTCCTATATGTGAGTGTCTCTTTAACTGAAATAGTAAATATAAATTCATGATACTTAACCGAAATAAAAGAACTCTAAAAAAGGATGTTTTTAATACGAGGGCTGTCGAATAAATAATTATAATAATTTTGTATTAGTATATTTTATTGCACAGATATTTACTTTTATATACCATTGTCCGCTTAATGTGAAGTAAAAATTTGGTAATGTTTTTTCATTTATTTCCAATAGTACGTCAGCGGCAGTCATGAAAGTACAGATACTTCCAGTATCGCCTCGGGGAACGATGGAGGCAACAAGCAATGATCAGCATGCTCTTGCCTAATTGAAATTTTGCTTTCGCCTGAAGAAATCGTCAGTCGAAGCGTATGCACTGTAAAAAGAAATCTGTAGTACTACTAGAAAATCTCTAGACAACTGGGATTCCATTAACTTTTCTAGTAACCAATACAGCTTCTTCTTAATTTACATTACTGCATTTAACTTAGTAAACAGCACATAAACTTCCTTAGTAAACATACTAAGAAATCGGTAGTAGCCATTACAGGTGCTTTTTTAGTATAGTAAAGTGGGGACAGGTGCCGCAGTTCTTCTTTTTTTCTTGTAAAATGTACAATAAAGCAAAAAGCAACAAACTAAGTACCAGAAATCATTGATCAAACCCTTTAGAATCTAATTTCTATGTTAAACAAGTTAAAACCCACTTAATAAAGTAGGCATAATTATTTTCCCACAGGTCCTTTTTTAACATCATTTTGTATGTGCTGGATAAGATGCCGCATGGGGTGTGAGACAGATGCCGCATGGAGGTAAATGCTAGAGTTTTTATTTATTTTTTTTCAAGCAAATCACATTTTTATTTTCTCAAACTACTTAAAACGAAAATAAATAACAGTAAATTTACGAAAATTATGTATATCACTAAATTGTGAAAAGTTTAACGGAAATGCAAAAGTGTAATCTCTATAAACAAAATTTAAGACAAAAAGTGAAAATGAAAAGAAAATCATTTGAATTTACATGGATGGATAGCATAATTACTGGAAACAATAGGCAGCATAATTTAAAAAAAAATGTAAATCACTGTTTTACATCCAGGCGAACATTGCAGTTTGCTCTTAATGTAAGTGTTATTTCTATTCTATTTAGGCCCTAGTCTATTTATTTTTGGCCTTTCTTCTCATTCTTTGATTTTGTATTTCCATTCGTCCACAATCACACCACACTACCCGTTGCAAAAGTAAAGTAAGCGTTTTTCATGCAGCTATCGATTGAATCCTGTCTGCTTTAGACTTTGCTTTTTGATAAGACTCCAGCCACACAACATATGCAGAGTCATCAAATTCCAATCCAGTTCTGCCATCAGAATCTATAAGAGGAAAAATTACTCATTGTCGGAAGATGACTCATATTTGTTTTTTCCTCAAATAAGGCGTTTTCAAGTTGATCTTTCCCTTCCTTTTTTTACACATTTTACTTCCGCCAAGTTGTCGTTCTTTGACGTTTCTTAGTTTCTTTTGTTTTTCATTTCCTTCTTCTTTTTTATTGTTTATAAACTCTGTGATTGTAGTATTTGCATTCTTAATTTCTCTTACTTGGCTGTATAGGTCTTTTGACCATTGGGGTAGGAGATAATTTGTTTAACAGTTTAGATGCTGAAAATTGTAAACGGTCTACGTTTTCATTATTCACACATGGTGAATGAACATTGTTGCTGAGAATATTTTGATAAGTAGCAGAATGAACTAATATACATTCATTTAAATATAAGTTCTACTTAAATCGCTGTGATGAATTTATTGAACCGAAAAACAAAAATATATTTTGCGGCATCTGTCCCTCAACCTCGGTGCGGCATCTGCCCCATAGTGGCGGGCGAGGTGCATTTTGTGTCATGTGAGCGACGCGAGAGAAAGGCAAGCACATGTATGTATTCTACGAGGATCTAGTCTATAAAAGCAATCGATTTTGGGATGAAATATCTGTTTTTCTTAAAATATGTAATAAAACTTCATTAGAATAACTTTAGCAACTTACCACGCAAGTTCGAGCCATAAAAACTGGCATAAATATGTAAATACTGACAATTAAGTGGTAAAAACGCATACAACACATCACACAGCACAGAGGAATACTACGAACATCTAAAATTGGTCTAGGGAACGCTAGTGTCGCCTAAACAATCTCTGCGGCATCTGTCCCAACGCGGCGTCTGCCCCACTTTACTATATATGTACTAAGAAATGGTTAGTAGTATTATGGATACTTCTCTTGTATCTTCACTAAGAAATTGTGTGAACTGAAATGTGTATAAAAAGTGAAAGGAGACGCTGGTGGCGCCATCTTTGGGAAATTTCGGAAGCACCTATATTTAATAGTGGGGAAGATTTATGCTGGGTTTTTTTTTCCTCTGCGGAGGACAGAACTCACAACCTGGGGTTTGGGAGCCCGAGCGTTCTACATATCTTGCTACTGGGCCGTGTTTGTAAACGGTTTTAAATGCGAGTAATGGGTGATGAAACTTGAACTGCTGTGAGTTGTTATTTTAATTGGACTGGGCGTAAATTTATTGATGCTATTATAATTTTTCCAAATTTCAATTAATAAGCTTAATTTTTTATTAAGAATTTTTCTATGGTTAATGGATGATTAGAATATGGCTTGATTAATATAATTCATTACTGGAATTTCCTTTGCTTAATGAATGGTTTTAACACGTTCTGAATTACTTGTTGCAGAAAAATAAACAATTTCGAAGTGTATATTGTATAGAATAAATTTCAAGTAAATTAAATTTCCGGTAGGGGTCAAGATTTTGACAGATTTTTATGACAGAGAATGACGCATGCGCATTAAGCATTCTTTTATAGCTATAATCTTTGTAATATTACTAGCAGTGATTGGTTAAAGGTGATTTTCTAAGAACTGCTATAATAGCTGTAATGATACTAAATATTTTTTAGTAAATATTTTTTACTTTTTTTTACAGTGTGGTAGGGTAATTCTAGAATAGATGGCCAGTCTAAATATTTCAAAAATTATATAATAGATTGGAGCATAAACTTTCTTCATTATAAATAGTTCAACGTGTTCATTCATTTCGACGTGCATTTGTGTTTTTCAATTATAAAAAGAAAGTATAATTTTATTTTTTTTTTAATTTAGTGGTTGGGTATTTTTGTTGAGTTAGGTATCTGAACGTTTTGCAATACCCATGTTACTTTTTTTTTACTATAACTTTTAAGGCACGTATATAATCCAATCTTTGCTTTTAAGTCTAAAACAAAGACGTACAATGGCGGAGTGACGTTTTAAATTGGGTGGCAATCTGTCCATCCATTTTAGGATAGATGGCCACATATAATCAATATTTGAAAATTATACGCAGTGAAGATTTTAAATAAATATAATCATTTTTAAAATAATTATATAATTTTTATGTTTATAATTACATTAATTTATATAATTATTTCAATTTTAACTAATATAAATATTTCAATAGCAATAATATAATAGGGCCTAACGATGTGTTTTTGTTTCAGGAAATATTGAAAAACTTCGGAAACGTTCAACCCAGAAACAGAGGAAGTTGATAAATAAACTTAAAACCGTGAAAAATCTAAAATAAACGCGAGAAAAAACAAAAACATGACACTTCCAGTAGCGAAGAAGATGAAATACATTTGAAATTATTAGGTTTTACAGATTGCGAGAGAATAGAATTGGATGAGAATCACTGTGTTGGTTGTTGCGAAGAATATAATACCACAACCAAAAAGGATTACTCAATTCAATGCATAAGATAGCTAGAAATGGTTCCATGAAATGTGTACATCCTTACAGGCCAATTATCAGGTGTGCGAACTGTCAATTGTACGGACACTCCGAAAGTAACTGCAGGAGAAATTCAATATGCGCATTCTGTGCGATGGGTCATCAGACCACTAGTTGCACGAATATAAACAAACAGGATCTCAGAAACTGTGCAAATTGTATAAACTTACCAAATTATTATAAACACACAGCGAACTCAACACAATGCCCCACCTTTATGAATCAGATTAAATACAGGAATGACATTTCCAGTCCAGGCACTAGTGGCCTTGGTGGTGGTGGCTGGTTTTGATGGGACTAGTTATAACTACAAGGTGTATGAACTTATACATGAACTTATATGAACATTTAACTTTAAAAAGTTGTGGGTAATCTATAAACCCTCGTTTGTACATAACAATATTTAGAATAGTTATAATTAATCTTAAAACTTATTTGTTTTCAAAGGGTTCCGCAGGTAGTAAAACTTTTCCCTACCCTGGGCTTGGGGGTTACACCCAAGCATAAGCCAAAAGCGGGTTCCCAGGGTGGGTGCTTACTTACTTACTTACTATTAAGATGTTTGCCGAAAATGTAGTAAAATTTTACGAAAAGAGAAGGATTGGAATTATACTTCAAATTTTGTTTATTCAAATTTTATTCACTGATTTTCCGTGATATAATTGCATCTTTACAAATTTCTATGGGTTTTTCCTGATTAACCACATGAAATGTATTATTTTTTTGCTATTTTAACTTCATTTTTTCTTCCTTGTATTGGATGGGTGGAGTGAAAAAAACGAAAATCGAAAAATCAATATGTAATAGCACGCAAAAGTTGTGTATGGTCCTCAATAATAAAACTGCAGATTTTTTAAAATCAAATTTTATCTTCCGGTGCCCCCGGGCCCGAAATTTTCGCCAAACTCGTCAAAAACGCCTTGTAGAAGTTATAAATTGAAACAATGATAAATTTAGAAAATAAAAATGTCGTACCCTGGAAAAAGTTATGTATGGTACGTAGTAATATGCCTGCACAGTTTTTTCGAATCAAAGTTTATCTTCCTGTAACCCCGGTCACGCCAATTTTTGCGAAAATCGTCAAAAATGTCTTGTACAACTTATAAATCGAAATAAACATAAAGTTGGAAAATAAAAATGTCATACTGCGGAAAAATTTGCGTATGGTATGTAATAATAGGCCTGCACAGGTTTTTCGAAATCACATAATATCTTCCAGGAACCCGGTCATTTGAAATTTTGAAAAAATTGCCGTAAATGCCCTTTTATCTGCTGTACATGTATAATGGAATGCATCATACAACAAGCAAGAGTGGAATAAAAACATTTTGTCTACACAAACAATTAAGGTTCAAGAATGAAAGACAAACATTTAAATCTGTTAAAAGTATTCAAAAAATTTAAAGTTCGATTAAATAGTTTCGTACTCTTCAAAACAAAAATCTAAATATGCATAATGTTTCGGCCTGGTGTCCTGTTGGAGTTTGGAGATCTTAAAATCTGACATAAAATATGGCAAAATATGTCTCAAAATATGGCATAATAGCTCCTGATTGTAATTGAGATACACTGTTTTCCAAAAATTAAGGAAAAACAACAAAAGTAGCGATTACTCAAAATGTTGCAAGTAGATTTTAATAAAACCGAGCCACAATGTACAACACATAGTAAGGTATAAAATAGCATTAAAAGAAATTAGCAGACGATTGCGGTGTTTCAGAAATTAACACAACTGTAAAATAAGTAAAATAAATCGGTCAGTTCGGTATAAGAAAAATAACTTTATGGAGTATGATCGCCCCTAGAAGCAAAACAGCACACACAGTGATCTGTGATACTGTCAATTATGCGATCGGTAAGTTCGCTGGGAAGTGCGAGCCATTGCTCTTGTAAAGCAGTTGTAAGCGTCGCAAGGGTCTGAAGAGAGGTATTGAGAGCAGTGACACATCTACCTAAGGCATCCCAAACATGCTTGATGGGATACAAGTCAACTGATCGAGCTGGCCATTCCATGTGCTGAATTGTTTTGGGCTGAAGATAATCTTCTACAATGTGAGGCCTGCGCGATCTAGCGTTATCGTCCTGTAACAGGAAATCATTAGCTATTGCACTGGCATAGCATAAGGGCGCACATAAGCATCAAGAATGTCATCTCTATAGACGTGAGCATTCGCAGTTCCACATGGAAAGACACGGAGGTCTGTACGTCCGCCCAAAGAGATACCATCTCACATACAGAACTGCCCCCTCCATACCAATCACTTTTACGAATGCTTGATGGATGATAGTGTGTTCCATGTTCTCTCCAAATCAATCAATGCCTACTATTGCTTTGGAGGCTGAACTGGAACTTATCCGTGAAGAGAACACGCCTCCATTGATCAGCTGTCCAGTGGATATGTTGACGTGCCAACTCAAACGTTCCCTCCGATGACATGAGGTGAGCGGCACACAAACGTCTGGTCGCATCGCATAAAGACTACTTTCATGAAGCCTTCTACGCACAGTAGACTTTCATACCAACCTTCCAGTGGCTGCATCAAATGAGAATTTAAGATGAGATGGTGTCTCTGTTATATTCCTTCGTGCACGTAACCGCAAATATCGTCATCGGGGTTTGTCGTAGCTCTTGCTCTTCCTTAGCTAAACCTTCTGGAGGCCGAACCAGTGGTTTGAAATTGTTTCCAAAACCTATGAACAACAGAAAGATTCAGATTTAGCCATCTGGACACCTCTGTCCGACTTTGATCTGCCTCCAATCTTCCAATAGCTCTATATTGCAGTTATGCGGACAAATGATACCTCGAGGTCATACTAATGAATTGTCTATTTCAGTTTTCTTATATCATAATCACAGAGACCCCAGCAGCCGTACTCACTAGCATGTATTTTTATGCTCCTCACAGATGACGCAATATTATTCCAGTGCCATTAATTTGCATTTTGTAATTTTATTCAGTATCTTTTAGTTAACAGCATATGCAAATTTCATACGAATAGTTTCATTTTTGAACGAGTTATCGCTCTTTTTGTGATTTTTCCTAAATTTTTGGAAAACAGTGTATTATGAATCCATCCCTGTTTCTTGCGCCACAAACTGTCGTGGCAGCTTCAGTGACCTCTAAGAACACCTTTCTACACTTTGTGTGTGGCATAGGAACGCAGCAATAGAAATGATATCTTCACGATTACGTTTGTCAATGTACATCTATAAATCATCGTATGAAAGATTAGTCAAAATAGGTGGTTACGTAACTTCTAACTTATTCCACTGAATAAGGACAATATAATCTACTGCGCGAAAATTGATTGCAGAAACTTCGAACTGCCAGACTTCTCCACTCGTCTTCGCACTTCGCGCTTTAAGGATTCTACGAAATCCTAGCTGGCGGATGTGTTTACGATCATCAGTTACCATCGCAATCAGCAGGTTCTCCGATGGGCAAAAAGGGCGTTGCGCTGGATTATTGGATCAATTACAACCTTAACTACCTGAGGCATGTCCCTGGAAAAATGAACAATATCCCAAAAATGACTTGTACTTAATTGCAAACCATACACGTGCGTACACATTGACTACAAGCTCTGTCAATATCTTCAGATTTGACGTTGGATTCGAAGTTGCCAGATAGTCTCAAAATGCTGTTAGCGATGGTAACCCATCCGCTGTGTGAAAATCTACCAAGAAATCTATTTGCAAGGCCTTCCGAACAACTTACTTTCTTAATAGATAGGATCACTTCCTTCAGGTATTTTTGACCGGTACCGAGATAGTCAACAACTGTTTCGAGGTTATAATTAAAATCGATAGTCTGGAAAGAAACGATGGGGAGATGGAAGACACTTGTCCAGCATTTTTTCAATCGGCCCACAAGAACTGTATGGTCCACTTCTGTACCCCTCTAGCACGAACTGATTTAATAGAAATTTAATTTTTTTAAACACTTTTAACGTATTTAAATATTCGTTTTCATTCTTGAACTTTAATTGTTTGTGTACTTTTCACAGATTAAATATTTGTATTGCACTCTTACTTCTTGTGTGATGCATTCTATTATACATTTACAACAAATAAAAGGGAATTTACCACAATTTTTTCGAAATTTCGGATGACCAGTGTCCTGAAAGATATTACGTGATTTCGAAAACAATGTGCAGGCATATTACTGCGTACCATACGCAACTTTTCCGCGGCATGACATTTTTGTTTTCCAACTTTGTTTATTTTGATTTATAAGTTGTGCAAGGCATTTTTGGCGAATTTCGTAAAAATTGGGGGCCCGGGGGCACCGGAAAATAAAACTTGATTTCGAAAAAACTGTGCAGTTTTATTACTTAGGGCATTTGCGCGGTATTCCATTTTGATTTTCCGATTTTCGTTTTTTCCACTCCACCCTAATGGCCATCTCTCCTCGTCTTGAAGGAGAGATGGCCATTTTAATTTCAATTTTGTTTTCCACTTTTTGTTCTCGATATTTAATTATTTTTTGTCCAAAATACGATTAGTAAATGTATAAGAATTTCAAATATGCATAAATATTTCTTGTACTTGCATTCTAAGAATTTTTATTTAAATCTTTAAAAACTATGGCCATCTATCCAAGAGATACCCTATATGAGTTTTATGGAGAATCTTTTCCTCCCTGTAGCACAGTTAGAAGATGGTTTGTGATGTTTAAGCAAGAGAAAAAGAATAATCTTCAAAGGAAAATGGATATGAAGATCCTGTAAATGAGCTTACAGAAGTCAACATCAATACTGTCGCTATTATTGTCAGAGAAGATCATTAAATATAACTGTTAAAAATATTGCAGCTATAATTGCGTGCGACACGTTAATAACAGAAAAGTGAACATGAGACGTGTTTGTGCGCTGCGAGTTCCGAGATTCCTCATACCAAAGCAACAGGACATTCGTGTTGAAGTTTGTTCAAAATTGAAGGTGATGGATGTTACAGGAAATTGAGATGAATGTCCGAATGTGAACAAACAGATTCGTGGAAAGTATTTTTCTTCATTAAAAGTATTGGTGAACACGGCGGAAGAGATCTTCAAAGGTCTATTTATAAAAGTAGTTTACAACATGTCTTTGAGGTGTGCAAAAATATGGGACAATTGCATTGCATTGAACACGAACTAGTACTTTGAAAAGCATTATTACAAATTATATGATGAGTGAAGATATGTTGATATTAAAATATTATGATCATTCTTTGTTGGACAGCCCTCGTATAACAAAAGTCATTAATAAACGTAAATACTGATGTATGGAAAATGTGAGGGTCGCACAAAAGAATTAACTCATTTATGCCTAGTGTCCCATTTTGGGGACACTTTGAATTTTAATAAATTTGTATAATTTTTTTCTTATTTATAACATGAAATTTGTTTGAAATTATTATCTACAAATGCCTTTATCTGTTACCGAGAGATGACAGCATAAGATGGATATTTATTTGCTTAAATGAAGTCCTTTTTCTGTGTTCATAGATTTTTCATTTTTCAAGATGGCAAAATGTAAAAAGTAAGTTTATTTGTATTTTTTCTATCAAGGGTCCAAATAAATTAGTCATAATCTCAGCTTGTATAGTTCTTTGAAATACGTATTTTTTTAATTGTGATATTATACGCTCAACCTTATTCTTATGCATTTTTGTAACATACAAAATATAGGGCACTAGGCTTGAATGAGAGCCTATTTTTATTAGCCGTATAGGGGACAGTTATTTATGTAAAGCCCTTTTCAAGATTATTATGAAATAAATAGTTTTAAAACCTCAAACACGATTATTCTTAGTTTATTATTACTAATAATGTTATTAGTCTCTGTAAAGAAATAAATGTATTTTTTAGTAGTTCATAAAAATACTAATTATAGTATATAATACACAATTTAAAAATTTATTTTCTATAAATTTAGACAAAACATATAATTATGCATATTATATTATTATAATTATACACATTCCCTTATTTAGTACGTTTACTTTTTATCAAATAATTACAAAAATGTTTAGCGTATTTTTTTTAGTATTTTTCCAGTTCATTTTGCAACATTTTAAAGTGGTTTTACCAACAACTTTGAGAAAACAAAAATGGGTTAAGAGTAGTATGGATGTTAATGTTGAAGTCTGATTTTCAAATATGTTATGCGTTTATTGAATTGTTTATTTAAATATTAACAATCTTTAATGTGGCTATTCAAAAACAAGATACTAAAGAACTGTTACTGGACATGTACAAATCCCTTTTTGTCGTTGGCCGGTAGCTAATTCATAAACTATTAGTTTTAGCGGTATATATCCAATGCAACTAAGTTACAAATGTTGTTTACCATCACATGACAGCCAATTAACGCGTCAAAATAGATTTTCAGTAGATTAATTTTAAGACAATTATTCTAATTGGTAAATAAGTCATATCAAAGGTAAATTTTGAACTGGGCAAAAAGTGCCCGAGCCAGGATTCGAACCAGGGACTTCTTGGCAGAAACTGTCAATGCTCTGCCAACAGGACTATTCCGGAAGATTCTAGAGAAGTTTATTCACCCAGGTAATCTTATATACAATAAGATTAGTCCTCCACATTCGTCCGGGATATCGCAGTTGGCAGTGGAGGACGTAATTCACCTAGCTCACCTTAAATTCAATAAGTATAGCTGAGTTAATCAGATAAGCCAGATTCGTACCGGATAGCTCAGTTGTTAGAGTATTGGCCTCTTCAGTCAAGACATCCGTGGTTCGAATCCTGGCTTGAACAATTTTGTCCCAGTTGAAAATTTGCATCTCATAAAATAGATTTTGTTTAAAAATTACGAAATTTCAATTTTTATAAGTCTTCCATGCATTTAGAAATATAAAATAAATTTTTCTAAAAAAAAAAAAAAATGAAAAAGATGAATGAAAAGAATAAATGAAAAAAGTTGCACTTATAAAAATAAATAAAATGAAACCGCTCTGCTTTCGTGGCGGGAAATTCCGAAATTTCTTAAAATTCAAAGTTTCCTGTCTCGGTGATCTTTGATCCTTTTGGGAACAACAGATTTCGAGCTTATTCTATCGACGATAATTTTCAGAATTTTCAAACTATGATTTTGAGACTTTCACAAAAGCTGCTCTATATACTTAACTAATATATTATGTACATTATATTTTGATTGCATTCGCGCATGCGCAAAGAAAAAAAATTGAGTAAACCTGCTCATTTTTCATCCAATTTTTATTATCTTTTAATTATGATTGCAGGGTGTTGTGTAGAGTGGTGTTTGTCACATTTTCTGAAAAGAACTTTTTCTTATATTAAGAACTCTGCAAATTATCAGCAAAAAACTTAGCGAAATTTGGGACTGTTTTTATAAAAACCATAATTTCTCTACGAGTATACATGCTATCCTCATAAAAATGAACACAATTTATTACAATAAGCCGCTTAATCATAATCTCCAGTTTGTACGCTTTTGCTACATTCGTTTTTACAGAGTTGTCCAAAAGATATTCGTTCTTTTTCAATTTGTTGTCGGTCACCTATAGGGTTTCGGGACGAAATCTTCACGGAAATATATGACCTGTACTATTCTGTTTACACCCGGAGTTTCAGGATAATTCCTCATGTATTTTTCTAGATATTTAACAAAACGTCTAAAATCGCAAGTGACCTTTCACCTTTTGGCCATATAGTGTATGTCTGCAATTAAAATTCCCAGCTTAAAGAATATAAGAACGAGACCTGTCGCGTTGTATATGCTCAAGCCTAATAAGGATTTATTTATGTGAAAGTGTAACAGGAAGTGAAGTTTGATTAAATTCCGTGTTTGGGTGAGTAGCCATATTTGGACCGCTGCAATTTTGCTGTTAATTACAGAAAGAGACGCCATCTACTGATGAAATCCTACTCATCAGAATGATGTCATTTAATTCACGTCATTTAATTTATTCGTCAGTAAATTCTTTATAAGGCGGAATCGATCGGGACTAAAAAAATTCTCTGTCGTAGACAATATTTCGCCCTTCACAGAATTTATTCAAAACCGTTGCGCGGAATCTCTCCGTTGTATACAGATTTCCATCTTATACGGAGTCAAACATTATATGGAGTTTATTGTATCTAAAATACATATTGTTTTTACTTTTTAACACAAGAATCGTCATGAGCGGTCAGTTTGACCCACACCAAATTAATAATAGTCAATTCGATTCAGAAATTTATTCACAAGAAATGTTAAATGTATGCAGCACAAAAAATAGGCTAATTAATTTAAGCAGTTTCAAAAAACAATTCTGGTGTGGAATACTCTATAAAACTTCAGAAAAATTTCCAGCGGTTCTGGTATTATTTAAAATAAATTGTTTTTACAAACAAAGATAATGAGTATCGAAAATTTTAAGAGCATAATATGCATAGTAATCATTATCAATTTACAAGGTTTAACGAAATTATTTTTTTTAAATATATATGAAGTTATTTTGTAAATTATTTATCAATATTAATGTAGTAAGCCGATATAGAAAATTTCACTTATTTAATCATAAAAACGTTTCATGAGTCAAAGTAAATTTGTTGGTTGTCCAAAGAATAAAGCCACCAATTTACATAAGAAATTTCTTTCAACTCCAAAACCTTTCACCACCAAACTCCAACTCATTCCGTGTTAACCCTTAAATGCCTGGTGTTGCTTTTCGGCAACATACCCAATTTAGGCTTCTAAAATACTATTGGAATAATATTGAAGCTATAATGCCTAATGCTGCCAATAAAATACATTCTGAAAATATTATTAAATCGATTTTCAACATGTAGATGGCAACACTTGTGCTGTTTAAGAATAAAGATAGATTTATTTTTTCAATTGTTGCTACATGTTCTTTTTGTTTTGTTTAGAAGCTTGAAAAATACCCTATTTTGTTCCGCAGTGAGCAAGTAAAATTTATTTCTTATTATAGTTCCTAAAATTCTTGTGTGTTTAACATTATAGAATTTTATCAAGGAAAATTTTTTCATTAAAGACCAGTATTGCCGATTAGTAATAAACTGTTTTTTAGCCGGAAACCATACTTAAAACAAAATGTGATTTTTTAAAGTATTTTTCCCATGATTTATTTAAAAAATAAAAGCCGAAAAACATTATTACAATGATTTTTAAAAAATCAGGCATTTAAGGGTTAAACAGAATTTCGTATCACACAGAAATAGCCTTACACAGAGTTTATTCTATTTTTAATTATTTTTATTTTTACTTTCTAATGATAATAAGTTATCTTTTATTTTTTTTAAAGTTGTATAGTGATAATTGTACATTTATACGTTTATATTAAATGAATAATTACACTAGCCTACAAAATTTGGGTTGTCATGTTTTCAGAGCTAATAGAGTGGGAGCTGGCAGCACAGACAATCACCTCATCGAGTTCATGGCTGAAATTCCAAAATGAATTAAATCTTGATTCGCATATTAAAACGCAATCGGTCTGCCAAGTCATATCTTGGTGGAAAACACCGAAAAACGCGATTGTAGAGGCAGACTGGTAGGTTTACTATTGTGTTTTGCTGCACCCAAAGGTTTGAAAACATGGACGGCTGGTAGCAGCAAAACACTATGGTAAACATACGAGTCAGCCGCTAAAATCGGGTTTTCAGGTGTTTTCCACCAAAATAAGACTTGGCAGACCGATTGCGTTTTAATATGCGAATTAAGATTTAACTAATCATAGAATTTCATCTGTGAACTCGATGAGGTGATTGTCTGTGCCGCCGGCTCCAGATCTATAAAGAATTCTTATGTATTTTGTAGCACTGAATCCCAAAATGACCTTCATTATTTACCGTCACGTAAGGATTTTTTTTTTTTTTGAAAATCATAAATTTCATAAACATTTGAAGATCCCATTCAGTGATAGAAGAATAACCCTACTTGCAGTGCGAAAGAGCACTCGAATGAAGCGAAAGCAGTAGCATATATTTTAGATTTTACGATACTTCGTGGGATAGAAACTTGAGTTATAGAATTCGTATATGAGGTCTTTGTTTATACATCATAATTTATGAAAACGAACCAGGGAATTTGAGAACATCGTCATTATATAAGAATTTCTTGCTTTGGTGAATTACGACTTTACTTGCATCATCTCGATAGCTATATTGTCATGTATTAACCCTTACCGTCGTGGAGTAATTCTGTTTATAAACTGATGAAATAATGGACTGACACCGCAATTTATAAACGAATTTATTAGTAAATAAGAACTTGCTTATTTTCATGTACATTATAATAAGAAAATCTTAGTTAAATATTCTTGGTGCCGTTTGTCAGTTTTGGAATTAAAATTAGGTGTCCTTTTTTAAGGACACCGCGCCGGAAAGGGTTAATCTCTTCGGGCGACTATCAGTGGCTGTAGCGACTTCATCAAAAGAGGGCGTTATACAAAATTTCACTTATTTATTCATAAAAACGTCTCGTGAGCCTCAGTAAATTTGTTGGTTGCCCAAACAGTAAAATCATCAATTTACATAAGAAATTTCCTTCATCTCCTAAACCTTTCACCACCAAACTTTAACTCATTCCGCGTTAAACAGAATTTCATATTACACAGAAACTGCCTTAAATAGAGTTTATTCTATTTTTAATTATTTTTACTTTACTTTCTAATGAAAAGTTATCTTTACAAATTGGGATTATAACGTATGCACATTTATTATTCTTTAAAAGGTGTATAGTAATAATTGTACATTTATACGTTTATATTAAATGAATAAATACACTAGTCTGCAAAATTTGAGTTGTGTCGTGTTTTTCAGTTACTTTTTCGCATTTTTCAGTTACTTCGTTTCATGTTACTTTTGCTAATGGATTTTTATGTATTTTGCAGCGCTGAATCCCAAAATGACCTTCATTTTTTACCATCACGTAAGGATTTTTTGCAAATCGTAAATTTCAAAGTGAAAAAGTGAAAAAAAAAAAATAGCGAAAATCTGATACGATAAAGTAGATGTGATTTTTGTGTTTTTTAACTTTTGATAATATTTATGTATATTTTGCCGCTGAATACGAAAATGAGTTTCATTTTTAACCATCATGTCAGAATATTTCGTGAATCGGAAATTTTAAAGTTCAAAATTAAAATTGAACGCACCCCCCCCCCCTCCTTCCTTCATCGGTCGCCTGAACTGTTTAGCTGTAAGAATACCCTTTATGGGGGAAAAAAACTGAATAAATTATTGAATTAAGTAAAATAAAATTGAATAAATAAATTTTTACGTCTTTTTTATAGTATCAGATTTTTGCTATTTTTTAGCGTTAAAATTTAAGATATGCGAAAACTTCTAACGTGATGGTTAAAAATAAAGCTCATTTTCAGATTTAGTGCAAAAAAGTATACAAAAATCAGTTATCAAAAGGTATAAAACACAACCATCTCATCTATTTTTGGCATCAAAATTTCTCTATTTTTTTTCTTTGAAATTTATGATTTGCAGAAATTCCCTACATAATGCTTACAAATTAAAATTATTTTCAGATTCAGTGCTAAAAATTACATAAAAATCAATTATAAAAAATTAAAAAACACAAATATCTCCTATTCTTTAATATCAGATGTTCGAGATTTTTTCACTTTTTAACCACGAAATTTATGATTTGCCAAAAATCCTGTCGTGATGGTTAAAAATTAAGGGCATTTTTGGATTTAGGGCTAAAAAATACATAATATTAAAAGTTCAAAAACACAACCACCGCAGGCTTGTGAATTATTACTGATAATATCTATAGTAATAAGTATACATTTATAGTACCGGGTGGGCCAAAAGTTCGTTACAAATTTAAAAACTCATAAAAAAGGAAGATATTATGATAAAGAAGTGTGGTGTTTTGAAGAAAGGGTTCACAAGGTAGTCGGATTTTTTTTTCCCAGCAAAAAAAAAAATTAGTACAAAAGTCACACGCAGAGGGCGCTGACGACCCGAAACACAATGAATAGGACAACACTACGCTCCATTCATTTGTTCTTCCAAAAACAAATATTCAACATGACCTCCAAAACATTCTAGGACACTACTGTTGTTCTGTTCATTGTGTTTCGGGTCGTCAGCGCCCTCTACATGTGATTTTTTAAATTATTATTTTGTTTTGAGTTAAAAAAATCCGACTACCTTGTGATCCCTTTCTTGCAAACCACACTGCTTTATCATAAATTCTTCCTTTTTTATGAGTTTTAAAAATTGTAACGAACTTTTGGATCATCCGGTATTTAGAGAAACTGACTTTTAAAAAATATCTATTAAGTTGTTTTGTAATTTTTTTATCAATACTAATATAATAAGCCGTTAACAAATTTTACAATTATTTACTCATAAATACTTCCCTCGAGCCACAGTAAATTTCTTTCTTACGAAAATAGTGAAAAACACCAATTTACATAAAAAAAAACTTTGTAACCTTTCGCCACTAAACACCAACAATTCAAAAATGAAAAAAACGATATTTTGTTTTTGTGTTTTATTCTCGGATATTACCCGTTTGTTTAATATCTTTTCTCCATTAACTCCTGATTTACCTAAAATCGCTCCCGTACTGCATTGTCAATTTAGAAAACAATGAAGAGTAATCGTAGTTCGCATTTTTCTGTAAAACTCTCACTCCTGTTATTCTTTTAATGATTATATATTATCCTTTTAATGCATTTTTCTTCATTTGTACCATTATTTTGCATTTTAAGATATCTTAAGTCCATAATCGATTTTCATTATCCTTGACAATTTTTACGATAAAATTAAAACGGATGCAAGGGAATTCAGATGGTTCGTTATAGTTTATTTTTAAGTATCATATGAAATATACGAAGTAAATATAGTTTAGTGAAGCGTGTTTCAAGTGTTTCTCAACATATTAGCGATTACAGAAAGTGCATCTTCTTAAAATGTCAGAATGTACTGCTCAACTTGGTAAAATATAGCTTTTATTCTTAGTATGATAAAATACATGAGCTTTTAAAAATTAGGAATGAAGTATTAAAACACATTTTATTAAATACCAAACATAAAAAAATTTTTAAATAAAAGTCAAAATGTAGTATTTAATTAATTTCTTCTGTCTTTACAAGAAGAAAGTATTAGAATCGTGAAAATTTTCGAATTCCAGTTTTCGGCGTATTTACTCGTTATAGGGTTCAGAGATCCCGAAAAACATGTTTTTACAAAATGTCTGTCTGTGTGTCTGTTTGTGACACAAATTTTGTGGGCGCTCTATCTCAATTTAATAAAATATAATAAGTAAATTGGTGCTGATTAATTTTTGATCTAAATCTCCCGGCAGGTGGCGCTGGTATGCTGCATTATTCATACTTTCCACAATAGCTATATCTCAAGAACTAAAGCACGGATTTTCATCAAACATCAGATTCTGTTACTCCTTGATATAAATTAGTTGTTGTTTAGTGTTTCGTGTAAATTGCCCAACAGGCGGGGCTAATATGCTGCATTTTCACGGTTTCTGAAACAGCTGTATCTCAAGAACTAATGTGTGAATTTTCATCAAAATTTAGATTCAGTTAGTCCCTGATATAAATTGATCCTGATAAGTTTTTTGTGTAAATTGCCCAACAGGTTCCACTGCTATGCCGAACTTTTCACGATTTCCGCAATAGCTCTAACTCAAAAACTAATGCACGGATTTTCATCAAACTTCTAATTCAATTTGAAGTTGACATAAGTCGTTGCTGATTAGATTTTGGAGTAAATCACCTAACCTTTGGTGCTGCTATAATGCATTTTTCAGGAAGTACTAACATGTATGAGATAGAAGAAAGGTAAATTTCCACATCTGTCTAGTTTTAATACTTAAGTTGATGAATAATATTAGGTATTGTTGCTTCCTAACATTATGCCATTTATGTAAAAAATAAATTGTTACATATTAAAATGTGTTACTTACTCAAAACCCCTTGAAAGTTTTACATCGAAATAGTTTTCATTCTAGAATGAACAAATGTAATTTTTATACAGGGTGTCCTCAAAATAATGTTCCACCCTCAGTGGTGTATTCTAAGTTTAATTTAGACTATTTACAAAAAATCATCTATCAAATTGAATGAAAACTAACATAGTTTTTTTTTTTTTTTTTTTACAAATGTACACTTTAGTTATACGACACAAATCTAGATAATGTCCAATTCTTCTTACACTTCAGTTAAACATTGCGGAGTAATAGAAGCATTAGCCTCTTCAAATCTGTGCCTCAATTCCGGCAGATCATTAGGTAGCGGCGTAATGTAGACACGATCTTTTATAAAGCTCCAAAGGAAAAAATGGCTTGGCTCTAACAGATTTTAAATGTTCAATCCAGCAATAAAGCTTTATGCTCATGAGTCGTTATTTTGCGTAGGTGGCACTACAAGGGAGTCAATAACAAAGCAGTACTTGCGCATGCGCTTATCTAAAAGTCTTATGTTGAGTTAATCTTTTTTGTGACCATAAACCGAAACTCAATAATGCTTATAGTTGATAGTATTAAAATTTATAACTGGGACATTATTTTACGAACACCAACTCTTACAACATGTAAATTAAACATTACTAATAATTATTATATAAACCGAATAAATTTAATGATCTTTTTGAATCAGATTTATGAAATATTCCTCTTCATCTACCATTACTTTTAATAGTTTATAAGGGCTGTCATATCAACTAAATGAATTGTAAAATGCATAATATATAGATTCATATAAGTACTTTATAAGTTAATTACGAGAGAAAGTCAGTAAGTAGGTCACAAACCGATATGAGAGGTCGGAAATGAGTAGTAAATTTTTTCTAAATAGGCCAATTGATGGCAGCACTGTCCAATTCTAAGATATCAATTTCGAATTTGAGACAACAGTTGTACAAGATAGTAGGAGAGCTGTTGAACATTTTTGAGTAGGTATTTGAGGCACCCTGAAAATTTGTGCAACGCTTCTTTTGTAATGCCTGGATACAAAATCGAATGTCTGGCTGAAGGATCGTGGCCCAAAAACTGTTCCAGACACGTGTCAAGTGCCATTTTTTGACTACCCATAAAAGGTATTTGAGGCACGCTGAGATTGAGACAGAATAATATTTATACTTAGAAAAAAATATTTTGAAAATGACAGACACTTTAGTCGGCCCAAAATCTGTGCCAGACACGTGTCAAGTGCCATTTTGCTGAGAGTGCAGTCAAAATACTTTTATGCAGCAGGTATTGGAAAACTCATAAAAAGATGGGACAAATGTATCAATGTAAATGACGATTATATAGAGATATAAACATGCCTTTTTAAGTATGCATCTTGGTTTAACTTCTTTTTATTGGTTTTTGTGACCTACTTACTGACTTGCCCTCGTATAAATGTATCTTAACATTTTAGCTGACTTTTAGCTACAGTCGTGGAAAAAAAAAAGTAAACACCCCTTACTGACTCTGCAAAAAATTATCGTAGAAGAAATTTACTGGTACCACACCATTGGTAATAAAGTCTACTTTTAAATGATGTATATAAAATTTGCTTAGGGGAAATCTATATGTTAAAACGAGCCATAAATTTGTCTTTCATTAGCAGTACACAATACTGAGAGCATAAATGAACTCTACACCTTTCAATTAGCCTAAAAACAAATTTTTATGCAATTCGTACGATAGGTTTCTGATAAATTATTTTAAAATGAGCGTATTTTAGAGGTTGTATGCAAATTGAATCCATTGTTGACCGAGAGAGCCATTTTCTTGATCAAAGCATCTTAATCGCCAATCACGCAGTCAATAGACTGCTACATTACAGAATAGCGTCAGAAATTTCAAAATATGTAGTCACTTCTATCCTAGACGGCCCTTTTAATAATCATTTTGCGGTTTTTTAAGCATAATTTGAAAACTACTTGGAAGAAAAATGTGAAATTTTGGATTTCTATAAAGCAGGAGTTAATAAATCTAAATCATCAAAAAAAATTGTAGGTTGCGATTCATAATTTTTTCGAATAGTAATTTCATAATTCATATCATAAAATCATGAAAATTGCGAATTGAACGTATTTATGTTTGGGTATTTTAGTATTATTGCTACACAAAAAATTAGCACATTAAGAGTATAATTTCAGGAGATATTAATAAAAATGTGAAAATGTAATTTAACATTAGAAGCACTAAATTTTGAATGTTTATAATTCAAAAACTTATCATTCAAATGACTTGAAATTTGGTGTCTAGGCATAGTTTGAATCGAATATTTGAAATATCTTGTTAAAATTTGGTATTGCCATTGAATAAAATGAAATTTGGGTTTGTTTTAATATGCAGATGGCCCCCTAAACAAATTTTATATACATTATTTAAAAGTAGACTTTGTTTCCAATCGTTCGGTATCAGGAACTTTCTTCTATGATAATTTGTTGAGGAGTTAGTAGGGGGTGTTTACTTTTTTTTTCCACGACTGTACAAGGATATACACTAGCCTCCAAAAGTTAAGGTACAGGGACTGGATGCTTTCGATTGCACACGGTTTGTCGAATATCTACCAACATTATTGACGAATTGTTCTTGAACATCTGGGATGTAAAGAACATGTTTGATTTCGTATTTCTGGATGAAGATTTAGTCGGGCCGACAATTTGGAGGCTAATAATAAATTTAATAATAAAATAATATTTTCGATCAGCTATGAAACAGAAAATGCTGGAAATGGTTTGTCACTGCATTAAATGACTATTTGGGTCCTGTTCAACGTTTATGTGCATTTGTTTAAGCATATCACTCATATTCGTAAAGCTGTTAACGTTTTTGTGGAAAATTCAAAAGTTTTTTGTTTATAGCATACAGAATTTTTAACCAAATTTAACACAACTTTCCGAAAACCTGACAAAGAACAGTAGCAACAGTACACTTCAATTAAAACATGAATATATTGAATATTTGATGAGATATGGGTACTTGTATGAAATAATTTTTAACTGTGTATGCGTGGAAGATTTCAAAATTTTTATTTCATAATTTGGTAGTCAGCTATTTAGGGCAACTTATCTAAAACGTCCAGACAAATATCGAGAAATTTCACAAAGATAGGGGCGATATAGTGAGTTGCTTTCTAAAAATTATATCTAAATATTATAAGGGTTTTTCCACAACTTTTCAATCAACTCACTATATCTTTCTGAGTTTTCACAATATTTGACTGGACTTTTTACAGAAGTTACCCAAAATAGCTGGCTACCAAATTATGAAATAAAAATTTTGAAATTTTATACGCATGCGCAGTTAAAAATTATTTCATACAAGTGCCCATATCTCATCAAATATTCAATATATTCATGTTTTAATTGCAGTATACTGTTTCTACTGTTCTGTGTCAGGTTTTTGGAAAGTTGTGTTAAATTTGGTTGAAAACTCTGTATGCTATAAACAAAAAACTTTTGAATTTTTCACAAAAACGTTAACATCTTCACGAATATGAGTGCTATGCTTACACAAATGCATACAAACGTTGAACAGGACCCAAATAGTCATTTACACACAGTGACAAACCATTTCCAGCCTTTTCTGTTACATAGGTGATCGCAAATATTATTTTATTATTAAATTTATTATTAGTCCCCTAATAGTACCCCGAGAAATCTTCACCGAGATATATGAAATCAGACATGTTCATTACATCCAAGAAGTTCAAGAACAATTCGCCAATAATGTTGGTAGAAATTCGACAAATGTGTACAACCGAAAGCATCCAGTACCTGTACCTTAACTTTTGGAGGCCAGTGTACATTAGGGTGGGCCGAAAAAAACTTTTTTTCGATTTTCGATGATGGGTAGTGAGGAAGAATTGCCACTGGTAACACTAAGTTCACGCAAAAAAATTGAGATTTTTTTGAGAATTCCTCCATTTGCCGCAAATGACTTGAAGTTTGCCCAAATGCTGATTTTTGAACTTTTTTAACAAAAATGTAAATAATGTTAAATTAAATTTATTTTAGCTGAATTTACCAGAAAAGTCATGTTTAGTGTACGAAATGTTTAAATAAGCTCTGATTATGCAGTATTTAATAGTTATGTATATTTTGAATTACGCGATTTTTTATAGCCTTTTCACGTATAAGTGAGCAAATATTGTAAGTATTGTTTGGTTCGTTCGTCGGTTTTTCTCTTTTGTCTTTATTATGTTCCTCGCTCTTTCTTCTGTTTTTCGATACGTTCAGGGTCACAGATTTGGATCACGGATCACAGCATGTCTTGACAGCAATTATGGAAGGAGAGGTGAATGTGGAGCACAATCTAATGAAAACCAATCAGTCATCATGGGGATGAGAGAAGAAATAGGAGATGGGAGTAACTGCGAGATGGGATATTATTTTTTTTCTGCTCTAAAATAGAGATATTGTCAGAAGATTCATATAGTGGGAAATCTGAAGCTGGGAATTTTTCAGAATCAGAATTTGAACCAAGGCTTTCAAAAGCAGACAATCCCAAATACATATCTCTTTCTCACACGTAGTTCGCCGCGTTTAGAACTGGTATATCATATAGGTAAATTATATTAAGACATTCGTCTGTGCTTCAGGATGCAGGAATTGTGACAGCAGGAAAAAAGGATCTCGTTATCAATAAAGACAAGGTCAGGAGACCGAAAAAGAAACTTGGAAATAACATACAGGAGAAGGAAGATCTTGGAGGAAGAAAAATTACAAGCATATTTTTTGATAGCAGAAAAAATAAAATGATCTTCATAGAAAAAAAGGGGACAAGTGGCACCGTCGATAGAAAAGACAAAACAAATATCACCATGTTGTCTGAATCAGGTTCGGAATATTTGGGTCACTTGACTGCTGCTTCTGGTCACTGCGGAGAAAGAGCAAAATCATTATATAATTTTCTAAGTGACTAATCACTAATCATCCAATCTTGGACAGCCAACTTTTCGGTATAGGATCTGATTAGTCCACGAGAGGAAAACACATTTCCACATTCCCGCGGAGATCCCCTTTCCCGCGAACAAGCCCGTAAGCCCCAGCAAGACTGGAAGACCCTGTTTAATGAAAATTACATGGTTATTACAATTTTCTAAGCCAGAATAAAGCCTGCTTTGGAAAAATGTAAGAAGAGAACTGCAACATTTGATATGTATTCTTCTTACGAATGAGCTTCCACTTCGACACCGACATCAACTGTCTAAACAAATGGTAGAATCATTTGACCTAAGACCTTTGCTAACCCAATTGGAGCTAGATTAATAGAGTACTCAAATCTTCAGCGTTTTGAATTTCTGATGTTCATGAAACAAAAATAGGCTCATAGAATGCGACATGTATATTTTTGCACGCCATTAGTGATATGTGCTTCGTCTTTCTCTCGACGGTGCCGCTTGTCCCTTTTTTATACGTTTATAATTCATTCTTTTAAATCGTTTTTTACTTTTCAAATGTTTGCAGTAAAGTTTCTAGGTATAGTTTGCCAACCCTTAAACATAAATAAACTAGTTCTTAGGGAAGGTAATTTAATTTTTTTTAGTTCATTTTTTTTTCTTTAAAAGGATAAAATAGAACTATTGATTTTAACATTAAGGTTGTAAAATAAATTTATTTAGTACAGGGAAAACTAATCTAAATGATGTTCCCTTTTGCTTGGTAGCTTCTTTCAAGTAGTAATTTATGTTTTATAGCTGCTTTAATAACTTACTATATACTAAATTATCTTTCAATAAAAATAAATTGATTTTCTTTACTTATTCAAACTGTCTTTAAAAATGTTTAATAGATTATTTAAAATCACATTGGTAAATTCTCTGAGATTCACTAACATGAGTTGATTTTTAAAGTTTTATGAGGTAATATCTTTTAGGGCAGTTTTCTTCAATTCAGATAAGGGCTAAACTGAATATTGCGCTATGAGACATTTTAGCCTGTTTAAATCTATATCACTGAAAAAAACTCACTAATATAATACCAAGTTTGGAATGGAAACCTTTTTAGCGGAAAAAAATCGTTATCAAAATTTATATATGTTAAGTCTACATGTGATTTACAAGAACCTATATAAGTTAAGGGGTTTCAAGACTCTTAAAATTTGAAAAAACAAAAAAAAAAATAGACCGTTTTCAACATTTAATATCTTAAAATGTATTTGATTTTAAGACATAATTTTATTTGGGATTAAATATAAAAGTATGTTCTTTCATTTCATGTATTTAAAAAATTGCAAGATGCAGAATTAGCATTGACAGGGGGCTCCAAACTGCCGACATTTGATGAACAGAAAATCAGCATAACAGATTACGCGAAGGATTACAAAATAAATTTTGTAACTAGAATAAAATTTATGGCGCCTACTTATACTTCAGATTATAATAATTACCCTGAACCTAAATAAATTTGTATGTAAAGCATTTTTATATTTATAATACAAAGTTGTATTTACCTAATACAAATTTTTGAAAATTTCAACAGTATAATCACCTAAAAAAATATTTCTTTTGAACAATAAAAAGGAAATTTTAGGTTCAGTTTACACAGACTAACATGAAACATATGTTTTTTTTAAATTTCATTATAACATATTTGGAAGTTTTTGAGATATCGTGCGTGTTATTCCCAAAAACGTCATTTGGAGAAAAATGATTTCAAAGTTTCGGAAACGCCGCTTCAGCCATTGAACGAGCATAATTCTAAAATCCATAACCTCTGTTATAATGGGAATTTCAAGGAAGCAATTATATCAAAATGTTCAGAAAAGATAGGAGTTTAACATATAAAGAAATTCAAATTTCGAAATTTTTAAAGCTGTAAGAGTCCTGAGACCCTTTAAGTGTTGATTCAAATATAAAACATTTTCAGATTAGATTGCTCATCGTAATTCCAAGTGTAGTAGATTCCACGGTACCATTTTGCTGAATATGGACACATGCGATTACATGGCATGGAATTATTTGAAGAACAAAGCAGGGCAGACAAATACTAAGATTACTCAGAATTGGAATGTGTTATTACACTAGATCTCTATATAATTGACGTTGCGGCGTGTTCACACAAGCCACCCAGCTAGGGAATAAGAATTTCACTTGATTTTTAATATCGAAAATTCCGGGATTCTTTAATGCTAAATCAAGGGAGTTTTGGGAATGATTAAAGAATGATGGTAGTAAGAAATTTACCAGTGTGGACATAAAAAGCGAAGACAAAAATCATCTAATGAAAGAATAATGGTAGCAAGAAATTTACCAGTGTGGACATAAAAAGCAAAAAGTAAAAGGGTCTAATTAAAGAATAATGGTAGCAAGAAATTTACCAGTGTGGACATAAAAAGTGAAAAGAAAAAGGGTCTAATTAAAGAATAATGGTAGCAAGAAATTTACCAGTGTGGACATAAAAAGCAAAAAGAAAAAGGGTCTAATTAAAGAATAATGGTAGCAAGAAATTTACTAGTGTGAACATAAAAAGCGAAAAGAAAAATGGTCTAAGATTAATAAAAGTTATTCCACACAATTTTCATGCAAGACTTACTTGATTTACAAAAAACCTAACAGGGATTGCTCAGACCATGAGTCTAGCATATCAAGCAGTGGTCACTAATTATATTTCCAGTAGGTCCGTTTCAAAACATCGTCAAACTTTCGCGGTCCGGAAAATTTAAGCCTCCCTAACCCTATTCCTACTACCTTCCCCGCTCCCCTTCATCAAGTTACCAACTACTCTACGAACGTTTATGTTACTTGCTTTACTTAGTAAAAAAGTCTTTGAAATAAGTTATCTTACATGCAAAACAATATGGATACCACTGAAATGAAGAGCATAAATATCAAATCAAAAGTTTTTACTTGTGATTTTTAGAATATGAGAAAATCAGTAACAAAGTACGAATAAATTCATAAAGTGAATCCACTGAAGTTCATTGTGGCTAATGTTCAATGAATAAAATGGTGTGTTTATTTTGCACAACCTGCCCAAATTTGTGGCCAATTTGGTGCGCATCAGATAGCATCATTGAGGTGGACGTCAATTTCGAAAATTCAAAAATATAGCGCATGAGTCTGAATATTCATTGGCTTGTGAATAGCAAGTACATGTGTTATCATTTTTTAAACTATTATACCGTTTTTTAGAGTGTGACAACACGAAAGAAATGATTGAATTGGAAAATTTAAAAAGAGGGATACTTCTATAGAAAAAAAGAGGTAAAGAGTTGTCTGACAATTTTTTTAAGTTGACAGGGACCTATTCCTTATACTAAAACGTATGTACATCAAAGTTCATGCAATTCGGTCAAAAATTCAAGATTTATATGCGGAACAGCAGAGAACGGCTTATATATATATACTAAAAAGATAGCCCGTCAAAAATGACGGAATATGAGATATAAAGATATATACAACACATGTGCAAGAATATGAGTTATTCTCCTTGTTCCGCTGTGATAGATGAAAATAACAGATTTTAAAAACGAAACTCATTTATGAAAAACTGTAATACAATAGAAGACCACAAATCCGCGTGTTGTGCGGATTTGAATCTTATTGCGGATTACAGGTCATGTCTATATAATAAAATTAGATATATGGCTTCTTTATACAAAGTAAGTTACATAAAAATGCGAAAAAATATATAAAAAAAATACGTGTGTATATAAATGAAACAGCGAATAGATTGACAGAAAATATGTTGCTAATTTTCTTTCCTCGCCAAGGCCCTTAAAATGGAAAAGTACCGAGAATTTAACTTTTGTATCCGACTTCATAAAACGCGGTACTTTTCCTGTGCCTTGGAGTACTTTTTTAAAGTTTGTCATAATTTGAGCTTCAGAAGTGAGATTTTTTTCCCAAATGATACAAAAAGCTATGAAAACAAAATTAATGAACTTTTAAGTTTACTCATATTATCTATAAACATTTGGCCCCACCAGTGGCCGAGAGGTTCTGCTCTCGAAGCTGGTAGACAGGAGGTGCTGGGTTCGATCCCAATCGCGCCCGTCGGCCTAATCGTTCGGAGTTTTCGTGGTTTTCTTCGAGCCGTGGATCTTCCATGCGTTAATACGGATTAGGTTCCCTTAGAAAGACCCCCACGGAGGGCACTCCCCCCGGGCCTATATCCCTCGTGTAGATAATTGGCCGTCAAAAATCAACCCTCTATAAACATTTTATTTATATCTATATTATTGTTGTTTTTTAATATACAGTTATTCTTCAATTTGTAAACAAAAATAGTTAAATGGCTTCTTTATCTTAAATAACAGATTTTAAAAACGAAACTCATTTATGAAAAACTGTAATACAATAGAAGACCACAAATCCGCGTGTTGTGCGGATTTGAATCTTATTGCGGATTACAGGTCATGTCTATATAATAAAATTAGATATATGGCTTCTTTATACAAAGTAAGTTACATAAAAATGCGAAAAAATATATAAAAAAATACGTGTGCATATAAATGAAACAGCGAATAGATTGACAGAAAATATGTTGCTAATTTTCTTTCCTCGCCAAGGCCCTTAAAATGGAAAAGTACCGAGAATTTAACGTTTGTATACGACTTCATAAAACGCGGTACTTTTCCTGTATGTACTTTTCCTGTGCCTTGGAGTACTTTTTTAAAGTTTGTCATAATTTGAGCTTCAGAAGTGAGATTTTTTCCCAAATGATACAAAAAGCTATGAAAACAAAATTAACGAACTTTTAAGTTTACTCATATTATCTATAAACATTTTATTTATATCTATATTATTGTTGTTTTTTAATATACAGTTATTATTCAATTTGTAAACAAAAATAGTTAAATGGCTTCTTTATCTTAAAGAAACTGTATAAATATTGAAAATTACTTGTGTATATGAAACAGTGAATAAGTTGCTAGAAAATATGTTGCTAAATTTCATTTTCTCTATCTCACCAAAGCCTCTGTACTGGAAAAGTACCTAAAGCACATTAAAATCGGACAGTTAGGAACTTAGACAGTACTGAGCCGTCTATCATCGGTTATGTTATTAGTAGCATCGGGATGATGATGTAAAGACATCCCTTTTCGTATATTACACTTTAAATTCTCCCCTATAGATTTTGAAAAAAACCCTTAAAAGCGCGAAGTTTAATTAAATTGCGGTGACCTCGATTATGAAATATTAATGGTTTTAAAAGGGAATTTTGCCAAATTAGCTAGCTACCGCCAAGTTCTCTTTAAATATGACAACTTATTTTTGTTGCCAAATTTGACGACAATTTGTCAAGTTTGGCGATATTTCGCCAAGTTGGTCAACATTTGGTGCTATCGTGGTAAACCTGCATTAATAATTTTCAACAATTACTCATTACAATGAGGCGGCCCTATTGGAATTGTGAGGGACACACAGAGACTTGGATTTTATATAAATAGATATAGATTAAAAGTTTTTTTTTTTTTAATGCACTTTTAAACAGCAACTCGTCGTCTCTTAAATATAAATACACACTTCCGGTTTAAAAGCTAGAACAAATTACCTATCCAAACTTCCAATGGTCGTATAAAAGAACAAAATTTTGACTACACAGATCTTTCAAATAAAGTATAAAAAGTCTTTCTGATTTTGTCCAATAATTGGCTACTTAAACGTAGTGGAATAGTTCAAAGTACTTTAAAAGCATGCAAAATTGGTTTCATTCTCACCTTGTTACATCTGAATTTCTTTAACATATATTCCTCCATTTTATTTTGGAATTTCACATTGGAAATCCTCAGTACGTTCTTTATTAACAGCATATAATGAAGCAATCCTAAATAAGTATAACATTACCACTCATATTTACTCTTTTAAGTAATTCATTTCGTATCAGATATTTAGGATATAGAATATTCACGCATCTTTTATCTAATGATTTTTTTTTTTTTTAAGTACATTTTCTGATGAGGGATACAGTGGTAAGGGGCTACACACCTTTACTTTTTTTTCTATTATCATCTTTGTTTAATAATATTCCTTTATCAAAAAACATCAAATGATGTAAATGCATTTTGCAATATTAATGATACGCAAGAATAAAATACATCTTACAGATGTATTTTATTCTTGAATACGCAAAAGCTGCAAATATGAAATAAATCTGATTTTTTTGCACAGGCCAATTATTTTTATCCATATCACATAATTATTCAAACCCCTAAACAATGTAATAAATATTTTTTTATTATACAAAAATTAAAACGAAAAGAATACTAATATAGTTTTATATCTTGGTGTATTTACACGTTATAGCAATGAAAAAAAAATCCATTATCAACACGTAAATTACTATGTTAGAAAACAAATACTTCTTTAAATAATTATGAAACATATAACATCATTCTTATTTTACTCTCCTTTTTACTGGAATATTATTTTAAAATATTTCTTCATTGTACTTCGGAACTGCCTCATTGAAAATTCATAATACATTCTTCTTAATGATATTGGATCACCAAAGCCAAAAGTGTCGAGAATCAGTATTCACGATGTGTTCAAAAAAGCGACGAACAAAATTTGATTACACCGAATGAAAATAAAAAAGGTGCGAAAGAACGAACTGTCAAGGTTTCCCCTTGTGTGAGATCATTAAGTCAGAGCTATGGTTCTAGAAGCCATTAGATTGTCGTTAGCAAGCATAAATACAAATGGTACATTTTTATAGTCAGTTTCTTTGATTTCTAAAATTATTTTTTGTGTTATCTCTTTTAACTTTAATCTTTTTCAGGATTGAATCTTTGAAATCAAACATAGTACTTTTTGAATTGTATTTTTCAAAATTTTAACTTTATTTTTTGCTTTTTAATATTACATTTAAAGAGTTTTTTATATGCTTATATTACAGTTAAGATTTTTTTTTCACTTTCTCGCAAAATAAAACACATTGACGACATCTGGAATACGACTCGCATTCAACGTCGAATGATAACAAGCATATTTGCATTTTAATCATCATGCATATGCATTCACATTTGCTCATGTTTTCATTAGGATGGTACAGGACAATGCTTATGCATCTTTGGTGCTGTTATACATATTTTTCAAAAGCAATATCTTTTTTTAATTAATATCACTTTTTAAAGTTTTTATTGCCCTCTTCCCTCTTCTCTCGCAATACATATTACCATGACTATATGAATTTTCATATTCCTAATATAACATGGAGATATCAGCTTGGATATTACGGAATATCGTATATATTTTTTTTTCTAAGTTAACAGAAAAGAAATTGGTGCATTAAATATTAGTAGAAAACAAACTTTGACTACTTTTTAAAAATTTTCAATGCGTTTAAAGTAGAAAAAAAATACATATTAATGTTTAGCTTTTAAAAAAATGTTACACTATTCGGGTAATAGCGACAAGTCTAGTACTATGGGATAGGGTTATAAGGAATATTAAAATTACATGAAAAACGACGATTTAAAAGAATAACCAAAATTATTTAATGAGTAAACCTTAGTACATCATTTATACATTATCAGATTCTTTGAAAAATTAATTTAATTTTTAGACTTGTCTTGAAACGGTTGTCCAACTGATAATCCACATTACCCGACACACCATCTTGAAAAACATAAACTCTTCACTCGTCAACAAGATAGTATAGAATAAAGCTGACTAACAATCTCTCTCTCTCTCTCTCTCTCTCTCTCTCTCTAATATATACAGGGTGGTCATAAAAAACTGCCCTGATATATGAACCCCTAGCGGTCTAACCGCTCAACCAATCGAAAAGAAATTATAGATATACTTATTTGAAGGTATGCGCTCGAGATCGTGATGATTTAAAACAATAGAGCTCTCACGATTACGGTTACAGTGAAAAATATTTGAAAATGTCCAACAGCAACACCCATTTTTTTTCATGCGCAAATTTATCAGCGCATTGAAATACCATAAATGGCGTTGGTATGATACACGTACGATGAAAATTGGCGGCGTAAAACACTTGCAAAAAAAGACCATTGCTAGGTACGAAGGAGTGGCTACAAGACTTGTTTGGCATTAGCCGATTTTTTTTTTGTCACTTGTGAACTGAGTAATGTTGTAAGGTTTGTTTTAAAATGTGTTTTTTAGTTGTGTTTGTGTACACATAGTGAAAATAAAAATGTAATCATTTGTTTTAGAGTGCTGAATATTACGTTTCATAGGAACTGATTAGGATTGAGTGCGAACGATATTACACCTGCAATTTTACTTCATACGTGTAACGTTCCTACGCAATTCATGGTTTTTCAATGCGTTGATGAATTTGCGCAAGGAAACAAAAAGGGTGCTGTCATTCGAAAATTTCGGATTTTTTTCACTGTAACCGTATTCGTGAGAGCTCTATTGTTTTAAATCATCACGAGCTGCAGCGCATACCTTCAAATGACTAAATCTGAAATTTCCTATCAATTGGTTGAGCCGTTAGGTTGTTAGGGGTACATATATCGTGGAAGTTTTTTTTATCACCAACCTGTATATATAGATGTAGGGAAAATTCTTTAGGCATTCACGGGTTTTTGGGACCCTGCGCTTTTGAGCGAGCTTTCTCCTTTTTCCTACTTTCTTGTCCTTTGTTTTGTCTATTGTTTCTGTTTTGTTTTATTCTCATTGTTTTTCCTTTTCCGGCGTAGAAGAAGGCATCTCTATAAACCGATACTAACCTGTAAGTATCGACTTACGGAAAATTGAAAACCACCCACGTGTTTTCCGTGCGTGACGGCTTGTGACCTGGAAAGCCGTAATTATGGTAGTTGAGAGAAACCAACACGCTGCACTAGCCACTGTTTCTGGTAGATGGGAGGCGCAGACTGGTGCCATATGCATCAATTGGTTGGTCAGCTGACTGTCACCAGCTAGGGACCAAGCAAGCTATCATTTACTGCTCAGCTTGTTAAGGCTGGAGACGGACGTAAGTGTATCTTGCCAGCGTATGGGTTAGTTTTGTTACGTGCGTATAATCTCGAAAGTAGGCTGTTCAACTGTCAGTTTCTTTTATTTGGGGATAGAAACACTTTACTTTCTTTTTCTTCTCTCTTCTTTAAAGAGTAACAGACAGTACAGAATATTTATTTCACACATAATATATTATATGTTACACCGATAGTATTTATGATAGTTTATTCAATAAAACTGTAATAACTGTCTGACAGTTCATTCAGTTTGTTCATGGTGACGCTCGCTCAATCAAAACACTGCAATGTGATGATTATCTGGTGGAAGTTTCATCAGCTAAACAATCAGAATTATTTCCAAACTGTAAACAAATAGGTCCCTTCTCTGTATCAGTTCAGATCCATTAAACCCTGAATACAGACCATGGTGAAATATCCGATTTCTTTTATTCCGCAAAAACGATATCTTGGAAAATCTTACAAGATCAATATGTTGTTTATGTGTATCGAAAACAGATATGTCGTAAAGAACGAGTTCTTGATGCAAAAGACGTGCGCCCAAATTTGGATTCCGAATCGAGTGCTCGAGAGCGGGAGATGACATAAAGCCCGGCGTAACGTGCAGTAGTTTTATCTCGACTGTAGCAGGTACGCGGACGAATCCAAACTTTTAGTGGTAGCTCATGGAGAAAAAGTGACGGATAATCTCGGTGGTCCTGTTTTCAGGTTTCTGGTTAACAGTCCCTTGTAAACCCGGATCTCGAAACCTCGGCCTATGGCGGCAGAAAGCACTTCGTACAAAGACATTGTAGCGTGAAGAAGGAAAGTTGCATAGACGTAAATTCCCGACTGTCAGAAAAGCAGTGCAAGCAGTTAAGCACGAGAAGTCACATAAGGGGCCGAAAGATAAAACAGGGTTCACTTGGCGTGCTTTGGCATGATCGCCAGTAGCGATAATTATCAATGAGGAGTAACGCTGTGCTCAGCGCTGTTCCCTGACCGCGCGAAACCAGTGCGTTCCCCCTCCCCCCTCTCTTTCCGTGGAAGGGGTTTCTCACCGAGGAAGAAAAACCTCTTTAATGGAAGTTAGGTCAAAGATCATACAATGCCTAAGACGCAATTAGATGAATCTGTTAGTTGTTATGTTATATTTCGAGTGAAAGTGGAACTTTCGATGCGTGAACTTTATAATTTTACCGCATCATTGAAAACTTTTCCATTGTACGTATTCATCGGCTAACTACTTGCAATGCAGAAATTATATCATAACAACAGAACATAAACAGGTCATATTAAAAAATCTGTCACAATAGCTGAGTCACAAGTAGAACTGTCAAAGAAATATATTTTTAAATTCTCGCGGGGCGTTGGTGCGAAGGTGTTACAAAAAAAATTGGCGAATTAGAAGATGCAAGGAAAAATGATTATAATAGTATCTCCTCTTTCACTGCTTTTCCCAGCAAAGCTGTTTGGACAGTTTCGGTTAGTTACGGTTTCCAAAGCCTTCCCTTCTTTTCCTCTACTTTATTTGCCTCGTATGCCAATCATTCTGCCAGGTTTTATGGCGGGTGGGGGGGGGGGGGTGATTAAGGACAAAGACTAGCTAACGGGATAGGACCGGATACACTAATTAACTGGGTCGTGACTGAGACGGTATATACTCTGAAACCAAGAGCTGCTGAGAACCTGCATTGTGCATAAAGACAGAGTGTGATGTATCGCAACCCTCAATTCTGGCAAAAGACAGTAGTGTACATGGTAACTGTTTATGGCTAAGCATCGACGAGGTGAGACGTCTTTGACCACTCTGTATTTGAATCTTCAACTCGGTGGAATACCATCAGATTAGGTCGATTATTTATCGACTATCTACTTGCAATACAGAAATTATATCATAACAACAGAATATAAACAGATCATATTAAAAACCCTGTCACAATCGCTAAGTTACAATTAGAACTGTCAAAGAAATGTCGTTTTGAATTTTCGCTCGGCGTTGGCGCGAGGGTGTCTCAGGCTTCTACAAAAAAATTTGGCGAATTGGCAGATGCAAGGAAGAATGCCTATGATAGGATCTCCACCTTGAGTGTGTTTCCCAGCAGAGCTGTTTGCATTGTTTCGGTTAGTTACGGCTTCCAAAGCCTTCCCTTCTTTTCATCTACGCTCTTTGTCTCGTATTCCAATCATTCTGCCAGGTTTTATAACGGGGGTGACACAGAGCAAAGACTAGCTAACGGGATAAGACCGGTTACACTAATTATCTGAGTCGAGACTGAGACAATATGTGCTCTGAAACCAAAAGCTGCTGAGATGCTCCATTGTGCATAAAGACAGAGTGTGATGTATCGCAATCCTCGATTCTGGCAAAAGACAGTAGTATCCGAGGTAACTGTTTATGGCTAAGCATTTACGAAGTGGCGCGGCTTTGACTACTCTGTATTTGAATCTTCAACTCGGTGGAATACCGTCAGATTAGATACATGAAAATAGATTAAATTTATGTTAAGTTTATTCAAAATCTTTGGTATCTTGAAACACGGAAACGTGTGGAATACAGAATCCCACCTATTGGTGTTTCATAATCTAGTCAGAGAAAACAATCTTAAAAATCTGCAAGACACATAAGCATCGACACTTAATCTTTTTTATCAACTCATACATCTGCCACATTATCATATATTACAGTTAAGAAAATGCTTTGATATGAACGCTTACAGCAAGCCAATAAATATGTCCCTATAGACATTCTTACCCTCTTCATCATAGCCGAAGATAAGAGAATACATTGTTCCTTCAGAGCCTATTTCTTTTAAATTACTATTACCAGCACAGCTTGTGACAATAACCCTATTTAAACACTATAACCCTAACTTGTGACAATAACCCTATACAAACGAATAAAATAGTTTTAACATGTGTACAGTCGTGGAAAAAAAAAGGAGACACCCCTTACTAATTCTGCAAAAAATTATCGTAGAAGAAAGTTACTGGTACCACACGATTGGTTATAAAGTCTACTTTTAATGATGCATATAAAATTTGCTTAGGGGGCCTCCTATATATTAAAATGAACCATAACTTTGTTTTTTTCAATAGCAGTACACAATTCTGACAGCATAAATGAACTCTACACCCTTCAATTAATCTAAATGCAATTTCTTATGCAATCCACACGATAAATTTCCGAGAAGTTAATTATTTTAAAACGAGCGTATTTTAGGGGCTGTATCAAAATTGGTTCGGTACTCGATTGTTGACCAAGAGAGCCCCCTTCTCGATCAAGGCTTGTTAAGCGCTACTCAAGCAGTCATTGAAGGCTGCTAGATTACAGGATAGCATAAGAAATTTCAAAATATCTAGTCACTTCGATCATAGACGGCCCCTTAAACCGTTATTTTGGCGTTTTTTAAGCGTAGTTTGAAAACTACTTCGAAGAAAAATGTGAAATTTCGGATTTCCATAAAGCAGTAATTAATAAATATAAATCCATCAAAAAAATTGTAAGTTGCAATTCATAATTTTTTCGAATATTAATTTCATAATTCATATCATAAAATTATAAAAATTGCAAATTCAACGTATTTATGTTTGGGTATTTTAGTATTATTGCTACACAAAAAAATAGCCAATTAGGAGTATAATTTCAGGAAATATTAATGATAATATGAAAATGTAATTTAACATAAGAATCACTAAATTTTGAATCTTTATAATTGCAAAAACTTATCATCCAAATGACTTGAAATTTGGTGTTTAGGCATAGTTTGAACCGAAGATTTGAAATGTTAAAATTGGGTATTGCCATTTAAGAAAACGAAGTTTGGATTCGTTTTAATATGTAGATGGCCCCCAAGCAATTTTTATATTCATCATTTAAAATTAGACTTTATTTCCAACCGTTCAGTACCAGGAACTTTCTCCTACGATAATTTCTTCAGGAGTTAGTAGGGGGTGTTTACTTTTTTTTCCACGACTGTACATATATATTCCCACTATATAGGGTGTCCCATCTAAATCGCCCAATCTGTGTACAGCCAGATTTCTCGCTTGAAGTACATAAAAATGCCGAAAGATCTATACCTCTGCGACCCATAATTTTCGAGAAAGTTTTTAAAAAATATGACGTCATATCCGGTCAAAAAAATATTGGAAACACGAACGTCGGTATTTGCATGTGCTTACGTAGGAAGATGTTTAAAATTTCCACCGCACATATCAAGGCATGCGTGCACGCGCCATGGAATGTCTGACTGCAGAGAGATATCCACAAAAGTACACACAGTGTGAACACGAGCAACTAAGTCCCTTCCTGTAATAAATAGACCTCTATAGAGCAATTCCTTCAGATGGCTCCATTGTTGATCTTGCGATCGTGGTGTCCATAAAACCGGATCCCCACGTCCAATCCAGCGGCATGGGTATTCCTGGATGCTTATGTTACCAATAAAGTTTTTTTATTGAACCGGATATGACGTCCGACTTTAATTCTCATTTTTATCGAAAACTACAGTTTGGAGATGTATAGATCTTTGGGTATTTTTATGCTCTCTAAGTGAGGAATCTGGCTATGTGTAGAGTTTGGACTGCCTTGATTGGATACCCTATTTTAAAAAAAAGTTACTCACTTCAATTCGAATATTATTTTACTTATATAATGTATCACTGTTTTAACTATTTTCTTGCTCGAAGGATTTTATAACGTTTATATTTTTTCCTGCCGCAGCATGTCCAAAGTTCCTTTCATCTTCAACTACAACTTCACTTCGTTAAACTCATTTCAACTAACCAACCTAAAAATTTTTAACTTTGTAAATTGCACTAAAATATTAATAGTATAAAACATGTTGGAAATTGCACGTCAAACGCGGCAAATGAGGTGCGTTCGTACTATAACTTGTTTTATAAAAATTTTTTGCACCGCATCTGATACTGAAAGTATATTTTAGTGCACTTTATAAGTACTTATTTATTTCATTCTGTTCGGAAGGCTCTAACATCATTAAAATGCACTTGAAATAATTTCTTTCCTGTTGGCCGTCATGTAGCAGAAAACTTTTGACTGTCCCTGTTATTAAACTATGCATCCGACTTTCATAAAATTTGAAATGACTCGACAAAACTTTGCATGAATTATGTATTTAAAATTTCAAGCCATTCGGTTATATAGTTTTTGCTCTGTTATATGCAGACAGACAGACTGAACGACGACTGTAGGTGCTACGTATTTATATAATTACGAACACACCTAAAAAGATACATGTTTAGACTAGTATTTATAAAACAGTTCGTATCATTCTCATTCCTCTGTTCATCTACGGAATTATTTTTTTAGATATTTTGTAGTTTTTGTTTAAAACTGTCTCATTGAAAATTCATAATATACTCTTTCTTAATGATCTTGAATCACAAAAGCAAAGCTTCAAGAATCAATTCACGATGTGTTCATAAAACGAAGAACAAAAATTAATCACAACAAATGAAAATAGAGGAGGTACAGAGGAAGTAACTGTCAAAATGTCTCCTTGCATGAGCAGAATAATACAGAGCTATGATTCTGCGAGTCATTAGATTGTCGTTATCGTAGATTACTACAAAAGCTGCTTTATTTATAATCAGTTTCTCTAATTTCTAAAATTTATATTGTGTGTTACCTCTTAGATCCTTGATCTCAAGTTATTTTAATATTAAATCTTTGAAATGAAACATAGTTCTTTTGTAAAAAAAAATTTCCGCGGATTTTTTTAAGGGGGTCAGGGACACAAAAATCTTAAAATTTTCTAAAAACATTTTATTGCATTAAAATTTTTTTCTGTTTCTTACGCTTAAAATGATGTTTAAATCATGTTTCTAACTTACTTGGAATAGGAAATATTAATTTTTTCGTTTGTTTGTTCTCATAATATAGCTTTCAAGAAATGGTTGTCGTGGGAACGACTTCTTGTGAAAACGCGTTTTTCTTCATGATGGATTTTTTCACTATTTCTGGTATTAATATTGTTATAAGTCAGGAACCTTTGAAGATAAATGGTTCCAACTTGGAAAATGTCATTTTCAATTGTTTTAATTTAATTTTGATTGACCAAATTTGAAAAAAAATATTTTCTTTTGAAAATATGATTTTTCTTAAAAAAGTTGCATTTTTTTTCTACTTTTAATAATTTTTGTTTTTATATAAATTAATATTTTTAAAAATGCTGAATCAAAATTAATACTATATATTTCTGTTTATTTAAATGCAAAAAAAAAGAAATTATTCTTATAATATTTTGAGTTATAACGATTTAAGTTACCTCACGTTTAAAATAATTTAAAAATAAAATTATGACAAGTTTTATCATGTGATTTTGTTTGCAAATAATATGGTTAACTATCACAAAAAATTTAAAAAAAATAAGTCAATAAATAAAAATTATTTTAAAATTCGTCACGAACGCCCTTAATCATTTATTTTGAGAGTTTTAATACGCTTGCATTTAACCTATGACCTATGGTTTTGATATATAGTACCCTGTATATGATTTTGTTCATATGCTACAAACATCTCTGAGTATACCCAATGCAGCTGAATTGGAAAATGCATAACACAAATTAAAAAAAAAATACTCTTAAACAATTCACAGTCACTCTAACGAATAATAACGAATTCTTTTATTTAGTCGTGTATATTGTCTATAGAATTGACGTACACTAAGTAGTTTGCAGAAATTTAGTTAACCTTTCACAATAACAGAAAACGCGCTTTCAGCAATCATCCCTTATAGACAATACTTCATATAGAGTATTGTATCCGAAATCTTTCATGTATCCTTGTAAATCAATGATAAATGACGCATATCATATTCTACTGCAAGAATCTTGTAATAAACTTCAATAATGTATATCACTTTGATCGTGCTTGAAATAGTGATACATAACTAAAATACACAGCGAACAGTTTTTTCCCGGTAGATTATTATTTAACCGACTCTTTTAGTTATTACCTTGTAAATGAATGATAATTGCTTTTCACTCCATTAGACCGGGAGCCGGCATCGCAGACAATCACGTCATCGAGTTCACAGATAAAATTCTAGGATTGGTTAAATCTTAATTCGCATATTAAAATGCAATCTGTCTGCCAAGTCATATCTTGGTTGAAAACACCTGAAACACCGATTTTAGCGGCTGACCCGTAGGTTTATCATTGTGCTTTCCTGCACCAAAAGGTATGAAAACATGAAGGACTGGGAGCCGGAAAACACAATGGTAAACCTATGAGTCAGCCGCTAAAATCGGGTTTTCTGGTGTTTTTCACCAAGATATGACTTGGCAGACCGATTGAATTTTAATATGCGAATCAAGATTTAACTAATCCTAGAATTTCATCCGTGAACTCTATGAGGTGATTGTCTGTGCTGCATATTCTAAAGAAAGCACGTTTTAGTGAACCTTAGAAATTCATATCAATTTCATTATGTTTGTAACTGAATAACATCATTAGAATACGCCGCAAATGATTTTTCTGTATAGACCATACTACAAAGTATTCATAAAAGAATGTTCCAGTTTCAATGGTATATTATGCATAACAGTTTAATTTAGACTATTTACAACAAATCCTATATCAGATTGAAGGTAAACTAACCTAGGTTTTCTTACAAAGCTTCAATAGGTGATTTAGTTATACGACACAAGTCCAGTTCTTCCCACACTTCGGTTAAAAAGTCCGGAGTAATGGAAGCCATAGACTCCTCAATTATGCTTCTCAACTCTGGCAAATCGTTAGGTAGAGGCGTAACATAGGCACGATGTTTAATAAAGCCATAAAGGAAAAAATTGCATGTGGTTATATCAGGTGAACGTGGAGGCCAGCTAAAAAAAACCTCCATCGCCTCGACCATTACGACAAACCAACGGTCAGGGACATCGACATTCAACAACTCTTGTACAAAGAGATTTCAATGGGGAAGGGTTCCATGCTCAGGGCTGCCACAGGCGACTATTTTTATGTTGCACCATTATTTTTCTAATATAAAGTTTGAAGTATATTTCGCTTGCAAATGTTGTCAAAGTATGTGTTAAGGATTTCTGTTTTCAGAAAGTGATGCCAATTAGAATAAAAAAAATAGTCGCCTGTAACAGCCATGCATCCCGTAGCGAAATAAAGTTTCCAGATTCACCCGCTACTAATTGGTGAAATAGCCATTTTTTCAACCGCTCAAGAATCGCCATTTTACGTATGTGGCAGTGCAAGCTAGTCACTAACTAAGCAGTACTCGCACATGCGCTTATCTAAATCTGTTTGAGTTGTTCTTTATTTATGACCTTGAACAAACACTCTACAACGTTTACAGTTGATGCTATAAAAATTCATGACTGGGGCATTTATGGAGTCAATGTATAACGGAATGCTTTTGAGTTCCCCTTTACGCATACTGTATGTGCTACAGATAACATATTCTACTCTTATCATCTTCTAGTTCACCCTAATAATCTATATATATATTACGCAATCATACGTGGCACAGAAATCGCAATTATTTGTTAATTGTTTAATGGCAACGCCCGAATGAAATGCATCTCATTGGTTTTTGAACAGCATTTAATGCATCTCCATACCTATAGTGGGGACCCTGTTCTGTCGCCAAATGCCACCAAGTTTGTCGTCAACTTGGCGAACAAAATGAGTTGCCAAAAGTGACTCCAACACGGCGATATCTCTAATATTTAACCTATTCCCATAGACTTCCATTGTAAACCAGTAGTGTTTACTTGCTTACAGAAAATCAACCAGTTGAGATATTTTAATACCGCAAGAACTAATATTAGCTTAAGGAATTATATTAATTAAATTTAAGGGAGTCCAAGTAAATTAAATTATGAATAAAAGTAACATGATACAATACTTAGCATGCTTTCCCAAACACAAATTTTAAGGGAGACCAAACTGGTCGCCAAGGGCGGCTAGTATTGTATACATTTTCAAACGGGTAAAGAACAACCCTACTAATATATGTTTTAAGGATTAATGTATAAGTGTTAAGCTGTTATGTAATGTATAATATTTATCCTCCTACAATTTTGTAATTTATTTTCATTAAGGTAACTAATAACTGGTAAAATGTAGATAATACGTTACCATGTATCAAGCAGGACGGTCGTTCTGCCAAGCCAAGCTGAAAAAAAAAATGCTAACCTCGCCAAACAAACAAACGCCAAGAATAAAACGCAAGACACCGTAACTGCTTATTATACTGATGACAACTTCTCCATGTAAAATCAACCAAACATGCCAGCGTAAAATTTCCCATATCAAAAGAACCAATCATCGCAGAAAAATAAAACCAAAACCAGAAGGACCTAATGGAAAATATCTTCAATTTGAGACCAAATGCATCCTCATAAATTAATTATAAACAGAGATATAGATTTTTTAAAATAACGTCGAGATACTGAAAATGATCGATTTATTTTCTTCGTCACAATTTATGGTTCAATCAAGGTAGAGACTTAAATAATGGACATAAAAAAGTAAGGATTGCATTTTTGGACAGATATTTACTCAATCTACGTGCTTTTGTAAAATTCAGCTTTAAAAACACAAATTTTCTATTCTTAATTAGCGAAAAACTGTTAATTAATTTTAAAGTTTATAAATTATGCCAAACAGCGATAAACCCGCCAAATCATTTTAGAAGTCTTTTAAAAATTTTTATATTATCCTTTTGCATTGATTTCATCGAAGAAAACTATGGCCGAGATCCAGATAGATTTTTCGCTGTTAGCGAAATGAGTTTGACCAATCAGAAGCCAGAATGTTTGAGAATTTTTGCTGCTTCTGGATCCCGGCCTATGTCATAAAAGTTTTGAGTCATTTTCTTAGTGCCATGGATGAAGTGCAATGTTTACAGAAATTTAGGCTGGGATCCAGATGGATTTTTCGCTGTTAGAGAAACGAGATTCACCAATCAATAGCCTGCATTGCTGCAAACAGCGAAAAGTTCGCAAAAGTGCAAGCTTCTGATTAATGAATCTCGTTTCGCTAACACCGAAAAATCTATCTAGATTGCGGCCAATTATGTTGAACACAATTTTGCATTTCCACGTCCAGGAAGGGTATTGATGTCATAACAACAGTGCGTATTCGAAACTATTTAAGGCATTGATTCTGAACTCCTTTGCTATACATTTCAATATTAAAGAAGTTGTTGTTTCAATAGTTTTAGTACTTTTCTCTATTGCTCACTCTAAAACACGAATATCGAAATTTAACCAACAGCGCTCAGAAACTATAGCGCCTAGAATATATAGTGTTGAATCAGCTAACCCTGTAATACTTAAAAAAGCGCTAAAATATTGTATCCCTTAAATGTGCAATGATACTGCTGTAATATGCAGATCGCAGCGGCATCTGCAGGATATTTTCTACAACTGCAAGAAATTGCTAGTCTATACAATGTAATAATAGTAATACGAAAATCCCACAGATGTCGCTGCGATCGACACTTGAAATTTTAGCAGTATCGTCGCACATTTAAGGGATACAAGTTTTTAGAACTGTTTGGATAGCATATTTCCACACTACACTGTTAAAAATCTGCAGCATTTGCTGCATAGTCACTCCACCGCTTGTATAGAAAACGGTTACTTGACTACATTATGGAGCATTCTCATTGGTCAGAATAGAGATATTCCATAATAGTGGCGGAGTGACTATGCAGCAAATGCTGCAGATTTTTAACAGTGTAGGTATTCTAGGCGCTGTATCAGAAACAACACCATAACAGAGAGCCTTTATACATAAGAGTGGTGATATATGCACAGGAGACATGCTCATTTCAAGCTTTTGTCGAAAGTACGGCAATCCGCTTTCTTGAATAGAGGATATTCAATCTACGTTATGATCACATGGTCAAGGCAAGAACGTCTAGCGTAAAGAAGGGAAGGCTCCGTCTACGTAATGTAAATCCACGCTAGCCAAGGAAACAGTTCATGGGAGAAAGCAGTAGTACACTGTTAAAAATATCGTGAAAAATTACCTCTGTTTTTAAAGGCTATCTGTATTCTGACCAATGAGAACGCTTCATAGGCGTTTATGTAGCGTTCTCATTGGTCAGAAAATAGAGAACCTGTAAGAACCGAGGTAATTTTTCACGATATTTTTAACAGTGTAGTTTCCTGTTTCCCTTCTATCAGTTAGAAATTCTTTGGGTAAATTACCAGTACCACGTGACTTTTTCAGCCTCGAACCCATATTTGGAATATCCTCCATTAGAAGATACGCGCATGGACGATCTCTATTAGACTAGGGAAATAATTCAGCATGCATTAACCTGGCGATAATGGCATGCTCGTAAAGAACTTTAACGATTTGTTTTTATCACTTTTACCAATAAACATTTATTGGCCGTATGACGCTACTTCGTTATAGAGACACACTTGTTCCTAATTAGATCCCGGCCTTAATGTATCAAAATACAGAGTTTGCTTTCTGTACTATTCCTGAGCTCAGTTATAGCGTCTAGAAATATAGGCCGGTATCCAGGTACAATTTTGCAAACAGTGAAAAGTTAGCAAAAATTCTGGCTTCTGATTGGTCAATCTCGTTACGATAACACAGAAAAATCTACCTAGATCACGGTCACAGTGTGGAAACCGGCTATTCCAGTAATTCTTTAAAAAGTGCTAAAAATTGAATCCCATAAATATTGAAAAATACTGAATGACAAATGTCGATAGGAGCAACATTTTCTAGATCTTCTCTGAGCGAAACATTTTCTTTTGAAATAGTTATGTTGGAATTACCATATGTCACTGTAATCGACATTCGTCGTTCAGCCTCGTTCAACATTTATGGGATACAATTTTTAGCACTTTTTTAATAAGCCGATTTTTAAACTATATCTTCTAGAAACTATAGCTCCGTTATAGCGTCTAGATTATATGTTGTAGAAATCGACTCTCCAAGCAATACTTAAAAAAGCGCGAAAGTATTGAATCCCTTAAATGTACAACGATGTCGAATTCCAAACAGTCATTTGCATCGACATCTGCAGGATATTTTTTAAAGAAGAAAGAGACATGTGTAATGCACCGCTACAGCGTCTAGAATACATAATGTGGAAATTTGCTATCCAAGAACCGCTAAAAAGTGTATCCCTTAAATGTGCACTGACGCTGAAATCCAGGGAGATTATCGCAGCGATATCTGCTATATATTTTCAAATTTCAAAGTAAACATCGTATTATTACAGCGGGTTTGACGCCAAGCACACAGGTCAAATGTAAGTTAATAAAACGTTTAAAAAAATGTTACAGCGTCTAGACCAAATTGTCTTGGAGTTTTGGGAAATATCCTGCAGATATCGCTGTGATCGACTGATTGGATTTCCACACTATATATTCTAGACGCTGTAGCGCCGCGGTAGCCTGTCTTTTTTCGTTTGCCTCGAAGTAGATGACGTCATTTGAAGCTGTTCCGAGGCTAACGAGAAAGACAGGCTACCGCGGTAGGTCCGATTCTTCTTTTTTTACAGACCGCTGTAGTCACGTGATGCTCTTTTTGCACACATTCATTGGTGCATTCGAGCATCACGTGACTCCAGCGGTCTGTAAAAAAAGAACAATCGGACCCACCGCGGTAGCCTGTCTTTCTCGTTAGCCTCGAAGTTGTTCCTAAGTGTGGAGTTGATTATCTGTACACGGCAATGGACACAAAAAAAAATCGGCGCACCGCTTTATACTAATCATCGTGAGTGTGTTCAGAAGTGCATTTCGCGCCGCGCGCGCGCTCAGAAGTTTATGTCATGGAGTAGGTCTTATCGAAGAAAGGAACTTTAACATAATTCAATTATTTCATTATTTTTAATGGTTCAAAAAAGGTAAAACCAACGACTATATTTCTTTATCCTTCCAAAACATGGTTTTCGTAACAGGACTACATGCCTATGTTCACTCAGATAAAATCTAAAATAGTCGGGAAAAACATCACGTGACCTACTTTATCTACTTTAGCCCATTTAGCATTTAAAATTAGTTAACCAACCGCACACAAACACCGCGCAAGCTGCTCAAAAAAATTGAGTGGGCGATTTGATCACGTGATTGTGCGTTTTCTGCTTATGTGTTATTGGTTGTGCTTTGTTTGGTGGGTTGATTGATACAATTTAAGAATTCAACTGGTGATCTAAAAATTTTAACTTTTTAACAACTTTCTTTTTATTTATTTAAAAATGATTTATCAGTTGATTTATAACTTCTGTGATAAACAGAACGCTGTTAGTAAACCAAGATTGTGATATCAACATATGAGATTTGTTTGTAATCTACTATACTGGATGGATTTCAATGGAATTTGCACTGTTAGTTAGACAGTTTTTCAGAGAAGGTTTTAATACATATATTTCTTATTTTATGATTGCATATTTTAACACCGTGTGGATAACAGACCAAAATACATCATAAAACATGAGAAATAAATGGCATTCAAAATTCTGTTAGTATAAGCAAAATACTTACTTATACTTTCAGTAGAAAATTTATAAACATTCTAATCATACTTTATTCACTACAAAACTAGACAGCAGACCTATATATTTTATCTCTTTAAAAAATATATTTACAGATATTTTTAGTTAAAATAATCTACAACTATTACATTTTATTTTTATAATGTTCAAAGTAAAATATGATTTCCAGCCTAGTCTCGATAAAAATTCACTCGTAAAGTATAAAAAAAAAGAAATTCAAGGAATTATCCTACGTGCAAAAGGATATTTTTGCACAATATATATTATTTTTTCATTTGGATTTGCTTAATGTTTATATCATTATACATATACATATATAATCACTTAGAAAAGAAACTTTAAATATTTAAAAGGCGTTCAGATGTAAAACTTTCATCTCGAAATACCTTATTTTCTCACATTTAAATAAATATTTTATTATTATAATAAAAATACACGTGCCTCTGTATAATAAAAATAAAAAATATATCTTCATCGAAAATATCTTATTCGTTATGAAAAATATAAAACAACCAATAAACAAAACAAAAAAAAATTATGATTACAATATGGGACTGGAAGGATTCGAACCCAGAACCCCTAGTCTCGAGTTCACTGCCTTATCCATTCAGCCATCTAGCACATGTTCCTTTTGCAACAAAATATCTTTATAATTAGCACCATAATTAATCAAATCCATGATCTGTTCCTGAACACACTACGTGTTATTCCATCCATGATATTTACCCACTCCATGTTCCTGTCTCCTGAGCTCGCGCGCGTAGCGCGCGTGCAGCTTGAACACACTCCGTGTAAAGATGATCCAACTCCGTGTGACTTTTAAACGTCATAAAGTGGCCTATTATGTCATTGGTCACGCTAACACCCTCCCCCTTGCGTCCGCCATATATAGCTGCATCTTGCTATGGAGACTGCTAAATGGACTGCTATCGGTCAAAATCAAGAGAGAAAAGGGCAGAAGAGGGGGAAAGAACTCGTTTTCTTTATGTAGTTTTTCACACGGGAAGATTGACATGTCTGCTCCTCTCCTTTCATAGCTTCATGGTGGTGAAATAAACAAACGCCCCTTAAATATTTGAGAAAGTCTTGACACGCGTCACAAAAACATCACACAAAGCAGGCAAAGCAAAGGAACAAAATCATTCATTGGCTCGTGGATATGAACGAGCCAATGAATGATTTTTCTTCTTTGTTTTGCCTGCTTTGTGTGATATTTTCCTGACTTGTCAAGGCTTTCTCGAATATTTAAAGGACGTTGAATAGGCCGGGATCAAGATAGATTTCACGCTATTAGCGCGATGAGATTGATCAATCAGAAGCCTGCATTTTTGAAAACTTTTTTTATGTTTGCAGTAAACACTCTGGATCCCGGACATTAACTTTGGTTGGTTAAGACGATTTTGAATAAAATCAAATCAGAAAGCCAATGTTTTTAAACTTTTTTGGTTAGTTTAATCGAAATCTTCCACATCTATTAATGAAAACTGAGTTACTGTACTTTGGACAAAAACTTGAATATGAGTACACGACTTGTGCATATGTGTCACCACTCTTACATATAAATGTACTCTGTTATGAGCATGATTCTAAGCGCAGCTGGTTAAATTTGAGTATCTGGGTATTAGATAAAGCAATAGTGGCCCACCGTGGCTGAGTGGATAAGACACCACGCCGCTAATCGCTTGAGAACGTAGGTTGGGGCGGGTTCAAATCCCGCCGTGATCCTCACGTGATCTGATATATATGTGTTCAATAAAACAAACAAACAAACAAGCAATAGTGAAAGGTACAGTTGCCATGGAAACAACGACTTCTTTAATTCGTATAGAAAATTAATGAATAGTTGTAAATAATTTAAGTTTAAAATGTAGGCAAATGCTCTGAAAATATCAATGGCTCCCATCTAGTATTTTACAAAAGTAATTTAATATATTCACATGATGTATAAGTTGATGCAACTCTTACCTAATGAAAATTCTGCAACAAGACTTACGTAGGCAGATCTTTTCAATGATTAATTCAGAATTCTAAGAACAAAACGAAGTTCTTAAGCGCCCTTCCTCACCCCTCCCCCCACTTAAAAAAAGAAATACGATAGAAAGGTATAAGTATTTGGATAATTTCAGTATTTCTGTGATCTTTGGTCAGAGTTTAGAAAAGGTGTCTGGGTATTAAAAAAAACATATAACAAATTTGACGAACGATAAGACTATAGATTTCAGGCAATTTTTAACTGCAAAAAAATTTTATTCTAATGTTTATGCGGCTTTAATAATAGACTATTAAATATAATCAATTTAAGGGAATTTTTATAAGAAATTATATACTCACATTTAAGCAAATAGGTATGGATAAACAGACTTGAGTAAAATTACATATTTATTCTTTCTTCTCTATAACACGATCTAAATGAAGATGAAGTTATATGTACAGTTTATATCTTTAAATTTTTAGATTTTTTTTATCAAAAATGTTTCATCATCATGTCTAGAATTGCTAGATTTACTTCTTTAGACAGATCTTCGATTCTTTAGATGCCTGCGGGGCTTCATTCTCGGATTTTCCGTAGGTATTTGTAAAGATAAATTTATTTTGCAAAACCGTCAGCAAAAAAAAGTTAGAACAAACAATTAACTGACAGACTAACTGTAAATATATATTTTATTTTGACTCTATTTGATTTTTACTAAATTTTCATCCTTCATAGAAAATTTTAAGGCGATATAAATTGAGAAAGACTGATACTTTGAAAGAAGAAATTGACTTTCCTTACTTTTAAATTATTAATTACTCTAAAAAATGAATGATAGGTAAACAAAGTGTATACTATTGTGTTTGTTCCCTACTTATAAAGGCTATACAAGGACTAATTTTAGCGAGTAGAATTATTTCAATTATATATAATCTGTTTAAAAAAAAGAACTGATATCTACTAAAAAACAACTTTTCAAAAGTAAAAAAAAAAGCCAAGCAAAAAAAAAAAAAGAGAAGAAAAAAGGGGAAAGTTGTGGCTAAAAAATAGTGTGATATCAAATTTCCAAGCTAATATTATGGTACTTATTTAACATTTTTTATTAAAAATTTACCATATGTAAGTCGAGTACCTAAGTATGCGTTGATAGAAAGCCTTTTCTCCTTTACTAAATACATCATAACGTGTTTCTGAAAATTAATTTTTTTTAATTATGCATGATGGGCTTGGCGGCCATCTTTCCATATTTTACACAAATTTCTAAGCAGACAAGCTCGTAATATGTTTGCATTATTAAGAATTTTGAACTTCTAGTTTTGGCTACAGACAGATATATTAAGAAAGTCTTTTATTTTGAAGAAAAAAAAACAAATTGATTTTTACTGCTTTAACTAATTAATTAACCCCCTCCGAAAAAGAGAATCATAAGATAAAACCTGAAGTTACTTCAACTTTATTTTAAGACACAAATTTCTAGGCACTCATTTCCATAAATTAAAAGCATAAAATGTTTGCTTTAGCAACAATTTCGAATTTCCGATCTTAACAATGTACTTGTGTGCTTAGAAAATTGTGTAAAATATGGAAAGATGGCCGCCAAGCCCATCATGCATAATTAAAAAAAATTAATTTTCAGAAACACGTTATGATGTATTTAGTAAAGGAGAAAAGGCTTTCTATCAACGCATACTTAGGTACTCGACTTACATATGGTAAATTTTTAATAAAAAATGTTAAATAAGTACCATAATATTAGCTTGGAAATTTGATATCACACTATTTTTTAGCCACAACTTTCCCCTTTTTTCTTCTCTTTTTTTTTTGCTTGGCTTTTTTTTTTACTTTTGAAAAGTTGTTTTTTAGTAGATAAAATTTTAGTTTGCTTAGTAAAATTTGATTCTTGCTTTAACTGATGCTTTTGATATCGATGCATTCTTATATTGCCGAAAGATTACTTCCTCTGTAGAATAATTTGTATTAATAAGAGCCGATTTAAAGAGTCCAAAACTCTCCATAATTCTGGTGATTAAAATAATATATATTTTTTAAAAATAGAAAATGTAATAACGTAAGCTTTCAAAAAATACTATGCTTAAAGACAAAAAAACGCAAGTTCCCTATTTTAAATTTATAGCTTTTTATTAAAAGTTTTCACATAAAATCAGTATAAAATCCCTCCTGAAGCCACTTAAGATAAAAAGTAAAAGCACTTTTCATTATAATTTAACTATATTATGTCTGAAAATCCTTTAAAATGTTGTGATTGACCTTAAAAGCTGCTGAGTGTTTTATTCTGTAATATATTTACGTTGGTTAAAGCAGCAAATCATTAATATACATAAATTAGTTGTTTAGTAACCTTTTACGGTTAAGCTGCTTGTAAAAAGGTTTTTAAACGTTACAATAACAACATTTTCTTGGTTCATTTTCCATCTATGTAAACTAATTTCTGATTTATTTAAAATTAGTCACAAATTACTCAATCCATTAAAAAAAAGTGGTTAGTGTTTTTTTTCTGTTTGAAAGTGAGGTTAATGAATAAATATTTTCAATTTTATATTATATTTCATGATTTGCAATGATTATTTTTAACGGATTTTTTTTAATTTGTACTAACGATTCATTTGTTGCAAGATATAATTGATTATGTAATAAATAATTAAAGTACTTGTTGTATATAGACCGGGAGATGGCAGCACAGACAATCACCTCATCGAATTCACGGCTGAAATTCCAGAATTAGTTAAAACTCAATTCGCATATGGGTCATTCCATGTCAATTCAACAAAATTTTTAAGGTTTGTAACTCGACCCCCAGGGATTTGGATGAAACTCGGTGTATACACTAATTCTATCATTATATGAATACATTAGAAATTTTTCCTTCCTAGACCTCATAGTTTGTGAGATATGGGGGGGGTCCAATTTTTGGATTTTTCTCAAATCTCACATTTCTGAGTCTGTATATTTAGACTGCAGTTCCATTTTTAAAAAAATTGTTTCTCTGGATCTAAAATGCGAATCATCTTAAAAATACCACCGTAAGTACATAAAAAGATGCAGATTTTATTAAAAAAATATTTAAAAAATTAATTTTAAATATTTAGGGTAAAAAACTTAAACCAAAGTTGAAAGTTATGTTTATTTTTCCAAATTTTTGTGACTTTACGAAAAAGGCTCTACACAAAAAGGCAAATAAAATTTCCAATTTCTCTTTGTTTTTAAATAAAAGTTAACCCTTTGGGCTTTCTATTTATGAAATAAAAATGATGTCTTTCGCATGGCTTATGCAAAAATTTTGGCTTATTTTGGGATGCTGTATCTATCAAGAGACAGAAAACTTTAACTTTGCTTACGATACCTAAATAATTGCTGCACATTTTAAATTTAAATTTATTAATCAATTTGATTTATTTTCTAAAATGAAACCTTAAAATCAGACTGATTTATTTATTTTTATAAGTAGAAAATTTGCATAGTATTGGTACTTACCACACGTTATCTGAAATTATGTTGTTCTCAAACTTATCGCATATGTTTGTCACATAAATGTACATCTATCATTGGATTCAGTGATATAGTATAGTATTTCTATATATACTTTCACAATGGTAGTATGTAAAGAATATGTACAATATTTAATGAAGGGGTGGGGGGGGGGGGCGAATATTGAAATCATTGATTTTTTTCTCATTTTACTCAGAAAAACAAAAGCAAAAACTTTACTTTGTAAATAAAATAAAAGAAGCACTTATATTAAATAAATTCAACAAGTCATAAGAACCACAGAAATTATTTCGGTACCACAGTTTAAATTAGACATATTAGAGATATTTTTTTTTTCTTGAATGGTGCAGTTTCCTAAAACAGGACAAAATTTTACATAAGCTAGGAGAAAGACTTCATTTTTATTAAAATTGAAATAATCATTAATTAAATCTAATACATTAATTAAAATTGCTTATAAATATTTAAAAAAATTAGATTGTTGTAAATTTCCAATTTCTTTTCGTTTTAAATAACAATTTACACTTTAGGCTTTCTAGTTATGAAATAAAATGATGTCTTTCTCATGACTTATGCAAATTTTGCCCTGTTTTGAGAAACTGCACCAATAAAGAAAAAAAAATCTGCCTAATTTTAGCTGTGGTTCCTAAATAACTACTGTGATTGCCATGACTTGTTGAATATATTATTCAATGTTTCTTTCTTCCTTTATTTTGAAAAGTAAAGTGTTTGCTTTGCTTTTTTTTCTTCTGAGTAAAAAGGGGGGAAAAGTCTGTGACTGCAGTCTATCCTCCCTCCATTAAATTTTGTGCATAATCCTAATGTTTTAATTATTTATTCATTCATATATTTTCTTTTATTACAAGTATTTTTTTTTAATTTAAACAATCCTTAATTTTCTTTTTACTATATAACGGTAAACAAAAAATCTTTTGTGGTATAGAATAAGAAAATGCAATAATGACTTTTTACCAATCATATTTTCAATACTTTTTTTCTGTGTGTGTATGTGTGTTTGAATTAAAATATTTTATTTGTATTTAACTTCTTTTTTTTAAACTTTCTATCTTATTATCTTGGATAATTTTAATCATTTTAAATATGTTTTTTATAGTTTAAATACCTTATATTTAAGAAAGCCTAGTTCATTTCTACAGGATGAAACATATTTCTACATCTGCCTTGTATGAACAAATTCTGACAAAGGCAGGATAATTTTTTTTAGTAATGGCAGGTGTTTTCGAATCTCTTAATCAAATTATTATTAGTCTGCTGTTTCTCATAATAGAAGGGTGATCTATTTTTCCTTGTGCTGCAAAAAAAAATAATAGATGAATTTGAAGTAACTAATTATGCTGCAAGACCGTCATGACAACTTCTGAGAAACGATTGAACTAATTGAAAAGTTTTATAATTGTAATGAATATTGAAGAATCACGGCTGTTAAGAAAATGTAGTTAGCATTGCTAAGAATGTATTATGCACAAAAGCGATTGATATTATGTACATCTACATGAGTTGTATTCTCTTTTTAAACAGGAATTTCCAAAAAAATTGAGGATTATAATTCTAGGTATTCAATCCAGTATTAGCAGCACTGTTCCTTTAAATAAATTTGTGACAAGATAAGTAAAATATTTGGAAAATGTTATTCCACTCTTTTATAACGAAATTTAATATCTTAAAAGATACTAAACCAAACTTTGGCCCTCAAAAAGCTATAGTTTTGTTGGATTTCAGCAAAAATTTTACTTTTTCTATTCAAGGTAAGGTTTAAAGTTACCATTGGACCAAAGAAGCCGCACTCTTGATCCAACTGTTATGTACACTCAATATCTCAATATTAGATTATCAGCAAGCAATATACACATTTTATCTTATGATATGCAATATGATGTCACTCTTGTATGTTTAACACAGAAGGAAGTGATAGAAATTGCATCATTTTATTTCATAACTAGAAAGCCTAAAGTGTAAATTGTTATTTAAAACGAAAAGAAATTGGAAATTTACAACAATCTAAATTTTTTAAATATTTATAAGCAATTTTAATTAATGTATTAGATTTAATTAATGATTATTTCAATTTTAATAAAAATGAAGTCTTTCTCCTAGCTTATGTAAAATTTTGTCCTGTTTTAGGAAACTGCACCATTCAAGAAAAAAAAATATCTCTAATATGTCTAATTTAAACTGTGGTACCGAAATAATTTCTGTGGTTCTTATGACTTGTTGAATTTATTTAATATAAGTGCTTCTTTTATTTTATTTACAAAGTAAAGTTTTTGCTTCTGCTTTTTCTGAGTAAAATGAGAAAAAAAATCAATGATTTCAATATCCACCCCCCCCCCTTCATTAAATATTGTGCATATTCTTTAGATACTACCATTGTGAAAGTATATATAGAAATACTATACCACTGAATCCAATGATAGATGTACATTTATGTGACAAACATATGCGATAAGATTGAGAACAACACAATTTCAGATAATGTGTGATAAGTACCAATACTATACAAATTTTCTACTGTTATAAAAATAAATAAATCAGTCTGCTTTTAAGGTTTCATTTTAGAAAATAAATCAAATTGATTAATAAATTTAAATTTAAAATGTGCAGCAATTATTAAGGTACCGTAAGCAAAGTTAAAGATTTCTGTCTCTTGATAGGTACAGCATCCCAAAATAAGTCAAAATTTTTGCATTTGCCATGCGAATGACATCATTTTTATTTCATAAATAGAAAGCCCAAAGGGTTAACTTTTATTTAAAACAAAAAGAAATTGAAAATTTTATTTGCCTTTTTGTGTAGAGCCTTTTTCGTAAAGTCACAAAAATTTGGAAAAATAAACATAACTTTCAACTTTGGTTTAAGTTTTTGACCCTAAATATTTAAAATTAATTTTTTAAATATTTTTTGTTAAAATCTGCAACTTTTTATGTACTTACGGTGGTATTTTTAAGATGATTCGCATTTTAGATCCAGAGAAACAATTTTTTGAAAATGGAACTGCAGTCTAAAAATACAGACTCAGAAATGTGCGATTTGAGAAAAATCCAAAAATTGGACCCCCCATATCTCACAAACTATGAGGTCTAGGAAGGAAAAATTTCTGATGTATTCATATCATGATAGAATTAGTATATACACCGAGTTTCATCCAAATCCCTGGGGGTCGGGTTAGAAGGTCTGGTTGAATTGTCATGGAATGACTCATATTAAAACTCAATCGGTCTGCCAAGTCCTATCTTGGTAGAAAACACCTGAAAACCTGATTTTAGCGGTTGAATCGTAGGTTTACCATTGTGTTTTCCTACACCCAAAGGTATAAAAACATGGAGCACTAGAAGCAGGAAAACACAATGGTAAACCTACGAGTCAACCGATAAAATCAGGTTTTCAGGTGTTTTCTACCAAGATAGGACTTGGCAGATCGATTGCGTTTTAATATGCGAATTGAGTTTTATCTAATGTATGACAACGGAACCAATCGATTCTACATGAAAATATTTATAAAAAGGCATACTGGGTAAGGTATGCGTTGTCAACAGTATTTTATCAGAAAAGATATTGATTAGTAACTAGAAATCAGGAATTCTGCTTTTTCAGAAGACCCATTTAGTGTCACCCCCGATGAAAAAAAAATAGATATGTACATAAATATAGATAGTTCAGTTCTAAGACTTAAAATACACGATTTTATTTTAGATAAAATGACGTCATCTGCATCCTCTGTGAGGAAAACGAAGAATACAGGCGACCGCTGTGCATTCCACTTGTCTTTTTTTACAGATCGCTAGAGTGACGTAATGCTTTTTTCGTACACTTGTATTGGTGCATTCGTGCATCACGTGACTCCAGCGGTCTGTAAAAAAAGAAATGTAGAATGCACCGCGGTAACCTGTCTTTTCCGTTAGCCTCGATCCGCTGAAGAATTCCTCACTTACGATACAGTCTACAACTCTAATCTACAGTAAAATATGCATAGGACCTGACTACTGCTGAATAATGCACAAGCCTAAAAAAAGAGATTTTGCCACTCAAGAAACTCGACAAAAAAATCATATGCCTTCATTTGTTTGTAACATTAATCTGGATACTTTAAATTTAGTTTATAATAGCTCCATGTTTTATCCGAAATCATTCATTTATATTATTTTCAAAATAGCACATATTTTAATTACATTTATTTTTCAGTTTTTATGAGAAAATGGCAACAAAAAAATGTAATTTCTATTTTTCGGCTATTTTTCCTTTACTTTCTACAGAAATGTAGTACTTGAGTTGCAAAAATTAAACAAATGGCGTTAAAAACTACAATTAATGTCTCAAAAATAAATAGAGATGCAGTTTTCAAACAAATTGTATTTAAAAGTCATTTTTTTCTCAATACGACGGTATAAAAAATTTAAAATGTGCGATACTTTGAAGTTAAAAAAAAAAATTGCAGTAGAGATTAGACCGTACAATGATACATCTGCTTTGTTTTAGGGCAGGCTTATTCAACGGAATGTTAATTTTTGGATACGACACTTTAATTGCTGGGAGAAAGAAATAGCAAACTGGGCCTAATAACATCTACAAGTTGATGTTACTCTTAAATTTTGCTTCGTTGGTTGTCTATATATAGAAATTAAAACAAAATTCAACATTTTCAAGGTTGCATTCGACGATATTTGGATTACACAGTAAATTTTACCTTTAAATATTAAATGTGACGTTATTCAGTCAAGAATTTCCAGGTTCAATGTTGGAACTCTTAGACCAATATCAGACGGGCGTCCTTTTTGCTGCTTTTTTGTTTAAGTATTATCCATTCACAATGCTGATAGCATTGTGAATGGACAATAATTAAGCTAAAAAGCAGTAAAAAAGACACCCGTCTGACATTAGTCTTAATGTTATGTTCATTTCTAATTGTTGCAAAGCAGTTTGTAATGCATAATAAAAAATCCGGGATACATTAAAAAATATGTTTTTTGTATTATATTTTTGAATTTTTTAAAAATTATTAAGCATATGATTTGTAAACAAAATCACATCACAAAACTTCCCAATTTTAGGTAGATTTCGTAAGAAATACTACCTATTGCAGTCGTTACCATGGTGCGGCTTTTGAAAAATTCCTTCATATCTTTTCATTATAGGACCCCACGAACCCAAAACCACCCCCACCTAAAAAGTTTATGTATGTATGTATGTACTAAATTTTGTCCGCACGATAAAAGTCGCAATTATGCTCGGATCGTCTTCAAACTCGCCAACAACTTTGAGATGACTAATATCTCGGCGGGGATTGAAAATGGGCAAAATCGGCCCAAGTGAATGGAACTGGGGTGGGTTTAAATTTTTGAATACCGTCTTAACATGATTCTGATAAAACCAGCTCTTGCATAACAATGACAGGAAAAAAATAAATATTTTTCGTTATAGCAGTTGCCAACAATTTAAAAAAAGCAATAAAATTAATTCTCACCACAACAATTGCTTTTCTATTGCAAGATTTCCACGCGAAAAAATAAATTAAATAAACAGTTCGACGAATTGAAAACAAATTGAATAGTACGTCATAAGTTTCTTGGAGTAAGATTTCCGCATGAAAACTCAAAATGAAATAAAGAGTTTGACGAATTAAAAACAAAACAAAAACATTGCGTCATATTGGAAATAAAATGGACCTCAGCAGGTGAATATGTAACGTCGTGTGACATTGAAGAAACGTATTAAAACATGATGAAAACCCGACTATGGAAATATTAACTTATTTTAACACTTTGAGGTTCTCTGAATTTGCTTTAGCTATTTTTTAAACCTATTCCATATACATGCTGTGTGTATTCGTGTATATTAGAATTTTCGCAAAATATTTAGCTCCCTAGAGCACATTCTTAGTGAAGGAACTGGGTTTATCTCTAATCTTGATTTAAGTTTTGTTGGTGAATTTAGTACTTAACTTCGAAATCTACCTCCGCCTGCAGGCCCGAGCCGGCAGGGATTTTTTTTTTTATTTAAATTTATTTTTTTTTTAATGTGGGGTAATTTAAAATCGTTATAGTTCGAAATATTATTTGTGAAATTTCAAAACTTTTTCATTTAATTAACCAAAAACATATAAGTTTTAATTTTGATTCAACATTCTTTAAACTACTAATTTAAAAAGAAATAAGAAATATTTAAAGATAAAAAAAAAAAAATAAATAAATCATTTTCAAAAGTAAATATTTTTTTTTCAAATTTGCTGAATAAAATTTAAAGTAAAACAATTGAAAAGTAATGTTCCAAGCTTGAACCATTGATCTTTAACGTTTCGTGACTTATAACAATTTAAACACGAGAAAAGATGAAAAAACAGCTCAGACAGTAAAACACATTTACACAAAAAGTCGTTTTCATATCAACCGTTCCTTCAAAGCTTTATTTTGAAACCAAACCAAACTAAACCAAAAATAATAACTCCTGTTTTAATTAAGATAAAAACATGACTTAACAGTCATTTTAAGCGAAAAGAAAACAGGCTTTTTTAATGCAATAAAATATTCGAATTTACTTCGAAAATTTGGCGATTTTTTGTGTCCCGGATACCCTTAAGTATAACACAAAAATGACTTGGAGAAATGGGCTGTAGGAATGCCTGTTGGATTCGCACATGTGTTGCCTGTCAAAAAATTTCCATCTGAGCATGCGCCCTGTGTACATCTCACTATTATCTTATAAAGGCACCCCATATTACACACATACGAAGACTTACATTAAATATAAAGTATCCCAATATATTTTTTAAATCAAACATTTGAAAATTAACAACAGTTAATCTATCTGATTTAAAATATTGAGAGGCAATCTATTTTAAACTAATACTGTTAAGCTATTTATTGCGTATGAAATAATTTAACACTAGAACTAGCGTGAGTCGTCATTTTCCTGGCTACCATATGAATATGTTTTGGTTCAAACAAGAAATTTTATTATGAAATAAGTTTAAAGATACAAAGAAGAAAAACATTAAATAATAAAGTTAAACTGTTTTAAATCAAAATTCTGGTGTGAAATATTTTTATAAAGCTCAAATATCCGGTAGTTCTAGTGTTAAAACTGAGAGCAATTATTAAACCTTCGTTTTCAAATGATGACTCTACAGTTAAACGATAATGCGAACACTCTAAATTAAATATAAAATGTTAGATTATTTGAAAATTCAACAATTTTTCTAACAATCCGATTTATGTTATTCTAAGGCACATTTGTTTTTAAAAAAGATAAGTTAATTGTGGTTACGATAAAAATTTAAATGAATACATATTCGTAAAATACGTGTTTTCAAATACACTAAGGTGTATATTAAACACTAAGGTATATATTAAATATTGTAAGAAGAAAAATATATACAGGAGACCAGTATGAGCTCGACGATAAGCTTTTAGCTAAAAATTACCCAGTTCAAAATATCATATATGACTGTATATTTATTCATAAAGTGCAAGTAAAGAAAATGAATTTTCCTTACCTGTTATCATCTACAGGTAACGTAGCTCTTGTTGCTTTATCACTTTCTGAATAGTTGTATGCTGTAAAATTATTATTTAATGTTTATTTGTTTCAAAAAACAGAAGCTCAAGAAATTGAAGAGATGAGACTCCGATCAAAAGGTGTTTCTCGGTTGAATTTTCTCTTATTTGTAGGTCTAGATTATAAGTAAAGCAAGATTAGTAAATATAATAATATACTTAAATTATTCCAGTTAAAGGTTGTTATTACAGCACTATTTATGATTATGGAGATAAATGAAAGGTGACTGCTATTTTTAAGAAGTATTTTAAACATTAAATGACAAAAAACACTATTGCCGAAGCAAGATGCTTTCAGGCAATAGGAAAAAAATAAAACACTATTGCCGAAGCAAGATGCTTTCAGGCAATAGGAAAAAAATTTAAGTCGGCATAGGTACTGGCTTGAACAAGAGTCAATCGAGAAGTGAAAGTCCTTGGGGCAATCAAATGTATATGAGAGTTTTAATGTCTGAAAGAAAGGAAAGTTGTATAGATCATCAAAAACCTTTGTATTTGAAGAATTAACTCTGTGAAAACGGAGTTTAAGTTCTGGGTGTTTGCTGCTGTCATTTCTCCGGATTATTTGGAACTGAGTCTGGTGGCATACGTATGTAATAAACACGATTACAATTATATCAGATTTTTAAGAGTTAGGTTCAGTTTTAGTATTCAAAACTCCCTTGAAACTAAAAGAACATTTAGAAACTACCTTTTAAGAAATAAAAACGGTATTTTTTTCCTTTCAACTGTTATTATTTAAAAAGTAGCCTATATTCTGGTTTCTTTTAAAAAGTTATGTTTTAGGTAGACTTCATAAGAAATACTACCTATTACATTCTCCCTATGCTGGAATTTCTGAAATATTTTTGCATATCCATGCCGATCATGAACCCCTAAAATCCAAAACCACATCCACTTCAAACCTTTATCTATCTATCTATCTAACTAACTAACTATCTATATATACACCGAAGCGCCATTACATTATGACCACCCTCCATGTATAAGAATAAGTTCGCCCAGAAACAAAACCACGGCGCATACGCGGCTGATATTGGAGTATATAAAGCGCTCATGCATTGTATTTTAAAACATTGCGTGATTAGCAGATTAATGGGAAAAGCAGCAGATTTATCAGATTTTGATAAAGGTCAAATCGTTATGGCTCAGCGACTGGAAACGTCGATATCGGAAACTGCGCGTTTCGTGGGCAGTATACAGTCAGTCATGGTGAGCACGTACCGAAAGTGGTGTATAGATAGTGAAACGACAAGTCTCCGGCGAGCGGTGTGTCGATCGTGGCCCATTGATTCCAGGGGAGAGCGGAGATTGTTACGCATGATTCGTCGTGAACGAAGAGTTGCAACAGCCGAAATCACCCACATCTACAACAGTGGCGACCCATACAATGTTTCTTAACACACAGTGCTCCATGCATAGATGTGTATGAGCCTACGCAGCCGGCGGCCTAAGCACGTTCTGGTGCTGACAGCACAGCAGCGCCTGCAACGGACCCATGAACATCTGAATTGGACCATAGAAAAATGGAAGAATGTTGCATGGTCCTACGAATCAAGTTTTCTGCTTCATCACATCGATGGGCGCGTGTGAATAAGCCGATTTCCAACGGTAGCTCTGGCTCCTGAAGGCACAATTTGTCGAAGACAAGCCTGTGGCGGCTATATTATCATGTGGGTTATATTTTTATGGAGCACATTAGGACCCATAAACACCATAGAACAATCCCCGATGTCTGTGCGCTACTTGAACATCGTTGTAGACAAGATGCATCGATTAATGAGAAACAATGTTTCCGACGGGTTATTGCATATACCATCAGGATAATGCAGCATCTCATACGAGTCTAATCGTCTGGGGGTGGTTGGAGGAGCATTCTAGTGAGTTTCAAGTCATGTCCTGTCCTCCAAATTCACCTGACATGAATCCAAAATAACATTTGTGGTTCCACCTGGAAATCCCAAATTGTGCTGTCACCTCTCAATATGCGAGAATTTAAGACCCTGTCGGTGAGCGCTGGGTACCAGATACCTCAGACTACCTATAAAAAGATTGTCGAGTTGATACCAGGTTGGGTGTTGGTGGTTTAAAGGGCGAAAGGTGGTCCTACGTCGTATTAAACAGGTGGTCATAATGTAATGGCTCTTCGGTGTATGCCGGGTGTCCTAAAAAGGACTGACTGATTTTAAAATTCATCAACTTGCAAACGGTGACAGATATTTAAAAAATTCTTGCAGGAGGGTTATGTATATGGTCAAAAGTTTTTTTACAGTGATTTTCGATTTTAGCTCGAATTACAAACAATAGACGGCGCTGTAAGCAATAGGCGCTAAATGCAGGCTCGATTTTTTGTCTTTCTCTTCTTCCATGGGGAAAAAAGAAATTAAAATGTATTCATTGGGTCCCGAAGGATCAAAAATCGAGCCTGTATTTAGCGTCTATTGATAGCAGCGCCCTCTATTCTTTATAATTCGAACTAAAATCAAAAATCACAGTAAAAAATTTTTGACCTCATGCATAACCCTCCTGCAAGATTTTTTTTAAATATCTGTCACCGTTTGCAAGTTATTGAATTTTAAAATCAGTCAGTCCTTTTTAGGACACCCGGTATATACTTATATATAGCAGTCGAAGAAATTGTTAAATGTAGTCCTCGGAAATGCATCAGACGACCTGTTGCAGATGCGGGATTCTCAAACACCACTACATACAGAATAATGCAAAAGGGCCTGAAGCTGTTTCCCGCAGTGTCATCAAGCAACCTCAAGTACAGCTCTGCGACAAAGAGAAGACTTTGTCGCAATCATTTGACGCAAATGAATTACGCCAGATGATTGATGAGAGTAAAATTGAACCACCAATTGGAAGAAGGGAATAAACGCCACTTTTTGACACATTCATTTTTTTTACACTTTTACATTCTTTAGACGTAGCGCTTAGTTGTAAGTTCGAAGAAAATAAAAAAAAAACATACGAAGAGAATGCTTTTTGTTATTTTCTTCGAACGAACTCAGCGTTACACGTCTAAAGAATTAAAAAATGTAGAAAAATGAATGTGTCAAAAGTGGCCTTTATTCCCTTCTTCCAATTGGTGGTTCAATTGATGTCGGCTGAATATGGTTCACCGATGAGGGCCATATTCATTTATAGAGATTTGTGATTGAACAAAACTGGCGAATATGGGCTCGGAAAATCCGTTTGTGTCTCTTGCAAAACAACGCACTCTGTAAAAGTTATAATTCGGGCTGGACTGTCCAGTAAAGGGATTATTGTGCCCCTTTTCATGAGGGAAACGAATAACTCTTTCCGATATATTGAAATTTTATAGGAGTTTTTGCCACATTTCAAGCTTTAGAGATTGCATCAGAGAATTCATGGCTTAAGCAGAATAGAGCGCGACCACACCGCTCTACTGCAGTTTTTGAGTTCATTGAGGAATACTTCAGCGACCGACTCATTGCTCTCAATTATTCCAGAGTGACAGGCATTGGTATGGATTGGCCTCGATATTCTCCAGATCTCAAACCATGTGACTTCTTCTTGTCGGACTACTTGAAAGACAATGTTTACTCTAAAAACCCTCAAATATTGCAACAGCTTGAACAAATCATATTGCAAAACGTGACTTCGAACTTCACCCTTCGGTTGCGTGATGTTATTGCTCAGAAAGCTGATCATATCGAAACCATTGTAAAATGATTTGACCTCTGTTCACGAAGGACACTTTAAGACACTATTTCAAAGGCACTGCTGTGTGTTTGCAGCACCCTCTAATTTCCAATCTTGGAATTATTTCTGGAAACCGGTGTATAACAAATTCCAGAAATGTCTGTCCAACATATAACCTGTTTCACTTTTCTGTCTTTCACTGTTTCGCAGTTAGGTGATTTCAAAGTTGAGGAGTCCATCCTGTATTATTGCCAAACACTTAATTGGTAAAGAATTTTGGAGGTTTGGCAGAGAAAGTGCTTTCGCCAGAAGTATTTTTCAAGCAAAGTTTTCTTCTCAAAACAGGAGGGATATTTTAAATCTTTTTTTAATGTCTAAACCTGACATACGTTTTTATAAATAAATATTTAAAACTATAAATTACAGCACAAGAAAAATTAGTTTGTTACCATTAATAAATAAACATACCTCCGATAGTTTCATGTGTCCAAGTTTATCCCTTTGGTGATCCTATTCATTCCCCTGGACTGAATCTTTTCTTTCTTTTGTTTTCTTTTTTTCCTTATTTTTCTTTTGCGGAGAAATGCATATGTTTAATAATTTTTTTTTTAAATCTATACCTGAAAAAAATACACATTTTAAATTACAAACGCCAGCATCAGAAAAAATAAGTTTCTTACCCTGTGTAAATATACATACCTCCGTTATGCATTCCTTCTTTTGTTTAGTCCTTTTATGATCCTGTCCTTTCTCTAGTATTGAATCTTTTCTTTCTTTGGTTTTCTTTTTTACAGCATCTATTTTCTTCTCAGAATCGGAAAGATTACATATCTTTAATCCACCTTTTAAAAATATTTATACCTGAAAGATATACAAATTTAAAGTTGTAAAAGCCAGCATAAGAAAGATTAAGTTTCTTACCAGTAGTAAATTTACATACCTGTGATAATCGTTCCTTCTTTTGATTGGTCCTTTCATGATCCTGTCCTTGCTACTTGATTGAATCTTTTCTTTCATTTGTTTTCTTTTTTCACTGCATCATTTTTATTCTTAGAATCGGATGGATACATATCTTTAATCCATCTTTTAAAAATATCTATACCATAAAGAAATATACATTTTAAATTACAAACGCCAGCATAAGATAAATTAAGTTTATTACCAGTAGTAAATCTACATACCTCTGATATTCTTTCCTTTTTTTGATTGGTCCTTTAATGATCCTTTCCTTTCAACATGATTGAATCTTTTCTTTCATTTGTTTTCTTTTTTTACCGCATCTTTTTTCTTCTCAGAATTGGAGGGATACATATCTTTAATCCATCTTTTAAAAATATCTATACCTGAAAGAAATACACATATTGAATTATAAACGCCAGTATAAGAAAAATTAAGTTTCCGATTGAATTTCCTTCTTTCGTTTGGTTCTTTCATGATACTGTCCTTTCTCCTGGATTGAATCTTTTCTCTATTTTGTTTTGCTTTTCCCCCACATCTTTTTGCTTTGAGATTCGGAGGGATACATCTTTCAAAAATATCTTTACCTGAAAGAAATACACGTTTTGAATTATAAACGCCAGCATAAGGAAATTTAAGTTTCTTACCAGTAGTAAATTTACATACCTCTGATATTCTTTCCTTTATTGGATTGGTCCTTTCTTGATCCTTTCCTTTGAACTTGATTGAATCTTTTATTTCATTAGTTTTCTTTTTTTACCGCACTTTTTTTCTTCTCAGAATCGGAGGGATACATATATTTTAATCCATCTTTTAACAATATCTATACGTGAAAGAAATACACATTTTATATTATAAACGCCAGCATAAGAAAAGTTAAGTTTCTTACCGGGAGTAAATATACATTCCTCCGATATCCTTTCCTTCTTTCGTTTGGTCATTTTATGATCCTTTACTTTGTCCTGGTTTGAATCTTTTCTATCTTTAGTTTCCTTTTCTACAGCATCTATTTTCTTCTCAGAATCGGAGGGATACATATCTTTAATCAATATTTTTAAAATATCTATACCTGAAAGAAATACACATTTTAAATTATAAATGCCAGCATAAGAAATATGTTTTTTACTCGAAGTAAATATACATACGTTCTACATGCTTTCTTTCTTTTTTGGTCCTTTCATGATCCTGTCCTTTCTACTGAATTGAATCGTTTCTTTGTTCTGTATTCTTTTTTATACGCATGTTTTTTTTTTCTTCTGAGAATGAGAGAAAAACATATCTTTAATCCATCTTTTAAAAATATCTATCTGAAATAAATAAACATTTTGAATTATAAATACAGCACAAGAAAAATAAAATCCCTTACCAGCAGCAAATACACATATCTCCGATATGCTTTCCTTTTTCTGTTTGGTCCTTTCATGATCCTGTCCTTCCTCCTGGATAGAATCTTTTCTTTCTTTAGATTTCTTTTTTTCCAGCAACTATTTTCTTCTCAGAATCGGAGGGATACATATCTTTAATCCATCTTTTTAAAAATCTATGCCTGAAAGAAATACACTATTTAAATTATAGATAGCAGCACAAAAAAAAGTTTCTCAAGCGTAGTAAATAAACATACCTCCGACTGGCTTTCTTTTGTTTGGTCCTCTCATGATCCTGTCCTTTCTCCTGATTTGAACTTTTCTTTGTTTTGTTTTGTTATTCCCGCATCTTTTTTCTTCTCAGATTTGGAGAGATATATATCTTTAATCCATCTTTTAAAAATATCTATACCTGAAACAGATACACATTTTAAATTATAGACGCCAGCATAAGAAATATTAAGTTTCTTACCCATAGTAAATATACCTATCTCCAATATGCTTTCCTTCTTATGCTTGGACCTTTCATGATCGCATCCTTTCTCCTGGATTGAATCTTTTCTTTCTTTTGTTTTCAATATTTCCCTGCATCTTTTTTTCCCTCAGAATCGGATACATTTTTGCATAATACATAGATCTTTTCACACATATTTAGATTTAATTTATAGCTATAGTCGAAAGATATCTGCACAAAATCATTCATTATATATTACTCATTTTAAAACATGTTTATTTTAAAAATATCATTGTTTTCGTTAAAAAGTTGTAAATTAAAAAGATTAAGGGGTCACTTCTTTCACGCGAAAACAACTGCTGGCTAACATTAATCCTATGGGAGATATTTTTAAAGATATCTCGATTGCTTTTCAATGACCTTTTTTTGCACTGAATAGCTGAGATCGGTCCCTAATAAGGTCGTCATTTACTGTTTAGATTTTATGTGAATGTTTTTTATGAGGATACTTTCACTTTCGAAACCGGTTCATAAAAAAAAAGTATCCTAATAAAAAGAAAGCCTGAAAACGAAATCGAAAAAAGTAAAAACGTCCTTTGTAGATAACCACCTAAGCTGTCCTACCCAATCAAATTATTTAAAAATATTGAAATACAAACGAGATATCTTACAAAAATTCTTCTATAACATTAACGTTAGCGAGCGGGCGATTTCGCGTGAGTGAAGTAGCCTCTTAAGAGAGCAGCAATTTTTTTTTTGCAATGCGGATTGCGTGCTTCTTAACTGTAAAATGCGCTGTTTTCATCTGAAAAAAATGTGCCTTATATAGAGAATTCCATTATATAGAATTATGTTATAAATATCTTCTATTAGGAAATGAGTAATCTTGCTTTTAACTTTCCCATAGGTTAACACAGGATTTCGCGACCGAGGAGTCAAAATAAAGAGGCCCCTTAAGCAGGGCTATTTTTAAAAATTATTATTTTTCCTACCCCTTTTTACATGAATAAGTAATCTACCGCAAAGGCAATCGTTTTGAACTATTCAGAACATTTATTAGTTTACCACATATTTACTTAGAATTAGTGAGCAAACTTTAAAGGGTAATTACAGTCCATTGCAACAAAAAAAAATTTGGAATAGAATATATAGGATAGCAATCACTTATTCACTAAACATACAAGGTAAACATACAGGGTCTTAGTATAACGTCTTCGCTAAATGGGTCCACATATGTGGACCTCTAATCCTTTTGTCATAAAAATTAAACAGTTTGACTTTTTTACATTTGACTTCACTTCTTAATAGCTGAATGTTTCTTGTTTTAAAAGCAAACCAATAAATAACAGCATCTATGCTGTTTCCTCATTAAAAAATGTTGTTTTCATCTGCGTTTGCAAAATTCCTCACAGACAGTGTAGTCAAAAAAGTGAGAATTTTTCATAATTATTTAAGTTAAATCCTTTACATTAAAACTTTTTCAGGATTTGTATATTATTCACTTATTTAAAACCCTTAACTTTGTGATTGTGTGAATTTAGGTTAGTAAAAGTTAAATTGATATTTTAAGAGGATTTGTAATTTTAGATATTTGTGAACCTAAATTACTAGTTTGCCAAGCAACTAGCTTCCGAAATTTTCCTTTTACAGACATCTACGATGTCATTTTGGTCATGAAAAACCAATGAATGAGTATTTGTAGTAGTTATTATTTTTGCTTCGGTAACGAAGAGGATAAGCAGATTCCGATTTTTTGCTGTTTATAACTTTAACTACAGTAAGAATATTGGATTGATATTTTCAAAAGACTTGTTCAATATTTATGAACCTAAATTACTAGTTCCCCAAGCGACCAGTTTCCGAAATTTTCTTTTTACAGACATCTACGATGTCATTTTGTTCATGAAAAACCAATGAATGAGTATTTGTAGTATTATTTCTGCTTCGGTAACGAAGAGGATAAGCAGATTCCGATTTTTTGCTGTTTATAACTTTAACTACAGTAAGAATATTGGATTGATATTTTCAAAAGACTTGTTCAATATTTGTGAACCTAAATTACTAGTTCCCCAAGCGACCAGTTTCCGAAATTTTCTTTTTACATACATCTACGATGTCATTTTGTTCATGAAAAACCAATGAAAGAGTATTTGTAGTATTATTTTTGCTTCGGTATTGAAGAGGATGTGGCGATACCGATTTTTTGCTGTTTATAACTTTAACTATAGTAAGAATATTGGATTGATATTTTCAAAAGACTCGTTCAGCTTTTCGTGAAATGTGGTTACATCTTGAGAAGTCATGGTAATTCCATTATTCACGCTCAAAAAACACTGAGCATGTAGTACTCTAATCACTAAAAAAAAAAAATCATGATAATATTAACTTTTCTTTTTATATACTATATTTAAAATCAGCATCTCACGGAAGATAAATTAATATTTGTTAGCTAGTGTTTGAAAAGACTCAATTCCTAGCTGATACTTTTTGCATCTCCTTGTGATAATTAGGTGATTAAAAAGTATGCTATCTCTCTTTTACAGGAAGGAGGTAGTGGTGAAGGGGTGGCACTTAGCTGTCATTTCTAAATTTACAAGAATATTCATTACCACAAGAAACATAGTAATAGACATAAAGATATTCTGAAATCCAAACTTTGGCTTTAGCCGACAAATAAATGAAGTATAATACATTTATGAACACATTTTTTTTAACTGTCGCTGCACAAGATATTGAAACAAGATGAAAAGGCATATTAATATATACGTACTGGACATAAGTATAACATATGCATCTTCAGTAAGGATGTAAATACATTTTTATATTATAAATAAAGAAAAAGTAATCGCCAAATACTTACATATTAGTGATGAACTTCTTGGAGACTTATAAATTGCTTAAGTTTTCATTTTTTTTTCAGCCTACTAATTGGATATCTGCTTTCCTAATTACGCCAAGCGTAGATTTCATTGTTAAAAAGAAACTGTCTTATTGTTAAACTTAATTATTATTTTACATAGTTAAATAAAAAATTTATTGTCGTCATAATTTTCAAAATGATTAATTGGTATTGTTGTTACATGTTCTTTGTTATACTGTTTTAAATATTGATGAAGATTGATTATTGTTATGAAAATAAAATTAAGAATTACACCTATTTCCTTTTTTACAAGATCATAGATTTGAAATAATACAGACATATAATAATAGTACTTTTTAAACCACAAATTGAAGTATTGCAGATATTGAACAATAGTGTTTTTAAAACCGCGAAATTCTGCGATTGAATAAAGCGAAGAATACTGAAAAAAAAAATGTGGTATTCAATGTCGGTAAACAATTATACCAGTGATTGTGTGAAACACATATATAGATGTATATCTTAAATTGTTATATAAACCTAGCTGCTTTTAGATTTAAGACTAAACCGATTGCTTTAATTTTAACTAGCTAATTAAAAAAAGAAAGAAAAAAAGAAAAAAGTGTACAGATGTCATATTCGCCCCATATTGGCCGGTTGCCAATTTGGCGAAAACATCAACATCATAAACAACATAATCCGGGTTACCACATCAAGGAAAATAACGACACTTTGGCGCCAGTTAAGTACCCGTTGCGTATATGACATTGGCGTCAGAAAAAAATCGCGCGAATATGGGCGAATATGACATCTGTACCAAAAAAAAAAAAAAAACTTTAAATATAAAATATAATAAATGCACTTATATAGCAATCTAACAAAATCCAATGTCATACTATCTCTCTATATGTTTTTCCACAGATGCATGTGAATGTGCGTCGGCCTATTAATGGTAATTTTGGCTCAAAAGAGAAAAAATTGAAATCTGATACATCACTAAAGTTATCGACAATGTTTTGGTCTCTAAATAGAGGTAGAAGCACTAGCTTGAGTCTGGCAGGTCATTGTAAAATCCCACCACTACTTTTAAAGAGGCCCCCAAACTCTAAAAACATCTGTTCCTAAGACGATTTCAGATGTTTTTCTCTTTAAATTAATATAATTTAAAGTTGCAGAACTGTTGTAAAAGATTCGCACCCAAGCATACCTTTGACGCAGGGCTCCAAATAGATCTAGTCGGGCTGATTGTATCGATGTACATTATATACACTAATAAATTTTCGTACAGTTAATAACTACGATAAAAGATATTTCGCAAGATACTCTCTAACTTTGAAATGACATAACTGCGAAACAGTGAAAGAGAGAAAGGTAAAATCAAAAAACGCGACTGTGTAAAAAGCGAACTAATTAATTATTTCTCATCAATGTGAAATTATTTTTTATATTACTTACCAATTTTTTTTTATTTAATAGTATTGATGACTTTTAAGTTGCGTTTAATTGTTAGTTCCTATCTATAAACAATGTTTTGATGAGGCCTATAGATGTCTATGAAGGTTAGAGTTGCAGTAAAGCTAGAGATCCTACCTACACAACCTTCAGGTTGTGTAATATTTAAACGGAGCTTCTGACGGTAAAATAGTCAATGAAACATCGTCTTCATTTTGAAAGACCTATCCAATGATTTGCCACTCAATATTTTGCGTAAATGTTTTTTTGTCTATACCGCAATTTTGTATTTTGCGGCCGCCATTTTGAATTTATAAAAACAAAACCTAGCCTATAACCATCGGACGATTATGACAAAGCGATAGAGACCTCATTCATTAAAATCCATCCAGCCGTTGGGATGTTTCGAGGGTATAAAAAAATCCACATACCCAGATACGCGTTGAAACACATAACCCTTCTTGGCAGTCGTGTAAAAAATGGTATGATGGACATACAGGTCTGGAATTTGTTATACTCTGGTTTGCGGAAACATTTCTTGTACTTGCTAATAGGTGGTAGCCCAAATACACGAAGTTTTAAATAGTACTCAGAAACACAGAAAGTTACTGTTTGAGTCTGTTTCACTACTGACATGTGTAAGGGAATTGTATCGCATTAGTTATTATACGGAAATTGAAGAACATCATGTCGTATTCCTTGGATCAACGTGTTTTTATTATACTGGAATACCACCGATTAGGTAGAAGTCCGACGATGAGAAAGCGAAGCATTCAAAAAATACATATAATGTTAAAAAAACATCCAGACGAGAAACCAATTCGTAATTTATTCAACAAGTTCGAACGGACAGCAAGTGGGGACGATGATTTTAGCTGAAAATGTGTGATGCAGCCGATCAGTCATGATACCTCAAGATATGCAAGCAGTCGAAGAAATTGTTAAACGTAGTCCTCAAAAATCCGTGAGACAAGCCACTGCTTAATCGGGATTCTCAGACACGATTACGTACAGAATAAGGCAAAAGGGCCTGAAGCTGTTTCCTTATAAAATACAATGTCATCAAGCAATTTTAAATACAGATCTGCGAGTGAAAGTGAAGTTGGCTGCGTATGAGCCACCGATGAGGCCCATTTTCGTTTAGAGGAATTTGTGAATGAATAAAACTGGCGAATATGGGGATCTGGAAACCCATTTGTATCTCTTTCAAAACCACGCACTCTGCAAAAGCTACAGTTTTAGCTGGACACACCAGTAAAGGGATTATTGGGCCCCTTTTAACGAGGGAAACGATTAACTCTTTCCGATATTTTGAAATTTTACAATTTGTTTCCACACTTCTTACTCTAGAGGATTCACCAGAGAATTTACGGTTTATGCATAATGCGGCCCGACCGCAGCGTACTACTGCAGTGTTTGAGCTCGTTGAGAAATACTTCAGTGACCGAGTCATTGCTCTCAATTATTCCCAAGTGACAGGCATTAGTACGGATTGGCCTCCATCCCGCATCTCAATCCATGTGACTTTTTCTTGTGGTGTTGTTTGAAAGCCACTCTTTACTCTAAGAATCCTCAAACGTTGAAACAGCTTGAATAATTCATATGTGAGGCATGTGCATCCGTTTCAGTATAGACATTGCAACGAGTGATTTCGAACTTTACCCTGCGGTTGCTTCATGGTATTTCTAAGAAAAGTGACCATATTGATACATTGTAATGTTATATGACCTCTTTTCACGAAGAAAACTTTCAGACATTATTTCAAAAGACACTGCTATGAGACTGTAGAGCGCCCTGATGTCCAATCTTGGAATTATTTCTACAAACCGGTCTATGACAAATTGCAAAAATGTCGGTCCAACATATCACTTGTTTCACCTTTCTGTCTCTCGCTGTTTCGCAGTTGTGTCATTTAAAAGTTGGGGAGTTCTTTCTGAAACATCCTGTATTATTGCTAAATACTTACATGGTGGAAAACTTCGGAAATTTGACAGAGACTGTGCTTTCCAGAGACGTACCTTGTCAAGCAAAGTGTTCTTCTTACAACAGGAGGGATACATATTTTAAATCGATTTTTTAAAAATATCTATACCTGAAATAAATAAATATTTTAAATTGTAAGTTACAGCACAAGAGAAAATTAGTTTCTTACCATTAATAAATAAACACACTTCCGATATTTTCACCGTTCCCAAGTTTATACCTTTGGCTATCCTATTCATTCTCCACATTTGAATATTTTGTTTCTTTTGTATCAATGTTTCCACATCATTTTGTCTAGTCTTATTCGCAGGATACATATATTTAATACATCATTAAAAAATATCTATACCTGAAAGAACAAATTTTTTAAATTATATATACCAAAGGGAGAAAAATTTAGTTAATAACCAAAAATAAATATATGTGTGTACCTCCGATATTCATACATCTCCTGTGTCTTTGCTCTCGGATCATTTGCATCATACTCAATTGAACCTTTTCTTTCTTTAGCATGCAGGTTTTTCGATTTTTTTTTTCTTGTCGGTATCGAAGGGATACATATCCCTAACCTGCCAATACCTGAAAGAAATACACATTTTAAATTATAAATACCAGCGAAAAAAAAATTAAATTTCTTACCCGCAACAAATATACATACCCCCGATATTCCCGTATTCTTGTGTTTGTTACATTCGTCAACCTCTACATACGCTTGGATTGAATATTTTCCTTCTTTTATTATTTTTTTTTGCATCTTTTTTCTTCTCAAAATAGGAGAGATACACATCTGTAATCCATATTTTAAAAATATCTATACCTGAAATAAATATTTTGAATTATAAATCCTTGCAGAAGAAACAATTATTGTCTTACACATAATAAACAAACGTACCTCAGATACAGTCACATTTCCAAGTTTATCCCCTTTGCCTCAGTTGGATCTTTTCTTTCTTTTGTATCAATATTTCCACACCATTTTTTCAAGTCCTAATCACACGGATACATATCTGTGATCCATTATTAAAAAATATCTATACCTTGAAAGAAAGAAATATCTAAAATTATAAACGCCAGAGTGAAAAGAATATTTGATATAGTATCCATAGTAGATATACATACATTCGTTATTCTTGCGCTTGAGGGATACATATACTTAATCTACCATTAAAAATATATCTGTATCGTAAAGAATAAATATGTTAAATTATCGACGTCAGAGCGAGAAGAATTTAGTTTCTTACCCATAATAAATATTCATACCTCTGACATTTATTCATTCCCGTTTCTGTCCTTAAGGATCATCTGAATCACACTTAATTGAATATTTTCTTTCTTAGTATCCATCTTTCACAATATTCCTTTCTTGTCGCAGTCGGAGGGACACGTGACTCTAATCCTTCACTTAACAAGTGAGTAAGTGTGACCACAGATCTCACAGAGGGTTTCGTTTAATATTTCTTTCAAAACACTTTAACCTTTACAAAATCTGCTAGTTTTACATTTCGCAACCAGGGGGCACACTCTATTGTAAAGAAACTTGTATCTGAACGAAACTCCGTTTTACAAACTATTCATAGATATATTAGTCGAAGGGATCGAGCCCATAGCACACGAGATAGGTAGGCGCCCCTGGCGGCAAAAATTGGAACTATAATATGTACGGCTATGGTGCATAAAATGAAAGAGTTGTCAAAGAAGTATCGGCAAAAGGTAAAAAAGTGCACCCCGTGTGAAAGGGGTGGAGGTTAGAAAAATTACTAAAAATACAGAAGTTAGAGCCCAGAAGGGTAAATATTATAAGACTTTTTGAAAATTTTATGATTTTTCGTGTGATCACAAGTGTTCTGTTATGAGTATGCAAAATTTCACATCTCCAACTTAATTAGAGTGAGTTAGAAAGATTGCTTAAAATACACAAGTTAGAGCCCAGAGGGGAAAATATAAGACTTTTTCAAAATTTTATTATTTGTCGTTTGATGTGAGGTGTTCAGCTATAAGAATCCAAAATTTCAAGTCTTCAACTTAATTTGGGGCTCAGTTAGAACAAGAAACTGAAAATACACAGGTTAGAGCCCAGGGCGGTAAATATAAGACTTTTCAAAATTTTAGGATTTGTTATTTGATGGGAGGTGTTAACCAAAAAAAATCCGAAATTTTAAGTCTCCAACATATATAGTTTCTGAGAACGGGCTCTGTGACAGACAGACAGAGAAGCGAGACGAATAGGGTTTCGTCAGATGAACGAAACCCTAAAAATGTCTATACCTGAAAGAAATACAAATTTTAAATTATACATGCCAGAGCAAAAAAAGAAATATTTCTTACACCTAGTAAACAAACATACATACTTCCGATTTTCTTGTTTGCTTTTGTTTATTCTTTCGTGATCCTCTCCTTCCTCTTGTATTGATTCTTTTTCTCTGTGTCATTTTTCTTCTGATAATCGGAGACATACATATCTATAATCCGACTTTTTTGAATATCTATACCTGAAAGAAATACGCATTTTTGAATATAAATGCAGCACAAGAAAAATTAAGTTACTTACCTGCAGCAAATACACATACCTCTAATATTATTTTCTTCTTTTGTATGATCCTTTCATAATCCCGTCCTTTCTCCTGGATTGAAAAATTTCTTTCGTTTCTTTTTTTCCGGCATCTTTTTTCTTCTGAGATTTTTTCTTGAGAGATTACATACAGTCGATATTCTTGTTTACTTTTGTTTGTACCTTTCGTGAAACTCTTCATCCTCCTGTATTGAATCTTTCTTTTCTTTTGTATTCTTTTATTCCGCATCTTTTTTCTTCTGAGAATCACAGGAATACATATCTTTAATCCATCTTTTAAAAAATATCTAAACCTGAAACAAATACACATTTTTAATTATAAACGCCATCACAAGAAAACGAAAGTTTATAACTTGTAGTAAATAAACCTACCCCCGATAATCTTGCTTTCTGTTGTTTATTCATTTCGTGATCTATTTCCTTTCTGCTGGACGGCATCTTTTCTCTTTGTTGTATTCTTTTTTCCTGCATCTTTATTCTTCTCAGAATCGGAGGGATACATACCTTTGATCCATCTTTTAAAAATATCTGTACCTGAAAGAAATACACATTTTAAATTATAAATGGCAGCACAAAAAAAAAGTTTCTCAAGCGTAGTAAATAAACATACCTCCGATAATCTTCTTTTCTTTTGTTTATTCATTTCGTGATATTTTCCTTTCTGCTGGATTGCATCTTTTTTTCTTGGTTGTATTCTTTTTTCCTGCATCTTTCTTCCATCATTAAAAAATACCCATATCTGAAAGAAATACACATTTTAAATTATAAATGGCAGCACAAAAAAAAAAAAGTTTCTCAAGCGTAGTAAATACCTCCGATAATCTTCTTTTGTTTAATCATTTCGTGATCTTTTTCCTTTCTGCTGGATTGCATCTTTTCTCTCTGTTGTATTCTTTTTTCCTGCACCTTTATTCTTCTTAGAACCGGAGGGATACATATCTTTAGTCCATCTTTTAAAAATATACCTGAAGGAAAATACACATTTTTATTTATAGATGGCAGCACAAAAAAAATGTTTCTCATGAGTAGTAAATAAACATACCTCCGATAATCTTCTTTTCTTTTGTTTATTCATTTCGTGATCTTTTTCCTTTCTGCTGAATTGTATCTTTTCACTCTGTTATATTCTTTTTTCCTGCGTCTTTATTCTTCTCAGTATCAGAGGGATACATATCTTTAATCCATCTTTAAAAATATCTATACCTGAAAGAAATACACATTTTAAATTATAAATGCTAGCACAAGAAAAAAAAAAGTTTCTTATTTGTAGTAAATAAACCTACCTCCTATAATCTTGTTTTATGTTGTTTATTCCCTTCGCGACTTTCCTTTCTGTTGGATTAAATATTTTCTTTCTGTTGTGGCTTTTTTTGTCGGAATTGGAGGGGTACATATCTTTAATCCATCTTTTAAAAATATCTATACCTGAAAGAAATACACTTTTTAAATTATAAATGGCAGCACAAAAAAAAGTTTCTTAAGCGTAGTAAATAAACATACCTCCGATAATCTTCTTTTCTTTTGTTTATTCATTTCGTGATCTTTACCTTTCTGCTGAATTGCATCTTTTCACTGTGTTACAGTAGAACCTCGATCCATCGTTTTTCAAGAGGTGCGTGAAAAAAAAACGATGAAAGCGGGAAAACGATGAATGTGGGTTAACGTCAAAACACGAAAAAAACAATGCTTCTGCATTACTAATGCATGCAATGTGTACAGTATACTAATAAACACTAATTTGTTACTTACCAAACTGTAAAAGAAATAAATCGAAGTTATAGGAAATTGATATTTATTTTAAAAAATCAGTACTTTTATGTTGGGTTTTTCGTTAATTTTTAAATTAAACAACATTTTTTCAAGATCTACAACATTTTTCTTGTCCTTTTCTGTAATTTCATGTGCATATATAAAAGTTCGTACACTTTCAAATGCCGTAATTGCATCAGACAGACTTGGCACAGTTTTAGGCTCAGCTTCATCGACATGAACATTATCCTCTGCTTCTTCGTCATTATTTTCACTTTTTGCATCATCACACATTTCTTCTATACTTAGCCACACGTTGCGACTTCTTGATCAATGGAAATATAATCGATAAATTTCACACCAGATACATCCTCTTGCTACACGCAACCACTCTTCATCTGCATTATGTCACCATCGTCATTATTTTCTTTTCCTTCTGTTGAGCATTCTTCATCAATTTTTCGCTGAAAACCGCATTTCTTGGAGTAGGTTCTTTTGCTTGTTCCGTGAAACATAAAGATCTTTTCACTAGCTTTCTCCGGTAAAATATCTAAAACTGTTGATTACACCGGCATCAAAAGGTTGTACGACATATGTACAATTAGCTGAGAAAAAACTTACTTCTATATTTTTTTAAGACGACGTATCTGGTGAATGAGCTGTACAATTGTCAGTAAATTGAATGATTTTCCTTTTTTGAGCGCCGATTAATCTATCAAAGTCGTAAAGAAATTTTGTAAAAGTGTCATTTTTCATCAATGCTTTGGCATTCGAATGGTAGACTACTGGCAGTTTCTTTACATTCTTGAACCATCGAAGTCTAGCAGATTTACCAATAACGAGGGATACTCGTTTATCAGAACTTTCCTTATTTGTGAATAGTAGCATTGTAAGTCTTTCTTTGGAATGTTTAGCACCGTGCCAATGTAGTACCACCATCCTTTGAACGCCAGTGTTCTCTCTGGCAAGCATTTATAAAACAGGCCTGTTTCGTCCGCATTGTAGATGTCACAATCCTTGTGTCCTTCTAGTAACTTCGAAAGTTTTTCGAAACACATTTCTATTTCACAGTATTTACCGCTGCGGCACTTTCGTCGCATAACTTCCTTGATACCAATCCATAGCGAATTTTAAAACGTGAAATTCACCCATTTGATGCAAGAAAGTATCCATGCCATATGAGGCAGCTATTTCAAGTGCCTTCTCTCGAAGAATATTCCCATCCACAGGAATATTTGATGCACGATCCTGCTCGTATCAAGCGAAGAGAAGTCTTTCCAACTCACTGTAAGTAGACTCTTTGCTAGTTTTTATTTTTTTGCATAAGTTTCCTACTGATCAGCCTGCTCTCTAATTCCTTTCTTTTTTTAAATTATCGAATTCAGGGTTGAAGGCGGTATACCTAAACGTTTAGCGATGCGAATTTTTTTCGCATAAGGATTCTTTTCCACCTCACCTAAGATCTAAATCCTTTCTTATAAGGTACGGATTTGTTTTGCTATTCTTAAAATTTACACAATGCATAAAATTTAGCGCAGAACGAGTTAAATTGAAAGCTCACGCTCTTAAAATTAAACAAGTGCACTGCACACAACAGATTAACCGGGAATGTGGCAGCTGGAGCTGGCTGAAGTGTATGCATCCATCCTCCGCTTTACACAAAAAAGAATAAGCCATTCTTCAAACAAGAACACCTATTCCTCATCCAGTTATTTGCCACGTACATACATGTCACAATATCAGCACTAATCCATGTTCCCTTACTAAAACAGCACGTGTCATTTTAAGATAAAAGAAGTAAATCCAGTTTGTATGTCATATGAATCTGTTTGACCTTCAATTTCATTTTAATGAGGAGAAAAATTTTACAACGATGAATGCGGGAAAACGACTTTTTGAAGAACGATGCATGCGAGTTTCGTTAACATTATTTAAATATAATTTGTGCAGGGACCATAGAAATAAAACGATCAATGCGGGAAAATGATGGATACGGGAACGATAGATCGGGGTTTCACTGTATATTCTTTTTTCCTGCACCTTTATTCTTCTCAGAATCGGAGGAATACATATCTTTAATCCATCTTTTAAAAATATTATACCTGAAAGAACTACACATTTTAAATTAGTTCTTGTTTGTTCTTAATCTTGTTTTCTGTTGTTTATTCCTTTCGCGACACTCTCCTTTCTGTTGGATTAAATATTTTCTCTCTGTTGTGTACTTTTTTACGCATATTTTTTTTTCTCTTGTCGGAATCGGAGGGGTACATATCTTTAATCCATCTTTTAAAAATATCTATACCTGAAAGAAATACCCATTTTAAATTATAAATGGCAGCACCAGATAAAGTTTTTTAAGCGTAGTAAATAAACATACCTCCGATAATCTCCTTTTCTTTTGTTTATTCATTTCGTGATCTTTTCCTTTTTGCTGAATTGCATCTTTTCACTCTGTTATATTCTTTTTTCCTGCACCTTTATTCTTCTCAGAATCGGAGGGATACATATTTTAATCCATCTTTTAAAAATATCTAAACCTGAAAGAAATAAACATTTTAAATTAGATATGCAGCACAATAAAAATTAATTTTCTTACCCGTTGCTAATTGACATACCTCCGATAATCTTGTTTTTTTTTTTTTATTCCTTTTGTAAAATTTTCCTTTTTGTTGGATTGCATCTCTTCTCTCTGTTGTATTCTTTTTTTCCCACATCTTTTTCTTCTCAGAACCGGAGATATCTTTAATACACCTTTTTAAAATATCTATAATAGAAAGAAATACACATTTTAAATAATAATTGCCAGCACAAGAAAACAAATAGTTTCTTAAGCGTAGTAAATAAACATACCTCCGACAATCTTCTTTTCTTTTGTTTACTCATTCCGTGATCTTTTCCTTTTTGCTGGATTGCATCTTTTCTCTCTGTTTTTTTTCTACATCTTTCTTCTTCTCAGAATAGGAGGGATACATATATTTAATCCATCTTTTAAAAATATCTATACCTGAAAGAGCGAAACATTTTAACACGTTCACGCCGGCGCGGTGTGTCATACTCGACTGTCTCAGAGCTGCTAATTCTCCGGCTTTTTGGATGCCAGTATTTTAATACAGAAAATGTTTTTTTATTTAATTAGAACAACTGGTAGATTTAAATGAACATCATTTACTCTAAAATAACAGTGGTGTGCAAAAAGCCGGAGTCTTGACAACTCTGAGACAGTCGAGTGTGACCAACCGCGCTGGTGTGAACGTGTTAGGTTAGAAATACAGCAGAAAAAAAATTAATTTTCTTACTCGTTGCAAATTGACATACCTCCGATAATCCTTTTTTTGCTGTTTATTCCTTTTGTGAACTTTTCTTTTCTGTTGAATTGCATCTTTTCTCTCTGTTGTATTCCTTTTTCCCACATCTTATTATTCTCAGAATCGGAGAGATACATATCTTTAATCCATCTTTTAAAAATATGTATACCTGAAAGAAATACACATTTTAAATTATAAATGCCAGCACAAGAAAAAAAAGTTTCTTAAGGGTAGTAAATATACATACCTCCGATAATCTTCTTTTCTTTTCTTTTCTTTTCTTTTTTTTTTTTTTTTATTCATTTCGTGATCTTTTCCTTTCGGCTGGATTGCATCTTTTCTCTCTGTTGTATTCTTTTTTCCTGCATCTTTTTCTTCTTAGAATCGGAGATATCTTTAATCCATCTTTTTAAAAATATCTATAATTGGATGAAATACACATTTTAAATAATAAATGCAAGCACAAGGAAACAAATAGTTTCTTAAACGTAGTAAATAAACATACCTCCGACAATCTTCTTTTCTTTTGTTTATTCATTTCGTGATCTTTCCCTTTCTGCTGGATTGCATCTCTCTCTGTTGTATTCATTTTCCTGCATCATTATACTTCTCAGAATCGGGTAGATACATACTTTTAATCCATATTTTAAAAATATCTATACCTGAAAGAAATAAACATTTTAAATTAGAATTGCAGCACAAGAAAAATTAATTTTCTTACTCATTGCAAATTGACATACCTCCAATAATCTTGTTGTTGTTGTTGTTGTTTATTATTTTTGTGAACTTTTTTTTGGTTGAATTGCATCTTTTCTCTCTGTTGTATTCTTTTTTCCCGCATCCTTTTCTTCTCAGAATCGCAGGGATACATATCTTTAATCCATCTTTTAAAAATATCTATACCTGAAAGAAATACACATTTTAAATTATAAATGGCAGCACAAAAAAAAGTTTCTTAAGCGTAGTAAATAAACATACCTCCGATAATCTGCTTTTGTTTTTTTTATTCATTTCGCGATCTTTTCCATTCTACTGGATTTCATCTTTTCTCTCTGTTGTATTCTTTTTTCCTGCATCTTTATTCTTCTCAGAACCGGAGGGATATATATCTTTAATCCATCATTAAAAAATATCCATACCTGAAAGAAATACACATTTTAAATTATAAATGCAGCACAAGAAAAATTAATTTTCTTACACGTTGCAAATTAACATACCTCCGATAATCTTGCTTTCTTTTGTTTATTCCTTTTTTATCCTTTCTTTTTCTCCTGGGTCGAATAATTTCTTCCTTTTGTTTTCTTTTTTTTTTTTCAGAATCGGGGGCAAAATTAACTTTAATCCAGCTTCTGATAATACCTGAAAAAAATACACATTTTAAATTTTAAACGACAGCATAAGACAAATTAAGTTTCTTACCCGTAGTAAATATACATACGTCCGATATGCTTACTTTCTTTTACTTGCTCCTTTCATGATCCAGTCCTTCTTGCTGGATTGAATATTTCTTTCTTTTCTTTCCTGCATCGTTTTTCTTCTCAGAATCGGAGGGATACATATCTTTAATCCAGCTTTTAAAAATATGTATACCCAGGGCCGGCCCAAGGGGCGTGCGAAGTGTGCCACCGCACGGGGCGCCTAGTCGCGGAGGGCGCGCGATAGGAGTAAAGAGCGGCTATAAATAATTTTGGATTCTACGGGGTTTTTTTTGTTTTTCTTTTAAACATTTTCTATAACCAGGCGTGAATTATCTGTTGGGTCTAGGTAGATCTGCTGAGCAGGGGACCTTCTTTGTGCTTAAAGGCGCTAAACTTTCACATGTACTCTTTGAGTAAAATGCAAAGAACTTGTGATGAACATATCAGAGGAACGTAGGATGTTAGGATGCGTTCTTTAGTGAAATCCTTTTAAGTTAAAGGCTCAGATTATCTTCCTTGAAACTGGAAAAGGACCACCACCTATTCAACACTTCCGCTTCCTTATGGAGTGCTAAATTCTTTAGATTAATTAATCGCGCCGTAGCTGAGGGGCGCCAAATTTAGGAAAGCTTTAAACTGAAATTCTCACATATTTTGACGATAAACAAAAATTGGAGATTTTTTCTCCCTTGTCTGAATGCATTCTTTAGTAAAATATTTCATTATGTCCGAAAAATGAAGAAAGAAAATTTTTTCTAAATGTTTCTAGAGATAGCTCAAACGCTCAAACCCATTTTGTACCTTACATGATTACGTACCTGACAGGACCCTCAAAATGATTAAATGGAAGAGAGGGCGCGCTATATTTACGGAGGCTTTAAATTAAATTATCTCGCATATTTTGACAATAAACAAGAATTGTAGACTTTTTTCCCCCTTCTATGTGGTGTGTGAATGCATTCTTTAGTAAAATATTTTATTATATCTGAAAAAAGAAGAAAGAAAAAGTTTCTCTAAACGTCTAAACCCATTTTGTTATTTACATGACTACGCACCTGAAAGGAGGTTCCAATGATTAAATGGAGAGCAGGGGGTGGGGGGGCATATTTAGGAAGGCTTTAAATCGGAATTCTCACATATTTTGAAGATAAACAAGAAATGTAGACTTCCCCTTCCCCCCCCCCCTTGTATGCGCTGTGTGAATGCATTCTTTAGTAAAATATTTTATTATATCTGAAAAAAGAAGAAAGAAAAAGTTTCTCTAAACGTCTAAACCCATTTTGCTCTTTACATGATTACGTACCTGAAAGGAGGATCCAAATGATTAAATGGACAGGATTGGGGGCGGGGGGGCGCCATATTTAGGAAGGCTTTAAATAGGAATTCTCACATATTTTGAAGATAAACAAGAATTGTAGACCTCCCCTTCTCCCCCCCCCCTTGTGTGTCTTGTGTGAATGCATTCTTTAGTAAAATATTTTATTATATCCGAAAAATGAAGAAAACAAAAGTTTTTCTAAACCCATTTCGTTCTTTACATGATTACGCCATGTTTAGGGAAGCTTTAAATCGAAATTATCTCTCATATTTTGAAGATAAACAACAATTGTATAGATCTTTTTTTCTCTTTATGTGTGTGTGTAATCACTACTTGACCGGAATGTATGCTATATACTGTGCTTCAGAATCCGTGTTCATATCTTATTTATTTTAAAGACATTTTTTTTCTTTTTTTCAAATGAATTTTTCGAGAAATTAATGACTTTTCTAATTTTTCAAAAATTCTTATTATGATAAGAGAATCCTTTTCAGAATTCAACATTTTAGTGTAGTGATCACGATCAGTTTTTAACCTTAAAAAAATCGATTTTCTTGTTTTCTTGTTTACGATATATTTTTTAATTTTTGAACCTACAAAAAGAGATTGCGCGAAAATATTCAAATTAGAACCGAGTCAATTTGAAATTCATTGATAACGCATACTTTAACACAGATTCAAATTGAATTTCAACTTTGCGTAGGTTTTTACTACTTGTACACATTGTTAAAAAAAAAAAAAAAAAAAAAAAAGTTTTGAAAGATAGGTAATTTATTTTCAACATATATATATAAAATGATTATAGTAAAATTTCTACCTACTTTTTTGACAACTTAAAAGGCATAAAATTTATTTGTTGCAATTAGAGCGTGTTTTTTGTATGTGATACACCTTTAAACAGCACATTCTATCCACCCTCCCCCCCCCCCCACCAAAAAAAACCGCGTCGGACACAAACATTGTCAGAGTATGTAGGTATAACCATTTTATATACACCTATATTCAAAAGAAATTATATATCTGCAAAGATTATTATTATTATTATTATTATTATTATTATTTTCAATGTATATAAGTAGCAAAAACACAGTTTTGTGGAAATCATACCCAGAGTTATCAATCGGAGTCTGTGTTAAAGTAGTCATTTTTATTAAAAAGCAGAAAAACCAACTGCTATTTTTATAGTCATTTTTAATTTCAAATTGATTCGTTTGTAATTCGAATATTCTTATGCGGTTTATGTTTTGCTTGATCCAGAATCATGTAATTTTTTAAAGAGTATAAAAAACAATAAATCATTTTTTTAAAAAGATTTTAAAACTCATGACTCACCAAATATAAAATTAATGTTGAAAGTTAATAACAAGAATGAAAGTAAATAGCAAGACAGGGTTACAGATTTCATCTTACACAATTGCTACTTATTAAGTACTGCTGAGTATATTCCAAATAATAAACATAACTATTCTAATAAAATTTCTTCTTTCAATAAATTATTGTTATTTTTGTCCTATACCATGGCATAATGAATGGCGTTTAATTTTTGGACCACAATGTTACATATTGAGATTGATATTTATTATAAAATTCAGATATCAAAGATAGGATTAAATATGGATACGTTTATTTATTTTATAGTCTTTTTAAATAATATCTTAAATAATTAAAAATAGCATGTGTAAAAGTTTATGAACAAATAATTTACGAATATTTCAAAAATTGTGTGAAAAAAAGGCCAAATATTTTTAACAGGTATGGTTGAGGGGGGGCGCCCAAGAGAATGCTCGCACGGGCGCCAAAATTGTCTTGGGCCGACCCTGTGTATACCTAAAAGAAATAAATACGTTTTATCAGAATCGAATAAATGAAAGTAACAATTTTTATCTTGATGAATACTACTTTATTAATTTAAATTGATACTTTTTGATATTTTGAGAAAGAAGTTGTTTTTTGTTTCGTTTTAATGATTTTCACTCAATAAATCCCGAAATTTCTTGAATTTTGCATTGAATTCACAAAAGTATTTGTCTACATTATAAGTGGGAATCTGCAAGTCATAAAATACAAACTTAGTTTTTTTTTATTCAAAAGCATTTCAGTATCCTGACTATTAGCTTGCTGTAAGGGGAAAATATAAACATCGAGTTTTGACCAAGATTTCTGGAAAATACGATACTGTTCGTCATACACCTCAGAATTACTGTGTATTTTAGGAATAATTTATAATATAAAATAATTATAAAGGCAATTTTGTAAAGAAATTCCCCATTCGGGCTATTGCAGAGAATTCAGGAATATAAAAAAATATTTCTTGAAAATACGCCATTGTACTTCATACTCGTTCGATTTACTACATATTTTATTAATACTTTGTAGTAGGACATGTCATAGGAATTAGAAAACATTAAATAAATTATTTAAATATTATACCAGATAAATGACACCACTAATACATGTATAAGTAGTTTCTATGAGATTCGATATTTTTTGAATGAACCTATTTCTAAAAAAACAGATGCGGTGAGGGTTTTTTAACAGTAACTGGAAAACGTTTTTAAGGAATGAGTGATACTTTTCATATTTATGGGTTCTAGAAATTTCTGTCAAAATATTATTAGATAATAATCAATATTTTTTTCGAATATTAATTTCATATTTCAGTCACAAAAATGTTAAAATTACTTGAAAATCAAAAATTATACATGGAATATTCAATATTGAAACAACAGAAAGAATAAGCATGAAAAATAATAATTACAGATAATATGAAGGAAAATATTAAAATTTATTTTAACGTTAAGGATTCAAAATTTGATATCTGTATAAATCCTTAACTTCTTCATTGAATGAATTCAAATTTGGTATTTGAAACTAAAATTTATTCTACAGTGAAATGTGATATCGAATTTGGAATTTTCTAATGATTTTTTTAAAGTTTGTAATAAAGTTTATAAATAATCTAAGCTTTTTTTTTAATGATAAATAATTCAATAGCCCAGCAATGATATCCGGTTTATTTTAAGTATTTTTTTAATATTGAAATCATATTTGACTTTAAAATATCATTAGCCCGTCACTATTTTATAAGCATTTTGTATTTAACTATCTATCCAAGCGCGAAATCCCATGTTAACCTATGGGAAATTTTAATATCGAGAACACTCCTTACCTAATATAATTATCGAAATACGGTTTTCACCATCAGAAAGTAGACATCAGTGCTGACGAGATCTGTTTTTAAAAACCGTCTTCTTATATTTTAAGTATTTTCAAGAAGATGATAAAATGTCAACAAGTGTAAATTTGTAGTTTATAAGGATTTTTTAAATAATTAAAATTGTAGACGACAACTTTTAACAACGCACTTCGTCGGCGTCGGCTGTTTCCTTTCTGATAGTGCAAACCGTATTTCGATAGTTATACAGTAGAAGATCTTTATAACGCATACCTAAAAATGCGAGGTTATGCGTTGTATAGAATTCTGCATTGTATAAATATCATTTTAAAAGTATCATTAAACATACCTTGTAAACATGACCAAAAATGTCTGAAACGTATCAAAATACTGTATAGTGATTTTATATTCCTTTACTTGGGACCAGGCGATGTACAGATTATAAATTTCTGCTCAATATAGATCTTTATTTTATAAACATAATCGAAATAAGTCTAGACCAAATCATTCATTATTGTTTACATTTGAAAATTTGTGCGTTATATAGAGAATTCCATTATATAAAATTGCGTTATACAGATCTTCTACTGTATTAGGTAATAAGTAATCGTGCTTTTAAGGTTTCCGATTGGATTTCGTGATCAAGGAGCCTAAATGAAGCAGAACTTTTTTTTCTACCACTTTTTACATGCAATAATAATCTACCTCGAAGATAATAGTTTTGAAATATTCAGAACATTTATTAGTTTACCCCATATTTATTCAGAGCTTAAGGGCAAACTGTAAAGGGTAGTACAGCCCATTGCAACAAAAATTTTTGGAATAGAATGTATAGGATTGCAATCCATTTATTTAATATATATACAGGGTGTCTTACTATAACCTCTTCGGCACCTGGGTCCACATATGCGGACCTCTAATATTTTTATCCAAAAAACTAAACTGTTTTATTTTTTTTTCACATTTGAATTCACTTGTTAATAGGCGAATGTTTTTTGTTTTAAAAGCAAACTAATAAATGACCACATCTATGCTGATTTCCTCATAAAATAAATGTTATTTTATGACTTTGCAAAATGCTTTCAAGACAGTGAGGTCAAAAAGTGGAGAAATTATCATGTTTAAATTAAATCCTTTAGAATAAAAAATTTTGAGGATTTGTATATTATTCTTTTGTTTAAAGCCCTTACCTTTCTGATTGTGTAAATTTAGGTTAGTGATAGTTAAATTGATATTTTAACCATTTTATGTACTGAATTATGAATTCATGAAAAATTTTATCTTCTAAAGCATTTTTCGTGAATTGTTTAAACTACATTAGAAGATTTATATAATCATTTAATAAATTTTAGAAGGTTTGAAGGATTTAGAAGAATTAATTAAATTTGAATTTATAGGATTTTGTGCAATATTTATAGCATCACTCAAATCTTTTATTTTAAATAGTTTTCTTAGTAATGCAAAAAAATAGTGTTCTTCCAATAGAAATATATCCGAGATGAAAAATTCTCCCCCCCCCCCCCCCCCGAACACGAAGAAATCTGAAAAGATGCAAAGGCAAAATAAATCATCTTTTTAAAAATATTTGTGTTTTGTGAAACAAGATAAAGTAATGTATCTATAACTCATTCTAAACTGTATTAAATGAATTTTACAACAGGTTATTTTAGTGGTACTTATAAGTACCGCCAGTAGATAAAGGGTTAAGAGGAATTCTAACTTTAGATCACTATTTGTGAAGATAAATTACTAGTTCCCAAAAGGACCAATTTCAGACATTTTCTTTTTACGATCATCTGCGATGTTATTTTGTTCTTGAAAAACCAATGAATGAGTATTTGTAGCACTATTTTAACTTCGGTAGCGAAGAAAATATGCCGATTCCGACTTAGATTCCGATAAGAATATTGGAACGATATCTGGAAAAGACTTGTTCTGCTTTCTGTGAAATGTGTTGCCACTTTGAGAAGTCATGGAAATTGCCATCATTCACGCTCAAAAACACTGAACATGTAGTACTCTAATATCATTAAAAAAATCATGATACGTAAAAACTTTTTTTTTAAATCCTCATCTCAGGGAAGATAAGTTCAAATTTGTTAGCTAGTGTTAGAAAAGCCTCAATTCCTAGCTGATACTTTTTGCATCTCGCTGTGATAATTTGGTGATTAAAAAGTATGGTGTCTTTCTTTTACGGGTAGGAGGTGGTGCTGGTGTGAAGAAATAGCTGGTATTACTAAATTTACAAGTACAATAGTACCATAATATTCGCGGATTTAACATTCGCAGATTTTGATTATTCGCGAAAAGAAAAATGAAGAACGTTTCAACATTCGCGAATTTTGTTTCATAAAGAATATTTTTTTACAAAGTAAAATCGCTTTATTTTACCAATTCCCTAATAATAATAATAAAGCTCGAAGCAGCAGGAGTCTTAGGGTAGCTTCATCGCCCCGAACCCTGCTTTCCCAGTTTTCGGTGTCTTTAATTTGTGCAATTTCCCTTTTAAATTTGTCCGGTTTCAATTTTTGATTTTTTTTTTCAACCTGGCTTTCGCTAGAGTGTCTTTTACCCGGGACGTGGCTGGGGACCTACGAACTTTGCTTTCCCAAAAGAGTCGGAATAAGTCGAAGAATAAAGGGCTGCGGACGGAGAGAGGCCGCTTGCCGCAGCGGTTGACCCACCGGCCCACCCCCAACCGCCGACTGAGACTAATATTAAGCTTGAAGCAAACTATTTGACATGGAATTATTTGGACAACTACATTGTACTGTATAGCCTATGTTTCGACAACTTCAACCATTGTATTGAGGCAAAATATAGATCAGTAATTCCGAGAAACCCGAAACATACATTGATGCTAGAACTAAAAAAATCCTAAATTTTCTAAAATTCAAAAATGTTTTGCAACTGCAAATTTTTCTGCAAACATTGTATGGCAAATTTTAAAACTTCAATAACAACTTGTTGGGAAAACAATAGAATGCAATCCTTAACTAGTGAGGAGTCTCAAATTTAAAAGAAATGTCGAGACCGCAACTTTTCCTTATATGGAAATTCATAAACAAAAGATCTGTTCTTACAAACAATCGTGTATGAACAAATATTTTCAGCCATCAACTAGCAACTAAACTTTGTGCAATATGTTTAAAACTATTCAAATTTATTTACAGCATATATTTTTTAATGCTCAAAAAATATATTTTAACGTTTTAGTTATTATTTTACATTAAAGCAAAACCTTAAAACCTAACTCCTTTTTAGGTGAGTTCGTAATTATATAAATACGTAGCACCTATAGTCGTCGTTCAGTCTGTTTGTCTGTCCGTCTGCCCGCATATAACAGAGCAAAAACTACCCAACCGAATGGTCTGAAATTTTAAATATATAGTTCTTGCAAAATTTTGTCGAGTTATTTCAACTAATTTAATGACAGGGATATTCAAAAGTTTTCCGTTACATTACAGCCAATGGGAATAAATTATTGCAAATGCATTTTAATGATGTTACAGCATTCCGAATGGTCTGAAATTTTAAATATATAATTGTTGCACAATTTTGTCGAGTCATTTCAAATTTTATGAAAATCGGATGTATAGTTTAATTACTGGGACAGTCCCGTTTACATTACAGTTTCCGTTACATTACGACCAATGGGAAAAAGTTATTGCAAGCGCATTTTATTGATGTTACAGCCTTTCGAACAGAATGAAATTGATATGCACTTATGAAGTGAGCTAAAATATACATTCAGTATAATATGCGGTACAAAAAATATTTATAAACTAGCTATAGTACGAACGCGCCTCATTTGCCATATTTGACGAGCAATTTCCAACTTGTTACGCACAAGAAGATAGACTCAACGATTTTGACATTCTCGAAAGTTTCCGAAAACCTAACTCTCGCGAATGTTAAGGGATTACTCTATATTCTTACCCACAAGAAACGTAGTATTGGGCATAAGGCTAATCTGCAATCCAAACCGCTGGCTTCAGCCAACAATTAAAAAGAATATAATACATTTATAAACACATTTATTTTTAAATATCATTTTCACTCTACAAGATATTGAAATAAGATGCTAAGGCATATTAATACACTGGTTATCAAAAATTAAGGAAAAGTCACAAAATGCTAATTTTCAAATACGCGAACACTCAAAATGAAATAATATAATTCAAGTAATTACTATCGCTACAACACAGCTAGTCCATATAACATCTCATTCATGTCACACATGGTCACAAATGTCACAGTCACTACGGTGGAGCAAAAAAATAGGAAATTCCATACATCTAATTATGAGTCTCAAATGATCACTATATGTGACTCCACTGAGACGTCACTGTGACTGCTGCTTTGGGACGAGTCACCATTTGACTTTACAATGTAGTTACATTGTGACTCGCATGTGACTGTCATTTGTAGACTCAATTTCAAAGTTATCGTGAACGCTGCATTGTGATAAGTTACCAAATAATGTCCCATTAAAGTCACATGATGACTTTCAGGTGACAGAGAGACTATTGTGAAGTCACCATTGTGCTCTTTTGGGAAAAGTCTCCATGTGACTATAGTAGGATATTATTTGGTGACTTATCATAATGCAACGTTCATGATGACTATGAAATTGAGTCTCAAAGTGACAATCACAATAGAGTCACAATTTAACTACATTGTAAAGTCACTTGGTGACTCGTCACAAGGCAGCAGTCACATTGACTTCTCAGTGGAGTCACATATAGTGATCATTTAAGACTCATAATGAGATGTATGGAATTTCCTATTTTTTTGCTTCACCGTAGTGACTGTAACACTTGTGACCATGTGTGACCTGAATGAGATGTTATATGGGCTAGCTGTGTTGCAGAGATAGTAATTACTCGAATTATATTATTTCCTTTTGAGTGTTCGCGTATTTGAAAATTAGCATTTTGTGACTTTTCCTTAATTTTTGATAACCAGTGTATATACGTACTGAACATAAATATTCCATATAAATCTTCAGTATTGAAGTAAATAAATTTTTATATTATAGATAAGGAAAAAGGAATCGCCAAATGCTTACCACATCGTGATGAACTTCTTAGAGACTTAGGAAATGCTTACGTTTTCATTTTTTTTTCAGTATACTGATTGGATATCTGCTTTCCTAATTAATGGGAGAGTAGAACATTGTTAAAAAGTAATTGTCTTATTGTTAAACTAAATTATGATTTTACACTATTAAAACAAAAATATATTGTTGTCGACGTTTTCAAAATGATTGTTTAATGTGTATTGTTGTTACATGTTCTTTGTTATACTGTTGTAAATATTCATGAAGATTGAATATTGTTATGAAAATAAAATTAAGAATTACATCTATTTCTTATGTTACGAGTTCATACACTAGTGTGCAAAATTTAAGTAACAATAACAAAATGCTAATTTCTGAATACGTGAGTACTCAAAAGAAAGTTCTATGAACAGAAATTGTTGAAAATTGGTATTACCATAAGAACACGGCCAGACGATGTGAACTGTCCTTGAAGTCACAAATGTTCACAAGTGTCGTAGTCACTACAATGAACTGAAATGTGATATCTTTCATTCGTCTCATTCTTACTCTGATTTGGTCACTGCACTGAGATGACACTATGACTGCTGCTTTTTGACGAGTTACCAGGTGACATTACAATGAAGTTACCTTGTGATTCTCGTGTGACCATTTTTTGGAGACTCCATTGTAAAGTAATCATGATAGATGTTTTTTGACGAATTCCCAAGTGACAGAAAATGAAATCATCTAGTGACTTTTCACGAAGGAACGCAGTAGTGTCTCGGTCATTTGAAAGTCACATGTGACTTCATTGTAACATTATTTGGTGACTCATCATAACGCAATGCTCACGATGGCTTCAGAATTGAGTCTTCAAATGACAGTCACGTGAGAATCACAAGGTGACTTCATTGTAATGTCACCTCGTGACTCACCACGAAGCAACAGTCACAGTGACTTTTCAATGGAGTCACCATATGGCGATCATCTGAGATTAATAATGAAACGAATGAAAGATCCCATATTTTGTTTCAACCTAGTGACTTTGACACTTATGCCCATGTGTGACTTGATGGAGATGTCACATCGACTAGCAGCGATGTAGGGATAGTACATATTTGAATTATTTTTTTTTATTTGCGTACTCGCATGCTTGAAAATTAGATTTTTATGATTGTTGCTTAAGTTTTGTAAACCAGTGTAGGTTTGAAATATTTCAGACATTAAATAATAGTACTTTTTAAACCGCAAATTGAAGTTTTACAGATATTGAACAGATATTGGTTTCTTAAACCGCAAACTTCTGCGATTGAATTAGGTTAAAAATACTAGTGGTATTAAATGTCGGTAAACATGTATAATTGTGATCGTGTGAAACAGAAAACTGAATGTATGTCATATATCAGGGTTCGTACGGGTACCGTTGTTTTCAAGGCCAAATATCAGTATTTTTTTTTTTAGGAAAACGAATCTAGTTTAAACGGACCAAATTTCGCCTTATTTAAGGCCTGTCTTGCAAAAAGACTGCAATATGGAAAAGTTACAGTTTCGGCTGGACTGTACAGTAAAGGGATCATTGACCCCTTTTCACGAGGAAAATGATTAATTTATTCCGATATATTGAAAATTCACAGGATTTTTCAATCTGTAGGGAACACCAGAGAGTTCATGGTTTATGCAGAATGGGGCCCGACCGCACCGCACTACTGCAGTGCTTGAGTTCCTAGAGAATACTTCAATGACCGAGTCATTGCTCTCAGTTATTCCCGAGTGACAGGCATTGGTATGGATTGGCCTCCATATTCCCCAGATCTCAATCATGTGACTTCTTCTAGTGGGGGCGACTTGAAAGACACTGTTTACTCTAAGAATCCTCAATTGTTGGAACAGCTTAAACAATACATCTGTGAGCCTTGTGCATTAGTTTCAGTAGAGACATTCCAACGAGTGACTTCTAACTTTACCCTTCTGTTGCGTCATGTTATTGCCAAGAACGGTGACCATATCGAAGTCATTGTAATAGGATTTGACCTATGTTCACGAAGCACACTTTCAGATACTGCTATGTGACTGCAGCGCCCCCTATTTCCATATCTTGGAACTATTTCTGCAAACCGGTGTATATCAAATTTCAGTCCTGTGTGTCCAACAGAATACTTGTTTCACCTTTTTGTTTCTCACTTCGCAGTTATGTGACTTTCTGAAACATTCTGTACAAATCTATAGATCATATGCTGGGGTGCACAAAACAAATCGGATAATTTCTGACTGCTGGTGGAAATTTCAGAAATTGGGTTTACAATTGCGTATGGATTTTCCTAATTGTTCATTTAGACGTTATATTTTACCTTAGTATAGGGGAGACCGGGGTTAGTAGGCGCAGTTTTTAGTTACTGATTTTTATTTTTTTTTTGTTTAAGTTTTTTAACAAACTTTAACTGCACTTTTAAAGAACAGGCATTTGGCTATAAATACCCGGAGATTTGAGTTTGTAGCTTTTGTAGTTGGGTCATTCCATGTGAAATCAACCAATTTAAAGAAAAGTTGTTGCACCATAGTCACAGATTTTTTAAAAAAATTTATTACAGACAGATGTAGTAGTGAAACCATCAAATCTAAAATTTTAAGATAATTTGTGCAATATTGACTGAGATATAGCCTTTTGAAAATTGATCATTTTTACCAAATGGCGGCCATCTTGGATGCTATCCCGTCTATAAATGTCCATAACTTGACAACTAATGACTCAAATTTTATATTTCTGGTACCAATTTAAAGCTATTTGTATAAAGAATGCATATATGATATTAAAACAATAGTAATTTTTTATTTTAATACTGTTTATTACATTCAAACTGAAAATATCACCCTCAAAAAATGACTTAATGTAATGGGCCATAAAAAAAATGACCCATCATAATTTTTTTTCAAACTTGCTAAAAACATTGCTCCATATGTGTACTTTAAATAGAAAAAAAATTGGAGAGGTAAAATTTTTCGTTTAAAAAAATTGCTTTTTACACATAGGATGTCACTTACTAAGCAGTGACTATCTTAAAACATGTAAATATCCCTGATTTAAGAAATAATGGCAAAAACTAAATATTTTTTAATCCCTGAATTAATGTAAAACTATAATGAAATATAATCTCATAAGTTTTTTGTAGGACCACAATCCAATTGCTCCCCCCCCCCCCCAAAAAAAAAAAGTCATTGCTAAAAATGTATAATTGAAAAAATTTAACACTGAAGAAAATAAGAAAATAAATAAAGAATATAATGTATAATTGTGAAAAACCTTTAAATGAGATTTTACATGATATAAATGAGATTTTACTGCATGTGTATATGTGGAATCTATTCAAAACGTTTTCCATGCAAGAAATTCAAATTTTATACCTAAATTTCTATTTCTTACTTTAAAAATTGCTCACTTAAAAAGTTTTACAGTTGTATGTGACTTTATAAAAAAATTCTGCTGTATGCATGTATCTACATCATTGCACATCATTGCATTTAAAGAACAACATGACTTAAAAATTGGATTGTCTAAGTTTTGCTCACTACGTCCAAGAGAATGTGTTACTGCTGGAAGCAAAGGTATTCATTCTGTCTGTGTGTGTGTGTATACCATCAAAATATTAAACTTATGCTTCATGCTATTCATATCAATGACTACATATCACTGCTAAAAAAACTTGTTTGTTGCATTGAATCTGAAGAATGCATGTTGCACAGGTGTGATAAATGTCCATCTCCTGAAATTTTAAAGAAAGATTTAATGGGTTTAGATGAATTGGAAATGAGTAATGATATTATTTATAAACAGTGGGTAAAGACTGATGGAGCAGAATTAAAAAAAGTGATTATGCCTGTTGATGAATTTGTTGATGATTTAATTACAAAACTCCTTGCTTTATGTTCACACCACTTTTTTGCAAAATCACAAAGTTTATATTTCAAGAAAACAAAGGATGAATTGAATACAGAAACTGCTATTATTTCAGCTGATTTTTCTGAAAACTATACTTGCATTGTGCAAGATGCTATTCAAAATATCCATTGGCAAAAAGAACAGGTTACAGTTCACCCCTTTCTTGCTTATATAAGGGACAGTATCACTGATACTGTGAAATCTATTCCTATGTGTGCAATAAGCGAGCATTTAGTTCATGACACTACTACATTTTGGGCTTTTCAAAAAGTAATTTTCAATTATTTAATTTCACAAATTCCACAGATTAAATACATAAAATATTTTAGTGATGGATCATCAGCCCAATACAAAAATTAAAAAAAAATTATTAATCTCTGCCATCATGAAGAAGACCATGGTGTGAAAGCTGAATGGCATTTTTTGGCCTCTTGCCACGGAAAAGGAGCTTGTGATGGAATAGGCGGCACCATAAAACGCATGGCCACCAAAGCAAGTCTTCAGCGTCCATTCAAAGATGGTATCTTAAATGCATTTGATCTGTATACATTTGCAAAAGAATATGTTAAAGGAATTGAAAGTTTTTTTATAACAAAATCTGAAATTGAAATTGCCAATAATCAGTTAGCAGATAGGTATGCAAAGGCAGATACAATCGTAGGAACAAGGGTTAATCACAGCTTTGTGCCAATAAATAAAGGCCAAATACTGGTTTCCAGGGCACCTCAACAAATTTTATTGCTACTGTGAGATTTAGTGAAACCGACAAACGACAAACATTTAAAAGTGAACAATATGCTGCATGTGTATATGGTATTAATTGGTGGATTGGTAAGATTTTAGATTACTGCGAGGAATTCAATGACTATAAAATTATGTTCATGCATCCTCATGGTCCTAGTTCATCATATTCATGGCCAAAATCCGCAGATGTTTGTTGGATTCCATATGAGCATATAATGAAAGTAGTGTCTACCCCAATGACTGCTACAGGAAGAACATATACTGTTGCTCCAGAGGAGCATACAGCAATTCAACTCTTATTCTTAGACTTCAAGACAGATTAAATCCTTGGTAATTTTCAACAACATATTATCAAGTTCCTTTCAACAATATATTATAAAGTTATATCCATGTAAGTATCCTGTTCTTATTTTATGTAAATATGTTTCATATAAGTTTTATCTAGGTCTTACTTTTATACATATTTGATGTTTTTGTTGTACATTTGTATCACACAAGATTTGTGTACACATTTTGTCAAGATTTGTTCATTTAAATTGAAATTGGCAGTGAACTGAATAACTAATGTCAACTCAATCAACTCATTAATATTAATTTTTAATCTTTTATTTGAATTCAACTGATTTACAGCTAGTATTTCTGCCATATTTCAAAAAAATATGTTTTATGGCTTTTTTTCCTTCTAAATATTTTCCATTATGTATATTGTTTTGAGAATTATACATATTATCATTTTATATGCAATAAAAAGTATTGAAATGAAAATTTACTGTTATTTTAATATGTATGTGTTTTTAGTATAATTAACTGCTGATTGGTATTTCTAAATTGAATTATTTATATATTGATACTCATACATTAATTCATATGCCAGAAAAAAATATTTTTAACCATTATTTGTTAAACCAAAGATACTTATGTGTTTTAAGATAGTCACTGTTAGGTAAATGACATCCTATGTGTAAAAAGCTATTTTTCTTTAATGAAACATTTTACCACTCCAATTTTTTTTCTGTTTAAAGTATACATATGGAGCAATGTTTTTAGCAAGTTTGAAAAAAAATTATGATGGGTCATTTTTTTTATGGCCCATTACAGTAAGCCAATTTTTGAGGGTGATATTTTCTGTTTAAATGTAATAAACAATATTAAAATAAAAATTTGCCATTGTTTTAATATCATATATGCATTCCTTATATAAAAAGCTTTAAATTGGTACCAGAAATATAAAATTTGAATCATTAGTTGTCAAGTTATGGACATTTATAGATATTGGGATAGCATCCAAGATGGCCGCAATTTGGTAAAAATGGCCATTTTTTAAAAGGGTATATCTCAGTGAATATTGCGCAAATTAGTTTTAAATTTCAGATTTGAGGGTTTCACTACTATGTCTGTCTACGAAAATTTTTTTTAAAAAATCCGTGACTATGCTGCAACACCCATTGGTTGAATTCGTGTAGAATGACCCAGTTTATGTTTAGCGGAAGCTTAAAGTAAAAAGAAAATTGTACGCCAACCTACCCTGTCACGGGGCAAGTTCTCTATACCTATGGAGTAAGTTGGCACACGCTACATAAAAATTTAAATGAAACTCAAACAAGACAAGCAGTAAAGAGAAATCAATTTCATTATTACCAGTAAGTTTAAACAAAGGCGTTATCACCGTACAATGTCAATTCTAAATTATACAGACATAAAAATAATGAATAAAACATTAACATTGAGTAACTTATATCCTACTCGATATCATCATCAGAGTTATAGTTGTCACAAATAAAAAATCCAGTGTCTCCGTTTGGGCAACCCTCATGTGCTCAAAAATCTTGCATTGCAACAACTTTTCTCTTTGTTTGCTGTATTTCAAGCTACCAGCACACACAAGACACCGAGTCAACTTGCCCCGTGTTCAATGCGCCTACTAGCCCCATAATAAATTTCTTCACAATAGAGAGACGTAACCTTCTAAACAAAAATAATCCAAGTAAATCGTATATGGGGTAGGCACAGTTAAACATACACTAAGAAAAACTGCACAAGTTAAATCGCAATTATTAAGATAAGTATTAAAAATTAGAAAAAGAATGAAGCAACAAAAAATTACTTATAAGTGCAAAAAACAGAAAAATCGTAATAGATATACACTGCACGTAGGTAACGGTACAAAACTACAATGAAGATTGTAAAATGCAATAAGAAATGTACTCTGTGACTGGTTGCGCAATCTGCCCCAAAACAGGCGATTTATGAGGACTGCGCCTACTTACCCCTGTAGCTCACTAGCCCCGGTCTCCCCTACTCCGAAGTTTTGTTTCGATATTCTGAATTTATTGGAAAGTGTTTCATAATCTATACTGGAAACATAATTTTTCGTTCTTGTTTTATTCTTAATCCGTCAAAAGCTTAATCAAGCTTAAAATATGTACAGAATGGTTCTATTTTGATTTCCTTCCTATATAATGTGCACATTTTCCCCCTGTATAAAAGTCTTTCAGGAATCTGTTATAATAATTTAATTAATTAATTTTAAAATGTGTTATAGCTCATTAAAATTATTTCATCCTTTTTATAAGAACGTATTCGGTGTTTTATTCAACATATTTTAGATGTAAAAATAATCATTTTCAACTTTTAATTAACGCAACAACGAACTAATACACTTAAAGAATCTTAATATCATTAATAATGTTAATAAAAGTAAATATTCTTATACTTTCTTCATTTCTTAAATAATTTGTCTAAAAAAATGTTTATGATATTTATAGTTTATTTCTTTAAGGTAAAAATTTGTTTTTAAACTATTTAAAATTACTTAATTATATTAAACGATGTTTTTTGTTGTTTCATGTCCAAGTAACTAGCCGGATGCGGCAATACCAAAAGTTTCCTCTATCTCATACATATTAATACAGCAAAATTCGCTATCACAGTGCCAAAATTAAATGACAATCTATGCCCATCCTGAAGATTCTAAAGATATGAAATTTCGTGCATTTTTTTAGCTATGACTATCGCTAAAATCGTATAAACATAGCAGCGCTACTTGTTAGGTGATTTACACGAAAACCTAATCTACAAAAACCTATATCCACGTCTAACTGAATCTGAAATTTCATGAAAATCCGTGTATTAGTTTTTGAGATACATCTATTTCGGAAATCGTAAAACATTCTGCATTGTAGCAAAACTTGTTAGGCGATTTTCATCAAAAAGTATTAAGCACCACATTATATCAAACACTAACTTAACCTCAAGTTTGATGAAAACACATGCATTAGTTCTTCAGATATAGTTATTTCAGAAATCCTACAAAAGACAGCATAGCAGCTCCACCTATCAGGTAATTAACACCAAAAAGCAATGGGCACCAAATTATAATAAGGACTAACTGAATTTGAAGTTTTATAAAAATTCGTGTATTTGTCATTGAGATATAGCTATTTCAGAAATCCTACAGAATGCAGCATAGCAACGCCAACTGTTGGGAAATTAACACTAAAAAGTAAGCAGCACCAATTTATATCAAGGACTAACTGTATCTAAAGTTTTATTAAATTCCGTTCATTAGTTCTTGAGATAGAGCGTCCACAAAATTTGTGTCTCATACAGACAGACTGACAGACATTTAGTAAAAACATGTTTTTGGGGTGTCTCTGACCCTTAAAACGCGTAAATCCGTCGAAAACAAAAATTAGAAAATTTTCACGAATAAAATACTTTCTTCTTGTAAAGATAGAAGAAAGTATTATGGACGATGAAGCCTGAAAAAATTAATTTACAGTATGTGATTGATTAACTATATTTTTAAAAAGAATCGTTTTTATAGCTATGTTGGAATTATAATAAAGGTAAAAATTAATTGTATTTCCTTCTAAAAACCAAAAGCAAATAAGAACACGAACGGGTTTTATCCAAATTTAGTACAATTCCTTATATGTCGTTGATAGATCGTTTCAAGCAATTTGCATTTTATTTAGTTTGCAATTTGGTTTCTGTAAATGTAAGTTTTGAAAATAATGTTTAAATCATTTCCGTTTTATAAAGTCAGTCTAAATTATATAACAGTAAGTATGTATGCCATTAAAATTATTTATTCAGCAATAATTAATTGCAAATATGACTTACATTCTAAAATTGGGAGGAGTGAAAAGTTCACTCTTTGAAACAGTGACAGGCATTTACTCTTTTTGGAGTGAATTTTATGAAAATACACTTCTTACAAAGTGGAAATTTCTACTTCCTAGAAAGGAGTGAAATATTTCGCTCCATTGTCGAGAGTGAAATATGTCACTCCGTTGTCGAGAGTGAAATATTTCACTCCTCTGACGATTATGAAAGCCTGGCATTATACACTTAAAAAAAAAATCCGATCAAATTTGAACCGATATGGAGTAAAATAATGAAAAGCACCAAAATATGTCACTTCTCAATTTTCAAAAACTCCATTTTATAACATAACCTTGGAAATTATGTACTAAAACGCACTCCTTTCCGACAGTGACTATTCTCACTACCCAGTACTTAAGAGGCTATACTAGTCACTCAAAAAGACCCGGATGATAATGTTAATCCTATGGGGAAGTTATTTTCAAATATCTTGTTTGGATTTTAATATTTTTACATGATTATTTTGCATAGGATAGCTGAGGACGATCTACATCCGGGCTAGTTTTTACTTTTTTTTTTTTTTTTTAGTTATAGATTTTTTATATTACGATAGTTTCAATTTCAGAACCGGTTCCTACCGGTTCCGAAAGTGAAAGTAATATTTAAAAAAAAAAATCAGAAACCAAAATCGGAAAAGTAAAAACTAGCCCGGTTGTTGATCGTCCTCAGCTATCCTATGCAAAAAAAATCATTCAAAAATATTAAAACCCATTCGAGAAATCTGAAAATTACGCCCCCATACACTTAGATTTATCGTTTTTCTTTTTTCCCGTTACTGAAGTGGACTCTTAAGAGGCCACACTACTTACTCAAAAAGTCCCGGATGATAATGTTAATCCTATAGGGAAGTTATTTTCAAATATCTTGTTTGGATTTTAATATTTTTACATGATATTTTTTGCATAGGATATCTGAGGACAATCTACATCCGGGCTAGTTTTTATTTTTTTCGATTTTGGTTGCCAATTTAAAAAGAAAATTGCTTTCACTTTTGGAACTGATTGGAACCGGTTCTGAAATTGAAACTATCCTAATATAAAAAATCTCTAACCAAAAAAAGGGTAAAAACTAGCCCGGATGTAGATCGTCCTCAGCTATCCTATGCAAAGAAAATCATGTAAATATATTATAATCCAAGCAAGATATTTGAAAATAACTTCCCCATAGGATTAACATTATCATCTGAGTGTTTTTGAGTGACTAGAGTGGCCTCTTAAATCCAAAAGGATTAAAATTAACATAGAATTTGTGACTTGAAGTTTTTACTCATAGTATGCTATAATATATGCAAGAAACGCGATTTTTCATTTGTGTTATTGGCATTTTCTAATAGAAAAAATATGTTTAGAATGATGCTTGAATTTAATATACAGGGTTGTACATAAAGGAATATCTCAACTTTACAGGACTATTAAAAGTAAACAAAAACCGCACAACCTTGTTACGTTTACGGCCGCAGAATTCCCAATTTTACCGAATCAATTTTCCGAATGAATCTGACGAATTTTACCAAAACCGGCGTAGAATTCGCGGAGCGCGGCGTTCCCGTTGTAACTGCTTACGTCCCATTAGCCTGGACACACTCTAGCGCAGGGACGACGAACCTATGGCACGCCGGAGATTATTTTAGGCACGACATAGTCTCGTGTTCAAAATTAAAATATTGAAGGGCTCGCGTATAAAACAATGTAATTAACAAAATGCAATTTTTGATGCATTCAATTTTTAAGTTTTGAAAGAAAATAGAAACAAAACTATTAAGATTGCTTCCTGCAAAACAGCTGATTTGTTAAGACTGAACTTCTATTAACTTATGTGCAACATTTTTTGAAAGATAGATTTAATTTTATTGGACTTGTATGCAAATAGTTTTCATTTTGTACATTCAGATTTAAAAATTATCCAGTAAATATAATGTATAACGAATAAAATCTCTGTATGTACTGTTAAAAATTGTTACGATGCAGTTAAAATTTTAGAAAAATATCAATCGGAAATAATTAAAAAAATGTCCGTTCCCATGCTTTACACAACAGTCTTTCATATAGTGAAAATGCACAAATTGCATTATTTTGAATTTAAACTTGCTGAGTTCGGTTGGTTCTCGCTGTCATACAGATTGAATAAAATGAAATGCTACTTTATAAATCCCAATCTAGCTCAATATTGGCTCAAAAATTGTTGAGATTAAGAGAGAATTAGGAAATTATCGGAAAATAACGATCATAAGCAAAAATGTCGATGGTGAAATTATGATAAGTTGGAATTTCGAATTGAATTCCAGACAGGAACTATTTAAAGAAGCCATTTAATATTTTTTTTTTTTTTGGGGGGGGGGGGGGGAATAAAAATTTGAAAAACTCAAGTAGAAACCTGTTGTCAGTTGGTTTCTTAAGAAAAACTGAGACACGAAGCTGATCTGAATTATTTGGCATCTAAGACAACTCAAGAGAAATATGATTTTTTTAAATATCTAATTATATTACAAAATGTTACTCATATATTTTAAAACCTAAAGTCAGTATGTTAATTAATTTTGCTATCTTGATTCACTAAATTTATTGGCACGTCATGATCATGTAAAATGTTTTTTTGGAAAAAAATGGCACGCGGATGTGAAAAGGTTCCCTGCTCTAGCGGGAGTCATATTGAAAAAAAAAAAATTTGGAAAATTCCGTCCGTGATCCTGTCGCATTTCTTCTCTATTCCAACTCTCTAGTGGAAGCAAGGAAAACAAGTTGGAAATTGCTCGTCAAACGTGGCAAATGAGGTGCGTTCGTACTATAACTAGTTTTATAATTATTTTTTGCACCCCATATTGTACTGAATGTGTATTTATTTGCAATTCATAAGTGCATAGTCTGTAACATCATTAAAATGCACTTGCAATAATTTTTTCCCATTCCCCTTAATGTAACGGAAAACTTTTGACTGTCCCTGTAATTAAGCTATACATCCGATTTTCATGAAATTTGAAATGGCTCGACAAAATTTTGCAGCAATTATATATTTAAAATTTCAGCCCATTCGGAAAGCTGTAACATCATTAAAATGCACTTGCAATAATTTTTCCCATTGGCTTTAATGTAAAGAAAAACTTTTGACTGTCCCTGTCATTAAACTATACATCCGATTTTCATAAAATTTGAAATGGCTCCACAAAATGTCGCAATAATTATATGTTTAAAATTTGAGACCATTCGGAAAGCTTTAACATCATTAAAATGCACGTGCAATAATGCAATAATTTTTCCCATTGGCCGTAATGTAAAGAAAAACTTTTGACTGTCCCTGTAATTAAACTATTCATCCGATTTTCATAAAATTTGAAATGGCTCGACAAAATTTTACAACAATCATATATTTGAAATTTCAGACCATTCGGTTGGGTAGTTTTTGCTCTATTATATGCGGACGGACGGACAGACAGGCGGACGGACAGACAGGCGGACGGACAGACAGACTGAACGACGACTATAGGTGCTACGTATTTATATAATTACGAACGCACCTAAAAAAAGGGGGGGAATGAACGACACCGTACAAATTTAATAGCATAATTACAGAAATAAAAGACCGAAGAGCGGAATGGATAACATCGGAAAACAAAAATAATAGTTAACATTTTAAATTCAACACAGTTATGAGTATTCAATGTAAGCCCTCCACAAACACGAACGATATCGAGGTGGTACGATAACCCATCCCACACTTTTTTTAGCAGGTCCGGTGTCACTCTTTGAATGGCTATACATATGCGTGTCCTACGTTCGTCAACGTCAGTTGGTACCGCCTGATCTTTGGTAAGGGCCCGAAAAAAAAAACATGCTGAGAAAAGTGTGGCATGAGTTATCGTACCACCTCGATATCGTTCGTGTTTCGGGACGAGCTCACATTGCACACTTATAACTGTGTTCAATTTAAGCTTTCAACTGTTATTTCTGATTTCCGATGAACAACAATAGGCCAGTGGTTAGGGACAGCGATGACCACCTCGGGAACTCAGCTTTCGCTTTAGAGTGTTAGTGCAATCCGGAGGGGTAGACCACATCCACTCCTCCCGACTCTCAACCAGAGTCTGATAGGGAGCGTCGGGTCCCTGATCAAGCTGCTGAGATTTATTTCGGTTACTGTGAGATTTACAATTACAATCACAATTGGTTACCCAATTTTTCTGGGCGAACCGAAGATTTCACATCGAGATATATGACTGTATGTAGTGATTACATGAGGATCATTTCACCTAATGTGATTGCATAATTGTTTACAATTTTCTTGGATATATATACGTCACAGTACATTTAACACACAATATTTAACATGACAATTAGAAACACATTACAACACAATATTAAACACCTACTATTTACATGACTGTATGTAGTGATTACATGAGGATCATTTGAATGTGATTGCATAATTATTTACATTTTTCATGGATTTACAGGGATTTCAGAGTACATTAAACACACAATATTGAACATCACAATTAGAAACACATTACAACACACCTACTATTTACAATTTATGCGAATCGAATTCGGAATTAATTAGGGGAAAGCAGGAAATTGTTTTAATCCCTTCTGTTTAGGTCTAGAATGAGTATGCTATGTTTTCCCCTCGTATTAGGTGAGCGTTAGTGATGGTACTCATTTTATTCAAAATTTTAAGCTCTACAACATTTGTATTGACAATGTTTTTTATAGAGTTAGCTGTTTTGAGATATTGTTAATGTAATTTAAAAAAAAAATGTGTTTTTCGAAAATAAATATGTACATATTTTCTAACATTCACCCAAGTACGAGAAAAAGAAAAAAAAAAGCATAGTACGTTTATTTTAGACCTAAAATGAAGGGATTGAAACAATTTCCAGTTTTCTCCTAATTAATTCTGGCCCCACCAGTGGCCGAGAGGTTCTGCTCTCGAAGCTGGTAGACGGGAGGTGCTGGGTTCGATCCCAATCGCGCCCGTCGGCCTAATCGTTCGGAGTTTTCGTGGTTTTCTTCGAGCCGTGGATCTTCCATGCGTTAATACGGATTAGGTTCCCTTAGAAAGACCCCCCACGGAGGGCACTCCCCCCGGGCCTATATCCCTCGTGTAGATAATTGGCCGTCAAAAATCAACCCAACCCAACCCTAATTAATTCTGAGTTCAAACCCCTGAGCACGGGTCTAAAACTTTAAAGTTGAATTGCGACCTTAATGTTCAACAAAAATATTAAGTGTAGGTTTTTACTCAGAATTTTAAACTCTAATACATTTTTATTGACAATGTTTTTGACAAAGTTAGCTGTTTGGAGGTATTGTTATGGTATGCAAAAAACGTGTTTTTTGACTATAAATCTGTACATATTTTCTAACGCTCACCTACTACATGGGGGGAAACTTAGCATATTCATTCTATACCTAAACTAAATGGATTAAAACAATTTCCAGCTTTCCCCTAATTAATTCCAAATTCGGCCTTTTTTTCCTCCCCTACCACTGGGCTACAAGGTTGTACCCTTTTTTTTAAAATTTTAATACCCCTGTAAAGTTGGCATATTCTTTTATGTACACTTTGTATTTTTGAATTTTAAATATTATATGCATATTTTATTTAAACAGTTTTCTATAAGAAAAAAAATAGCTATTCAGAATGCTGCATTCAATTATTTAACCTGACTTGTTTATTTTTAATACACACACTCTTTGAAGTAAAGTATTAAAAACTAAATTAATGAACAAGAAAAATAACTTGCATATTTTGTCTATTTTTCTTCTAAAAATTTGCCATTGCATAAATATCTCTTTCAAAATTTATAAAAGAAGAGATTTTCATTATTATTTTCAACGTAAATTACATTTATTTTAAAAATATCTTTTACAAGAATTTATTTTGATTAATTTTAAAACTATATCTTTATGTAGTTTTCTTTTTTGAAAATTAATTATACGAATTTTAAGCTTGAGGAATTTTAATATTTGGGTCATTCAATGACATATTATTGTGATAAATATAAGCAAATAATTTACAATAATAAATGAATTAGTAGAAAAAGCTTTAGCTGCTAACTGTTCGCAAAAACAACGAGTTCCTTGAATATTCTAAATAGTATAAATTGTTATTTGTTTTCTATTAACTTCAAATGTAAATGTTTTTTTAATTGTACAGCTAATAGATTTTAATGTATATTATGTATTTAATTTCATGTATTGTGATATCCCATATATTATGACCATATGTATATTTTTATATTATTCATGTTTATTACTACAATTATCTTTCTTTTGTTAATTAAAAAACATTAAGTATAGGAAAATATTTTTTTTCAGATGTAATCAGCATAGTCGAAAACTCAAGAGAACATTTCTTTAGGCTTCTGATCGCGGATTTTAAATTTAAAGGCAAAATATAAAGTCATGAACCTTCTAGGTGAAAGAAAAACTAAGCCTGTTGCTTTACGATCCATGAAGGATCAGGGTCTATAGTGCCCAACTTATTTGCTTGAACATGGACCCCAAGGTGCTAAACAGCATATGTCCCGATCAGGTTGGCAGACTAGCGCGATACCCTCGGCGTTTAGTTCACAAGCAAGTTTGGTACTCATTTTATCGACAGCAAAGGGATGAATGGTTGAGTAAACCTTGTCCAGCCGCGAATCGAACTCCTGACATGTAGCTTGGCAGACAAGGGTGCTGACAACTGTGCTACTGGGCTTTCAGCAACTTTTTAGCACGTGCTTGAAATTACACTTTAAATTCAGCCAACGGCCGACAGCATATGAAAGCCATGTCATTAGGCTTTAAGAATCGTTTAGTCGAAGTGTAAACAATACATGTGTTTTGAACATCGAAAATGTTCAGTTTTGTGCCAAAAAACGCAATGTGAGGGAAGCGCTACATTTTTGTTTCTTTATGAAAATATCTGCAGCTAAAAGTCATAATTTGTTCACCAAAGCTTTCGGGATTTATGCCCCATCGATTTCAACGTCTGAGTTCGTCTGAGATCGATGTCAACGTTTTAATGATTCAAAGATGGTGATTCTGATTTTTAAGATAAGGAGCGCATAGACAACCGAAAAAATCTGCAGACGCAGAATTGGACAGATTAATGTCAATCGCTGAAAGACAATTTCCGATCATTTGAAGTCAATGGGAGGGATTCAAAAGCAAGGAAACTGGGTTTATACGAATCGCAATCAAGAAATACTGAAAGGCGTTTTCCACATGTGAATTGCTGCTCCAACGGCAAATAAGAGTAAGATTGTTTTGGATCGTATCATCACTAGGAATACAAAATAAATACATTGTGATAACCTCATTGCGATTTTGAACTTTTTTTTTTACTTAAACAAATTCCCATTCCTTTATTATGTCTTTCACAAAATTTCATAACATTATGAACAATAGTTTTGTCTGTAGACCACTTTGAAGTAGAATCTTTTAGTTATGGACACCCTGTACTATCTGTCCTATACTTGCAAGCATTATAAAAAACTGTTTAAGGAACTGTACGTGGTATTTCAAAATTTGACCGACAAATTCAGAGGGGTGATTCTAAGCCTCAACAGGATGAAAAATTGCCATAGAACATGCAATCGCAAACCACCTATTGAGTGTCACGTCCAGGACGTTTCATCCTAACTGAATTCGGATTGACGGTAATAGTTTCTAGAAAAATAAAAACATTGCAAGAAAAATACAACAGTATGTACCTTGTTTTATGTGAAATGTGATAACATCAAGAAAAGATCTGGGAAAACATGTTGCTCAAGCAATCGATGATACGATTTTGGCGCCTTTGCTACCCGTATCGGGTATATAAGCCAGCGCGTCTCTGTCTATTATTTTGCTCAGCCTTGCTTTACCTAGCACGCTTTTCCCTATCTTGCACTGAAGAAGAATCTCGCTAGTAGATTCGAAACAGCTGTTTGCTGCTTTTCATGTCTAATTTGTGCATTTTTTAACATTGTTTTTTCTGCTTTTTAATATTGTTGCACAAAGGCTTTATTTGCTATTTTTATAATCGATGATACCGTATGAATTGATCATCACAGTCCAAAATATGAAGAGTTCAGTGCCTACTACTGGCGCGTATAATACAAACTTCTACCACTTTTGTTTCGTGTTATCATAGTTACAACAAAGGTGAGAATGTCTGTTAAATGTTTTATTATAACATATTTCTGTTTTCTGAAAGTTATGACTCAAATTGAGTTAGAATAAAACACCCTATATTTGTGACTAAACAAGTGGTTTGCGACCCTATGTTCCCATGTGATTTTTCACCCTTGTGTAAGCCTGGTTTGCCATGTCATTTCGTAAAAAAAATTTTAATCACCCTATATATGTAGATAGTCCCTATAAAAATTAAACTTAGGAATCTAAAAATCATGCGCAAATAACTTTGACCAGTGAGCCATCTTTTGATGCAGTTAAAACAGGAGTTATAACTTCGTTCTGAATTTGTACAGAACATTTTATAAGTACTTTGATATATCTAATTGAAAGCTATTTCCCTTCCTCAAGAAGCTTCTAAATAAGTAATCAAGTATTGAATATTACATGAAAACTACAAGAAAGTTTTGCATAAACAGGAAATCATATAATACAGGGCCTTTAGACAAACTTTAGGAGATAGCAGAGCATAGTACCAAATTTTTTTAGGAAACTAGTCATAACCTATTTATGCTTAAAAAAATAGTTTTCCATTCTAATCGGAATACAATCAAACTTCAAAATTGTATTAAAAATAAAGATATTTTAACAAGCTTTTCATCAGAAATTGTTTTGCATTGTATTACCCGAAATGATATCATTAAAAGTGATGTGATGTATACAATATTTCTAACGATGAAATCATATATAGCATTTATTACATACATTAATAAAAAACGGCAATTTGTATGCAGATGGTGTCCACTTCTACCACTTTTCGTGATATTGTTACATTTCACTCAAAATAAGGTAACTCTGTATCCAATTCTTTTAAAACATCTTCATTATTACCAAAGTTATGAAAATTTGTACGTTATGGCGGGAGTGATATACCCTGTAATTTTGGCTGAATATATAGATTATACCCTGTTTTCCCATACAAAATGTTTGCTGTAGTAAGCTCTAACAGCTCTTGAAGTTTGGCTGAAGACTTTTGATTCAACCTGTCTGCCCCATAAATGTACAATAAAGTAGATAATTGATATTTAAACAAGCTAAAATTAATTATTATGTAATAACCTTAAAACACAATTCAAACTGCGTGCAGAAAACAGTACTTCAATAAAAAAGGAAATGGCTAAATTATATGAGGCATTCTCATAATCTTTTAATTTTTCTATGTTTTTTTGTCCCTCAAAAATAATTTTTATTTTAGTAAATATTCTTGTTTTTTTTTATTATTATTATTTCTTATACTGAAAAACATCCCATTGCATGACTGCATAACAATATTTGCGAGATAAATAAGTTTTGGACGATGTTGGGGTTCCAAACAGACCACGAAATTCCTCTACTGTCTCGTGTCCAACATGCTGATTTTTAAGTTTGGAGCTGTCTGTATAAAATTGTTTCAATAAAAGTAATTCAATGTAAATTTTTTTTCGGAACTAGGACAACTGTTTAATATAAATATGTAGCAAAAAATTAACCTGCACACATTTTTAGGGTTGTTATTATTTTTTTTACTGTGTCCCTGGGTTTTAGATTCCTTGCCGTCCCTCTTGCTAAACTTATACAGAAAATCACTTCAGATGCAGCCACATAATTTTTTTCAACTTTTTTTCTCGTGCAAAAGTATGCTAGAAAAAAATGGCTAAAATTTCTTGACAGGAAATTTACTGCAGAATTTAAATCAGCATTTAAATATCAATTTCAAGCATAGTGGCTTTATTGGTAGTCTTACCGTCCTTATGGTTTATTCCTGCACTTTTTGAGGTAAATTATTTCTTTTTATAATTTAATCCAATGTAAATAATTGTTTGTAAAAATTGCTGAACATGGTGGCTATCACTTAGTCTTAACATGATTTGCCTAAAAATAGGTGGAAATTTTCCTTACCGTCCCATCCTTACCATCCCTTTTTTTTTCTTACCGTCCCTTTTTTCCTATACCGTCAGCTTTTCTTTCCTTACTGTACCTTCTTTAACACCCATTTAAGACAATGTTATACCAAAATTTTGTACTAAAAATATTACATTGTTATTATTTCTTATTTGAATATCCTGTGGGTACTATGCAAATTAATTATAAGTAAAAATTTAGAAGAAAACAAAAAGTTATAACGGTAAAATGGTAAGTAAAATTAAACTCGCATGTTTAACTTAAACCTCTATTAAATAAAAAGAAATTAGCTGCTGACAATTTTCTCTTTATTTTGAATCATTAAGGCATTCGTCTATAAGTTTAAAATGTTATTTTAGCAAGTTTAATTTCACCAAATTTTTATTCCTGAAAAGTCAAAAGATTGTGAGACTTACTATGTTTTCCTCAAATATAGATATGAAAACTGACAAAACAGTCTTGCAGAGTGTACAATATACATCGATTTGGTTTTCCGAAACAAGTATAATAAAAATTACCTTCTGTGGATCAAAGTTACTATGAATGTCAGTAATACGTTATAACATCTTATAATAAAAATATTTTGCGTTTTTGTAAAAGCTATTCCATTACATATTTACTTTTTACCCGATTGCCAAGAAGGGTTATGTGTTTGACGCGTATCTGGGTAAGTGGATTTCTTTATACCCTCGAAACATCCCAACGGCTGGATGGATTTTAATGAATAAGGTCTCTATCGATTCGGCTTAACCGTCCGTTGGTTATAGGCTAGGTTTTCCTTTATAAATTCAAAATGGCGGCCGTAAAATACAAAATGGCGGTAGAGACAAAAAAAATGTTTACGCGCCCTATTGAGTAGCATATCATTGGGTAGGTCTTTCAAAATGAAGACGATGTTTCATTGACTATTTTACAGTCAGAAGCTCCGTTTAAATATTACACAACCTGGAAGTTGTGTAGGTAGGATCTTTAGCTTTACTGCAACTCTAACCATCCTAGACATCTATAGGCCTCAGCAAAGCAGTGTTTATAAATAGGAACTAACAATTAAACACAACTTAAAAGTCATCAATACAAGTAAATAAAAAATAGATAAGTAATATAAAAATGGTTTCATATTGATGAGAAATAATTAATTAGTTCGCGGATTTTTGATTTTTTTAATTTAATTTTTACTTGTTGAATTTTTTTCTTTAATATATACTCAGTTAAAAATTTTGTGGTGGGTCGAACCAACTTTTGGTAGTGTGCAGTATGTGCTACCATAAGATGGTGAAATTGTGTTCCAACATTTGGAGCTATGGTTTAATCAATCTCCAAGAGTTGGATTAAAGTCATTCTCCAAGAGTTCCTAAAACGAAGTTTTTCCATTTTATAGTTAGTTCATCTTAGCAGAAAATTTTTAACATCATAGATTATCAATAGTTGTTTAATAGTCATAGTTTCAATTTTGTAAATGCATTGGTTTTCTTTCGTTAATTTATTTTCAAAGATCCGTAAAGTTACCATGAACAAATTTTTAAGTACAGTAATTTGACAAAATAACTAAAAAAATAACAAAACTAAATTCAATAGTAGAGTTTTAATATTATTACGTATTTATCCTAAAAGAAAACATTGAACATGAACATGATTGTACATATACTATTCAATTTCTATCAACTGCTTATTATCTGTACTTCCTATTTATCCAACTTGAGCCAGTTCGAAGGTAACACAGGTTTACATTTTTTTTTTAATTAGTAAAGAAAGAATGAAAGAGAAAAGTGCCCAGTTAAACTGATGACATTGAGCCCACAGGCGATTTATACTAATTGTATATTATACTCTTATTTCAAAGAATATTGCCCCTCGAAAAAATAATAAGGGGCATTGCCTCCCCCCAGTTTTCCCTCGTTACACTTAACCAATGAGCCTCCAAATGTCATCAGGGAAGCGCCTTATCGAAATAAACCGGTATACCAAATGTGAAGCAAATCGGATATAAAACACATTTATCTAAATTAAGGGGGTATTAGCCACCCGTTCCCCCCCTTTATATTTAACCAATGAACTTCCAAATATAAATGGGGAAGCGCCTTATCAGAAATTACCGGTATACCAAATTTGAAGAAAATCTTATAATTCTGCTTGAAAAACCCATTTATCTAAGTTAAATAGGGATTCGCCACCTTTCCTCCCCCTTTATACTTAACCAATGAACCCACAAAACTAATCAGGGAAGCGGCTTATCATAATGAACCTAGAAGAAAAATTGATGCAAATCGGATATTTCTACCAAGAGTTATTGCGTTACGTACATGCGTACATACGAACGTACATAAATGCATACATACAGAATCGGCGGGCACATTAGCTCTCAGGCTTTAATAGTCTGTGAGCTAAAAAATGAATATTATGGATAAAAACCACATTTTAGTAAAAAAAAAAAAAAAAAAAAAAAGAAATCTGGTACGCAAGAAATTTGTTAGTTTTAATAAATAGGCCTGATAAACTCAAATTTAATAAACATATCTCCCATTTCCTCATCTTCACTCTACATATTTTATGTGTAGTTATAAATAGAACCGTAACAATAAAACAAATAAAAAAAAAAGCTTCGTTTAAAATCCTTTTTCTTTAAAAACATTAACAATATTATTTTCATAATTTACGTGATATAAACACATCAACTTTTCCAAAAGGTAGCACTTTTGAAATTTTATTTTACTTAAAATATCATCAATTATACAATATCACACATAACAACTTTTAAGCTACAGATTTTCGAAACAATTAACGTAAAAATGTTTCTAGTTGACTACAAGAAAAAAGTCTTTTTTTAAAAGATAACCTATTTTTGTGTGAAAATTCTGAATTTCTTCAGCTAAATTGTGATCAATTATTATGATTTATAGGTTTCACTGAAAAGCATTTACTCTTTTTTCGCTGGGGAATGCAATTTATCAGATCAAAATTTTAAAGCTATTTTAGTATTATATAATTATTAAATTTTAAATTATTTCTTTAATAATCTTTAGCAATGTCTTTATTTTTAAACTGTGTACAAAGCATGAGTAATCTGCATAAAATATTTTTAATTATTTCGATTAATAACAGAGGATCATTAACGTCAAGTGTCAGTCAGTAAGACGAATAATTATTTATGAAAAAAATGCTCTCAAGTAAAGTAATGTTCAGAAGATGCAAAGCTACCAGTATTACCTCATGCTTTAAATTACTTTATCCGCTTACCTTATTAGAAAAAAACAGGAAAGAGAAATAATGCGTCCAGCATAGGTTATGTAACATTTTCCAACTCACTCAGAATACAGTAATAAAACTTTACAGTTTATTAAATGAAAGGAATTTCAATAAACACTTTAGAAAATGCATAACGCAGTCGAAAACCCAATGACTGCAATTACCATCAACAGTCAGAAAAATACTCAATTTTTTGTATGGTACGCCAACAGTTCTTCTACCGGAATATTCCCGTTATTTGAAGAATATCCGTTTATTTTTTCGCTGTTACAGGAGACAAAATATCCGACAATTGAAGATAGTTCAGTGCCTTTTTTCCGTTATAGGAGACATTTAACGATATTTTAAGTTTTTCCGATTGTGATTTTCCGATATTTGAAGAAACAGTCGGTTTAAAAAAATCTCCTTTTTTTCTGTCTAATATTGGAGTTGAACTGTGGACCTTACTGTTTCGAGTCGAGTACCTTAACTATTGAGCAAACGATTTTTTGTTCAAACTAAATTTAAAATAAATATAATGGTTTTCAAGCCAAACCATCTCCGAAATTAAAGAATATAATTTGCACTAAAATTGACGCAATTAACTATGAGAATTATTCAGGAGTATATGAAATACCATTTATTAGATCAGATGGATCAAAGAATTACTATATTGGAGTGACTAGCAGGAAACTGAAGTACAGAGAAAAAGAGCAAGTAGCTGATATAAAATATAATAGAATAACCACAACCCTGACAATATTGTATCAAGGAAAAATCATTTAAATAAATTTCAATGAAAGTAAGACAATTTCCCCTCTATTCATCCATTATAAGAGAAACCATAGAATAAAACCATAGAACCATAGAGATTTAAAAGTTCTTCTTAAAACACCATCAAAAACTTTTAAATGCGCTCGGCCTTTTGAAAGATCTGAGTCTTTCTTCGTCAGCCGCAAAGAAGACGTGCTTCTACTATGAAAACAGCGCAAGACTGAAATGAGATATAAGGGAAAGGAAACAAGCTGAAGAAACAGCCAATAGGAAAGTAGAAATCCCCAGCCAATAGGAAAGCAGAAGACAACAGCCAATCGCAGAAGAGTATAATCAAAACAAAAGAACACAGAGTAGAAATGGAATAAAGTAGCAAAATGAAAAAAAAAACCCGAAAATAAAATAAAATTAAAAACAAAATTGTAATAAAATGAAAACACACACATATATTGAAATATGGAAACATATGAAATAAAAAAAAATAAATACAATATAACCTCGATTATCGGAAGTAATTGGGACCGACCCTCTTTCAGAAAATCGAAATTTTCGGATAATCGAGAATGCTTCCATTTTAAGATTAGGGAGAAATATATGCGCCATTTCTTATTATGGTAACAAGTGCTTAATGAAAATAAATCAATAGAAAAATAGAAAATTAGAAACAAGATTAAATTGAATTTTAATTTTGAAATTAAGTACTTTTCACAAGGGTTTGAAACAATGTTTTGTTTGCCGAAATTTCGATTGCCTTTTCTTTGAAGCTCTATCACCAAGTTTTTTAATATTATTAGTTCACCAGTATCACAGTCTTTCTGCTGCTCCATCCGTACTTAAACCTTTTGCAAAACATTCAAAAGCTTCAGAATTGGTAATTTGTTCGTTTTGTTCGTTCCACTCTGCAGCTTACGGGAATTCAAGCTAAATTCATAGGAATTCTAAGAAAGGGAATCGAAAATATTTATATGTACTCGTCTCGTCGTTCGGAAAGGACCGCTTGCATACAAGGAATATGATAGTTAAAAAAAAAAAAAAGGTTTCAAAAGGGATTTTGCACACAAAGAATGTGATAGTTAAAAATAAAGCTTTAAAGAGGAATTTCGGTTAACCGAGAGTTTCATTTAAAATGTATTCCGATAAAAGGGGTTCTATTGTATATAAAATACAAAAGTAGACTAATATTAATTAATACACAAAATAAATTATGTGGTAGTACTGAAAAGGTTTTTCCAAGCTGCAGAGAGCATGGTGGAATCAGATTTATCATTAACAATAACTTCACGATTAAGATATATAGATAAATTTTCAACAAAATCCAATTCAGAGATACTTTGGCATTAAAGATAATTTTAGCATTTTGAAAAATAAAGCTATAGCCGTATAAGTATAGCATAGTAAGAAATTTCTTCAAATGGTCGTTTGGGTAAGGTTTGATAAATTTGACAATTCTCAAGTTAATTGCAGGGAGATTTCTACGTTATCAGATTATAGTTGCGATTTTAACACTTACCAGATAATAGAGGATAAAAATATGATTTGGACAATTTTTTTTAATTTAATTTTAGATATAAAATATGAATGTTGTATTTTTAATTTTCGAGAAGAACAGTTTGTTTTTTTTAAAGTAAAATCTATTTTTTTTTTCCGTTTAATTTAGCTATGGTATGTTTTTAATTTTTTAGTTTAGAATATATTTTTCAGGGTTGCCACAGGCGACTATTTTTTAATTTTATTTCGCACCACTTTTTCAAATCAAAAATGTTTTAGATATAGTTTGACAACATTTGCAAGAGAAATATACTATGAAATTTATTTTATAAAAATAGTGGTGAGACCGAATATTAAAATAATCGCCAGTGGTAACCTTGATTCTTTAAATGTGTTCGTTTAGAATATATTTTTTAAATGTATCCGTTTAGAATATATTTTTTATATGCATTCCTTTAGAATATATTTTTTAAATGTGTTCATTTAGAATATACTTTAAGTGCGAATAATTTTTGTAACTTTGCGAATAATTAATAAATTGCGAATAATTTAAAAAAAAAAATCTAAAATTTGTTGATTTTTTTTTTATTAGAAAGCGTTATTTTTGTTAGGTTGTTTTTTAATAAATTAGAAATTTGAATTTATTGAATTTTCGATTTTTCGTTTTTAAAATTAATTTGAACTTTAGTATTAATAGTACCAATGCGCGTACGTACAAGGAATAAACGGATTTTTTTCCTCTTTTTCTGAATTTCTGGAAGAATTTGACGAAAAGGTATGTTTTCTATTAGTACATTTTTTTTTTTTTTTTTTGGAAAAATGAGGAATAATTTAATATATAAATATGGGTGTTTCTGGCAGTTTATTGGTACAGTGTCCACCACTGGTGCAGTTACTTTATTATCCCTAATTCAATATTCTGTTAAAGAATTTAACCACTTATAGGATAATATAGGATAAAATTATGAATTTGACATTTTTTTAAAATTTAATTTTAGATATAAAATATGAATATTTTATTTTTAATTAAGTTCGAGAGGAAAAATTTGCTTTTTTGAGTAAAATCTATTTTTTTTTTCATTTAATTTAGCTATTGTATGTTTGTTTAATTTTTCGTTTAAAATGTATTTTTTAAATGTGTTCGTTTAGAATATATTTTAGGTGCGAATAATTAATAAATTGAGAAATAAAAAAATAGAAAATTGTTCCTTTTTAGGTGCTAATAAGGTGTTTAATTACATAAATACGTAGCACCTATAGTCGTCGTTAAGTCCTTCCATCTGTCTGTCCATCTGTCAGTCCGTCCGTCCGTATATAACAGAGCAAAAACCACCTAACCGAATGGTCTGAAATTTTAAATATATAATTGTTTCAATATCTTGTCGAGTCATTTCCAATTTTATGAAGATCAGATGTACAGTTTAATGACAGGGACAGTCAAAAGTTTTCCGTTACATGACGGCCAACGGGAAGAAATTATTTAAAGTGCATTTTAATGATGTTGCAGCCTTTCAAACAGAATGAAATTGATATGCAGTTACTGAAGTGCACTATAATATACATTCAGTACAAAATGCGGCGCGAAAAATATTTTTAAAACTAGCTATAGTACGAACCTCATTTGCCACGTTTGATGTGGAATTTCTAACTTGTTTTAATTAGAAAGCATTATTTTTTTTTATTGCTTTTTAATAAATTAGAAATTTTAATGTATTAAATTTTCGATTTATCATTTTTTAAACGAATTTGAACTTTAATATTAAGAGAACCAATACGCGTGCGAACAAGGAATAAACGGATTTTTTTCTCCTTTTTCTGAATTTCTGGAAGAATTTGGAAGAAATAGTATGTTTTATATTAGTTATTTTTTTTAATACATGGAAATTATTCCAGAGGGAAATATTCGCCTTGTATACAATATTTCAAATGAAAATCAAATTTCAAAGTGCAAAGTAATTGCTTAAAAGGCGCAAAGGCCAACATAGTGAAAAAGATTCCAAGCCGGGACTCGAACCCGGGCCATCAGTATAGCGCACTGACGTTCTACCGATTAAACCACTTGGAACGATACCCAGCACAGAAAATTTCTCACTATTATATCACGGCTTGGAATCTTTTTCACTATGTTGGCCTTTGCGCCTTTTAAGCAATTACTTTGTACTTTGAAATTTGATTTTCATTTGAAATATTGTATGCAAGGCGAATGTTTCCCTCTGGAATAATTTCCATGTATTAATATAGTTTCTATCAATGCTGGATTTAATTATGTTCCATGTTTGCCCCAGTTCGGTGGCTCACATTGAATATTCCATCTTGTGCTGCGTTTGTAGCCTTGTCAACATATAATAGTGAGAAATTTTCCGTGCTGGGTATCGTTCCAAGTGGTTTAGTCGGTAGAACGTCAGTGCGCTATACTGATGGCCCGGGTTCGAGTCCCGGCTTGGAGTCTTTTTCACTATGTTGGCCTTTTCGCCTTTTAAGCAATTACTTTGTACTTTGAAATTTGATTTTCATTTGAAATATTGTTAATTTTTTTTTCGAAAAATGAGGAATAATTTAACATATAAAGACGAGTTTTTCTGATATGCGTATTGGTGCAGTGTCCGCCACCGGTGCAGTTACTTTATATTACTCCTAATTCAATATTCTCAAAAAATTTTTTTTAATATTCATTCATAAATATTTCATGTACTTCGCGATAAATTTCAACTTTTATGCAAACAGTAAAAACATCAATTTACATAAAAGATTTCCTTCAATTCTGTAACCTTTCACCGCTAAATACAAACAATTTAAAAATAAAGAAAGTCATTTTTTCCCTTTCTTTACAGGTTTCTCTTTGTTTAATCTCTTTTCCCCATTAACTCTTGATTTACTTAAAATCGCTCCCATGTTGCATTGTCAATTTGGAAAACAATGAAGAGTAATAGTAGAGCGCATTTTTCTGTAAAACTCTCACTCCTGTTATTCTTTTAATGATTATACATTATTCTTCCGATGCATTTTTCTTCATTTGTACCATTATTTTGCATTTTAAGATATCTTAAGTCTATAATCGATTTTCATTACCGGTGACAATTTTTACGGTAAGATTAAAATGGAAGCAAGGGAATTCGGGTGATTAGTTACACTTTATTTTTAAGTATCGTGTAAAAGATACGAAGTAAAAATAGTTTACTGAAACGTATTTCAAGAGTTTATTAACACTTTACTGATTACAGAAAGTGCGTCTTATTAGAATGTCAGAATCTACTGCGAAATTGGTAAAATATATATTCTGTAACTTAGGAATGAAATATTGAAGTGCATTTTGTTAAATCTATTACGCTTTGAGCCATGAAATTTGAAACTGCAAGACAAAATGCGATTGTTAATTTTATTACTTAGGTTAAAGATAAATACAGTAAAACCTCCTTAAAGTGACCAACTTCCGTTCCAATAAAAATTGGTCGCTCCGAGATGTGGTCTCTTAATGAAGGTCATGTTTAAATCTAGATTTTAATTGTTGAAATCTATAACAATTAATGTTACTAATTTTTTTTTTCACATTAGAAAAAAATATGAAAATTTAAGTATCAAAACAAAAGTTAATTACTTAAGTTAATTATTGCAGAGCTTTAAAAAGGAATACATTGACGTTTGCTTTGATTTTACGGTTTTATCTTTTATAACTTTTATTTCGAAGTTCAGTAAATAAACGCAATTTTTTTGGACGGGGACAAATAATGAAGATTTCATTAATTTATCTATTTTTTGAGAGTTTCCTGACAGAATAGGGCAGGGAAGTTTATTGACTACCATTCTTAATTTTTCATCAAAGTTACAATCATTGCCTAAAAAAACACAAAATTGTTTAACCACTTAAAAATTACCGGAATAAAAAAAATTCTAAACTTAATTTAAAAGTTTGATGAACAATAAATTTAGAAGTTTGATAAATAATGCGCTCTCCGGAATTATTTTTCTAATAAAACCTTCTTCAAGCGACTAGGAAAAAACTGAATTTGTTTCATTTTCTTCAAAGAAATGGGTCGCTCATGGAGGGAGTTTAACTGGGATGGTCTCTGAATGGAGGTAAAATTAGTATTGAGTCTATGGGAATAAATTTCGTTCCATGAAAAAATGGTCGTTCAGGGAGGTGGGCGCTTAATGGAGGTTGTCGCACAAGAAGGTTTCACTGTATTACAATGCATTGTTGTTTCCAAAAAACTAGGATATACAATAGATTACTAAAAAAAGCAAATTTAAAAACTACTGGAAAGTTTTACACCGACGTAGTTTTATGCACCTACGTGCGAAGGCTAATGTTGAAATAAATGAACTTTAACAATTTTTGCATAGAACTAATAAATTTAATAAGTTTTAATTGATTCAGGATTATGAAAGATTTCTTATTACCCTTTCTTTTTTGTTCGGATAAGGGTTGTCATATCTGTTGTATGTATTATTGTGATTAAAAATGTGCGTATTTTATAAGATGGTTCTAAGTAGATACGCTATGCATAAGTAAAATGGGTAATTTCTGTTTCATGCAATGTAAAAAAAAAGGACTAAAATACGGAAATACTACTGCACTGTAAAAAAAAAAAAAAAAAAAAAAAAAAAAAAAAAAAAAAACGACATTTTTACAGTACAAAGTATTGTTCATCTCGCGCACAAACTCGATCACAGTAAATGTGCTGTATATTTTCTTTGGTTTCCTGACTATATTAACATGGAAAATACAGTAGTTGCGTAAAATTAACAGCACAATGTGCTGGCACTTTGGACGCCAGCAGTTTGTGCTAGCGTCCAAATTGAAAAAAATTGCCAGCACATCGTGCTGTTAATTTTACGCAACTACTGTATTTTCCATGTTAATATAGTCAGGAAACCAAAGAAAGATACAGCACATTCACTGTGATCGAGTTTGTTCTGGCAAATTTGCAGTGGATTTTTTTACAGTGTGTCCATCGAGACGCTAGTACTATTTCCGTATTTTAACACGTTAAGCGCCACGTCAGTCACCGGTGACTGACAGTGAATTTTCCGTTTAAAACGCGTCATTCACCGATTACCAACGTCTAAATATGATATAAAACTAAAAAAATATGTGTTGTTTTAAATAATTACTGAACATTTATTTAAAATTTACCTACCTTTTATTTATTAAAGGGTTATACTTTCTTAAATATTACTTAAAACATCATAAATTTTTCAGTCCTTCAATTTCAGTCATCGTATCACTTAGCGTGTTAACGGAATTTTTCCCGGTAAATTACAGAAAAATTACCTTTTTTTTTTTTTTTTTGCATTTATGTGGGAAAACATCCGTTAAAATACGGAAATAGTACTGGCGTCTCGATTGCCAGTAGCATTTCCGTATTTTAGTCCGTTTTTTTTTCTTTTACAGTGTGGGTTATTTCAGTGAAAGGCGATTTTAAATTTGTTGCTTGAATAAAACAATTTGCTATTATTGCAACATAGAAAGGTAAAAACAGTAGTAGCAGTAAACTTCTTTATATATGTAACTGAGGCATCAACTGTTGTAACGCGTTTTGTTAAATCTATTACGCTTTGATTTTTAAAATTGGTCACTGCAAGCCCAAATTCGATTATTCATTTTATTTATTATGTTAAAGATGAATATTACGATGCATTCTTGTTCCTTAAAGCTAGAATATTTACGAATGAAATAAGTTAGTAAAAAAGAATATTTATTGTCTATTCAAAACTACTCGAAAGTTTTGTAGAGAAAAACATTTTATGCATTAAGGTGCGTGGGATAATGTTGAAATATTGGTAAAGAAGAATTTACTTATATTTGCATGAAACTAATAAATTTAATAAATTTTATTGAATCCGAATTATGAAAGATTTCTTCTTATCCATTTTTTTATACGTTTAGATATGGGTTGCAATATCTATTTCATCCCTTTCACCCTTTATAACACCCTTACTTACGGTACTTACAAATACCATTAAAATAACTGTTATAAAATTCATTTAATACATCGATTGGTAGTAATACAGTTTAGAATGAGTTATAGATGCCTTACTTTATCTTGTTCCAAAAGCATTATTGGTTACACAAAACAAAGATATTTTTAAAAGGATGTTTTATTTTGCCTTTGCATCTTTTCAGCGTTCTTGGAGTTGGGGGGGGGGGGGGAGAGATTTTTCATTTCGGAAATATTTCTATGTTTCCATTGTAAGAACATTCTATTTGTACATTTCCTAGTTCTACAAAATACTAAGCAAAATATTTAAAAATAAAAGATTTGAGTGGGGTTATAAATATCGCACAAAATCCCTATAAATTCATATTTAATGAATCCTACTAAATCCTTCAATCCTTCTAAAATCTTTTTAAAATTTATTAAAATATTGTGTAAATCTTCTAATGTTAGTTATAAAATTCGCGAAAAATATTTTAGAAGATAAAATTTTCATGAATTCATAATTCAGTACATAAAGGGTTAAGATCGGAAGATTTTTGATAGAAATGAAATGTTTTGGTGGTTTCCCATAATTAAGCGGATCAGATTTGATTGAAAAAAATAACAAAAATTATCCGATTTCAAGCTTTGACAAGTGAGGACCTACGCAATTCTGTGGTTGCAGGCTCGACTTTAAATTGTACACAAAGAGGGAAATGTTTTTTTCTTTTTCTTTAGTATCACCTATACAATGGTTTAGGTCGGGTCTTAATCCCTTGAAGAGGGGGTGATGCCGTTACGGCATCACATAATTTTAATCCATAATTGCTACATTGGCGACAGAATTTTATAAAGAAAATTTCACCTTTATTAAGTACGCGAAAATATACTTTTACTTGTTTACAAATAAATTATCTTCTAAACACTCAGTGTAAAAAAAAAAACGGACTAAAAGACGGAAATACTACTGGCAATCTAGACGCCAGTACTATTTCCGTAATTTAACGGAACTTTTTCCCGGTAAATTACAGGAAATTTTTCGTTTTTTGGAATTTAACGGAAATTTATCTGTAATTTATCGGGAAAAAGGTCCGTTAAAATACGGAAATAGTACAGGCGTCTAGATTGTCAGTAGTATTTCCGTATTTTAGTCCGTTTTTTTTTTTTTTTTTACAGTGCTGGTGTCAGTAAATTATTTAAACATTTTACGAATACAATTACCTTGCCTTTGAAAGGGTTAAAGGAATATGCACAGAGGTGTGTTGTGTATAAGAATGTGCGTATTTTGTAAGTTGGCTGTAAGTGTATTAGATATCAGCAATACACAAGAAGTAGTATTTACAGAATGCCCGGAAAGGCAATTTCAGAAAGAAAATCTGATAGATTTTGCCAGGTATCAGAGTGATAAATCACACGTTATACACGTGATCTGCATATAGCGGGTAATTTCTGTTTCGTCTCTTATTTCAGAGAACGGCAACTTGTTTGTTGCTTGAACAAAAAAACTTGCAGAAATTGCGCAAAAGAAAGATAAAAACAATAGATCGCAGCTTCCATCAAAGAAATATATTAGATGGCATATCATCCCATTGTATTTTTGTCCCACTTTGTACCGACCATGGGAGGATATCGCGTGCCATATCAGATGTATTTTCAGATATAGATGTGAAAGTCACGATAGCGATTTAAACTTTTTTTGTCACACTAGTGATATTTTGTTGTTGTTGTTCAAACAACGAACGTTAAGTCGCTGCTCACTGAAATATTGCATGCACCAGCAATTGTCCACTATGATTATGTCCACAATGTGTTACTTATCTCGCTCATACCTATTACCATCTATAATAAAAGAGTGCGTTAATACAATTAAATCGTAAGTAAAATACTATCTATACGTAGTAGCAATAGGATCGGTTGAAGATTTGTCATATCGTAAAAATAATCATATATCTCATCAAATAATGCTCAATCCCAAGTATAATTCAAATTAAATAGATTTATATGGTAAATACTCAGTTGTTAAATATTTATGATTTAGGTAATTGTATGAGTATTTATCTCACATTAATTTCAGAAAAAATATCTATGTGGTATAATTTAAATTGAAGAGTACTTTTAATTTGAAATATATTCTTAATAAGATTTCAAAATTTCAGGTTTGTGATATTAATATCCAATTTGAAAAGTTTCGAAATACTTACCAGAGTTGTTAAATATTACATAAATTTTAATTTTTCACTTAATTTTATGTTATGCGATTTTCAAAATAACGTCCAAGCATTAGAGTTCATTTTTTCTTTATTTACAGATGATGACATAAAAGCAAATTTCTGAAAAAGCGAAAATATTCTAAAGCGATAAAATAAAAATCGATACAAATAAATATTTCAGATGTGCTAGTAGTATTCCTCACCAACCCATCTATCCCTGAAATTTTCTTTGGACGTTTAAATCTGAAAATATTTAAGCATTTGAACCAAAACTATTTCAAAATAAAAGAATTATTAATGTTTTTTCTTAATGCAAAGTCAATTAAAGTTGTTACAGTAACGGTATGCATTTTAATCAGTAAGTAATATGGCTGCGGCTCTGTGGGTATTTCAGTGTGCGAGGGTTTTGGGGGTAAACTTCACAAAAAATGCAAATAGATATAAATACGGTGTATTTACATGTAAAAATGTAGTTACTTTGTTATAATATATCCAGCACATAACCATACGAAAAGATTTGAAAAATATTAGCAGCACACGTGAAGGACTCCGGAAAGAGATGTAGGTTATCCTTACTGTCTATTTATACTTTTCTTTACACTGATTTGTATATCTCGCGTATACCTATTGGTATACAATATTTCACATTAAACATATCAGCTTTTTAATATTTCGGAGAGGTTTTAATTCCCAAGTCCCCTGTCACTACTCGCTACTTCCAAAAAGATTCTGATTATGACAGCATTCGTTTATTTATTCATTGACCGTTATTACGAATTACAGCAAAACAATTCCCCATTCCTGAAGGTAAAAACTTTGTTACTTCTTTAATCGATCGCCGATGTATTAACAGTGATAACTAGCGCTGCTGATGAAGGGCTTATCTCTTTAGAACTGGTGACTGGTGCGGAATCCAACCTTAAAGCAGCTGGGACTGAATAGAGATTTTCCAAATGTCATATTAATAAAGCATATTTATTTATAGCATTAACAGATATTGAAGAAGGTTCTGTTGTATACACCTGATTCGAATACTAATAAAAAGTTTATAAATATATTTTGTTGTGATTAAAGGGTCTCAGGACTCTTAAAATTGTAAAAAAGGAAAAAAAGAGACCATTTTCAACATTTAGTATCTTAAAATGTATATGAGTTTAAAACACAATGTTTATTGGGATGAAAGATATAAGTTTGTTCTTTCATTTCTTGTACTTAAAAAAATACAAGATGGAGAATTAGTGCTTATAGGGGGCTCCAAACTGTTAGACATTTGTCGAACAGAAAATTGGTATAACAGATTACGTGCAAGATTACAAAACAAATTTTGGTACTCGAATGAAAAATTTTTTGCAACATTATGCTTCAGATAGCAATAATTTCTCTGAATCTAAATAAATTTGTATTTAAATCATTTTTATATTTTTAATGCAAAGTTGTATTTAGCTAATACAAAATTTTGAAAATTAAAAGAAATATTTTTTTGAACAATAAAAATGAAATTTTAGGTTCCGTTTATACGAATAACATGAAACATATGTTTTGAAAATTTCCCCTAGAAATATTCAGAAGTTTATGAGATATCCTGCGCGTTATGCCCAAAAACGTCATTTTGAGAAATGTTACTTCAAAGTTTCGGAAACACTGCTTCAGCTATAGAGCAGATATAATTCTAAAAGCCATAACTTCTGTTCTATTGGGAATATCAAGAAAAGAATTATATCAAAATGTTCAGAAAAGATAGAAGTTTAACATCTAAAAAAATAATATTTCTAAAATTTTGAATTTTTAAGTGCCCCCTCTTTTTTTAATATTTTACATGCAGAAATTAGAATTTTGATCATCACTAAATCCAGGAATTCTATGAAACTTTAAATTTAGTTGGAGCTTCACATACACGATGTTCACGAATGGGGTCCCTGATTTAAAAATGTAAAATCTAGAAAACAAAGACCGACAGGAGAACGCAACAAACGGTATTTTTAATGTGAGAGCTCTAAGAATTTCATACACAAGTTTCGAAAACAGTTGCAAAAGCTGTTAACAGATTGCGCTGTAATAGCAATAAATACGTGCCTATAAATAGTGCTTCGAAGTGCTATAAATTATGCCAAATTTCGTGGCGCAGGCATGGATTGGCCTCCATATTGTTCCAATCAGACACCTTGTGACTAATTTTTGTGGGGAACATTGAAAGGACACTGTCTAAAAAACCATTGAACCATGCTGAAAGAGCTTGAATAATTGATCTGTGTGGCGACTGACTCCATTTTCGTTGAGACATTGCAGGACGTAATGGCAAATTTCATTTTGCGTTTTCTGCATGCAATTCTTACAGCTTTCACAAAAAAAAATGCGGTTTGTTACATTCTTCTGTCGATCTTTCTTTTCGAGATTTTACATTTGGTGAAAGCTTCTTATGATCTTCCTATGTTGTTAGCCCGCAAGAAAAAAACTTATTCTGACGGAGAGGAGATAATAAAAAATAGCCCTTTAATATTTGCCCAAAATGTCGGCGATAAAAGTGTCAAAAATATGGTTGATAAAATAGCTTTATCTAGAAATACCATCATGCGTCGTATAGATGACATGGGCGAGAATGTTGGTACACAGATTGTCTCTAGACTACAATATTGTAAATATTTTTCATTAACTTTGGATCAATGCTGTGACATTACAAACTGTGCGCAGGTAAGCATATTTGTGTGCTACGCAAATGATAATTTTGATATTGTGGAAGAACTTTTTGTTTTGCGCCAATTAATTTTTACCACAAGTGAGGGCATTTTTAAAGAACTTAAAAATGTAATTGAAGTTAACAAAGTAGAGTAAACAAAATTAGATAGTGTTTGCACAGATAGAGCACCTTGCATGACTGGCAGGATAAAAGGTTTTGTTACATTGCTTGAAATTATTTGGGAAGAAAAGTTTTTAAGTATCACTGTATTATCCATCAAGAAACTCTTTGTGCCAAGGGCTTAAACCTGTCTTCTGTTGTTGACCCTCTAGTGCACTGTATCAACAAAATAGCGACGACAATTTCTTGAGCTTTTCCCTGAAAAGGATGGCGAGTTACTCCTTCATTGCAGTGTGCGCTGGCTTTCCAAAGGAAGTGCACCCGCCAGATTTTGGAATTTGAAGAAGTGTGTTTTAAAACATCTGGAAGAAAACAATGAACTACCCAGTGAGTGCTTGCTACTCCAAGAATGAAGATTGGCTATGGGATTTAGCTTTTCTTACCGATATTATGGGACATTTAAATAATTTAAATTTAAGGTTACAGGAAAAAGCTTAAATTTTTCCTATTCTAGTTGGTCATATATCTTCTTTTGTGAACAAACTTTTGCTTTTTTATCTCAATGTTGGAGAAAAAAGATTAACACATTTCACATTAATGCAGGAACTAGCTACCAAAGTCAATAATGCTCTATGACAGATTTACGAATTATTATTGATTTAAAAATTTAATATCTATTTTGCAGGACTCATTCAGTGCTAGGTTTCATGATTTTCAAGATGATAAAAAAAAGTGGATCTTTTCACAAATCCTTTTTCAATTTATGTGCAAGAAGTTAATTGTTACCCACCTGAAATCCAAATCGAAATTATTGACCTACAGTCCCATACTGTACCGAAAAGCAAATATAAGGAACTTATTTCAAATGCAAATGATCCAAATTATATTGAATATTGGAAATTTGTACCAACAGACAATTTTCCAAATTTACATGATTTAGCTGTGAGATATTGTTGTAGGTTTGGATCAACATATGTTTGTGAACAAATGTTTTATATCATGAACATAATAAAATCAAAATATCGTTCATGATTAACTGACATGTATCTAAAACACCTAATTTTGTTAGCAACTTCAAAAAGTCCTTCCGGCCAGTGCCGGGAGGAAGAGGTAGCTTTCATAATCCTTATTTAAAAAAAGCCAACTTATATCATGCAAACACACGAAGCTCAATTTAGTGGAAACCGAATATAGGAGATTCAATACTAATTTTTATCAGTATAATGAATGAGAATTTCGCGAAATTAGTCATCTTTATCCAAGCTGCTTTTCTTTAAAGTAACATATTTGGCTGCCAAATTCGGCAATTTCTTAAAGTTTCTGTCATTTTAAGACAACATGGTGGATGAGGCTAAGCAGTGAACTTGGTCGAGACCTTAGTAATTGCTGTGCACATGCTCACTCACATCAGAATCGGTTAATATATAGGAGTGCTGTCGCATGCAAAAAATCAGATTTTTCAAAATGTCACCCACAATAGAAATTGAAACTGCTATATCAGAGCCATTTTTTAAGGTAAAGACAAACAAAAAATGCTCCTGAATCCTTATATCAAGATCAAATACTTAAGAAAGAAACCTTTTTCAATTTCTAATTTTTTTGCACCTCACTTTAAATATATATATATTTTTTAATTTAATGGCCGCCATTTTGAAACAAGATGGCTGATGAATCTGGCCAGCGAACTTGGTCGAGGTGTTGATGTATGCTATCCACATGCCTTCTTACATCGAAATAGGCGAATACGTGTGTTATCGCATGACAAATACAAGATCGTTTCAAAATGTTAGCCATGCTAGAAATTCAAAGTGCTATAAATCAACCATTTTTTAAGATATCAACAAAAGAACAAATTTTCAGAAACAAAAACTGCTCCAGAATCTTTGTATCAAGGCCAAACACATAAAAAAAATCTTTTTCATTTTCCAATTTTTTAATACCTCATTTTGAATTTTAAATTTAATTTTTTTTTTAATGGCAACCCTTTTGAAACAAGATGGCGAATGAAGCTGCCCAACGAACTCGTTCGAGACATTGGTATGTACTATGTACAGACCAAGTTACATCCAAATAGGTTCATAAATACGCCTGTTATCGCGTGACAAAAATCAGGTCGTTTTAAAATGTCAGCCACAAAAGAAATTCAAAATGCTATTACTCAGCCATTTTTTTTAGATATAGACGAAAGAAAAACTGTTCCGGAATCTTTGTATTAAGGTCAAACACATACAAAAAAAATCTTTTTCATTTTCCTATTTTTTGTATCTCATTTAAATTTTTTTATTTCTTAATTTTTTTAAATGGCCGCCATTTTGAAACAAGATGGCGGATGAAGCTGGCCATCGCACTCGGTCGAGATATTTGTATGTACTATGTACACACCAAGGTACATCCAAGTCGGTTCATAAATACGCCTGTTATTACGTGAGAAAAATCAGGACGTTTCAAAATATCAGCCACGCTAGAAATTCAAAATGTTATAACTCAGCCATTTCTTAAGATATAGACGAAACAAAAACTGCTCCCGAATCTTTTTATCAAGGTCAAACACATAAGAAGAAAATATTTTTTTAATTTCCAATTTTTGGTACCACATTTCAAATTTAAATTTTTCTTAAAAATTTAAATGGCCGCCATTTTTAAACAAGATGGCGGGTGAAGCTGGCCAACGAACCCGGACGAGACATTGGTATGTACTATGTATAAACGAAGTTACATCCAAATCGGTTCATAAATACGCCTTTTATCGCGTGACAAAATTCAGGACGTTTCAAAATGTCAGCCACGCTAGAAATTCAAAATGCTATAACTCAGCCATTTTTAAAGATATATACGAAACAAAAACTGCTCCGGAATCTTTGTATAAAGGTCAAATACATAAAGAAAAAATATTTTTCCATTTTCAATTTTTTGGTACCACATTTCAAATTTTTAATTTAAAAAAAAATTTGAAATGGGCGCCATTTTGAAACAAAATGGCGGATGAAGCTGGCCAACGAACTCGGTCGAGAGATTGGTATGTACTATGTACACACCGAATAACATCCAAATCAGTTCATAAATACGCCTTTTATCGCGTGACAAAATTCAAGACGTTTCAAAATATCAGCCACGCTAGAAATTCAAAATGCTATAACTCAGCCATTTTTTAAGATATAGACGAAACAAAAACTGCTCCGGAATCTTTGTGTAAAGGTAAAATACATAAGAAAAAAATATTTTTCCATTTTTAATTTTTTGGTACCACATTTCAAGTTTTAAATTTTTTTTTAAATTTTAAATGGCCGCCATTTTGAAACAAAACGGCGGATGAAGCTGGCCAACGAACTCGGTCGAGACATTGGTATGTACTATGTACACACCTAATTTCATCGAAATGGGTTCATAATTACGGGGGTTACAGTGTGACATAGGTCAGATATATATATATATATAAATTTTGAACGGAGGGTGGTTTCGGGGTCTGGGGGTCATGATCGATGAAAATATACCAAAATTTTTTGAAATCGCTTTCCTCCGAACGGCTGCAATAGGTAGCTTTTTTGTAAAGAAAGCTACCTAAAACAAATCCTAATATAGATGACTTAGTGAAAAAGCTAAAAATTCAAAAGCCGCATTAATAAATAAGTACTGACTGATTGATAAACAATTATTTAGAATTCAATGTTTCAAGTTCTTCATTTTTATTTTTTACATAATCTGGCAGAATCTTTAAAAATGTTTATTAACAATAAAACCTAAGTGTATACTTTCGCTTTATTTATTATATTATATTTTTTAATATCCACTAGTGAGACTTACAGGAACAAAATGAGCTATTTGCGTAAAAATCTCATCAGCCTATAAATAATATCTTTTCGCCTTTTTATATTTCTTAGTATGTTGAAAACATTGGAAGTGGCACGCATAATTTTTTTTTTCTCAGATAGTGACACTCTTCCCAAAAAGGTTGGCCACCCCTGATCTAAAGAATTTAAATTAAATGGGAGGAATTAAAAATGAATACAATAAAAATTATTTGAAAAAAGGGCGCATTATTTTATAGGAATAAATAATATTGATATATGCAGATAATTTGCATACTATGTGCTAATTTATTTAAACCATTAGGAAAAGTGTACTTACTCTGAGTATATTGAATTCAATAATTAACCAAAAATTAATAAAACACACATACTAAAATATAAATAACGCCTGCGTTTAACTGTTAAAGGTATATATAAATATTATACAGACATACATACAATAAATACAATAAAACCAACTGGAGTGAAAAAGTCCTTCCGGCCAGTGCCGGGAGGAAGAGGTAGCTTTCAAATTCCTCATTTTAAAAAAGCAAACTTATATTATTCAAACACACGAAGCTCAATTTAGTGGAAACCGAATATAGGAGATTCAATACTAATTTTTATCAATACTAAATCATTATGAATGAGAATTTCGTGAAATTAGTCAGCTTTATCCAAGCTGCTTTTATTTAAAGTAACTTATATTTGGCTGAGATGTTGATGTATACTATCCACATGCCTTCTTACATGGAAATAGGCGAATACGTGTGTCATCGCGTCACAAATACAAGATCGTTTCAAAATGTTAGCCATACTAGAAATTCAAAGTGCTATAATTCAACCATTTTTTAAGATATAAACAAAAGAACAAATTTTCAGAAACAAAATCTGCTCCGGAATCTTTGTATCAAGGCCAAACACATAAAAAAATCTTTTTCATTTTCCAATTTTTTAATACCTTATTTTAAATTTTAAATTTAATTTTTTTTTAATGGCAACCCTTTTGAAACAAGATGGCGAATGAAGCTGGCCAACGAACTCGGTCGAGACATTGGTATGTACAATGTACAGAACAAGTAACATCCAAATCGGTTCATAAATACGATTGTTATCGCGTGACAAAAATCAGGTCGTTTTAAAATGTCAGCCACAATAGAAATTCAAAATGCTTATTACTCAGCCATTTTTTTAGATATAGACGAAACAAAAACTGTTCCGGAATCTTTGTATTAAGGTCAAACACATACGAAAAAATCTTTTACATTTTCCAATATGTTGGTATCGCATTTTAAATTTTAAATTTTTTAAATTTTTTTAAATGGCCGCCATTTTGAAACAAGATGGGGGATGAAGCTGGCCAACAAACTCGGGCGAGATATTTGTATGTACTGTGTACACACCAAGGTACATCTAAATCGGTTCATAAATACGCCTGTTATCACGTGACAAATATCAGGACGTTTCAAAATGTCGGCCACGCTAGAAATTCAAAATGCTATAACTCAGCCATTTTTTAAGATATAGACGAAACAAAAACTGCTCAGGAATCTTTGTATAAAAGTCAAATACATAAGAGAAAATATTGTTTCAATTTTCAATTTTTTGGTACCACATTTCAAATTTAAATTTTTCTTAAAAATTTAAATGGCTGCCATTTTTAAACAAGATGGCAGATGAAGCTGACCAACGAACTCGGTCGAGACACTGGTATGTACTATGTACAAACGAAGTTACATCCAAATCGGTTCATAAATACGCCTTTTATCGCGTGACAAAATTCAGGACGTTTCAAAATGTCAGCCACGCTAGAAATTCAAAATGCTATAACTCAGCCATTTTTTAAGATATAGACGAAACAAAAACTGCTCCGGAATCTTTGTATAAAGGTCAAATACATAAGAAAAAAATATTTTTCCATTTTCAATTCTTTGGTACAACATTTCAAATTTAAAAATTTTTAAAAAATTTTAAATGGCCGCCATTTTGAAACAAAATGGCGGATGAAGCTGGCCAACGAACTCGGTTGAGACATTGGTTTATACTATGAACATACCGAATTACATCCAAATCGGTTCATAAATTCGAGAGTTACAGTATGACAAAAGTCAGATATATATATATATATATATTGATATATATATATATATATATATATATATATATATATATATATATATATATATATATATCAACTTTTGAACGGAGGGTGGTTTCGGGGTCTGGGGGTCATGATCGATGAAAATATACCAAAATTTTTTGAAATCGCTTTCCTCCGAACGGCTGCAATAGGTAGCTTTTTGTAATGAAAGCTACGTAAAATTAGCCAGAACCAGGAATCGAACCTGAACAGATACCTTTAACAGTTGAATGCAGACGTTATTTATGTGTGTATGTGTGTTTTAATATTTAATGTAGTACGTGTATTTTAATATTTATTGTAGCATGTGTGTTTTATTATATATTGGAGATCTATGTAATAATAAAATCTATTCATTGTTGTCCCGTTATCCAACGCTGTCTGATTGATGGCTGGTGACTTTCCCAACATTAGTAGTGAAAACTTGCATAACCAGGTATCGGTCGGCATGGCTCAGTGGTTAGAGCAACAGCCTAGTACGCTCTGGTCCCAAGTTCGATTCCTGGTTCTGACTAATTTTTCACTCCTGTTGGATTTATTGTATGTATGTGTGTATAATATTTATATATACCTTTAACAAAAGATTAGTTTATAAAATTTACGAATAAAATAATGTAGATAATTATGTCTTTTTTCTTGGGAGAGAAAATTGCCTAAAGTGCTTTTCTGTGCGTCCGGAATTCAAGTCAAAACTGAAATGTATGCGAAGTTTCCGAACCAGCCAAAAGCTCATTATTGAACTTATACAAATGGAAAATATGCGTCATCCTGATTATAGTTCTTTAAATATTTTATATATTAGGGGATATACAGGGTGGTTCAAGAGGTCATCTCCAAACGCCACTGTGGGTGTGTCAAGTCATGAGAGCAAGAATTACATAGGAACTGGAGGTCGGAAACACGATCGTGACGGTGCAATTGCATCTTGTCGTGAAGTAAAGGAAAGATAACAAATGGTGTAAAAAGACCTTTATTTTACAAAAAACATAATCGAAGTACAAAATACAAATAAAAAATGTTACAACTCATAACAAGTGCTAAAAACGTGCTCCATTAGCCGTGATGTATGCTTTATATCGGCGCTGCAAGGAATCGCGAACACGTTCCGATTGGTCAAGAGTCCCGCGTACACGTGCCGTCACTTCAGAGAACCGTGCCATGAGGTCTATGGCCGATGAAACGAGTGTCTCGTACACCAGATATTAAGATATCCATAGGAGTCGAAATACAAGTGGTTTAGGCCCAGGAAAGAGGTGTTCACGGTACAGGGCCAATTGGAACGTGTTCGCGATTCCATGCGTTGCCGATGTGAAGCATGCATCATGGAAAATGGGGCACATTTTGAGCAATTGTCATAACGAGTTGCAACATTTTTCATTTGTAATTTGTACTTCGACTAAGGTTTTTGTAAAATAAAGGTCTGTTCACACAAATTGTTATATTTTCTTTGCGTCACGGTCATGATGCAATTGCACCGTCACGACCGCGTTTCTGACCCCCAGTTCCTATGTAATTCTTGCTCCTCATGACCTGATACATCCACACGTGCCGTTTGGACATGATCTTTTGAACCACCCTGTATACGTGGATTCGAAGAATTACTTTCATTCTGAATAATTGTTTTGGATTAAATCAATGACTGATTGCATAAAATAAAAATTCTTCTTTCAGAAACTATCTATAAAAAAAGAAATTCTTAAAATCCTGGTACATACGTCCTAATCATGGAAATACGTTAATCTGGTTATATACTGGAATTAATTTTTCATTTGACCATAGGACAAAATCCTATCTATATTACAAAAGACAAACGTGTCTTTGCGTAAAGCTGACGGTTAAATTTAAAATTTACTATATTTTTTTTTAACTTCTAAAAATCGCACACTTTAAAGTTTTACACCATCAAATAGGGAAAAAAATTACTTTCAAATGAAATTTGTTTGAAAACTGTATCGCAATTTGTTATAAAAGTGTATCGCCATTTACTCACCTTTTATTGTTTTTAAATAATTGTAAAGCATGATTTTTTTTTTTTTAATCGATATCTATTGCGCGCAGAAGATTACCAAAGATAAGTACGTTTGCAGTTAAATGAATATACCGGGTGTTCCAAAAATGACCGATGATTTTAAAATTCAATAACTTGCAACGATATTAGACGACAGATATTAAAAAAAATCTTGCAGAAGGGTTATGTGTGAAGTCAGGAGTTTTTTTACTGTAATTCTTTATTTTAGTTCGAATTTCAAACAATAGATGGCGCTAAGAGCAATAGGTGCTTACTCCAGACCCGATTTTTGGTACTTCGGGATCCATTTAATATATTTTAATCTCTTTTTTTTCGCATGGAAGAAGAGAGAGGCCGAAAAATCGAGCCTGGATTTAGCGATTATTGCTCGCAGCGCCATCTATTGATACTATTTGTAACTTAATCTCAGAATCGCAGCATACAAACTCCTGACATCTTGCATAACACTGCTGCAAGAATTTTTTTAATATCTGTCACCATTTGCAAATTATTGAATTTTAAGGTATCTGACTACTTTTAAAATGCGATTTTCGACCAAAATTGTCAATTTTTTTTTAAAGTAAAGACCAACTTTTTATCTTTCTAAAACTGTATTTGTTTTTATTGTACGATAAATGGATCTGGAGTTATAGCGGTTTTTAAATTACTCAACAGCTGCCACTCAAACCGGAAGTGCTGTTTAAGGAACCGGCATTGCTTTTAAAGGACCGTATGTTTGGAGAAATTTCGTGATTGTAGAATCTCTTTTTACTAATAAGAAATGTGAATAATATGCTCCATGAAATTTAGATGTATATTACGGTAAATTCTTGTAGTAAAACATAAATCTAAACTTTTTGAATTTTTTGGAAAATGTAATTTTCGGTGAAAAATCCATACGCAAAACACGATTTCTCAAAAAGTTACTGGTATATCACTACGAAATTTTAAATATATGTTTCTTACACTATTGTGAAGGCAATAAACTAAAGGTTTAAAGTTAGAACAAATATGTTTTGTTTTATGGATATTTTTGTGGGATGACATCGAAAAATATGGCGTAGAAAGTGATTGCGTGCAAAATCGGCACCGACTGGCCAAGATACAGAAGACGAGCTCTATTTTTTTCATAATTTACCTGTAAAATTGTATAATATTGGATTATACATGAAGTTAAAAGGCATTGAATAAACCACAAACAATCGAAATCACTTAAAACTGAAGAATGTAGTGTTTTCACTAACGGATACATCTTCGATGCGAAACGTCATCTTTTGCTTTGTTGAAAAAATGGGGGGGGGGGGATATGTCCTTCTAGAGGTAAAGAGTAGTACTTTAAAAAGACAGTACTTTAAAAAAATAAGTATGGTTTATAAAAACAGTGAAATTTAGATGTATATTACTGTAAATTCTTGTAGTAAAACATAAATCTAAACTTTTTGCATATTTTTGGAAAATGTAATTTTAGGTGAGAATTCCATACGCAAAACGTGATTTCTCAAAAAGTTACTGGAATATCACTATGAAATTTAAAATATATGTTGTTTGCACAATTGTAAAAGTAATGAGCTAAAGTTTTAAATTTAGAATAAATATTTTTTGTTTTATGGATGTTTTTGTAGAATGACATCGATGAATTTTATGAAAATTAACATGTAAACAGGTGTGATATGCTATGAGTTTTGAAATACTTAAAGAATCTCTTAGATTTTAGTTCATTGCCTTCATCAATGTCATAAACATGAAGCGTAAAAAGGAAATTAAGATACATACAGTAGAATTTTCTTTAGAGCGTTTTGCGTTTCGGGCCAAACTTCACTAAATTTTACTACAAATTCCTCCATGTACCAAAATTTTATCAATGAATGAAATATATTTTTCTTTTTTCACATTTTCTAGACGTAATCTTAGTAAAAATAAGTTTAAAAAGTAATTAAATAGCTTTTTTGAAAAAACAAATGCTCCGTTCGTAATCAGGCACCCATCGTTCAGTTTGGGGACACTCGGTAAATAGCCCAGTATTTGTTTCCAGCTTATATTCCATTACGAAATTAAAACATTCACCAATCAATAAATAATACAGTAAAATCTAAATAATATTTCAATTTAAGACATGTAATCAAACTATGCACTTACCCCACTAATATGATCAGAATCAAAAAGACCGATTGTAAATAGTGTTCTTTGGTGATTTCTTAAGTTGTTAACTCCTGGCGCGGGATCGATACAAAATTATCTCTTTTAAGAAATTCCAAAACTTTATTTGAACGAATAATTAATATTTTTAACATAAATATGATTTTTAGTATTGTTAGTGCCTATTCCCAAAAATAAACATATTAAATGTAAAAAATCTATTGTAGTTGTCAATATCAACAAACGGTTTTCACCTATATTTGGAAACGCAGAAAGCCCAGATGTATCCTCTTGTATTTTTAAAGGTTAACGAATCTTTCAGTCATGCTAGGTGATGGATGTAAAATAACACAAGCCTGCAAAACTTGGGTTGTGTTATAGTACTTAGCTTTTGATTATTCTTACGTATTTTGTAGTGCTGAATCCGAAAATGGCCTTCATTTTTTACCATCACGTCAGGATGTTTTGCAAAATTTTTATTTTTTAAGGAGACACAGTACCTTTTAAACTACTTTTTCGATTTTGAATAATACTGTAATATACTTAAATATAATGTCACTACAGATATTAGGTACTATAAAGCAAATATAATTTCATATAATTTAAAAAAAAATCATCTTGTAGAACAGCCTATTTAACTAAAATTTAAATTAAAAAAAATTAAATTTTTTTTTAAATCCCTACTATTTTTTTAAATATGAATATTTTTGCTTCAATTTTTTTTCCCATATTCCTTAGATTATACTACATAAAACTGTGCATGGATTTTTAGATGTATGGGATATTACATTTAATATCAATCTTTTTCTCTTTTGTATAGTAAAAAAATCAAGAAAAAATAATTGAAATTCTTAAAAAAAAAAAAAATAACTATAACGTTGAATGTTAAATCCATGCACAACTTTATGTAGTATGTTTCAAGGATTATGGGAAAAAATTTTGAAGCAAAAATAGTCATATTTAAAAAAGTAGTAGGGATTAAAAAAAAATTATTTTTTTTTTTTAAATTTTAGTTAAATAGGCTGTTCTACAAGATTTTTTTTTTTAAATTATATGAAATTATATTTGCTTTATAGTACCTAATATCTGTAGTGACATTATATTTAAGTATATTACAGTATTATTCAAAATCGAAAAAGTAGTTTAAAAGGTACTGTGTCCCCTTAACGTTGAAATTTACGATTTCCGGAAATGACTTGATGGTTAAAAATGAAGGTTACTTTTAGATTTAGTGCTAAAAAGTACATAAAAATCAATTACAAAAATTTTAAAAACACAACCATCACATCTATTATATATATATACATATTTTTTTTTTTACTTTGAAATTTATGATTTGCGAAAAATCCTGACATGGTGGTTAAAAATGAAGGCCATTTTCGAATTCAGCGCTAAAATGTATATAAAAATCAATTATCAATAGTTAAGAAACACAACCATTTATTGTACCTTTCAGTACCAGATGTTCTCTATTTTTTTTTTTTTTTTTTTTTTTTTTTTTTTTACCATTGAAATTTACGATTTGCAAAAATCCTGACGTGATGGTTACAAATGAAGATCATTTTCGAATTCAGCGCTAAAAATATATATAAAAATAAATTATCAAAAGTTAAACAACACAACCGTCGTAGGTTTGTGTAATTTAAGAAGTCTATAATATACGTTTTTTCGTATAAGAATTAGTCATGTATGTGTATTAAATTATTAGTCTAAAAAACCAGTGGGTTAAAATGTTATACTTTAGGTTGGCCAACAATAAACCTACAAATTCGGATGATGTACTTAAAATAAAAATAAAATTCTTGCAGTACAAGTAGCTTCTTAACACGTTGAGTTCCACGCAAAATTCTTAGGGAAATCCCCGCCAGGCAGGGATCGTACGCTTAAGGGTTTTTTTTTTTTTTCAGGATAAGTATCACTATTTGTTTATACAAAAATAAATCTAGTTTAAATGGCGCGCAATTTAACCTTATTTAAGAAGAGATTTTTCCATAAGATTATACTGGTACCGAAGAATTTCCTGGTCGTGGAATTTCAGGACAATTACGACCCCTGCCGCCAGGCCACTGTTATTGAATACTAGTTTTAAATATTTACATTTTATATAAATATATCACGAAGAAGGATATCAGTACTTCAGTACTAGTGAATTCCGGAAAAAAGTAGCAATAAACCTTACAAGTTGCCGAGAAGAAGGCATTCGATATGGCAATCTTGGAACAGCTTCTAAAAAAACAACGACACAAAATAAAAAACCTGTAAAAGACTCTGCAGTGAGAAAATATTGCAAATCATGTTATGACAAAAATGCGACACAATATGGTAGAGTAATGGCCAAAAAAATGACTAAACAAGTTGTCACATTTTGTGATAAAGGACAACCGTTTTTATGTTTACCATGTTTCAATAAAATTCATTAAAATGCATTATTGATATAATTATGTAATTACCAAATATTCATAGTAAGTTTTTGGATATGGCAAATAGGTCCTCCCTGAATTTAGAAAAAATTCGCCGGTAGGAAGCGCTGTAATAGCGATTTTTGTGTGATTTTGAATATTGTACCATCCAAAAGCGTATGAAGTTATGCATAGAATTCAGCCAAATTTTTATTTTAAGTTCTTGGCTATGGCAAACAGGTCCTTCCTTAATTTAGAAAAAATTCGCCGGTAGGAGGCGCTGTAATAGCGATTTTTGTGCTATTTTGAATATTGTACCATCGAAAAGTGTATGAAGTTATGCATAGAATTGAGCCAAATTTTTTGAGTTTGTATTTGGTCATGGCACGAAGATCCTTCCTGAATTTGAAAAAATTCCGCCGGAAGGGGGCGCTAAAATTTCGATGTCTGTACCATTTTCATTATTGTACCATCGAAAAGTGTATGAATTTATGCATAGAATTGAACAACATTTTTTGTGTATGTTTCTGGCTATGGCAAGCAGATCCTCCCTGAATTTTGAAAAAGTTCGCCGGTAGGAGGCGCTATAATAGCGATTTTTGTGCGATTTTGAATATTGTACCATCCAAAAGTATATGAAGTTTTGCATAGAATTGAACCAGATTTTTATTTTAAGTTTTTGGATATGGCAAGTAGGCCCTCCCTGAATTTAGAAAAAATTCGCCTGTAGGAGGCGCTGTAATAGTAGTTTTTGTGCGATTTTGAATATTGTACCATCCAAAAGTGTATGAAGTTTTGCATAGAATTGAACCAAACTTTTATTTTAAGTTCTTGGCTATGGCAAACAGGTCCTTCCTTAATTTAGAAAAAATTCGTCGGTACGAGGCGCTGTAATAGCGATTTTTGTGCTATTTTGAATATTGTACCATCGAAAAGTGTATGAAGTTATGCATAGAATTGAGCCAAATTTTTTGAGTTTGTATTTGGTCATGGCACGAAGATCCTTCCTGAATTTGAAAAAATTCCACCTGAAGGGGGCGCTAAAATTGCCATGTCTGTACCATTTTCATTATTGTACCATCGAAAAGTGTATGAATTTATGCATAGAATTGAACAAAATTTTTTGTGTATGTTTCTGGCTATGCCAAGTAGGTCCTCCCTGAATTTAGAAAAAATTCGCCGGTAGGAGGCGCTGTAATAGTAGTTTTTGTGCGATTTTGAATATTGTACCATCCAAAAGTGTATGAAGTTATGCATAGAATTGAACCAAATTTTTTGCGTGCATTTCTGGCTATGGCAAACAAGTCCTCCCTGAATTTGAAAAAAATCTGCCGGAAGTGGGGCGCTGTAATAGCCATGTTTGTGCCATTTTCTTTATTGTACAAAAGAAAAGTGTATAAAATTATGCATACAATTGAACCAAATTTTTTGTGCATGTTTTTAGCTTTGGCCAACAGGTCCTCCTTGAATTTGGAAATATCGCGCAGTAAAGGGGCTCTGTGATAGCATTTTTTTGTATACTTTTCTTGATTTTCCGTAGTTCTATTGTCCATCAGCGGCTCGCGCAAAGGCGGGAATTCGCTTCCTGCTAAGCCGGCTATTCGCAAACATCTGATAACAACAGAATAAGGTAAAAATATTAATTTTAACAAATATCATGAGATAGATTAACTCCTTTTTAGTTCGTTTAATTGACTGAAGCAGAAATTTAAGATGAAAATCAAAGTTGGTATAGTATTTAACTAATAATATTGAAGTATTAACATGTGTAACTAGTTTTTGAAATATTAAGATGTATAAGGTAGAAAAAAGTTTTGGGATTGGCACATCCAACTAGTTTTAGTTTAATATGATATTTTACACTATCAGTCACCGGTGACTGATGCGGCCTAAACGGAAAGTTCAGTTTCAGTCACCGGTGACTGACGTGGCACTGGACTTTTTAACGTGTCAATAGGCACTGAAAATTTTCAGACAGAACTAAGAGTCATCCGAAATTATTTCTTAATTAAAAAGAAAATATAATTATTTATATAGATTTGAAGATGTGCCTAGTGATCTTGTATATACAGGGCTCCCGCTGGTTCCACTTTTTAATGCTAGTATTTCTAAAAAAAAAAAAAAAAAAAAAAATATCAAAGTAGGTTTTTATAATATCTGCAACCAAAGTAACTTCCTAGAAAGGTTTCTATAAAATTTACAAAAAAATGTGAAAAGAAATGTTTTCCAGTTAAAAAGAAAATAGATTACTCTGTTTGCTCCGACTGAACTGTTAAGTTCAATTAAAGAAAATGCATTATAAAAATTATTTAATTCGTCTACTAATAAACAATATGGTACATTTCGTACAAAATACTTTGCTGGCTCACATTGAGTAAGCACAGCAAAACAGTCGATGTTAAGTATTTTTTAATGCGGTTATTTTCGCAACCCTTTACATAGATTTGGCTTTTCTCCTATTAAAAAGGTTTTAGGAAAATCACATATCATATCTGTCATAAGGCGACCATAAGGTGATCGGGGGATGGGCGGCTTGGCCGACCGCCGCAGAATTCGCGGAGCGCGCGTTTCCTTTCTCTTTTACTTCGCTTATTCCGACTCTGTAGCAGAAGCCAGGAAAAAAGGTCCAGACCCACGTCCCACAGGCCGGGATTCTAGCGGAAGCCAGGTTGAAAAGGGGGGAAAAAAATCACAAAATTTAAACCGGAAAAATTTAAAAGGAAAATTAATTAAAATAAAGGCATCGAAAAGTTCCGGTCTCTCGAGTTATCGCACGATTGCTGCTGCTTCGAGCTAAATATTCGTCTATAATCGTCTTAAAAAGTAATCGGATATTAATTCGCTTGTATATTGTTAGAACACTGAGCAAAAAAAAAAAAAAAATGTACATGAAAGTAAAATTATCAATAAAAAAATATACTGTACTTTGGAATTTTGAGAATTGGGACACTTTTTTTGAAATAAAATATATGCAAGAATTAAAGACAATAAAAAATGCATTTATTAAAATAAGAATTTAGGAAAAAGGCTTTTATCCGCACTTAAAGATGTTTTCTGTGGTAACAAACCTCTCTCCAGCGAATTTGCGATTTATAATGGTAATTTATGGTGGTACTTTTGCTTATATTTAACCCATTATGCCCCGATGGGGCTGTTAAGTCCCATTAAAGAAAATGCAATATAAAAATTATTTAATTCGTCTACTAATAAACGATATAGTACTTTTCATACAGAATACTCTACTGGCTCACACTGAGTAAGCAGAAAAACAGTCGATGATACATATTTTTTAATGTGGTTATTTTCTCACCCATTTACAAAGATTTAGCTTTTCTCCTATTAAAAAATGTTTTACGAAAAATTTGCAACCACTTCTCAGTTACAGTTAGGATCATAATACATTTATTTACATTGTTCTTGTAAGAAATGTGAGGTTTTCATAAGATTATTTTTTGTTAATTAATCTAATTATTGTTTAAACAAAGCTAAATAAATGCTATTAAATTGACATAATATCTTTATTTAGATTTACGCGCGTTTCATCTCACAAACGGTGACATTTTCAAAATCAGTCTAGATAGAATTATTTTCGCAAACAATTAAAAAAAAAAAATAACTTGGTAAAGAATGTCATGAGACTTCATACATAATGAAAATCCGTGCAAACATAAAATAAAATGAAATTGGATATTTTTGAGCGTGGATCAATTTTTACTATTGTTACTAAAATTGCATAACATCTCTTTCCAAATTTTAGGTAACACAGGGGACACTGAATCATTGCGTAAACATATCTCTATTGATTCCCGGATAATAGATGGTATATAAGATCTTGACGGATAAATTAATGTGCTATTTTTAAAATCGATCTGTAAAGGTTCTTTGCTGCATAATCTGGCCAAAGCTGTGGTTCTACTGTTGTATTTCATATATGCTACATGTTTTTTTTTATTCTAGTTTTAAGCTTTTTGCTTGTTATACCTATATAAAACTGCATTGCTCCATCTTCTTTGGTGAAAGGTATTTCATGTACTCCTGATATGCATAAATCTAAATAAAGGTATTATATCACTTTATAGCATTTTTTCAATTCCTATTATTAGTTCACACTCTCCCTATATATATATATATATTTATATATTTATTTATATATCTTGTTCAAATTTTCATTTGTTAATAAAATACTCATTATTCATCCTATCAAGGTGAAATATTTTTTTTAAAACTTGTACTGGATGGCAATTGATGTTAATACAATTTTTTCAAATATTAATTAATTAATTAAATTTTAATTAATTAATTTTAGTTTTGCATAGGAAACAAAATGGCGGCCATTGGTTATTGAAGCATTTAATGCATCTTCATATCTATAAGGGGTGTTACCATAGGGAGGACCCTGTTCTGTCGACCAATACCGCCAAGTTTTCGCCAACTTGGCGATATATCGCCAAATTTGGCGATATCTATAATATTTCGCCAAATTCCCATAGACTTCCATTGTAAACCTACTTGCTTATAAAAAATCAACAAATTGAGATTATTTTAATGCAACAAAAACTAATATTAGCTTAAGGGATTATATTAATTTTTTGTTTGATGACCTAAGTAGGAATTGACTTTAAAAACAAAATTTTTATATTACTTGTATTAGCTTTCGTTTCAATATAAGTGATTAACATACACATTTTTATCTAATTACTCTTGTACATATTTTACAAAATAAAAACTCTAACTGCCAATTTATTAAATCAGTTTTATTTTAAAATCAGTCTAAAAATCGAATTGTTATTGTGTAAGTTGATTTGGATATCTTCCGAAGATAATTATTAAAGAGGGGCAAATTTCTGTTTTATAATTCTGGACATAAAGGGTTAAAGAAAATAATAATAAAAAATTAAACGAGTGCGATCGTTGTATATATATATGTAGGATTTAAATTTAAACATACTTTATTTTCTTTATGACGTACATGATAAACAAATTAGCTGATGCTCTGGTATTTTTATTATCCATAATTTGAAAGCACGAGTAATGAAAATTCACAATCACGAGATCAAGGTTTGGACATATTCAAAAATTAGAAAAGAGTCAGTCTAAAAAATAATGTTGTGCATGAAGCAGCGGCTCATTAGATGCCAAGGAAGGTATTGTTAAGCCTAATCAAATTATTCGTAAGAAATATGTTGTAAGTTTTAAGTAAGAAAGGTGCTGTATTTAGAAAAGTATCAACGAAGTGATGTAAAGTTACCCTTATAGAATTGTATTAAAGTGTACGTATTGTGATTCAAACGTCTACTTATTTAAATTATCTATATATTAACATTTTACAAACAATAACTTCTACAAATTTGGGGGCTCGATGCCGGGATTTTTAGCGACTATTAGTGGAATAAATAGTAAAATATTAATCGAAGAGAAATTGTTGTCAATCGCCAGTGTCAAAAAATGGATTGTGAATGAACAAGGCAAGTGTGTAAAAACCGTAGTCATATTTATCCAAGTACAACTTTGAAAAACGTGGTATCCTTAAATAAAGCTAAAAGAATTGATCTAATAGATCTCTGTGAGGAATGCGGAATTCAACCACCAGAAAAACCGACAATCCATGTCCTAATAAAGCTAATTAAAAACTGGGAAGATTACGATGAAGATTTTATAAAGGACCGCCTAGAAGTAATTGTGGCAGCTAGAAAATCGGAATCAGAACTTGAAGAAAAGAAATTAAGAGCAGAGACTGAAGAAAAGAAACTAAAAGCGCAATCGGAACTTGAAGAAAAGAAACTGAAAATGGAAATGGAAGAGAGAAAATGGAGAATAGAATTGGAAGAAAAAGATCGCGAAAGAGAATTTGAGATTAAGAAAATACAACTACAAGAAAATTCAAGACAGCACATCGATGTGGACACAAGGACAAATTCAGGTAAGCAATATGAATTGCTTAGATTATTAACAAAATACGATAGTACAAATGATATTAGTTTATACTTGGCTATGTATGAAAGGCAAATGGCGCAAACGGGCATTGATAAAAAAGAATGGGTCAACTATTTAATTAACCTAATGCCATTAGATGTGATTAATATAATAACCAGGGAGAGTGAACCCGAAATGCAGGATTATGACTATATAAAAAGTATTTTTTTAAAACGGTACAAACTATCGCCAGAAGAGTTTAGGCTGAAATTTTTCGCACTCAAAAAAGAGCCATCGGCAAATTGGCGCGATTTCGCTTATGAGATCAAGGTATATTTCAAACAATGGACTGACGGCCTTGAAATAGATAGCTTTGAGGAATTATCGGAATTAATTGTAGTTAATCAAATTAGACATAATTTACCTGCGGAAACAAAGACGCATTTTGCAGAGGAATTGTTAGTAATAAAAAAGATAGACGACTTAGTAAACAAATTAGATATTTACGAAACGGCACGAAGGGTTTGCAATAAACAAGCTATAAGGAATACAAATGGGAGTTTTGAGGATAAACGATCGAGAGTGACTGACTACGCCAATTCGAAAAGGCGCCAAGTTGACAATAGGCACAATGTGAACCATGGAAGAAACGAGGCACATATAATATGTTATAATTGTGGCAGACCTGATCACGTGAGTAAGAATTGTACCATGGGAAGTAAAACACAACAAAATTATTCAAATTATAACCCGCAACGTAATCAAAATTGGCGAGAAACGAAATACCAAGATTGGAGCCAAAACACTCAAAGAAAAGTAGTTAATACGGGCACGTTAAATGGAAAGAAAGGAAGAATCCTGAATATTCAAGGAATAAAAACAAACATAATAATCGATACAGGGAGTGATATTTCAATCGCCAATTCCTGATATCATACGGCAATAAACGCGCCAAAGTTAACCAGCGACAGTATATCTATATCGGGCTTAGGTGGAGAAGAGATTAAACCAACGGGTTATTTCTTGCATAAAGTTTATGTAGATGGTATAGAAATACAAGATAAATTTTACGTAGTACAAGAAACTGACTATGATTTAATAATAGGTAGAAAAGCAGTCGAAGGCTTGACGTTAAAAGTAGAGGAAGATGTCGTTAGAATAATAAATGAAAATAAAGTACGAGTAGGTTATATTAAAATTAATAAAGTCCCTTCCAAAACAGATGAAGTAGCCACACCAAATATAAGCAACGATAATCGAGGTTGGGAAGATATGGTTAATATCGAATGCGAAAATGGCGGAATGGATTTGACTCATATTACAAATTTAGCTAACAGAGAAGAAATACGAGGATTAATAAAATCCTGCAAAACGAACAAAACAAAAGATAATGAATTAGACATAAAAATACTACCGGAAGATAGAAAACCTATCTGCGAACGTCCAAAGAGATTCTCTTCAGTTGAGAAGGAAATCATCAATAAACGAGTACGACAGTATTTAGATAATGACATTATCAAATGGAGCACCTCAAATTTTATGGCTCCTGTGATCCCGAGTAAGGAAAAAGAAACCGATAAGAAATTCATCATCACTAGACAGGAGAGATCCGAAAGTAAAGACACTGAGAAGGAAACCGAAAATAAACACAAAAAGAGTAGAAAAAGACCTAAAAGAAAAACGGTTAGAAAGAAAAAGTCCAAAAACAATTCTGATCAGAAAATAACAGATAATCCTATTGAAAATAATACAAAAAATGTTAAAGAAAAAGAATATAATAACGCAAAAAGATCTACAGGCGAAATTTTAATTCAACCTGAAGCATATAATGATGAATCCAAGTGGTATAAGTATGTACCAAAATTACAAAGAATTATCAATAGCACAGTAACACGAAGCACCAAGTATAGTCCTTTTGAATTAATGACAGGAGTTAAAATGAAGGACAGTAACATGCAGAACATCAAGAAAATTTTGGAAGAAGAATTTACCGAATGTATGATGGAAGAACGCGAAGACATGAGAGAAGAAGCAAAGAAAAATATACTCAAAATACAAGAAGAAAACAAGGTGCAGTTTGATAAGAAAAGAAAACAGCCACGAAAATACAAAATAGGAGATATCGTCGCCATAAAGAGGACGCAATTTGGCAATACTATCAAACTTAAAGAAAAATATTTGGGGCCATATGAGATAACTGCAGCCAAGAATCATGATCGGTATGAAGTAAAGAAAGTAGGAGATCATGAAGGTCCAGGGAAGACGTCAACCGGGGCCGAATACATGAAGCCGTGGTCTATGGGTTAAACTCCTGGACGAGTCGGATAGATTAAATATACGTGTATGTGTATTGAACCTATAATCAAAATTTTATGTGAAAGAAAAATGTATAAAAGTCTCAAGAGTGTTGTTGTTTAAACATAAAAAAGAAATAATAAGCCAAGATGATGATGTCGGGACGCCATCATGTCAGGATGACCGATTTGTAGGATTTAAATTTAAACATACTTTATTTTCTTTATGACGTACATGATAAACAAATTAACTGATGCTCTGGTATTTTTATTATCCATAATTTGAAAGCACGAGTAATGAAAATTCACAATCACGAGATCAAGGTTTGGACATATTCAAAAATTAGAAAAGAGTCAGTCTAAAAAATAATGTTGTGCATGAAGCAGCGGCTCATTAGATGCCAAGGAAGGTATTGTTAAGCCTAATCAAATTATTCGTAAGAAATATGTTGTAAGTTTTAAGTGAGAAAGGTGCTGTATTTAGAAAAGTATCAACGAAGTGATGTAAAGTTACCCTTATAGAATTGTATTAAAGTGTACGTATTGTGATTCAAACGTCTACTTATTTAAATTATCTATATATTAACATTTTACAAACAATAACTTCTACATATATATATATATATATATATATATATATATATATATATATTCATTAGATCACATTATATTAAAAGTGATGTAAGTATTCCATTTTTCTTTATAATAAAAAAAAAAATCCCTACTGATTAATCTACCTGGAAACCTTATGCAGCAGCATATATCCTTAAAATTTTCCTATCTTAACGGTATCATTTAACTTTGGTGGGTAATAGTCGTTGGCCTTTGTAATAAAAAATTGTTGGGACTTCATAGAAATAGATCGTCGGGTTTTTGATGGCAAATAGTTCATCGGCCAATGGTACGGCAAGACGGATATTTCATACGGTTGGCCAACCTTGGAGCTGCATAATTAGCCATTGTTGGCCCGACCTATTTGCGCTAGATGAGCACATACATATACATATACAGGGTGGTTATTAATTAACGTGAGGTGTTCAGAGCCCTCTAGCGAGTAAACTATTGGACGAAACATAACCAAATTTGATGAGCATGCATAGTAGAACATGGGATTACCAACTCTTAAAAAATAGTTCTAAAATTTGCCACTAGGGAAGTACTGACTCGATTTACAAAATGTTTACACTTTTGCCTAGAAAAAATGTGTCATTTTAATTTGCCTTCAAGATTTCTTAAAATATTGATTAGGAATTTTATAAAAAAAATGTAAGTAAAAAATTGAAGTTCTTTATAAGTGAGTTTTGCATTCATAAGCCTATTTTCCCAATTATCACTTAAAATTAAAAATCCCGAAGACAATTAGTTGGGCAAATAACATAAAAGATCTGTTGAAAATTTCATACATACGTCTTGCAAGGACCTTTAGATATATTCTTTTAAAGTTGACAAATCATGAAAAAAATCATTCTGAGATAAATGTAGCTAAAGTTCTTGTCAGCGGACAGCTGATGCATCGCTTCTAAAGGCAAAAGGTGTTATATGTCTGGATCTAATAAAGATAAAAACTACATAGGTTTGCTGTATTTAACGTTAAAAATTCCATATTTTTTTTAAACCAATTAAAAAAATTGCATGTTTTTGAGAATTTTTAGCCCCGGACCCCCTTAAACTTTTGCAATAATGTAAATTTATTTACTGTGCAGCATCCTGCACTACAGCCATAGGTATTTACTATCTAATCATTTCCTTTTCTAATGCTATTTAAGATTGATAATTTTATAAATTAGGTCGTATTTCGTTCAGATATTTCATATATTATTTAGGTTAAATATGTTCAAGACAGTCAAATTTAAATATACTTTTTAAATAGTTTCTCGAGTAAAAAAATATTCGCGTGACATATAGCAGAGCGAATACAAGCAGAAAGCCCATTCAGAAAATAATTGAAAGAGTTACGAAATACTGTAAAATTCAGTCACAGTAAAATTAGAATGAAATTTGATACTGCAATACGATGTCAAAATATTTTAAAAATTAGTCGCATAATTATTCTGGTGTCAAATGTATTTTAAACTTTTCATTAGAAAATTTTTTTTAATTCAATGTAAAAAATTGCTTTTCTAACTTTTGCTTGCATTCTATTAATTTTTCGTCTACAACATTACTTTTCAATAAATAAATAAATAAATAAAAGACAAAAACTGATAGCTAATGAGTGAGTAACAAATTTCGAATTGTCCCCCAGTGGGGCGTACGCTCCACGTTGTGAACCACTGGTCTAAATACATTATTTGGAAAACGCATAAATTGTTTGAAAACCCAGTTTCTGCAATTACCATCAATAGTCAAAACAATATCCGATTATTTTTTTGCACCCTGTTTAGGATCTTTATATGTGTATTAGATACTATCCTAAAAGTTAGTTCCCCTAAACCCATACACTGTAAAAAAAAAATCTGTAGTTCTACAGATGTAAAGTTACAGGCTCACTAAACTTTCAATTGTAACTGTACAAAAAAAGCTGCAAATCTGCAAAACTAGTTTTTGTAAAGCTACAGAAATCTGTAACTTTACAAATGAACCTGTTAAAATTACAGTAACCTTACTAAAATTTTATCTGTAACTCTGGTTGCAGTTACGTGAAAAGTTCTTGGCATCCCAGTTTCCTAAAAAATTCTTAGTAACCTTACAGATTTTTTTTATTTTCGGCGCAAAAGTGTGTCTGTTATATGAATTTTTGTTGTTGCCGTTGCATAAAAAGTTCTAGGAATCCCAGTTTCGTAGAAAAACTTTAGTAACTTTACAGATTTTTTGTTACAGTGTACAACAGTTGAAAATTCCCCATCAGAAATTTCCGTCAATAAAGGAAAATGTAGTCGAATTTTATTATGCAGCCCTAATATATGATCTACACAATATGATCTACACAAAGACATCAAATGATATGAAAACAAGTAAGAAAAATCATTCTTTAAGCATAGATTATGAAACACTTTCCAAAATTTCCTGAATGCTTTAACAAAACGTCGTTATTTAGGGAAATAAGGTACATAAGAGAACTAAGTAAGCATTTTAGAAAACGCATGAAGCATTTGAAAAACTGATTTCAGCAGTTACCGTCCATAGCCAAATATGTATTCCAATTCTTTTGAACAGCCCTGTATTTCATCTGTAGATTGATATATATACTATATAATGGGAAAATTTAGTTTAGCAAAAAAAAAAAAAAACTCATAACAAGTTGAAATTTCTCTTTCCGCAATTTATACTAATAGATCAAAACATACTTCTATACATTTGTACTGCCCTTTAGTTAACCTAGTAACTTTATTACACGCCACTAATTAGCTAAATTTTAATTCAAAGTAACGCACTCTTAAAACTACTGAAATCACATTTTTAGAAATTATCATTTATAGACGGCCATTTTTCCAATTCTTTACGTGACCCTGTGTATTTTTTTATCTATGTTCTACAAACATTTGTTAGTAAACCAAATGCAGTTCCGTGTAAAAATGCATAACTCATTTAAAAACCACTTTCAAGTAATTTGCAATCATACCCAATTACCATTACGAATTATTTTGTGTAGCTTTGTATATGAATTACAACCTTTATACAAACCGTATACTATGCATAAATATAGTGAAACATTAAAGCACATAACATAACTAAAAATGCATTTCCAGCAATCATCGCTACTGTACAGTATTTCGGATAGAATATAGTATCTGAAATCTTTTGTGTGGCACTGTAAATGCTATGAACTGCGTATTATACATGGAATAAGTAAAAGTAAACCTCAGAGAGGTATTTCAATTTCATTATACATAAAATAATTTAACATAATTAAAATACGCCGCAAACAATTGCCCCCTCCTATATCGTTATGTAACGGAATTCTTCTGTGTGGTCCTATAAATGAATAATAACTATTCTTTGCACCGCATATTCTACAGAATGTATATTTTAGTGCACTTGATAAATGCATAGCAATTTTATTATGTTTGAAAGCATGTAACATCATTAAAAATCATTTTAAACGATTTATTCCCATAGGACATAATGTAACGGAATTCGTTTGACTGTCCCTGTAAATCAACTAAACATGCTAGTAACTTTATTTTAAATAAGGATCGGGCTATGGTAGATGTCATTAACATCCCAAAATTTCTGAACGATCCGAGTATATTTACGAGAGATAGAGCGCAGACAGACGGCCAGACAAACCGAAGTCATAAACACTTTTCAAACTGTTGGAAAATGTTAAAAAGGTGAAATTTCAAAACGCATACCACGATTGAAAACGCAATTCCAGCAATTATTGTTCGTAGTCAGTAGTGTAGCCATATTCTTTTGTGTGTTCCTGTAAATGAGCGAGATATTCAATCCTCACAAATTCTAGAGTCAGCGCCTTGGAATAAACTTAAGTGATATATATAAATTTTAATATGTTTAAATTAATGTATTATTATTAATATAATAGACTAAATCATGTGACTGTCATCAACAATTCCGAGTTTACCACTTCGCTTTTTATATGCAGGTGTCATTTTTGTGTTTTAATGTTAGCCGGGCGCAAAGTAGTAAATCGTCAAATATTCTCCCATCGTCATAATTGCATCTATAATATTATAATAGTCCAAGCCATGTGATTATCATAAATAATTACGAACTGACCCCTTTGCTTTTCATACGTATGGCGGCCATTTTTAATCAAAATTATTTTTTACAATAAAACTACATAATAGTTGCTACCATCGCAAAGATTTCTTGATATTGTTATGTTAGCTGGACGCAAATCTCGCCAATAGCACTTTTAAGCTCCCCAGTTAACAATTTTTTATTTTTCGCTTGATAAATCCAAATATTGCTATGATTCTAAAATTAAATGTGATGGTTTATGGCATTATTTATTATTTTCTTTCTTTCTTTTTTAAGAAATTAGTAAAAGTCATGAATTTTAAATGTTTCAGTTTTAAATTAAAGTTGTTGCTTGATTTCTCTATCAGAATCTTTCGATTTGGCGAATGGTTGATCATGAAAATTAAATTATGGGTAAAAGTAACATGAAACAATGCTTAACATGAATTTAAGGGAGACCAAACTAGTCGCCAGGGGCGGCTTATTATTAATATTACACAGTATACGTTTTTTACCCATGGACCGTAAAGTACCCGAATTCATTTCAGATACCGTGTAAACGAACTGTAAATGCTACAAACTTCATTTTCAATACTGGACATACCATTGTGAACACAGTAACATATATCAGTTTCATGACAATCTGACTGTATTTACGCAAGCGAGAACACAGGTAGGCGACAGACAGACATATAGACCGACGGACAGACAAACCGAATACATAAACAGTTTTCGACTATGTTCTGAAGTGTTAAAAATAAATATTGAAGAATTTCTTTCGTACGTTATATTTTTAAGTTCATAGATGTTTTTTTTTTTCTTTTTTAAAACAAAAACTTAACTATTGATTTTAACATTACAGGGAAAAATACATTTACTTAGAAAGGAAGAAAACTATTCTAAATGATGTTTTGTTTTTTTGAAGTAGCTTCTTTTAAGTTTCATTTTTAAGCTGCTTCCCTCATAGCATGCATGGTCACAGTGACGTCACAACGACGTCACTGTAAGTCACTGTGGTCACGTCACATCTGTGACCGAAATGCCACCACTCAGTGATGTCACATTGTGAATGAGATGTGAACTTCTTAGAAAACTTTAAAAAAATACAAAAAATCTTCAAAACATGTTGTTACTGTAAAATTTTATTTTTCTGGCAATAAAAAAGAATCGTTATGTCACTGCATGTAACGTAGGTCACGTCACACTCACAAAAAAAATCCCCCCATATTGTAAGTCACAGTGTGAGAAAAATATGAACTTCAAAAATCTTTGAAAATGAAGAGAAATGTTTTAAAAGGCCCGAGTTACAGCGGCATAAGGAATGAAAATATATTAGTGGGTAGCAAATAGTAAATTCAGACACGAAAAGATGGTGGGAGGGGGGGGGGGCATATAAAGGAAAATGCACGGTACAAGTATCAACAAACTAGATTTTCATGCTATATTTTATCAATTTGATATCTAAGAGTGTGAAAGTATACTTTTTTCCTGATTTCAATTTTATCTAGTATTGCAATTTAATATAATAATACTTCTCTTATTCTTCTTATTATAAAAGTGTTACTCGGAAAAATGGTACGTGCTGGAGCAATTTGGATAACATATTTAGAATTAGGAATATTAAATATATACACTTTACATATTTAGTTTGCAGGAAGGAAAATTTTTAATTTATTTTTACCGACCACTGGTATTCGAACACTTTTGTGGTTTCAAACTAAAAAAATGTCTATTATAGTTAAGTCTGCTGCTTTTAATGAGCACGTAGAAAGAGTCTTCAGAGTTTAGTCATACATACATTTCTTGCTTTATAATTTGCATTCAAGTCATATTTTTTCCTATTAGTGTACCTATTTTAAGTAACTATTTTTTAAAAAAATTCTACTACTTTCAGACTTTTAAAATAAAATTAGCATTTTCCGAATAAAAAAAAAATATATACAAAATTTATGCAAAACCCATGATATAATTTATTATTCGTATTTCAAATTTGTGTTTTAGAGATATGACTCTAAAAAAAAGTTATTTTACGAATTGTTTTATTCTACAGGAAATTAACATGAAAAGAATGACGATTGACAAAGAAAATTTTTTTATCCTCGATATTTATTTATATTTTTTTACTTTTTAGGAAGATATTTTGTATTTATTATGTATGAAACAATCTTTACTTAGAAAAAGGAAGGGGGGGGGGTTAAAACTGATAAAAAGAAAAGGTAAAATACATTGGAAAATTCTTCAAATACAAAAATTTAAATACAGACAGTCTCATAAAATGATTGCACATGTAAGTTCCAAATCTGTTTATATAAAAGCAAATAAACTAACACCTGCCCCAAATCGTCTGCCACGATACCGCAGGGTAAACAGAGAAGTTTTTGTTCTAAAAGATGCGGTAAGTTACTAGTCTAAAACGTAAGCTTTTGCGTGTGCTTTTTTTAATGGAAGAAAAAGACGTCGCCATTTTCGGATACACACGGATATTAATAATTAATTTATGGAGCTCAAAAAGTAAGTCTTATTTAATTTAAATTGTTTATTCCTGTTTTGTATATTTGGTGAGATGAGTTAAATAGTTTTATATTATACCTATAAAAAGAGACTGATCTGAGATTGTTTTTCAGATTAGAAATTAACATTATACTGAATGGGAAATGTCGTTTAACATACTATAGTAGTGAAACTTTTGAAAGACTTTTTTTCATTGCTAATAATATTTTAAATTATTATTTAAAATCCTAACTCTTCATATCAATGTTTTCAGATTTAACATTTGCCAAAATTATAAAATAATAGGAATTCCTTGTAACATATGGAGAGATTTTGGAGAAATTGTTAAATCTAATAATACATTTAATTCATCTATTGTACTTTGTTGTTGTTTAATAGTACAATTATAAATACTAATTATTTAGTGTTTTTCAAATTCGTATATTTATTTTTTTAAATTGTATGTAAGAACTTTTTTGCTGTTCGTGATTTTAATCAAACATTTAATTGTAGACATTCAGAATCAGTTATTAAATTTTCTTCGATTGTAAACTAATTTTCTACGTTTTTGATACACGTTCGATACTTCGCATTAAAAAATAAAATATGACAATTAAGCATTGAAATAAAGTGTTTTTCATGCCTGATAACGAGTTTATAGATTAAACTGCTTTACTATACTTTTTAAAATTTGATATTTATAATATTTATAAAAAAATATTTATAATTTATGATATTTATAAAAGTTGATATTGTACTGTTCATTAGCGATAATTGATGAAAATGCATTTTTAATTATAATATGCGCTTTTATAATTCACTATATTTATGCATAGTATATGGTGTATATAAAAGCTATAATTCATATACAGGGCTACACAAAAGTATACGTAAGAGTTAAGGGGTATGGGCGCACATTGCTTAAAGGTGTTTTTTAGATGAGTTATGGATTTTTATGTTGAACTGCATTTAATTTACTAAGAAATGTTTGTAGAATATGGATAAAATGATACACAGGGTCACGCAAGGAAATGGATATATGGCCGTCTATAAATTATAATTTCTGGAAATGTGATTTCAGCAGTTTTAAGAGTGTGCTAATTTGAATTAAATTTTAACTAAATAGTGGCGTGTAATAAAGATTCTAGGTAAACTACAGGGTTGTACAAAAGTATTCAAGTATGTTTTCATATATTAGTATAAATTGCTGAATGACAATTTCAACCTGTTATGTGTTTTCTTTCTAAACTAAATTTTCACATTATATACTAGTATATATCAACCTGCAGATTAAATACAGGGCTATTCAAAAGAATTGGAAAACATATTTGGCTATGGACGGTAACTGCTGAAATCAGTTTTTCAAATGTTTTATGCGTTTTCTAAAATATTTACTTAGTTATCTTATTTACGTTATTTCCTTAAATGACGATGTCTAGTTAAAGCATTCAGGAAGCGTTGGAAAGTGCTTTATAATCTATACTTAACGCATGATTTTTCTTACTTGTTTTTTCTATTTCCCAGATCAGTCATTTCCTATAAATCATACCAAATCTATTTAGCTCATATTAACAAAATACAATATACACGGGAATAAAAAATTTAAATAAATATGGCTTATCTTATTCTTCTTTAAATAGGAAATGTATTAATGTCCGTTAGACTCCATGTTCGTATTTAATAAAATAATAACAAATCACAACACATAAAAACTTACACATTCTTAATATAAAGCTTGAACTCAAGATCAAGCTTAGAACTTGATAAAAAAGGATGCCAGTTGATAAGCATTGTTTTTTTCAGTGTAAAAATTAAAAGTATTTTAGAAGAATAGGACTCCAAAATAGCGATACTTTGCTAAAAAGTACGGTAAAAAGATAATATTATATATTTCAAACAAAACTTTATTTTAAAATTCATCACAGAGTTTATAACAAGAATCATCACAGTATTAATGCTTGGAAATTTTTCCAGAGAGAAACATTCGCCTTGCAAACAATATTTCAAATTTAAATCAAATTTCAAATTGATTGCTTAAAAGGCGCAAAAGCCAACATAGTGAAAAAAAATCCATAACGGTACTTGAATCCGGGCCATCAGTATAGCGCACTGACATTCTACCGACTAAACCACATGGAACGAGACCCAGCCTGGAAAATGTCTTACTATTACATGTTGGCAAGGCTACAAACTCAGAACAAGATGGAATATTTATCATGAGCCACCGACATGGGGCAAACACGAAACTTAATTAAATCCAGCAGCGATTCAAACTATATGAATACTTGGAAATTTTTTCAGAGACAAACATTCGCCTTGCATACAATATTTCAAATAAAAATCAAATTTCAAATTAAAATTGCATTTTAAGTAATTAATTTGAAATTTGATTTTCATTTGAAATATTGTATGCAAGGCGAATGGTTCTCTATGGAAAAATTTCCAAGTATTTATATAGTTTGAATCGATGCTGGATTTAATTAAGTTTCGTGATTACCCGATGTTGGCGGCTCACGATAAATATTCCATCTTGTGCTGCGTTTGTAGCCTTGCCAACATGTACTAGTAAGAAATTTTCCAGGCTAGGTCTCGTTCCATGTGGTTTAGCCGGTAGAATGTCAGTGCGCTACACTGCTGGCCCGGATTCGAGTCCCGGCTTGGAATCTTTTTCTCTATGTTGGCCTTTGCCCTTTTAAGCAATTAATTTGAAATTTCATTTTCATTTGAAATCATCACATTGTTTATGACAAGTTCGTCATACATGACACATATTTCACAAATTAGTCACAGTGTGACGTCAAAGCATTGTCGCTGTCGTCACAGGTTCGTCACAAAGTTAATGCCATAATAGTCACAAATGACACACTTTTCACAAATTTGTCACACCGTGACTTCACAGAGTGGTCACAATGTGACGTCACAAACGACCTCTAAAACGGCCATAACGACCTCGCATTCTAGTCACTATGACCTCACATCGACGTCACGTGACGTCACATCGATGGTCACAAAATCACAGTGTGACTTCACAACGACGTCACCGTGACGTCACCATGCCTTACGGGTTATATACGAAATAGTCAATGTAAAACTGAACATTGTTTCAATGAAAATGAATTGAATCTCTTTTATTGCACAATTCTTTTTTTTATCATCTACAACAGAATATTTAAAATTACAACGAGAATCTAGAGTGAATTAAATAATATGATTTGATTTTCAAAATTTTAAATATATAAATATATGGGACTTTTTTCTTATATTCTGACAGAAAACAAAATTGTATACTTTATTATCAAAGTTAGAGTATTTTTAGTCTTAAAAAGGGGGGCTTGTTATTTAAGAAAATTGTTATACTTAAAAAAACATTAAAAAAATGAACTTAACTAACAATTTCAACATATTCAAAAAAATACATTTATTTATAGACCATGAGGAACTGTACCTTATCCAGTTAGTGGATGAAATTACAGTATTACTTAAAACTTGATTAGCATATTAAAATGCAACTGGTCTGCCATGTCATATATTGGTGGAAGCCATATTCAGACAGGATTTTATTGGTCAATTGGTACGTTTATCATTGTGTTTTCCTTCACTGAAAAAAAAAAAAAAAAAAAAAAAAAAAAAAAAAAAAAACTGTAAAAAAAGAAAATCTATTATTCTACAGATGTAAAATTACAGAAATCTGTATGCTTATTAAAATTTTATCTGTACACTGTACAAAAAAGATGTAAATCTACAAAACTAGTTTTTGTAAAGCTACAGAAATCTGTAGCTTTACAAAAGAATCTACTAAAATTACAGTAATCTTACTAAATTTTATCTGTAACCCTGATTGCAGTTACATAAAAAGTTCTAGGCATCTCAGTTTCCTAATAAATGCTTAGTAACCTTTCAAATTTTTGGATTTACAGTGCGAAAGTGTATCTGTTACATGAATTTTTGTTGTTGCTGTTACATAAAAAATTCTAGGAATCCCAGTTTCCTAGAAAAATTTTAGTAACTTTACAATTTTTTTTTTTTTTTTTACAGTGCGAGAAAACACAATGGTAAACCTACCAGTCAATCATTAAAATAGAGTTTACAAGTGATTTCCACAAAGATATCACTTGGCAGATCAATTGCATTTTAACATGTGAATCGAGTTTTAACTAATCCTGGAATTTCAGCCGTGTACTCAATGAAGTAATGGCTTGTGCAAGTGTCTCTCTGTCTATTATTACTTAGGGCGAAGTATGCTAAATGACGTTACATTTTGCTAAATAGCTTCTTTTTATGTTACATTTTTAATTTGTTTGTTTAAGAGATTGTCAGTATAAAATATAAACTAACTTTCAAAAGAAAAAAAAAAATATTTTTTATGCACAATTTTTTCGTTTAACATCTACTATAGAATATTTAAAATTACAATAATAATCTAGAGAGAATCAAATAATATGATTTGATTGTCAAAGCTTTGAATATATAAATAAATTTTGCTTCTTTCTTATATTTTGACAGAAAACAAAATTGCATGTTCTGTTGTCAAAATTAAAATATATGTAGTTTTAGAAAGAATGTGTATTATTTAAGAAAATTATTAAACTTTCTTTTTTTAATTTATATTTTAGTTTCTATTTTTTAGTGTTAGAAATATTTCATTGATGTATTTCCACAGACAGTTGGCATATTTTAACGAGCTTGGTTGGGTGCATAATACATTCCGTTGTGTTTCTAACACGTATATAGTTGCAACCATAAAGAACATATTGTGATATATTACTTGCACCTGCCTAATAGGAAAATGACTTAAAAATAATACAGGGCGTCTACAAATTAGTTGGGCTATTTCATAAGTTAATAACTTTCGAAATATTAAATGAATTTAAGTAGTTGAAAGTCAGACTAGTAGTATTAGTGCCGACATTTATTCATAGATGGCGTTAGGTGTCATAACTGAAGAGCGGAGGTGTTATTCAATGACCACCATGATCACAAGATTTTTCACCGCTTGACTTCGATGTATGGGGTTTTGTAAAGAATCAAGTGTACAAGCAGCCATTTCATGTATCCATTCCTGAATTAAAATAAAGAATCTGCACTGCAATTAATTTGATCGACTGAAACATGCTGACGATTCTATGGCAAGAAATGATTTACCGATGGGATATTTGCAGCGTCAGGAAAGGAAGTCGCATCAAACATTTGTGATAATGGTAAACTTGAACTATTTTCTTTTTCATCTTACAACAATATGTACTTTTTTTTTCCTGTCAATTCCATTCAATAATTCATTCTTTTTACCCAACTAAATTGTAGGCACCCTGTATAATAATTTATAATAAAGTTATAAAAATAGTTAAATGTTGTATTGTCCTCCGATAATAGAACTTACTGGAGAATTACTGGGTATTTCAGTTTCCAGGATATTTCACCATATATTCTACTACGATAAATGTGGAATATTCCATTTTGTCTGATGATTTATAACATTTTATTTTAAATGTCCGTGTGCAAACTTTAGAGGCTGGTAGTAAAAACAAATTAACGCAAGCAATAAATAGCAAATAAAACAATAAATAACTAAATAAAATGGAAATAACTAAATAAATTTACTTAAATACAAAAAATATTGCTATATATAATAATTATAATAACAAACATATTTCTCCCACTTACTGGTTTATTTTGCAAAATGACTCATTAAAATGGTTTGATTTAAATCAGTTGAATGCATATTTGAAAAACAAAATTAATGTTTAAATAAGATATGAATCTTTTTTTGAACTGATTTTAAAACTTTACTTTTTATTCTGAATAAATATTGTGAAATAGCATTTTCTGGCATTTATAAATATTAAGAATAAATAGTACGTAAGGTAATTTTATGTTTTTTTCTACCATAATTATAATTATTTTGAAAGAAGATTTTAATTAATATATTTTGCTTAACACTTATTTTTACTATCAAACTTATTGCTTTACATTTTTACATACAATGAATGTATTTTTTATATTACCCATTTTTATTCTACGAAGGAAAAAAATTCTTAGTTTGAGAATATTAATTTAAGCATTAAATAAAATGCTTTTATAGACTTGGAATCATTATTATTATCTTATTGTTTTAAGTGCTATTGTTTTTCTAATTTTCACAATGAAAATTATTATTCACAATGCATTTTTTTAAATGTGAGTTTAATTAAATTTCGTTTAGAAATTTAAATGAATTTTTATTTTAACTATTTTTGTTCTTAAAAATATTTCTAATACTCATTTAATTAGTAATATTTATAATTTATTATTTTAATTGCACTTTCATATATTCAAAAGTTTATTATACTACTTTTTAAGATGCATAACATTTTCTGAAAATTTTCAGCATACTTCACTAAATTTTCTAAATAATAAAATAAAAAATAAACAATGAAGAATTTATTTCGTATCTTTATATTTTTAATTTCTAGACTATCTTTTCTTTTCAATTCAAAAACTTAACTGTTGATTTTACTAGTAAGGGAAAAAAATTATATTTACTTAGTAAAGAGAAAAAAGTAAGTATTTCGATTGCTGATTTTTTCTTGTGTAGCTTCTTTTAAGTTGCAACAATCTTTTAATGAAAAAAAATTGAATTTATTTTATAATATATTTTCTCTTTTAACATCTATAATAGCATATTTAAAATTACATTGATAATCCACAGAGAGCCGCTAACAACCAAATGGTTCGCTTTTCGAATATTAGGATTTTCTTTAAAAAAACTTTTGTTTCAGATTTTTCCTTCCAAAATTTATATAAAGGTTATATTTACTTAGTACAAAGAAAATACTATTCTGAATGATGTTACTCTTTGTTAAGTAGATTCTTTTAAGTTGCAACTATCCTTTAATGAAAATAAATTGAATTTGTTTTATAATATATGTATCTTTTTTTCTTTTAACATCTATAATAGAATATTTAAAATTACATTGATAATCCTCAGAGAGTCACTAGCACAGTGCAACGAAATGGTTCGCTTTTCGAATATTAACATTTTCTATAAAAAAAAAAAAAAAAAAAAAAAAAAAAAAAAAAAAAATGTTTTAGATTTTCCTTCCAAAATTTATAGAAATGTTATGTTATATTTATAACACGAAGAAAATACTATTATCAATGATGTTACTCTTTTTTAAGTAGCCTCTTTTAAGTTGCAACATCTTTTAATGAAAATAAATCGAATTTATTTTATATTATATTTTTCACCTTTAAAATCTATAATAGAATATTTAAAATTACATTGCTAATCCACAGAGAGCCACTAACACCCAAATGGTTCACTTTTCAAATATTAGGATTTTCTTTAAAAAAACTTTTGTTTTAGATTTTTCTTCCAAAATTTATAGAAAGGTAACATTTGCTTAGTACGAAGAAAATACTATTCTGAATGATGTTATTCTTTGTTAAGTAGATTCTTTTAAGTTGCAACTATCTTTTCATGAAAATAAATTAAATTTGTTTTTTAATATATTTTTTCTTTTAATATTTATAATATAATATTTTAAATCACATTGCTAATCCACAGAGAGCCACTAACACCCAAATGGTTCGTTTTTCGATTATTAGGATTTTCTAAAAAAAACTTTTGTTTTAGATTTTCCTTCCAAAATTTAAGGAAAGGTTGCATTTATTTAGTACGAAGAAAATACTATTCTGAATGATGTTACTCTTTGTTAAGTAGCTTCTTTTAAGCTGCAACTATATTTTAAAGAAAATAAATTGAATTTGCTTTATAATATATTTTTTTTCTAACGTCTATAATAGAGTATACCATCTATAACATCTATAATTTTTAACATCTATAATAGAATATTTAAAATTACATTGATAATCCACAGGGAGCCACTAACACAGAGCACTTACATGGTTCGCTTTTCAAATAGTAGGAATTTCTAAAAAGAAACTTTTGTGTTAGATTTTCTTTCCAAGATTTATAAACAGATTACATTTGCTTAGAACAAAAAATACCATTCTGAATGATGTTACTCTTTGTTAAGTAGTTTCTTTTAACTTGCAACATCTTTTAATGAAAATAAATCGAATTTGTTTTATAATATATTTTTTTCCCTTTAAAATATATAATAGAATATTTAAAATTACATTGCTAATCCACAGAGAGCCACTAACACCCAAATGGTTCGCTTTTTGAATATCAGGATTTTCTTAACCCATTAGTGCCTGAATTTTTTTTTTCAACTCAATATTGGGCTTAATTATAGTAAATGGTGTAAAATGAACGTAAAAAAAAAAAAAAAAAAAAAAAAAAAATCTCTTTGAATTTTTTTTTTTTATTTATTTAACGTATAAAAATATAAGCGTCCCAATTTTGGGACGCTAGGCACGAAAGGGTAGGAGTTTTCTCCGTTACTGTCTAAGCATGATATCTATGTTTTATGCCATTTAATATGTTTCAAAAAGGTTATATATCATTCGGGTTATTATTTGACTATAAAAATTTCTTTATTATTCCTATAAGGGGGGGGGGGGGGGGGCTATGGCTGGGGTCGGCTCAAGAACAAGACCCCCTTCCTCCTCACCATTAGCTATTGGCATAGTAAAAATTTATATAGTAACAATTTATAATAATCAATAACTACAAATGGAGTATATATACCGTATATACTTGCATATACGCCGACCCATTAACTTTTGAACGCAAATTCTGCAAAAAATAAAAAACTCGCGTATGTCGACACCCTAACTTTTTACTTCAATTTCGCACAAAATCAAACCAAAGAGTTCACTTACTAATGCGAAAAATTAGTAAGTAAACAAAAACAAATCATTGAAATTGTTTTAATAATAAATTATTATTATTTGTATATTTTATATATTATTTTATTATTTATACACATAAAAAACCAGACTTTTGCAGTATTCGAAGTTTTTCTCTCGTTTTTTTTTTTTTTTTTTTTTTTCTTCTTTTCGGCTTTTGTAATTGACTCGCGTGTAAGTCTACTCCCCCCCTCCAATTTACTTGCAGAAAATTGTCAAAAATTCTTCGTTTTACACACGAGAATATATGGCACAGTAGAACTTCGATTATCCGACGCTCGTGTAACCGGAACTCTCTGTAAAACGATGTCGATATCCTGAATTTTTTTCCAACGTATTTTTTCTTTTTTACTTCCACATTCCTTGTGTATGCAAGTGTTCCTTTCCAAACCACGAGTAGATATAAGCATTTTGGTTCCCCTTTCTTCGAATTCCATTGAAATTAGCATGAGCTCTCGCAAGATTCGATCCCGGTATAATTGTACTTTTGGCCCTCCATCCTGTGTACACGCTCCTGTTCTAAACAGATAAAATTATTTTCGTGCATAATTTAAATTTAGATATTTATTAAGCAGTTTAAATAGTTTTAATAGCAGTTCGATTGACTCGCGTGTAAGTCTACTCCCCCCCTCCAATTTACTTGCAGAAAATTGTCGAAAATTCTTCGTTTTACACACGAGAATATATGGCACAGTAGAACTTCGATTATCCGACGCTCGTGTAACCGGAACTATCTGTAAAACGATGTCGATATCCTGAATTTTTTTCCAACGTATTTTTTCTTTTTTACTTCCACATTCCTTGTGTATGCAAGTGTTCCTTTCCAAACCACGAGTAGATATAAGCACTTTGGTTCCCCTTTCTTCGAATTCCATTGAAATTAGCATGAGCTCTCGCAAGATTCGATCCCGGTATAATTGTACTTTTGGCCCTCCATCCTGTGTACACGCTCCTGTTCTAAACAGATAAAATTATTTTCATGCATAATTTAAATTTAGATATTTATTAAGCAGTTTAAATAGTCCTAATAGCAGTTCGATGACGATGTTACATATTAAACTAGATTATTATTGATAAATTCTCGATAATCCGGAAATTTCGATTATCTGCTGTCGGTTCGGTCCCAATTATGTCGGATAATCGAGGTTCTACTGTATATTAGTAACCTCAGGATGTCAAATACTGAACTAGTACAAAACATAACGGTATGATATAAATTTTTACCAAGCCAATATCTAAGGGTTGGGTGTCTTGTTCTTGAACCGAGCTCAACCACTAACCCCCCCCCCCCCCTCATAGTAATAACAAAGAATAGCCAAATAATAATCTAAATAATAATTTTATAGCCAAATAATAATCTAAATGGTATGTAACCATTTTGTAACAAAATAAATGGCATAAAACATACATTTAATGCATAGACAGTAACGGAGAAAACCTCCACCCATTCGTGCCTAGCGTCCCAAAATTGGGACGATATATAAAGGTTCAAATTCGAACAAAAAAATAGAAATCTGAAAAAATACAAAAATACGTATTCTAAAATATAAAAAAATAAAAGAAATATCTTACTTTTTCTTACGCGCCATTTTATTTCAAGAAAATCCAACTTTTCGCTACAACAAACATTTATTTCACCTTTTTATTCTTAAAAATGCGTTGTCATTTATGGATAAATATTGAAAACAAATACTAAGGACATATTTTACAAAGTTTTGAAAGGATATCATAATTCCATTTGTAATGGGAATTTTTTTAAGAAAGCGTCCCAAAATTAGGACGCCAGGCACAAATGGGTTAAACAAAACTTTTGTTTTAGATTTTTCTTCCAAAATTTGTAGAAAGGTTACATTTACTTAGTACGAAGAAAATACCATTCTGAATGATGTTACTCCTTGTTAAGTAGATCCTTTTAAGTTGCAACTATATTTTAAGGAAAAGAAATTGAATTTGTTTTATAATATATTTTTTTTTTCTTTTAATATCCATAATAGAATATTTTAAATTACATTGATAATCCTCAGAGAGCCACTAACACCCAAATGGACCGCTTTTCGATTATTAAGATTTTCTAAAAAAGAAACTTTTGTTTTAGATTTTTTTTCCAAAATTTAAGGAGAGATTGCATTTACTTAGTACGAAGAAAATACTATTCTGAATGACGTTACTCTTTGTTAAGTAGCTTCTTTTAAGTTGCAACTATATTTTAATGAAAATATATTGAATTTGTTTTATAATATATGTATCTTTTTTCTTGTAATATCTATAATAGAATATTTAAAATTACATTGATAAAGCACAGAGAGTCACTAACACCCAAATGGTTCGCTTTTCGAATATTAGGATTTTCTAACAAAAACTTTTGTTTTAGATTTTCCCTCCAAAATTTATAGAGAGGTTACTTTGCTTATTACGAATAAAATACTTTTCTGAATAATGTTACTCTTTATTAAGTAGCTTCTTTTAAGTTGCAACTATCTTTTAATGAAAATAATTTGAATTTGTTTTATAATATATTTTCTCTTTTAACATCTGTAATAGAATATTTAAAATTCCATTGATAATCCACAGAGAGCCACTAACACCCAAATGAATCGCTTTTAGAATATTAGGTTTTTCCAAAAAAAAAAAAAAAAAAACCTTTGTTCTGTCTGTCTAAACTAAAATCTAAACTGTTTGTTTAGATTTTCCTTCCAAAATTTATAGAAAGGTTATATTTATTTAGTACGAATAAAATACTATTCTGAATAATGTTACTCTTTGTTAGGTAGCTTTTTTTTTTAAAAATTTGCAACTTTCTTTTAATGAATATAAATTGAATTTGTTTTATAATATACATTTTTCTTTTAACATCCACTATAGAATTTTCAAAATTCTTCTATTTTCCCCCGAAGTATTTTGATATTGCAAATGTTGTAAAAACCTGTCAAGAAAATTTTTCTTGTTATATATTGGCTAATGTCGTTACCAGAAGCTGACAATTTTGATTTAATTTTTTAATTTTGTTGTGATATTTTGTTTATTTTACTGCTTGATCAATTTATGAACAACGGTTATTTTTTATTTTAAACATTCGTATACGGACCATTAAAAGTGGTTTTAAAAACAAATAAATATAAACAGTAACTTGGAAACAAACAACACCCCCCCCTCCCCCCCCCAAAAAAATTGGATATACATAAACAATTTTACGGAAATATACAAAAATAGATATGTATCTATATGTATCTATCTATCTATATACATATATATATAGATAGATAGATAGATAGATAGATAAACAGATTTCCCCTCTTACAGAATTATATGGAAAACATATAAAAAATATGGACGGAATTAAATCAGTTGACTCCATATTTTATAATTTAAAAAAATAATGTTTAATTACGATTTGATTTTTTTATATATATAATTTTAAAACTTACTTTTTTATTCGTAATAAACAATGCAAAATGACATTTTGAACCGTTTATAAATATTATGAATAAATAGTACGTAAGACTATTTTATGTTTCTTTTATTATCATTATAACTAATTTGAAAGTGGATTTTAAATACATAGTATTTTATTTAACTTTATTTTTAACAATCAAAATTACTGCTTTACGTTTATACGTAAGATGAATATATTAAAATCAGCAATGAATATTTCTATGTTGCACAGTTTTATTATACGGAAAAAAAATCTTAGTTTGTTAATATTAAATTAAATATTAAATAAAATGCTTAGATAGACTTCTGAATAATTATTATTAAGCTCTTGATTTTAGTGCCATTGTTTCTCTAATATTCACAATGAAAATTTTACTGAAAATGTATTTTTTTTAATATGAGTTTAATTATCAAATTTCGTTTATAAATTTAAATAAAATCTTTATTTTAATTATATTTGTTTTTAAAAATACTTATAATACTTATTTTATTAATAATATTTATAATCCCTTATTTTAAATACCCTTTTAATATTAAAATATTAAATACGCTACTTTTTCAAATACATAACATTTTCTGAAAATTTACAGTAAACTTAACTAAATTATCTGAAGGAAAAAAAGTCTAAAACAAACTTTCAAGAATTTCTTTCGTACTTTTATGTATTTTTTAAGTCCATAGATTTTTTTTTCTTTTTAAAACAAAAGCTTAACTATTGATTTTAACATTAAAGTGGAAAAATACATTTATTTAGTATCGAGGAAAAACTATTCTAAGTGATATTATTTTTTGCTAAGTATCTTCTTTTAAATTTCACTTTTAAGCTGTTTATTTAAGAGCTCGTATAAAAACTAAATTATCTTTCAATGAAAATAAATTGAATTTTTTTGTTCTACATTTTTTTAAAACATGTATGATAGTACATTTGAAATTTCAATGATATTCCACAGAGACTCACTAATATGGTTCGTTTGTCAAAGATTTAAATATATATATATGTAATAAAGATAAAATCACAAATATATGAACAAATGGTAAAATTCTAAAGATGAACAAGATATGAACATAGGAAACCAGTGTATAACAATAAAAAACTATAAATAACCCACAGATTCATCACAGGTGAATGTTGATTAATTCATAGTGAAAATGCGTTATTTCATCCAATTTTGTCGGCATTAAGCCTAAAATGACAAAATTTAGCACCTAATAGCGCATCATAAAGAAAAGAAAAGAAAATACCAAGAAATCTGTAGAAAGATACACCTCACACAAGATATTAAAATTATAAGAGCACAATACCTCAATTACATTAAAGGATCCAAAACATTATAAAGTTGACTCGCAATGTTAAAGCTTTTGAGGATGCAAACAGTTTAGGTTAGGACTATTACACTGCAAATAGAAGCGTCTTAAATTTAGACATAAATGTGACTGAAAAAGAATTTTAGACACTTAAGTGTCTTAATCTGAAAATTAAGACATTATAGATGTCTTAATTTAAGATACATAAGCGTCTTACTATGACCATGGTGCAAACGAACTGAGAATAATGTCTAAAATATCCGCAAACGTCTTATTTTAAGACACTTCATTGCTTTAAACGTGTCTTAATTTAAGACATTTTGATTCTTCCGACGCAATAACCACCAGGGGGCACTGCCAGTCGCGCATGCGTTTTAGATGTCTTCGTTCAAAGTTGGTATACGTTGTAATTCAAACAAAGTTTGTTTTTATGTACGCGTGTATTTTAATTCGTTTTTCGCGGAATGTGAAGTTCTGTGATTTAAATTCGTATTCACTTGGATTATTTATTTATTGAATACATACATCTGACGTGTTTGCTTGACATCAAATGTCTCTTAGAAGCTGTCGTCGATATAAGGGCGGGATAGACACAGAACAGAAGTAGACGACGCTTGAAGGTTACACCCGGAAATTCTACAAAGCGTGTGCAATGGACTTAGTGTTAATTCGTATTAATTTATATCAATAATATTGTGTTATTCATCTTCGTCCTGTCGAAGCTAGCAAAAAAAAAGAAACTTTTGTCTGGCGGGTCCTATTTTGAGGATGAAACATTTCATTCTTTAAATATGGCTAGTCGGATATATTATGGGATTTCGTACTAAAATGATGCAAGCCTTTCTTCTGCACTGTGGTAGTTTTTGAAATTTCAAATCGAGGAATTTTTCTTACCTCTTGCAGCAACTGAAGTAAGTGTGCCATAATTTCTTTATAGTACTAAAATTAGTGTATTTTATGATTTTATTTATTGTACTAAACAAAATCCTGCATGAAATTTAATTAGTTTTGAATCAGTTTGGAAACCACCCCCCACTAATTCTAGAAGTATATATTTTTAAACTTATGACGTTGTTTTTTATTACGAATTATATATTCAATGTCAGTTCTTAGTTTCAATGGATAATTCTTATCTCACAGTAAACGACGGCCACAAGGAAGTAAAGAAAAAAAAACTTTGAAAGATGACCTAATGCTTTCTTACTTCCTGGCATAAAACCGCAGATTAAAAAAAGATAAATAAAGTACATGAGACTCGTCTATTGTGTGAAGCTGCCTGTATAAATATAAATATGTATTTGATTTGCAATCAACTCTAATACTGATTTTTTTATTATTTTTAATAAAAAAGTAATTTGAAATTTATAATGGGAAAAAGTAAAAACCTATAACTAGATTTCGTATTTAAAATTGTGGTAACTTTATTTATATGCACTTATACGAAAAATACAAAAATGACAGATGTTACTGTATATATTTAAGACGAAAGAAGTTTGGAAACTATAAGTTATTTTTTCCTCATGTTTTTAATATAGAATATGTACTTATTTGTTTTTATTGATAGTTCAATAGCTTTTGTGATTACCCTCTGATCTACATAAAAACTTGCCCATGTGGAAATATAAATATTTTAAAAACGTAATTTTTAAATAAGTATTTTCATTTTTTTTTTGGGGGGGGGGGGGAGGGGAGGGGGATTTTGCATGAAATTTTGGTAAAGCTGATATCTTAAATCTTGCACTGATTATAATGAAAGTTTTGAACTTTTAGAGTAGGACAAGATTAAAAACGCAAATATATTTAACAAAATACCAAAGTAATTTTTTGCCCGATGTTATTAAAGCAGAATATTTATTTATTTATTTTCATTATTCATAGTTAAATGGCTCTTGTGATTATCAAGTGATGTATATGTAAAATTGCCTACGTGGCAATATATTTTTTAAAAAATCTAATTTTTAAATTATGAATTTTCATTTTCTTTTTTTTTTGGGGGGGGGGGGGGGATTTTTGCAATTTTCGTACATCTGATATTTTAAATGTTTTTCGACATTCAACCGAGTATAATAAATATTTTGAACTTTTAGAGTAGGACAAGATTATAAAATATATATATATTTATCTATGTACCTTAAAAGCCCTTAATAGCGAACACTTCGGGACCGCGGAATTTGTCCGATAATTGGAGATGTCTACTTTTATGAGGTAAAAATATACAAATATGTATGTCTGCTGATTAAAAAAGTATTCGTTAAATAGAGGTGTTCGCTATTCGGGAATGCCCATTAACCTCCACAACGGATACTCCGAATACCGGACATCTCATTTTAGACAACTATAATGCAGGGTTGTGTTTTTTGCAAAAGTACTTCTTGATTAAAGGAAGGGCAAACTGGGAAGAGCCCCGTCCCCCTACGACTGTAGTGCCCCCAAATTTGATGTGCAATGTTTGTAAAGCTTATATTTTAAATCTGTTTCGAAATTGTACTGATTATAATCAATATTTTGAACTTTTAAAGTAAAATAAGGTTAAAAACAAAATAAATAAAAGAAATCTAATATTTAGATAAATATTTTTTTAAATCTTGTTCTGCTCCTGAAGTTCAAGATATTGATTATAATCAGTACAATGTCGTAAAAGATTTAAATTATCAGCGTAACGAAAATTGCATACCAAAACTGAGAGCACCAAAAAAATCGGGCTGTATTGGGGGGGGGGGAGGGGGAGGACCACAGCCAAATATTTTTCCAGGATTCAACGTGGTCAAACATAGCTACGTATGATGCTTACCAAAAAATGGATGCGATTCAGACGTTTGAAGTGTCTGAAATTCAGACGCAAAAAGTGTCTGAAAATATGCAGACATTTTAAAATGTCTGAAAATTGAACACTCCATTTCAGACACTTAAGTGTCTGAATTTCAGACATTTTAATTTACGGTGTAGAACATGTGGTCAGAAGTTGCTGTGAATCATAACATTACTGCCATCTGGTGTGAAAAAATGAAAACTATATTGTAATTATTATTTTTTTTTTTAATGAAATGTTTAGTGCTGTCATCCATACTCATAAAACAGAAAAAAAATTAATTGAAGAAATTAAGAAATGATTAAGATTAACATTTATTTAAAGTAGAATGAAAAAATAGGAATAATCTTAATAAGTACTGAGTAAATATAAAATAAAATAAGTAAGTATATAAAAATAAGTGAATAGAAGGCCATTGATTAAATTAATTAGTTTAAAAACGAATATTATAAAATAAAAAATGACTGTATAAATAACATTTAAAAAACAATGAGAATTATTTTGAGATTGTAAAATATGGCCTTGAATTATATAACCATATGTGAAAATTTATGAGAAATTTATGATGTTAAATGCATGATATATATATATATATATATATACCGTATATTTCGGCGTATAACACGCACTTTTAACTGTAAAAAACCCCGTCATTTTTCCGTGTGCGTGTTGTGTTGTACACCGAATATAAAATGGCTGATGTAAATTCACAAGAAGAACACATTCCAAATTTTGAGAGGTATATTTAAATGCAAACAATATAAACAAGGAAACTTACAATATATATTTTCTTACGAACTTAATCTTCCTTATCAGATAACATGAAAAGTTTGTTGTGATCGTTCTGATTTATATTTTCGGGAATGTCATCTTCTTCCCCACTGTCGATTTCATGTATTTTATCCCCGCTGTCGCTGTTATCTAGCCACAAATAGTCATCCTCGGCACCGTCAAGTTCATTTGATGTTCCACATTTTTAAAATGATTTAACAGTTATTTCCGGTTTGATTTAATTCCACTATGTTATAATCCATCCACACATTTGCCTTCATTAAGCATGCCGCATATTTACTCCTTTCGTAAATGTTTTTTCTCCTTCGACCATCCATGTGTTTCACTGCCACATTAACCTTTCTCTGAAAGATTTCTTTATGGAAACATCTAATGGTTGAACTAACGAAATCAGCCCAGCTGGAATTACTGCACAAATCTGTATTAGATTCGTTTATTCTCTTTTTAATTCAATCTGCTCTATGGGATTTAAACATAAGAAACTAAGATACATTCTGGTTTTCTTAAAGCTCTTGGAGGATTTTCACAAACATTTTTTATCCATAGTGTTAACCCATTTTCATCCAGCCCTTCTTATGGACATGAACAAAAATGTCATTCGGAAAATTAGCAATTAGCTTTGTTTTTCGTTTGAAAATTACCATTGGTTATAAGATGGTATTTACAGCTATGCAAGAAAGAGTCACTGTGAAGTGGGATTTTTTATGTCCCGTAATTTAACATGGAACAGTTTTTACTCATTTTATTTCTACACTTTTGTTTCCGTTTATATCGAACATTACTGGAGTTTCGTCCATATTTCCAATTTGAGACAAATCATAGTTTTTCTCCTTTATTTTATCAATGACAAACTCCTAGAAACTTAGCAGTCTTTTGGAAGCTTTTGGGTAACTTCTGTACTTTGGCGGAAAACGAAATTTTTGCGATTCATAAATCGATCGCGCCAATTCATTGTTGCCTTACAGTTTTCACTTTCACTGGGAATCTTTTTTGCCCGTTGTAAAGCAAATAAACGACCACTATTTCTCGTTACTATTAGTCTATTTTGGCGATTTTCTAATATCCACTGGGCAACATTTTCCTCTAAAATAGGACCAATTTGTAATACCTGTGTGCAGTGGACATTTTTGTTTTGGATGTATTATTTTGAATCGCAGCATCCATCTTTTTCCACTCATGAACATAACTCTCATTAACTCCGAACATGTCGCTCACATGCAAGAAAAGGGACACATCTCGACAAAAGTAAATTTCACAGGAGAGGCAAAAGAAAGTTTGTATAATTTTACTATGAAATGAAATTTCAGCACTTAGCTCTGCATGCAGGAATAAACAAGTTGGAAATTGCTCGTCAAACGTGGCAAATGTGGTGCGTTCGTACTATAGTTAGTTATATAATTATTTTTTGCACCCCATATTGTCCTGAATGCATATTTGTTTGCACTTCATAAGTGCATAGTCTGTAACATCATTAAAATGCACTGCAATATTTTTTTTCCTTTTCCCCGTAATGAAACGAAAAAATTTTGAATGTCCCTGTAATTAAACTATACATCCGATTTTCATAAAATTTGAAATGGCTCGACAAAATTTTGCAACAATTATATATTTAAAATTTCAGACCTTTCGGAATGCTGTAACATCATTAAAATGCACTTGCAATAATTTTTCCCATTGGCCGTAATGTAAAGAAAAATTTTTATTGTCCCTGTAATTAAACTATACATCCGATTTTCATAAAATTTGAAATGACTCGACAAAATTTTGCAACAATGATATATTTAAAATTTCAGACCATTCGGTTGGGTACCTTTTGCTCTGTTATATACGGACGGACGGACTGAACGACGACTATAGGTGCTACGTATCTATATAATTACGAACGCACCTAAAAAGCTGTATAAAAGCATAAAACCCTTAAGAATGAAGACGTAGGATGAGGTTTGGAGGGTAGGGTCATTTTACCTCCTTACACAATCCACCTCTCTTCTGTGATCACAAATGGACATATAGCATAATAAAGCGAGTTTCCGTATAACTACACTTGTGAAACTGTTTGTGTAGTAAGACACGCCTATGACAAACCTATTAGTGGAATAAAACGCAAAATGAATTTTTGCGAGATGTGTCACTTTTTTTGCGAGTGAGCGATATTAGCTGCAGCGCGATTACCATTTTTTTTTAAATGCTATTACTTTGCATTTAAATCCAGAAGTGTATTTATTTCGCTTTACCGAAGGCAAACTGTATGACGAAGAACTGATTTGAAAGGCTTTAGGTTCAATACAATTGGAAGTTAACGGCTTCGACTAAATGAAGAATGACGTGTAAAAGGGGAATTTTGACTTGGTCAGATTGCGCAGATGCGGTGAAAGAAGTTTGACCGCACAATAGACAGGACCTGTTTTGCAAACCAGATTTTTGGGGCACGACTTATTTAGATTCCAAAGGACAGAAATTGAGCAGATTGGAAACGATCGCTCTCGCATGTCGCAAAGAAAATATATTTCTAGTTTGTTTTTGTGGGGAAAACTTGATGCGTATATATATATATATATATATATATATATATATATATGAGACAATTTCTTATATTCTCACGGAAAGCAAAATTGTATGTTATGTTATCAAAATTTGAGGATCTTCCGTTTTAAAAAATAAAGTTTATTATATAAGAAATTATTGCACTAGTAGGGGTGCACAACCTTTTTAAGAGAAGGGCCACTTACAAAAATGTCTGGGTTGTCGAGGGCCACATCAGTAACACAGATAATTTTATATCGGAGAGGTTATTTGAGGCCTATAGTCAGATAAAAACATGGTTTCAGAGGTGGGAGGGAACTTTTACCTCTCTATGTTCCCCTACCCAGTCATCAGATCCAATTTAGTTGGCAAGGATATACCAACAGTTTACGTTTGTATATATAACAGAGATATAGAAAGAAATATTTTCAGATAGTGATAATATTTCTTGACTTTGTTCGGGGAGTATAAATTTTGCTTTATTAAAAGCGCTGAAAAACAAACATAGGCATGAAAGTGACAAGTGCTGAAAAAAAAATGGGAACTTTATGAACGAAGGAGGGAGGAGGAGCTGACCAACGAAATTTGAAAATTTTCCGCCCCCGATCAACGAAATTCCCGTTTTCCGCTCACGATCAACGTAATTCGCTTTTTACTCGCGTCTGATCAACGAATTTCGCGTTTTTCCTACGGCTTATCTACGATTTTCGCTATTAACTGACTCTGACAAAATTTGTAAACATTCCGTCGTTAATTCTTGATCGTCAACGCGATTTTTCCAAGCCCAATCGACAAAACACGCGATTTTGCCGTGCCGATAGACGAAAATTACGATTTTCCAAGCCTGGACGACAAAATTCGGTTATCCGCACCCGGATTTTTCGACGCCCTGTCGAATCAACGATATTTGCTATCAACTGAATCTGACGAAATTCGCGATTTTTCCACGCCCTATCAAAGATATTCGCTATTAACTGAATCTGACGATTGCAATTTTTCAGCAGCCGATCAACGAGATTTGTCCGCGCCTGATCGAAAAAAAAATTCTTGATCTTTCCGCACCCGATCAACGACATTTGAAAAATTTCCACGCCTGATCAAGTAATTCGCGATTTTTCCTGCACCCGACCAACGGAATTCGCGATTCTTAACTGACTAACAAAATTTACAAATTTTCCAGCGGTAAATTGACAAATTTCGCGATTTTTTCTTTCAATAAACTGACGAAAATCCCTACTTTTCCGCAGCCGATCATCAAAATTTGCAAATTTTCCGCGCATCATCGACAAAATCTACGATTTTTCCTTGCCCGATCAATGAAATTTGCGATTTTCCGCGCCTGATCGACAAAACTTGCGATTTTTCTGTGTCAAGTAGACAAAATTTGCAATTTTTTCGCGTTTCATCGACAAAATTTGTGATTTTTCCTTCTGTGATCAACGAAATTTGTGATTTTTTTCACGCCTGATCTACGAAATTTGCGATTTTTTCACCCCCGATCGACTAAATTTGCGATTTTTGCGTACCCGATCGGCGAAATTTGCGATTTTTCCAATCCTGGCCGACAAAATTTTGTGATTCTGACGTACGCGATCGACGAAATTCGGGATTTTTATGCATCCGATCAACGAAATTTGAAAAATTTCCGCGCCTGATCTCGCAATTCGGGAATTTTACGCGCCCTATCAAAGAAATTTGCGATTCTTAACTGACTGACGAAATTTGCAATTTTTTCTCGCAGAAAATTGATGAAATTCGCGATTTTTTTTTCTCGCGATAAACTGATAAAACTCACTATTTTTCCGCAGCCAATGAACAAAAATTTTCCGCGCATCATCAACAAAATTCGCTATTTTTTCCGCGCCTGATCGACAAAATTTGCGATTTTTTAGCGCCTGATCTACGAAATTTGCGATTTTTTTCTTGCCTGATCAACGAAATTCACTATTTTTCCGCGTCCGATCGACGAAATTCGTCATCTTTCCGTGCCCGATCGGCGAAACTTGTAATTTTTGCGTGCTTCATAAACAAAATTCGCAATTATTCCGTGCTTGATGAACAAAACTCGCGATTTTTCAGTGCCCGAACGAAGAAATTCGCTATATTTTCTTGCCTGATAGACGAAATTTGCGAATTTTCCAGTGAACGTTCGATGAAATTCGAATTATTTTTTGATTAGTGACTGACGAAATTGGTAACTTGGGAATTTCCTATGTTATTATCTATGGTATCGGTCGGCCAATAAACGAAATTCGCGATTTTTAACTGACTGAGGAAATTTGCAATTTTTTCCGCGAAAAATAGACGAAATTCACCATTTTTCCCTGCGACCTATAGGCAAAAATAGCGATTTTTTCCAGTTATAAATTTACGAAGTTCGCGGGCCACAAGTTAACCCGTCGCGGGCCACCGGTTGTGCATCCCTGCACTAGGGGAACCAGGGTCAGAACGGGATACCTAGTTGAAAATGTGTTTTGAAAATACAAAAGTGTTAATTAAGAGAGCTCAAAAAACTTTTATGTACTCATTATTATATAATAATCACAAATAATTACATTATATTGGCAGAAAACAAAAGAACAATATTTTTTTACAGAACCAGAACACCATGTCATTTGTCCCGTTGTGCACCAGATATGGGACAGAACGGGGTGGTAAGCAATTATGATAATACATATAAAACAATTACGATATAACATATAAAACTAGTGCAAATGAAAAAAAAATGCTATACCTTTATTTACATTGAAGTGACTATAAAGGTTTAACTATAGTTTTCATTGATTGTGTTCTTTTCTTAAGCCTATTGACAAAATTCACACACTAGAACAGTTTCATCATCTTCGCTATCTATTGCCGCACAGGAATTGCGAATCCATTTTTTGCACATGTAACGAGCGACTCAACCTTCAACTGACTTTGAGTAAAATTCACCGCAATATAAACATTCACAGTCAGAACTAGTTAAAAACATTTCGGGACAGAATGGCTAATTTCCAATTCCGCCCCAGGGACAAGATTTAGGTTAGGCAGATAAGGCCACTCGAGAAAGATACGTAATCAAACGTTTAACTACAGGAAACTAAAGACAATTGAAAGTACTTCAAGCATGAACTAACTATAGTCGTAACGTAAACAAGTATGTATGCCTTACCTTTGTTATAAAATTACCAGAAATTGCTATTTAGGAGCAAAAAATCACACAACGAAAAATTCACGCATCAACGCTCGACAAAACTAGGCTACATTGCAGCCGAAGTTGAACGACAACAGGTTTTCTTATTTTCTGCCGCTTGCTAACAGCACCTCCTTGACACCATAAACCTCAAACTTCTTTCCGCCCCGGTACCCCGTTGTTCTCCTGGCCCCCCTATTTATTTTTTGTTCACATTTTATTTTATATTTTTTAATGTTTAAAATGTTTCATTCATGTAGTTTCACAGGCAGTTGACCTATTTTGAAGAGGTTCGGCGGTCGCATAATAAACTCTATTGACGTTCTAAATCGTACACATTCGTAACCATAAAGAATATTTGGCGATATATTACCTTCGGCTGACAAGTGGAAAAATATCTTAAAATAATATATTAATTCATAATTAAGTTCAAAATATATTCGAATGTCGTTTTATCATCGGGTGCACACATGTGTGCATAATTTGTATAATTCTAGCATATCAGGACGTGAGTGAATATCGATCACAAAGTTCAATCGTTACTTACAAAAGTCCATTTAAGCTAAATAAAGTTTATAAAAACTGATGAACATAAGAATTAAAATATAATAATTGTCTGAGCGAAGCGAAGGCTAATACTCAGCGAAATATTACTGTCCGGACACTTTACTACTACGATGGATATTAACGCCATGTCCTACTAAAAAAAAAAGCCTAATAAAAACCTTTCGTCAAGCATAACTCAAATAATATTTGTCGGATTTCGTTTCTGATTGCACCAGAAGGTACCTATGAGGGTCGCCTACTGAATGCACCTACTATGAAAAATAAATTCCAAACCGTTTAAAAATTATATAGAAAAAACTCTTAAAAAAGCACAATTTATCTGCATACGTCAAAGAAATTTGGTGTGCGTCACTTTCACCGGTTGATGTTTTCATAGACAACTGGTTTGAACACATGGAGCAAATAAAAAAAAAATACGCACGCAGTAATATTGAATAGATCAGTTTCAACTTTCAACTACGTGATCACAAACCTTGCAACAACCCGTGGCAACCAGTTTTGGTGGGCAAACAAATAATAATACAGTATTCCGTACCACGGTGACCGTTTTTAGCCTGTTGTATAAAATCTGGCATGTTGTATGACATGCAATTGTGGATGATTAAAACAAAAGACATGAGTGTTTATGGATCCGGGAGGTTATCTTTTTCTGGATATCTGTCTGTCTATCATACAGCATGCAATTTTCTTGTAAAGCATGATATTATTATGCAGTAAAATCTCCATAACGGACACACCCGATTAGTGGACACCTCTATTTAGCGGGCATTTTTTCTATTACCAACCCTTAAATAACTGTACATTTTTTACTCTCAGTAGCGGATACCTCCAAATAGAGGACAAATTCTGCCCTCCCGAGGTGTTCGCTATTCAGAAGTTTTACTGGTAAAACCTCCATAGCGGACACATCCGATTAGGGGATACCTCTATTTAGCGGACATTTTTTCGATTACCAACTCTTAAATAACTGTACATGTTTTACTCTCAGTAGCGGTCACCTTTAAATAGAAGACAAATTCTGCATTCTCGGGATGTCCGCTATTCAGAGGTTTTACTGTATATAATATTGATAATTATTTTACAGGGCCGCACAAAAGAATAAGAATATATGAAACGAATATAAACTAAATTCGGGATTGGTAGATCGCTGATGGTAATGTAATTTTAGGATGTTGTTACAGTCATCCGCAGCATGTTTTTAGAGTTTCGTTCATCTAACGAAACCCTACCTGTCTCACTCCTTTGTCTGTCTGTTTGTCCGTCTGTCACAGAGCCCGTTCTCAGAAACTATATATATCGGAAACTTGAAAATTTGCATACTTATAGCTGAACACCACACATCAAACGGCAAATAATAAAATTTTGAAAAAGTCTAATATTTAACCCTCTGGGCTCTAACTTGTGTATTTTAAGCAATTTTTCTAACTCAGCCCCTAATTTAATTAAGTTGGAGACATGAAATTTTGCATACTTATAGCTGAACATCTCACATCAAACGACAAAAAATAAAATTTTGAAAAAGGCTTAATATTTAACCCTCCGGTCTCTAACTTCTGTATTTTAAGCAATTTTTTCTAACTCAGCCCCTAATTAAGTTGGAGGCATGACATTTTGCATACTTATAGCTGAACACCTCACATCAAACGACAAATAATAAAAATTTTAAAAAGTCTAATATTTAACCCTCTGGGCTCTAACTTGTGTATTTTAAACAATTTTTCTAACTCAGCCCCTAATTAAGTTGGAGACATGAAATTTCGCATACTTATAGCTGAAATACTCACATCAAACGACAAATAATAAAATTTTGAAAAATGTCTGATATTTAAACCTCTGGGCTCTAACTTATGTACTTTAAGCAATTTTTCTAACTCATCCCCTAACTAAGTTGGAGACTTGAAAGTTTGCATACTTATAGCTGAACACTTGCAATAACACGATAAATCATAAAATTTTGAAAAAGTCATATTTAACCCTCCAGTCTCTAACTTCTGTATTTTAAGCAATTTTTCTAACTCAGCCCCTAATTAAGTAGGAGACATGAAATTTTGCATACTTATAGCTGAACAACTCACATCAAACGACAAATCATAAAATTTTGAAAAAGGTCTAATATTTAACCCTCTGGGCTCTAGCTTGTGTATTTTAAGCAATTTTTCTAACTCAGCCCCTAATTTAATTAAGTTGGAGACATGAAATTTTGCATACTTATAGCTGAACATCTCACATCAAACGACAAATAATAAAATTTTGAAAAAGGCTTAATATTTAACCCTTTCGGCTCTAACTTGTGTATTTAAAGCAATTTTTCTAACTCAGCCCCTAATTAAGTTGGAGACATGAAAGTTTGCATACTTATAGCTGAACACTTGCGATAACACGATAAATCATAAAATTTTGAAAAAGTCATATTTAACCCTCCGGTCTCTAACTTCTGTATTTTAAGCAATTTTTCTAACTCAGCCCCTAATTAAGTTGGAGGCATGACATTTTGCATACTTATAGCTGAACACCTCACATCAAACGACAAATAATAAAATTTTGAAAAAGGTCTAATATTTAACCCTCTGGGCTCTAACTTGTGTATTTTAAACAATTTTTCTAACTCAGCCCCTAATTAAGTTGGAGACATGAAATTTCGCATACTTATAGCTGAAATACTCACATCAAACGACAAATAATAAAATTTTGAAAAATGTCTGATATTTAAACCTCTGGGCTCTAAATTATGTATTTTAAGCAATTTTTCTAACTCATCCCCTAACTAAGTTGGAGACTTGAAAGTTTGCATACTTATAGCTGAACACTTGTGATAACACGATAAATCATAAAATTTTGAAAAAGTCATATTTAACCCTCCAGTCTCTAACTTCTGTATTTTAAGCAATTTTTCTAACTCAGCCCCTAATTAAGTAGGAGACATGAAATTTTGCATACTTATAGCTGAACACCTCACATCAAACGACAAATAATAAAATTTTGAAAAAGGTCTAATATTTAACCCTCTGGGCGCTAGCTTGTGTATTTTAAGCAATTTTTCTAACTCAGTCCCTAATTAAGTTGGAGACATGAAAGTTTGCATACATATAGCTGAACACTTGCGATAACACGATAAATCATAAAATTTTGAAAAAGTCATATTTAACCATCCGGTCTCTAACTTCTGTATTTTAAGCAATTTTTCTAACTCAGCCCCTAATTAAGTTGGAGACATGACATTTTGCATACTTATAGCTGAACACCTCACATCAAACGACAAATAATAAAATTTTTAAAAAGTCTAATATTTAACCCTCTGGGCTCTAACTTGTGTATTTAAAAAAAAATTTCTAACTCATCCCCTAATTAAGTTGGAGACATGAAATTTTGCATACATATAGCTGAACACCTCACATCAAACAGCAAATAATAAAATTTTGAAAAAGTCTAATATTTAACCCTCTGGGGTCTAACTTGTGTATTTAAAGCAATTTTTCTAACTCAGCCCCTAATTATGTTGGAAACATCAAAATTTGCATACTTATAGCTGGACACCTCACATCAAACGACAAATAATAAAATTTTGAAAAAATCTAATATTTAAATTCTAATATTTTGACTCGCCCAATTTTTAAATTTAAACTGTTTTGCAATACTATTTTTGTTCATTTTGCATAATAAGTGTAATGTGACATAATTTGTTCTATTTCAGATTTCTAACGCATGTTAATGAATTTACTTTACAATATCCTTTCTCTTTTAAAATTCAAATGTAAATATAGTTTTTATGGCGTAATTTCCAATAAGTGCCTGCTTTTTATACCGAATTATTTATTTCTAATTTGAAGTTTTTTTCTGTTTATAATAGTAACGTGTAAATATTTTTTTTTTATTTGAAGCAAACATTATTGTTTGCGCTGTTTATACAATTGGCAACAGTTTAAATTAATACCATTTTCTAAAATATGTAAAAAATATCTGTCAAAATGCTGAATATTTGAATTTAAAATAGCAAAAAATGAGTCAAATTAAAAAAATTAATGAAATCTGCAGACCGGGATCTTCTATTGAATAAAATGATCTAAAAATAATTAAATTTCCATGTATAGCTTTTGCTCTTATAAACTTTTTTTAATGGAACGATTTTGTCCAACTTTAGCATTAAATATCTCTTAAAATAATTCTTCGATTTGAAAACTGTATGCATTAGTGTGTTGATCAAACATTTCGCTATAATACCACAGATTTTCATATATTTGTATGCAATAGTTTTCTTAATATTAACGAAGAAAGACCTCCGGTCACAAAAAATTCAAAACTGGCGGCGGCGGCGGCGGCGGTGACAGCGTTAGTTACTTTTTATAGAATAGAGAGATATATAAAAATGAAAACTTGTCTATCTGTCTGTTTGTAATTCTATAAAAAATCCACAATTTGGAAGCCAAAATTGTGAAGAGATACGTACATGTGTATTAAAACATGGCCGAGACAACTAAAGTAATCCGGAATCGAAATAACTTAGTTATTTTTTAATTAATAAAAACCACCAATTTAACAGCAATTTCTTATCCAATTTAAACATTTTTCGTTATAGCAGTTGCCAACAATTAAAAAACACAATAAAATTATTACTACAACAATTAATTTTCTACTGCAAGATTCCCTTGTGAAAAATGAAAATGAAATAAATAGTTTGCCTAATTTAAAAAAAAGGTGAATATTACGTCATAACTTTTCTATTGCAAGATATTCACGTGAAATATAAAAATGAAATAAATGGTTTGACGAATTTAAATGAAAGTGAATATAACTTCATAACTTTTCTATTTCAATGTTTCCACGTGAAAGAGGAAAATATTACGTCATATTGGAAATATAAAGGGCATGGTGGATATAGTATAACGTCATATGAGTGTGAAAAATGTATTGAAGCATGATAAAAACCGGATTAGGGAAATATTGGCGTATTTTAACATTATTGCTCCAATTATAAATTGAAATAAGTTCATTTATAGCTGTATTCTTTTGCGTCTGTTATATACATTTATACATTTTTATATAGCGTTTTCATATGATTCATTCAAGAACATTTCGACTGCTTTTTTTAATGTTTGTTTTGTGTTGTATGTTAAATTTTGAAATTGATTTTTCAGAACAAACATCCTTCAAATTCTGGGCAACGCCGGAACTTTAGTTTGTAACAGATAAATGGCTTTTGCATCTATACATCTAATGCTAATATTATAAAGCGTTATAATATTATAAAGTATATAATATTATTAATGCTTGTACGTTTGTGAGGTGTTATCTCTGAAACTACATAGCCGACTTTAAAAAATGTTGGTGGCCATCTCTGCTCCAAAAAAAAAACTATTTTATGTCAGTGCAAGAACCTACATCGCTGCAGGAGCAAAAAAGTTCTAAAATTGTGATTTCTGCGATATTGATTGGGTTAGAAACTTTAAATTTGGTACGGTAGTTACTTTTAAAATGTAAATACTCGTAATGAACGCTCCCTAAAATGTTGAATTTGACGGATAAACGTAAAAATTTCTAGAAAGGTTCTAAACTATGATTTATTTGGAATACTGAAATTTTTGGGATACTGTTGGGGTTAGAAACTAGAACTTTGTCATGGTAGTAATTAATAAGATGTAAATGCTCGTTGTAGAACGAATTCTAAAAAATAGAAAGACTAAACAAAGCGGAAAAAGATCTAAAGATGATCTAAGTAACGAAGAGCATGGAACTGTTAGGAATATAAACATGAAAATTGACATGGCTGTATTTATCATGACGTAAATTCTCGCAATAGAACAATTTCTAAAAATGTCGCTATATAAAACAGTGCAGAAACAAAAAACTTTCAAAAATTTTCTATTTCTCTGTTACTGCTGAGCCCAAAATCTTGAAATTTTGCTTCGGGTTAGTTTTAAAATATACAATTGTCTCTATGAATGGTTTCTAAAAAATTAAAAATTTAAAAAGATGAAATTAACGGAAAGCGATCTCAATTACCATTAATTTGGAATTATTAGGTACAGCAACTTTAAATATTTCATAATGCTGCATTTCCTCCGCAAAACATGCGATTTAAATGCAACAAAACTGTTAGATACCCACCTAGCATTAAATAAATTGTGTAAATATTGAATAAAGACCTGTATGAAACAGTGAGTAGGTGTCCCGAAAGTACTTGTTAAAGTGTTCCTTCTCTAGGCTTTTCTCTTTCTCGCCAAGGCCACTAACAGAGGGAAGTGCCGTTTTAAATGTGATATGAATTTTTTATCCGATTCATTTTTCTAGACATTTTGTCATAAGGTCATATTCTCAATTATCATTAGTAGATTTTTTATATATTAACTTATTCTGGTGAAATTTTGTAATCGGGTTCATATTGGCCTATGTTAGCTTGCATGATTTGCTGAATAAATATGTATGGATTTGTAAATTACTTCATATGACACTTTGACAGCTCAAAAGTTATGCAGACGATATATTCAGATCTTGTGTCATACTTTATGTTGTAATCATTGCTGATTTCTTTTATTTAATACATGCTAAATTCTGCTCAACTTGTACAGAATATGTTTGAAAACAAAATAATACAGCGTATGTAATGGCCAGCATACACTCATCATTTAAATCCGATCGAGCATATCTAAAACACACTCTAACGAAGCGATGCATGCCACTTTTGATGTATTCGGTACTTTGATACTATATTAGATTTTGAGAAGAGAATTCCTTAAATGTTATCGACAACCTCATTGCATCCGTGGAAAACAGATATTGTACAATATTAATTATTCCGGGGGAGCACACACCATATAAAGTATAGTCCATTCTTTTTAAACATCATATATTTGTCATTTACAGTTACTCAAATTGGTGCGGAGCGTCTGATTATGCTCTTGACATCATTTTATACAGTTAAAATTCCGATATAAGTAAATTAGTGTTTCATTTTCTGTTTCACTTTTAATATATTGCGTACTTTCAATTTTATATACATGCATGGCTGTCTTGAATGGTTTGATTTCTCATTTTTTTAAACAGTGTATACGAATTTATATATAAGATTTTGTAATTCTACTTTTCCTTTATTTTCATCATTTCAATTTTTCGCAGTATATGGACAATTAAAGATAACATCTCATTTTCTTTGCTTGCACATGTTATTATTAAATCTATGTTCTCAGTAATATCGCTCAGACTAATCCCTCTGAGGGAAGTCCTAGTGTAGGGAATTTCGCAAGCAACACTTGAATCAGACTGAGTGTCCCTGACTCCGTATTTTCCGCTTTGAGATTAAAAGGTAACGAAGCAAGCTGCGTGAAGTGGAAATGTAGAGAAAGTAAATAGAACGAAAAGAGTTCGACGACGCGGGTTTTGTAGAAGAATCAGAATAATTTCGACGCTACAAAATGGAAGATTTAAACGACGTATGGAAATGCTAGATATATTAAACGACGTTAATAAAAGAAGCCTAAGTAGATACTTTAAAGCTAAATATAGATTGAAAAGAGTGTTTTTAACTGTATTTTTGTTTTGTCTTCGTCTCAATAAATGTCAATGTTCGTCTTAGAAGTGCGTTGTGATTTATGAATAGAGTCTCATCCCATAAGGTGGTGTTCAGAAGTGACAGTTAACCCACCAATATTATTAATTAGAATTATTCATCATACAGATTCAAGACGGATATTATTCTAACGGTGAGTTCATTATTATTATTTTACTATGAAGTTAGTTGAGATACCCGAACTGGAACTTGCATTTAAAAACGAACGAACAAATAAAATTAAATTACTACATAAATTCCTACTAGCAGGAATGACCGAGCTAAGCTCGGTCGAAATTAGCTTTTTGTTTATCTCGATATATTTTTCCCACTGAATCATTCTTGCTGTTTTAGATGCAATTAGCTTGACCGTGAAACATAGTGACCCAAAATGACCCACTAATCGATTTTTTTCGAACATGCGTTAGATACAAAATTTAATCATAATCGATTGAGCCGTTCTCTAGATATAATTAGTTAGACCTTGGCCCATTATGATTCAAAATGACCCACTAATCCAATTTTCTCGAACACGAGACCCATCCCAATGATCTTTTCGTGCCCGAAAATGGTTAGATACAAAATTTAGTCAAAATCGATTGAGCCGTTCTCTAGATATAATTGGTTTGACCCTGACCCATTACGACCCAAAATGACCCACTAATAGAATTTTCTCGAACACGAGACCCATCCCAATGGTCTTTTCGTGCCCGAAGACAGTAGGGTGCAAAATTTCGTCAAAATCGTTAAAGAAGTTATCTAGATAAACTTAGCTTGACCCACGGTGACCCAAAAATGACCCACTAATCGAATTTTCTCGAACATGTGACTTAGCCCAATAGTTTTCTCGTAATTCAAAACTGTAGAATATAGAGTTTAGTGAAAATCGTTACTGCCGTTTTTTAGATAAAATTGGCTTGACCCATAGTGACCCAAAAATGACCCACTAATCGAAGTTTCTCGAACATGTGACCTAGCCCAATAGTTTCTTCGTGTCGAAAAACGGTTGGATGTGAAATTTGGTCAACATCGATTGAGCCGTTTTTTAGATATAATTAGCTTGACCTTGACCCATTACGACCCAAAATGACCCACTAATCGAATTTTCTCGAACACGTGACCTAGCCCAATGGTCTTATCATGCCCGAAAATGGTAAAATACGAAATTTCGTCAAAATCGATTGAGCCGTTCTCTAGATATAATTAGTTTGACCCTGACCCATTATGTCCCAAAATGACCCACTAATCCAATTTTCTTGAACACAAGACCCAACCCAAGGATCTTTTCGTACCCAAAAATGGCTAGATACGAAATTTAGTCAAAATCGATTGAGCCGTTCTCTAGATATAATTAACTTGACCCTGACCAATTATGATCCAAAATGACCCACTAATGGAATTTTCTCGAACACGAGACCCATCCCAATGGTCTTTTTGTGCCCGAAAACAATAGGGTGCAAAATTTCGTCAAAATCGTTAAAGAAGTTATATAGATAAACTTAACTTGACCCACGGTTACCCAAAAATGACCCACTAATCGAATTTTCTCGAACATGTGACTTAGCCCAATAGTTTTCTCGTAATCCAAAACTGTACAATATAGAGTTTAGTGAAAATCGTTAGAGCCGTTTTTTAGATAAAATTGGCTTGATCCATAGTGACCCAAAAAGGTCCCACTAATCGAATTTTCTCGAACACGTGACCTAGCCCAATGGTCTTATCATGCCCGAAAATGGTAAAATACAAAATTTCGTCAAAATCGATTGAGCCGTTCTCTAGATATAATTAGTTTGACCCTGACCCATTACGACCCAAAATGACCCACTAATCGAATTTTCTCGAACACGTGACCTAGCCCAATGGTCTTATCATGCCCGAAAATGGTAAAATACGAAATTTCGTCAAAATCGATTGAGCCGTTCTCTAGATATGATTAGTTTGACCCTGACCCATTATGTCCCAAAATGACCCACTAATCCAATTTTCTTGAACACAAGACCCAACCCAAGGATCTTTTCGTACCCAAAAATGGCTAGATACGAAATTTAGTCAAAATCGATTGAGCCGTTTTCTAGATATAATTAACTTGACCCTGACCAATTATGATCCAAAATGACCCACTAATGGAATTTTCTCGAACACGAGACCCATCCCAATGGTCTTTTTGTGCCCGAAAACAATAGGGTGCAAAATTTCGTCAAAATCGTTAAAGAAGTTATATAGATAAACTTAACTTGACCCACGGTTACCCAAAAATGACATACTAATCGAATTTTCTCGAACATGTGACTTAGCCCAATAGTTTTCTCGTAATCCAAAACTGTACAATATAGAGTTTAGTGAAAATCGTTAGAGCCGTTTTTTAGATAAAATTGGCTTGATCCATAGTGACCCAAAAAGGACCCACTAATCGAATTTTCTCGAACACGTGACCTAGCCCAATGGTCTTATCATGCCCGAAAATGGTAAAATACAAAATTTCGTCAAAATCGATTGAGCCATTCTCTAGATATAATTAGTTTGACCCTGACCCATTACGACCCAAAATGGCCCACTAATCGAATTTTCTCGAACACGTGACCTAGCCCAATGGTCTTATCATGCCCGAAAATGGTAAAATACGAAATTTCGTCAAAATCGATTGAGCCGTTCTCTAGATATAATTAGTTTGACCCTGACCCATTATGTCCCAAAATGACCCACTAATCCAATTTTCTTGAACACAAGACCCAACCCAAGGATCTTTTCGTACCCAAAAATGGCTAGATACGAAATTTAGTCAAAATCGATTGAGCCGTTTTCTAGATATAATTAACTTGACCCTGACCAATTATGATCCAAAATGACCCACTAATGGAATTTTCTCGAACACGAGACCCATCCCAATGGTCTTTTTGTGCCCGAAAACAATAGGGTGCAAAATTTCGTCAAAATCGTTAAAGAAGTTATATAGATAAACTTAACTTGACCCACGGTTACCCAAAAATGACCCACTAATCGAATTTTCTCGAACATGTGACTTAGCCCAATAGTTTTCTCGTAATCCAAAACTGTACAATATAGAGTTTAGTGAAAATCGTTAGAGCCGTTTTTTAGATAAAATTGGCTTGATCCATAGTGACCCAAAAATGAACCACTAATCGAAGTTTCTCGAGCATGTGACTTAGCCCAAAAGTTTCTTCGTGTCGAAAAAAGGTTGGATGTGAAATTTGGTCAAAATCGATTGAGCCGTTTTTTAGATATAATTATATTGACCTTGACCCATTACGACCCAAAATGATCCACTAATCGAATTTTCTCGAACACGTGACCAAGCCCAATGGTCTTATCATGCTCGAAAATGGTAAAATACAAAATTTCGTCAAAATCGTTAGAGCATTTTTTAAGATAAAATTTACATACACACACACCCACACACATACATACACACACTATATTTGCTCGCATTATAGTATAAGATTTGATGCTGACGGTGATCGATCTAATAGAGAGTGAATACGTGATTTTACTGGTTTCGGTTTTCAAACCGACAGCACCGAGTTCAAAAATAAAATAACTAAAGTTCAAACTGATTTTTAGGTAGCTTTCTTTACAAAAAAGCTACCTATTGCAGCCGTTCGGAGGAAAGCGATTTCAAAAAATTTTGGTATATTTTCATCGATCATGACCCCCAGACCCCGAAACCACCCTCCGTTCAAAATTGATATATATATATATATATATATATATATATATATATATCTGACCTATGTCACACTGTAACTCCCGTAATTATGAACCGATTTCGATGTAATTCGGTGTGTACATAGTACATACCAATGTCTCGACCGAGTTCGTTGGCCAGCTTCATCCGCCGTTTTGTTTCAAAATGGCGGCCATTTAAAAATTTAAAAAAAATTTAAAACTTGAAATGTGGTACCAAAAAATTAAAAATGGAAAAATATTTTTTTCTTATGTATTTGACCTTTATACAAAGATTCCGGAGCAGTTTTTGTTTCGTCTATATCTTAAAAAATGGCTGAGTTATAGCATTTTGAATTTCTAGCGTGGCTGACATTTTGAAACGTCCTGAATTTTGTCACGCGATAAAAGGCGTATTTATGAACCGATTTGGATGTAATTCGGTGTGTACATAGTACATACCAATCTCTCGACCGAGTTCGTTGGCCAGCTTCATTTGCCATTTTGTTTCAAAATGGCGGCCATTTAAAATTTTTTTAAAAATTTAAAATTTGAAATGTGGTACCAAAAAATTGAAAATGGAAAAATATTTTTTTCTTATGTATTTGACCTTTATACAAAGATTTCGGAGAAGTTTTTGTTTCGTCTATATCTTAAAAAATGGCTGAGTTATAGCATTTTGAATTTCTAGCGTGGCTGACATTTTGAAACGTCCTGAATTTTGTCACGCGATAAAAGGCGTATTTATGAACCGATTTGGATGTAACTTCGTTTATACATAGTACATACCAATGTCTCGACCGGGTTCTTTGGCCAGCTTCACCCGCCATCTTGTTTTAAAATGGCGGCCATTTAAATTTTTAAGAAAAATTTAAATTTGAAATGTGGTACCAAAAATTGAAAATTGAAAAAATATTTTCTTCTTATGTGTTTGACCTTGATAAAAAGATTCGGGAGCAGTTTTTGTTTTGTCTATATCTTAAGAAATGGCTGAGTTATAGCATTTTGAATTTCTAGCGTGGCTGACATTTTGAAACGTCCTGATTTTTCTCACGTAATAACAGGCGTATTTATGAACCGACTTGGATGTACCTTGGTGTGTACATAGTACATACAAATATCTCGACCGAGTTCGTTGGCCAGCTTCATCCGCCATCTTGTTTCAAAATGGCGGCCATTTAAAAAAATAAAAAAATAAAAAAATTTAAATGAGATACTAAAAAATTGGAAAATGAAAAAGATTTTTTTTGTATGTGTTTGACCTTAATACAAAGATTCCGGAACAGTTTTTCTTTCGTCTATATCTAAAAAAAAATGGCTGAGTAATAGCATTTTGAATTTGTCTTGTGGCTGACATTTTAAAACGACCTGATATTTGTCACGCGATAACCGGCGTATTTATGAACCTATTTGGATGTAACTTGGTCTTTACATAGTACATACCAATGTCTCGACCGAGTTCGTTGGCCAGCTTCATTCGCCATCTTGTTTCAAAAGGGTTGCCATTTAAAAAAAAATTAATTTAAAATTCAAAATGAGGTATTAAAAAATTGGAAAATGAAAAAGATTTTTTTTATGTGTTTGGCCTTGATACAAAGATTCCGGAGCAGTTTTTGTTTCTGAAAATTTGTTCTTTTGTTGATATCTTAAAAAATGGTTGATTTATAGCACTTTGAATTTCTAGCATGGCTAACATTTTGAAACGATCTTGTATTTGTCACGCGATAACACACGTATTCGCCTATTTCGATGTAAGAAGGCATGTGGATAGTATACATCAACACCTCGACCACGTTCGCTGGCCAGATTCATCAGCCATCTTGTTTCAAAATGGCGGCCATTAAATTAAAAAATATATATATATTTAAAGTGAGGTGCAAAAATATTAGAAATTGAAAAAGGTTTCTTTCTTAAGTATTTGATCTGGATATAAGGATTCAGGAGCATTTTTTGTTTGTCTTTACCTTAAAAAATGGCTCAGATATAGCAGTTTCAATTTCTATTTTGGGTGACATTTTGAAAAATCTGATTTTTTGCATGCGACAGCACTCCTATATATTAACCGATTCCGATGTGAGTGAGCATGTGCACAGCAATTACTAAGGTCTTGACCAAGTTCACTGCTTAGCCTCATCCACCATGTTGTCTTAAAATGACAGGCACTTTAAGAAATTGCCGAATTTGGCAGCCAAATATAAGTTACTTTAAAGAAAAGCAGCTTGGATAAAGCTGACTAATTTCGCGAAATTCTCATTCATTATATTGATAAAAATTAGTATTGAATCTCCTATATTCGGTTTCCACTAAATTGAGCTTCGTGTGTTTGCATGATATAAGTTGGCTTTTTTTAAATAAGGATTATGAAAGCTACCTCTTCCTCCCGGCACTGGCCGGAAGGACTTTTCATTAAATGATCTGATTACAGTGTGCAATCTACTTTGTATTGATAATGAAGGATCTTTAAACGATCTCGCAACCAGATTAGTTACATAACTTTCAGACTTGAGAAACTTACTACAAACTAATATTATACAAAATGAAAGTGACACTGACTCGGAAACCGAATTCCCTTCAAATAATATGACTTCAAGTGATAACACTGAATTATCAAATTTTGACAAACAGAAGCAATTTCCAGTTCAAAGTTTTGTGCCATCGTCTATTAATTTCACTGATATTGAAAGTGTCGTACCTGCTTTTGACGGAAGTTCTTTTAGTGATATAAATGTATGGTTTAGTAATTTTGACGATGTCACTAATATGTTTAACTTATCTGACATTCATAAACTCATATTTTGTATAAGATCCTTACGAGGAAAAGCCCAGTACAGACAGAATTTCATATCAATTCATATGACAAACTTAAACAACTCTTAATTTCAGAATTCAGTACCACTTATAATTCTGCCGAGTTACATGATATATTAAATAATTTTCTTATCATGAAACAAATATGGTCGCGTTGTAACATCGAGGATTCCGCATTAATGCAATATATCATAAACGGTATACCCGACCCTGTTTTCAGAAAATCAATGTTATATGGATGCCAATCCATTGTAGAATTCAAGCAAAAGTTCAAAACTTATGACAAAATTCGACATGACTTTGAGAACAGTAAATTTCGTAAAGTCAAACCTGAAATGCCAGCGAAAGACATATCCTTTCGACCAAAATCTGATCTTTTTTGCTTTAATTGTGGTTTGTCAAATCATAAAAGTAGCCAATGCAGACATAAAGATAAAGGCCCTCGTTATTTTAATTGCTCGAATTTTGGCCATAAATCGGCTCAATGTGATCAACCAAGGAGGCCTAGAGTTAAGTTAGAACCCTCCAATGTTTCCACAGTTATGTCGAACACTTTCATGATCAAGCAAGTCATTATTTCGTCCGTAAATGTTTCATCATTGGTAGACACATGTAGTGACAGAAGTTTGCTAAAGGAAAGTATTTATCGCAAACTCCCTACAATCTCGAACCTTGAACATTCAACCATCACATTAACTGGATTAGGAAATACTATAATCAAACCCCTGGGTTTTTTCTCTACGGACATTATGATAGATGATTTTAATTATACTACTAATGTTTATGTAGTCCCAGATTATTCCATATCTTTTGATCTTATTGTACAGATGTTATTCAACAGAGTATTGTAACAATTTCTGGAAATAATATTTTGATGCAAAAAATCGAGAAAAATTACGATACGTCCAATATTTTTTTGATTAATGTTGCTCATGTGTTAGACGATCTTAATCTTGATTTATCTCATATTACCGATGAAACAATACGTTCAAAAATTTCAGAACTTATTCAAAATTATTCTCCTAGAAAAATAAAGACAACTAATGTTAAATTATCAATTCATCTGGAAAACGAAGAACCTGTCACTTGTCCTCCCAGACGCTTGGCGCAAATAGAGAAAAACTTCGTCGAAAAACAAATTTCTGAGTGGCTCGAAAAAGGAATTATTCATAAAAGCACTAGTAATTTTCCATCACCTATTGTCCTAGCAAAAAAGAAAGATGGTTCATATAGATTGTGTGTTGATTATAGGAAGTTAAATTCTAAAACACATAAACATTGTTTTTCCCTCCCAGTAATTGATGACATTATTGATCAGTTGCATTCTGCAAAATTATTTACTACTCTTGACCTTAAAAATGCATTTTTTCATGTCGAAGTAGAAGAAAATAGTAGAAAATATACTTCTTTCGTAACACAATTTGGTCAATTTGAATTCTTATATATGAATTATGGCCTTAGCGATGCACCCTTAGTGTTTCAAAGATATATTTATAACGTTTTTCGAGACCTCATTAATGAAAAAGTACTTATTGTCTATATGGATGACTTCATAATACCAGCTGAAAACGAAGTCGAAGGACTCCAGAAATTACAAAGCGTTCTTACAACTGCATCCGAATATAGTTTAGAGTTGAATCTCAAAAAATGCCACTTTTTACAGCGAGAAATTGATTTTTTGGGTTACCACATTAAAAATGGTCAACTGAATCCATCTCCCTTAAAAACTAAAGCAGTCCTTAATTTCCCAGAACCTAGAAGTATAAAAGATGTACATTCATTCGTCGGACTAACTTCATATTTTCGTAAATTCATTCAAGATTACTCTTTAATAGCTAAGCCTTTAACGGATCTCCTTAGAAAGGACACTAAATTTCACTTTGGTGACCAGCAATGAAATGCATTTAATCAGCTGAAACACATCCTTTCTTCAGGTCCTGTTTTAAGCATTTATAACCCTAGTAACGAAACAGAAGTTCACTGTGATGCATCTATTGACGGTTACGGAGCAGTCCTCCTTCAAAAGTCTTCCATTGACAATCAATTTCACCCTGTCTACTTTATGAGCAAAAAAAACCACAGATGCCGAACGTAAATATTCGAGTTATGAATTAGAAGTTTTAGCCGTCATAGAAGCCCTTAAAAATTTTCGCGTTTACATTCTAGGTATTCCTTTCAAGATAGCTACAGATTGCAACGCATTCGCCCTTACTATGAATAAAAAAGATCTTTGCACCAAGATTGCTCGATGGGCTTTAATATTAGCTGACTATAACTATACAATCGAATACAGACAAGGTGCACGCATGCGCCATGTCGACGCTTTAAGTAGAAATCCAATATGTATGATCATTCAAGATAGTTTTACTTACAAAATCATACAGTCACAGAACACTGACGAACATATACAAGCCATCAAAGAAATTTTGAAAACAAAGCCATATGACAACTATTTCCTTAAAAATAACGTTCTCTATAAAACTCATAAAGGTATAGATCTGATAGTTCTGCCGGATGAAATGCAGCTAAATGTCATTAAACACGTTCATGACAAAGGACATTTTGGCCGTAAACGCTGTGAAGAACTCCTTAACGAAAAATTTCTCATCTCTAATATGTCAATTTGTCTTTAATAGATGCATTTACTAAATTCGTCTGGTTGTATCCCTGTAAAACCACTTCTGCTACCGAAGTTATATCAAAACTACGACAACAAAGTTATACTTTTGGCAATCCTTCCACCATCATTAGTGATAAAGGTCCTGCATTCACAAGCAAAGAATTTGCTGATTATTGTCAAGATGAAAATATAAAGCACGAGCAGTGTTGCCAGATGGGTTACTTTTTTAAAATTCAGATTCTTGATTGGCACCACTTTTTTGAAATGAAGAAATGCGCCTGATTTAATGACATATTAATTAAGGCGAAAGCAAAGGTAGTTTTATGTTTCAAAAAAGTGGTAGCAATCAAGAAATCTGAATTTAAAAAAAGTAGCCCACTGGCAACACTGAGCACGAGACAGTTACAACTGGCCTTCCCCGTGCCAATGGTCAAGTGGAGCGACTTAATTCCACCATAATTTCTGTAATCTCTAAAATGTCCAAAGACGAACAGACCAAATGGTTTAAACATGTTCCTAAAGTTCAACAAGTCATTAATTCAACTTACCAACGAAGCATTAAGAAAACACCGTTTGAAATATTATTTGGTACAAAAATGAAACAGAAAGAAGATGTACAAATTATTGACCTCTTAAACAGTGCAGTTGAAGAACAATTCATGAAAGACAGAGAAGAAAAAGTAAAGAAGCCAAGAAGAATATTCTGGAAATTCAACAAGGAAATTGCAATCACTATAATTTACGACGTAAGAAACCCCGGAAGTACAAGCTTGGTGACCTTGTAGCAATTAACAGAACCCAGCAAGGACCAGGTTTAAAGTTGAAATCTAAATTCTTAGGTCCGTATAAAGTAATCAAAGTGAAGTCTAACGACACCTAAGACGTAGCGAAAATCTCATCAACCGAAGGACCGATAAATACTAGCTCCTGTGCTGAATACAGGAAACCTTGGCCTGACGAAAACTGAAACTTCAAAAAAAAAATTAAAATCTTTTCTTCTTGTGTGTTATGAACATTTTATAAGTCAATACTTTTAAAGAAATTTTCATATGATGTTACGCCACTTCAACTAGACTGCTGATCTTTCTGACGTGCAGATTAATTTTTTTTCTTCTTTTCCCCTAAGAACAGTTACTTTTTTTGGTTTTTGTTTCTTTTTCAGATTCTATTTTAGCACATGTCGCTGCGGCAGCTCCAGATGTCAGGAAGGCCGCATGTATGGAATTTCGCAAGCAACACTTGAATCAGACTGAGTGTCCCTGACTCCGTATTTTCCGCTTCGAGATTAAAAGGTAACGAAGCAAGCTGCATGAAGTGGAAATGTAGAAAAAATAAATAGAACGAAAAAAGTTCGACGACGCGGGTTTTGTAGAAGAATTAGAATAATTTCGACGCTACAAAATGGAAGATTTAAAGGACGTATGGAAATGCTAGATATATTCAACGACGTTAATAAAAGAAGCCTAAGTAGTTGCTTTAAAGCTAAATATAGATTGAAAAGAGTGTTTTTAACTGTATTTTTGTTTTGTCTTTGTCTCAAAAAATGTCAGTGTTCGTCTTAGAAGTGCGTTGTGATTTATGAATAGAGTCTCATCGCATAATAATTATTATGAAAAAATAATGCATATAATTATTATTAAGAAAAACAGAAAAAAACACATTTCGCTTATGTTTTCTAAGCAATTACCACATTAATCCCTTAAATCTGCCAGACAACGTCTTTGCTCTTTCTAAAAACTCTTTATTTCAAACAATTTCATAAAAAAACTTAATGAATACGTAAAAGTTAATTATTAAGAATTAAAAGAACACAATTATTATTGCGAAAAACAGAAACTATATAAGAATGTATTCGTTAAAAACACACAACATTCTCATTGGTACACAAAAACTCGAACTTTATAATGAACTTGTACAATTAAAAATAAAATAAAGTATAAAATCTACGTTTCGAGCTGCTTCTGCAGCCGTTGTCAGGATGAAATATGATGGTGAAATAAATGACTAAAAGTTCAGAGATGAAGCCTTCCCGTGCGAGAGACCATTTGTCGAACCTTGAACAATGATGTGAATGCAAAAATGCAGTGGCGCCATCCAGTGAGGACCCCAGAATATTTTTAATGAAATGAGTTCGAAAGGAATCAAAAGCTCGATTGGAAAACAACGAGTGTTGCCATCTACGCAAGAGGGCCCACACCCAAAACAGTTCTTGGTCAAAAAAAAAAGGTTTGGCCAAAAATGATTTAAGTTTAAACTGAAATATTGCAATCAGATACAGAAATAAGAATTATGATATTAATACGAGTAATAATATCATAAAGTTAATTTCTAGTAAAACGCATCAGTTATTCAGTAAAGATATATTATTAATAATGTATCTGATTGCAATATTTCAGTTTAAATTTGAATCATGTTTGCCAAAAACTTTTTTTTTAGGATTACGTACTTAAAAAGTAAAAACGGAACCATTATAAGATCACTCCTGTGTCTGTCTGTCACAGCCAATCTTACTCGTAAACTATGGAACGTGGAAAGTTCAAATTGGGGGAAGTAATAAAGACTATTGACCCACATATTTTCAGATTATTAAACATTTATAAATATATTTAGTCAAAATGTAGAGGGGCTAATTAAGCTATTTGAAAAAAATGACTGTTTACTTTGTATAGCGTGTAGAGTATCGTGTGAAAGCTTTCGTAACGCTGAACTCAAAAATATATTTCTTATAATTTTAGGTATTATATTTTCAAAGATATCGTCGAAAATGGAGCGCAAAAATATGTCCCAACCCCCTCCTCATCTAATTCCGAATCTACTTAAATTAAAATTATGAAAAAAAATATAGGTAGTAAACGTTAATTTAAACCTTGAAAGAAAATCATAGCGATTACCCTAGGTCACATAGATTTTGATAAAATCGCATTTTTTTCGTTACACACAAATTTCGCTTTGGGGGCATTCAACAAAAGTGTTGAGCAGAGCTGGATGTAAGTGTCGTAGCAAAAGTATAAAAGCGTTGTTATTAATGATTTTTGGAAAAAAAATCGTCTGTAATTAGCCGAGATATTAACCTTTAAAGATACGGACGGTTTGGGCATACATAATGATAGGAACGCCGTACTCTATGTACAATTGGCTTTTAAAGCCTAGTTAACAACTTTTAATGATATATATGTGTAATTTAATGCCCAGTAGCAGTACAAAAGCAATAAACGTGAAATTGTTAAAAACAGACTAAATAAAGTAGAATAAATCGCAGAAATACTATGTAATTCGCGACTAGTTTGCATTGAGTGGGGCTCTCAATACGCCTCGAGTGACATTAAAAGTTAATTAAAAACCGATCTGGATAAACGCGGCACGGACTAATGCGGCTTTGCAAAATTGAGACCTCCTTTTAAAGCGCGCTTAGCACAATGCCAAATTTAAACTTTGAACAAAGGTTTTGTTTTAGCAACACTGTAGAAAGAAAGGTTACTACTACGCTGAATTTAGTTTTATGAGATGCCAAATGAAGTTTAAATATGCATTGCTTTTATTACAGTACCGAAGTACCGCTTTTATTACAGTGTTTACAGTACCGAAATCAGTTCATCATAAACAGATTAGGATAATATTTAAAAATATGAGTTATACAGAATAGCTATATTTGATATTATTTAGGTTCCATATCTCTGAATTTTCATGGTATATCCATTTGCACTTTTCTAGTATATACAGTTATACCCAACTCTACGTTGTATAGTTTTTCACAAAGTCTGGGTATTCTTTTAGCAACGGTTTCTTTTTTTTAATCATACAACTACTAAGTCATATATTTATTCTACGGAATCCTCTGTACGCGAGTAATACTCGCACTTGACTATTTATTTTATTTTATTCTTTTTTTTTTTTTTTTTTTTTTTTTTTTTATTCAAGAACTAGTTTGAATGTCGTCCTGTCCCTCATGGCAACACTCGTTGTTGTTGTTTTTCAATCGAACGTTTAATTCATTTCGAACTCATTTCATTAAAAATATTCTGGTGTTCAAATTCATATCATTTGTCAAGGTTCGACAAATTGTCTCTCGCACAGGAAGCCTTCATCTATGAACTTTTAGTCATTTTACCATCATATTACCATCATATACGGCTGCAGACACAGCTCGAAACGTAGATTTTATATTTTATCTTATTTTAAATTGTACAAGTTCATATTACCGTTCTTGTTTTTGTGTTCCAATGGGCAAGCTTGTGTGTTTTTAACGAATATATTGTTATTTATTATATTTTATTGTGCAGTTGTCCAGTATGTGTTAAAAAATATATGTATGTCGCCAAATTTTGCCAGGTAAAAGTTTCGCTTTCTAATTCACACAATTTTATAAAAATGTAATGAATAAAATTAATTTATTCTAAATAAAAAAAAAAAAACATGTAATCAAAGATTTTACCTAAACCTACAATTTTATTGTTTTGATTTTGTTGTGATATTTTTTTTCATATGATCAATATGTCCTTTTTATTTTAATTGTTAGCGTAAAAACTGTTAGAAGTGATGGTAGAAACAAATTAACATAAGCAGTAACTTAGAAAAGAACAACAGCAAAAATTAATAAATAAGCAAAATGGAAATAAATAAATATACGTAATTGTACGTAACACTAAATGTGCGTACTATTTACATAAAATGTACGTAAGTATATATAAATATATAAAAGTATATATACATATATACTCCCACTTACTGGATTAATATACAAAAAAGCTAAAAAGAATAGATGGAATAAACAAAATTAATGTTTTAGAACGATTGGAATCTCTTTTATTCATAAACTAATTTTTAAACTTACCTTTCTATTCTTTTTTTATTCTTAATAAGTATTTTGAAGTGGCATTTTTAACCTTTTATAATGAATTATTAGTTATTATTAATTATGAGTAAAAGGTAATATTATTTTAAGTTTCTTTCATTACCGTTACACGTAATTTAAAAGAAGATTTAAAAATATATTTTGCTTAACTTTATTTTCAAAGTTATATTGCCTTATATTTATACGTTCGATGAATATATCTAAATCAGTAATGAATTTTTATATATTACATATTCTTATTATACGAAAAAAAACTCTTAATTTGAGAATATTAAATAAAACATTAAATAAAATGCTATAGAATCATTATTATTCTGTTATTGTTTTTCGAATTCTCACATTGAAAATTTTTATTGGCAATGTATTTTTAAAATCTGAGTTTAATTATTAAATTTAATTAAGAAACTTAAATAAAATCTTTATTTTAAATATTTTTGTTTTACAAAATATTTATAATACTTATTTAATTAGTAATATTTATAATTCATTATTTTAAATATTGAAACATTTAATACGGTACTTTTTAAGATACATAACCATTTTTTTTAATTTACAGCCTGCTTTACTTAACTTTCAAAAGATATACAAAAAAATAAACATCTAAGAATTTCTTTCCTAATTCCTGGATGTTTTTTCTTTTTTAAAACAAAGCTTAACTATTGATTTTAACATTAAAGGGAAAAAATACATTTACTTAGTAAACAGGCAAAATTATTCTAAATGATGTTACTTCCGCTAAGTAGCTTCTTTAAAGTTGTATTTTTAAGTTGTTTATTTATGAGGTAGTCAGAGAAAAAACTGAATTACTTTGAATGAAAATAAATGGAATTTATTCTATTATACAAATTTTTTCTTTGAACATTTATGATAGAATATTTAAAATAATCCACAATGATAATCCACAGAGTGTCACGAATACGATTTGATTGTCAAAGATTAAAAAACACATAGAATAAAACTTGGATAACGGACACTCGCGAATAAAGACATCTCACTTTAACGAAGACTTTTTCGATCCCCAGCATCAATATATTTGTACATTTTTATTTCTGAAAAGCGAACAAATTTGGGGCTCCGAAGGTGTTTGGTTATTCAGAGTGTATTTGGGACCTATTTCTTCAATTCTGACATAAGCAAATCTATTTGTTATCAAATACTAGATAATTTTTAGTATTAAACCTTTGCGCTCTTACACAAATTTTATTCGATCGGCACCACTTTTTAAGAAGAAGTTTCCTTCAAGTACACGATGAGCAAAAATGATCTGATTAAATAAGGTAAATTTTATTTTCCTTTATCACTGGTGCCTAAAACAAATTTGCAAAGAAAGATGATGTCTCCGCAGCGGAGCCAACGAAGTGGTAAGGGTTAAAGAAAACACGCCAGTTATTTTAAAAATATACTGATAAAAAGAAATGCTGGAGTGAAAAGGTCTATGAGTGTTAATAGTATCTACCAACACGTCTGCATGTTTCTATGGAAGTTTTCGAAAAATCGCCCAGGGACAGCTTTAAAAGAAAATGATGCATTTTGTTTACACAGAACTGTTCGCTTTAAAAATTATTTTAAAAATTGTAGAAACCAGAAAAAAAATCACTAAAATTATATAAGAGTTACTAATTATACATATTTTAGACAATGGTATCATTTAAGTAATTTAGAAAGACTATAATGAGACGTTTCATCTCTCATATGACTTCGTACGCATTTGAAGTTACAGTAGAACCACTTTTATCCGAAACTTTTTTAACCGAAACTCTCGGTTAAACGAAATCCATTTTTAAAGTTTTTTTTTTTCGTATACTATCACATTTCTTGTATGGAAAATCCATTTTGAAAGACTTTTTTTAACCGTCTTATCCCTTGTGTGCAAGCGGTCTTTTCCGATCTACCAGTACATATAAATATTTTCGATACCCTCTCTTAGAGTTCCTTTGAATTTAACTTGAAATCCCGTAAGCTGCGGAGTAGAACGAAGAAAACGAATAAATTAGAAAATCTGAAGCATTTGAATATTTTGAAAACGGTTTGGCATGGCTGGAGCAGCAGAAAGACTATGATACTGGTAAACTAATAATATTAAAAAACTCAATGATAGAGCTTCAAAGCAAAGACAATCGAAATTGCGACAAACAAAACATTTTTTCAAACCCTTGTGATATCTGTAAAAGGTACTTATTTTCCAAAATTAAATTCAGGTAGTTTATTCTTGTTTCTAATTTGTTATTACTTTACTTTTATTGAGCACTTGCCACCATAATAAGAAATATTGCATATATTTTTCATTAATTTTAAAATTGAAGCATTCTCGATTATCCGAAAATTTCGATTTTCCGAAAGATAATTGGTCCCAATTACTTCGGATAATCGAGGTTCTACTGTACTTCTAAGAAGGGGTAGATAAAATTGCCGTCAGGAAACCAAAGACATATCTAAACTGTTCCAAAATTCTAAATGTTCTAACTTATTTATTTTTAAAAGATATTTCTCGTTTGTATTTTAATAATTTTACTTTTTAATGCCATTCTCAAATAAAAGATTTCTTCATGTAAACGTATTAAAGAATGTTTATATAGTACAAGTAATATTTAATTTAAAAAAAATAGCTTTTTAAAACTAATTAGGAAACATCTTACACTGATTTATTTTTTAAAGATATATCTCTGTTTTATTTCAAAATTTTTCTTTTAACACAACAGCAAAAAAAAAAAAAAAAAAAAAATTGCTTCTTTATAAAAACATAATAAAGAATGCATATATTTTAATATTCAGGATAAAAATACTTAAAAAAAACTTAAATCACTCCTATTTCCCATTTCTTACACTGATTTATTTTTTATAAGTATTTCAATGTTTATTTTAACAATTTTACTTTTCGATGTCACTCTCAAAAAATAAATGTTTCTTTATGAAAACATGTTAAAGAATGTATTTATAGTACTTATAATATTCAAGATAAAAATTAACAACTCTAATTATGAAACATATCAAATAATATTTATTTCCCTCTTCTTACACTGATTTATTTTCTGTAGTTTTTTCTCTGATGTTTTTCAATAATTTTACTTTTTAGGGCATCTGACGAAACCCTATTCGTCTCACTCCTCTGTCTGTCTGTCTGTCTGTCACAGAGCCCGTTCTCAGAAACTATATATGTTGCAGACTTGAAATTTTGGATACTTATAGCTGAACACCTTACATCAAACTGCAAATCATAAAATTTTGAAAAAGTCTTACATTTACCTGTCTGGGCTCTATGTTGTGTATTTAAGGTTTTTTTTTCTAACTGAGCCCCTAATTAACTTGAAGACTTGAAATTTTTGCATACTTATAGCTGAACACTTGTAATGCTGCAATATAGCTGAACATGAAAATCATAAAAAATTCAAAAAATCATATATTTACCCCTCCCGGCTCTAACTTGTGTATTTTAAGCAATTTTTCTAAACCCCCTTTTCACCAAAAAGGGCACTTTTCTAACTTTTGCCGACACCCCTTTGACCACTCTTTCATATAATGCACCATAGCCTTACATATTTTAGTTCCACTTTTTACCGCCAGGGGCGCCTAACTATCTCGGGTGCTATGGGCCCGATCTCCTCGACTAATATATCTACGGATAGTTTGTAAAATGGAGTTTCGTTCGGATAGAGGTTTGTTTAGAATAGAGTGCGCCCCTGGTTGCGAAATGTGGAACTAACAGATTTTTCAAAAGGATAAAGTGTTTTGAAAAGAATATTAAACGAAATCCTCTGTGCGATCTGTGATCACACTTACCTACTTGTTAATGTCATTGTCAAAATAATGTTTTAATGGTCGAAACCCGTCGAATTCGACGAACAAAAAATTTTAAAAGAACTTATTGATTGAATTTATAAAAAATTCTCAAAAATAATTACAATAAATAATCAATATTATATTGGCAGGGTTAACTGTTAAAATAAATATTATTTATAATTAAAGTCTAATTTCAACTATTCAAATTATTGAAAAATTTTACTTTATTCCTATACGTAACAAGTAAAATGCAATTAAGATGAGAAATTATGAAGATATTAATTGAGGTTTTGATCTTTGGTATTACGTAATGAAAAATCAGCGATACAATTAACCATTTATCACATTTTATACTGGAAAATCTTCTGTGGTCCCAATTTACATATTTTTGTTTTTATATATAAGATCGCTTAAATTTCTTTCGTGAGCTTGAAATTTCACACGCCTTTTCTAAGATTAAATGAATAATAAAGTTACACCTCTGTTATTCTATTTTATCATTTATATTTATTTTATTTGACGAGTCGGAACCCGCGAATTCGACGAATGAAGATGTTTAAATGAAGTTATAAAAAACCTACAAAACAAATTACAATAAATAATCAATATTATGAGTTAGGCTGCCCTAACTCATAAAACAAATATTATTTATAACTAAAGTTTAACCTTAACTATTCAAATTATAGAAAAATTCATCTTTATTGCTAACAGGACTCAGTAACATAAAATTAAGATAATGAAATTATGATGTTATCAGTTCAATTCTTTGGTATTACGAAATGAGAAATCGACGAAAATTGATCCACTATGACACAATCATACAATTTTTTTTCGATGAAGTCTAAAAATAACGTCGTTTTCACCGTCTCAAAATTTACATGCATTCTTTCATATTCATACTCGTGATTTTAAAAATATTTTAATGTACATTAGATTATTATATATATAATGGCGCAAAGTGTATAACGCTTCCGAAGTGAACTCATCCGAATCTTGATAATCTTTCGTTAAAATCAGCCATTTTATTTCGGCCGTGTTATTCTTAAGCATTCCGATGCCGTATTATAAGTCAAACAACTGCCTTATTTAATCTCCGTTGTATAACATATATCCTTCTTCAGTTTTTTAAAACCTTCAAAAACTATAAAATCATCATTATATTAAAACGCAAAGGTAAAATTTTAAGTAGACCCAATTCGGGACATTTGCACATGCATCAACCCTGTTAAATTTAGAGGAATTGAAAACGAGTTCTCGGTGGCTGAGCGGTCTAACGCAGCAGTTTAAAGCGCCGATATTTTGTAGTGGATAGCAGGTTCGAACCCAATGCCTGGCAAAATGATTTCAATAATAGATTTTGCGATAAGTTATTTCAATAATGACATATTTTATTAAGAGGAGAAGTTATATGATTTTTATTTTATTATTATTATTATTATTTGAATGCCTTATAATTAAATAAAACTGAACAATATTTAAAATAATAATAAGAAGAATTTTATATTTAAAATATTTAAGCTAAAATATTTTTAATGTCAATTTAATCAATTAAATAAATTGAGCTGATCTACAATTTTTGTTATATCTTCTGACCATTGTCAAGAAAATATGTGTATGTCAGAAAGAAAAGAAAAAAAAAGGAAAGAAAGAAAGATATTCATATAAGAACTATTTAAAAAAAATTACCTTGATATCCATTGTTTAATATTTAAAAAATGTATAAAAATATAAAATAAAATTCAAGTAATAAAAGTTATATGCTGCACCAAGTTTCAAATTTGGGCTTTTAGAGAATTAGACTGATAAAAATAAAATTCATTGCAGCTTTTAATGGTCATGTAGTTAAAAAATCATAATAAATAAATACTGTTATTTTTTCGAAAAAATGAGACCATAGTAAATAAAAATAAATACTCTACCCACTATGTTAAATTTCTGGTAAAAAGAAGCATAATTGGTTGTAAATTATAAAGTTAAAATTCTGTGACTTCATTGAATAGTTTTGGCTGACTGTACCCTCTATAGCTTTAAAGAAATAGGAATCACTTATGCAATATAGAAATTTGTCACAATTTCAATAATTAATTTAGAAGCAATTCATTAAAAATTCAAGAATTTTTCTAATGAAACATCCAAGTTATTTACCGTCAAATCTTGACGGGTACCATCTAGTTAATATATATTTCCGAAACTTGATGTCACGTTTGCCAGTTACAATTTCACGTGTTGTGTCGCGTTGTTTTTTGACGGCCAATTATAAACACGACGGGTGTAGACCTGAAGGGTGGGCGAGGCCTTCCGTGGAAGTCTTTCTAAAGGAACCTAACCCGTATTTACCAGGGTTGGCTTTTTGCCGGCAGAAACTGGTTTTTGCCCTGCCAGTGGCAAAAACTGGTTATAACCGGTAAACACCGGCAGAAACTAATAAATGTCTTTAATAGTTCTAGTAATTACTAAATGACATATGTTTAAGTAAACTAAAAAATGTAACTCCATTTCATCATTTTAAAAACTTGATGTAATTAATATTTAATAATTTAATGTAAAAAAATTGTTAAATTACAAGACTGAAATTTTTGAAGCAAAGCAATTGAATTGATCATTGATGAAATTGCTCTGCATTAGAAATTTCAGTCTTGTAATCTTCTTGTAACTTTAACAAACTTTTCAGTTCATTGTTTGTAAATATATATTATTATGAACCTGAAATTTATATTAGTTGAGAGGGTGGCAGTTTTAAGTAAGAATTAAGATATTTGATAAAATTACTATTTGAAAATAGTGGTAAATACACTTTAGAAACTTTTAAACTAAATAAATAATTCTAATCTTAACAAAACTGTATCTGAACGAAGCTCTATTCAAAAACCTATCCATAGATATTTTAGTCGACGGGTATGGTTTAAATTCACCCCCCCCCTACCACCCACCCCCCTTTTAAAACATTTTTGAAATTGTTTAGGTTTAAAAACCGCATCAAAACTTGTCTTTTGTTACAGACGACTGCAGAGTACAAACAATGTAATATTTGATTTTGAATGGTGATAATATTGTAAATAAATTGTACTTTGGTTAACATTTAATTGTTTTTCCTATGCGTTATCTACCTATTGTATGCCAGTAATCACTTTTATGTCATTTTCTGAGTTTCTGCCATGTGGTGGCAGAAAGGGGTTTTTGCCATGCCAGTTTTAACCGGTTTCTACCAGTGGTTTTAACCACCTTGTCAGAAACATGCTAACCCTGGTATTTACGCAAGGAAATCCAAGATTCGAAGAAAACCACAGAAAACTCCGAACGATTAGGCCGATGGGCGCTATTGGGTTCGAACCTAGCACCTCTCGTCTACCAGTTTCGAGAGCAGAACCTCTCGGCCACTGGTGGGGCCACAATTTTGCATGTGAAGGTTCATACTCTTGACTTGGTTCTAATATGAGTGCCGGCGAAATCCCGAAATTTATTCTTTTTGACGGATTCGTAATTTTATTAAAGAAAATTTTAATTTACTGATTTTATTTTTAGTATGGCGTCTTTTTCACTCAATGAAGCACTCCGAGATGAGCGTCTCAATCTCAGTGTCAGCGAATGAGAAAAAAAAAATAAATGTAACAGCTTTGTAATTCAGGATGATTAAAATGAGTTATAATGAGTAAAAATGTGGGATATTTTAATTATAACTTCACTTTCTGTTCAAAATTGAAAAAATAAGTTATATTGTATTGCGAAAATGGCATCTGTAATGATAGTGTAATTTCCATTGTTTACCTTCTCTCTGAAAAAATTGGGCATTATTACCCGATTGCCAATAGAAATTTCATAAAGGTCTTTTAAAATTAAAATATAGAAATGGGATTGTTTAAAAAAAATTAACTAGTGCGGGCACATCTACAAATAAACTTCTTCGATTAGAAAAAGAATAATTATCAAAATCAGTTCAATAAAAAGCTCAGGCCAGATGACTAAAAAACAGCGTTGTCTTTTAAATATTATAGATTATGAAAATATGTTATAGAATATGTGATTAAAACTAGTAATATTTAAGATAAATAAAAAAAGAATAATTATCAAAATCAGTTCAATAAAAAGCTCAGGCCAGATGACTAAAAAACAGCCTTGTCTTTTAAATATATAGATTATGAAAACGTGTTATAGAATATGTTATTAAAACTGGTAATATTCAAGATAAAAAATACCTTTTTTAAACTAATTAGGAAACGTATCAAATCACTCTTATTTGTACTTCTTACATTGATTTATTCTTTAAAGATATTTCTCCGTTGTACTTCGGAACTGTCTCATTGAAAATTCATAATACGCTACTTTCTTAATGACATTGGATCACCAAAGCCAAGTGTCAAGAATCAGTATTCACGATGTGTAAAAGAAGCGAAGAACAAAATTTGATTACAGCAAATGAAAATAGAGGAGGTAGAGAAGAAGCAACTGTCAAGATTTCCCCTTGCATGAGGTCATTAAGGCAAAGCTATGGTTCTGGAATCCATTAGATTGTCGTTAGCACAGATAAATACAAATGTTACATTTTTTATTGTCAGTTTCTCTGATTACCGAAATTTCTTTTCTGTGTTATCTCTTCCAGCATTAAATCTTATCTTATTTGAATATTAAATATTGAAATGAAATAAAACCAGTTTTGAATTTAACTTTCAATTTCATTTAAAGTTTCCTTTGGAGGCTTTTTTTACTTACATTATAATTGCATTTAAATTGTTCTGAGAAATATTTATGATAAATTACAGTAAATAATGAATGTTAATTTGAATGTGCTTTATTAAAATTGTTTTAATAATTCAAAATTATGTATTTTGTTTTCTGTTTTCTTTCTTAGTTACCTCACGTTTTCAAGAATTTTAATACGTTTATTTTATGCAAATGTTTATCAGAAATATTTCTAAACATTTAAAATGCAAGTAAAAACGTCAAAATAGAACCTGTCCAAAACGAAAAGTTTTAGGGTCCCGCCAAAAGAAATCAGCTTGCTAAGTCGAAAATCTTTCTAAAAATTAAATATTTTCTAGTCCCGAGCGATCCTCTTTTTATAGGTTTTGCTGAACAAAGTTCAGTACGAAAAAAGTTACGAGAAAAAAATTCCGTTAAAATACAGAAATAGTACTGGCGTCTCGATTGCCAGTGCGATTTCCGTATTTTAACGGAATTTTTTTACAGTGCACTAACACTAAAAATCAGGTGAGTGGAGAAAAAATCCATTTTAGAGATGTTTCCATATTTTCAGATATAACTGTATGGTGTCCCTTTCATTAGGACCACAATTTTTTTGTTATTTTAAGGCAGGATTTCTTAATAGAAAGGTTCCATTTTAGTAGATATTACTGCATATTTATATCTCGATTTAGAAAACGCTGTCCCGTATTTTCCTGATTTTTTTGGCAATGCAACTTGTAAAACTAACAAGGAAGGTCTCCTTACTGGGCATACTCAGAATATTTTGAAAAAAATACCAATTAAACTACTTACGTATGTAATAAAGGATCAGTCATATTTAGCGGCGCACAGTTGAGTATATTTCCAATTTAGCCGGCCAAAGGTCAATTTTTCGAAACGCAGTTGAGGAGATAAAAATGTAGCTAATTGTGAAGATAATTAGATGGGGATTCACCGTACATATATAAATTTTTCCTTTGCTTGAGCAAACGAGTTCCAGGGAAGGTAAAACTTGCTTGTATCAGTAAGTTTTTTATTTGTACTTTGCGGTTCGATTTTGTGCCTGTTTATTTCAGTGTGATTTTTTCTCCCTAAACTTTTCCTTACACCATATCGTTATGGATTGTTAAAGCCCATGTATATATGTTTACATTGCACATGAATATATTTATATTTGTTAATTTAACATATATGATAAAGCGACATAAAATGTGAGGTATATTTTTGAAATTCGTATTTTTAATTTCAATATTCTATAAAATATTTGTTATACATCGGGTTGGATCGGGATGATCTTTTTTGGACTAAATGAGTGTTCAATATATGTATTTAATAATTTTGAAAACAGTAGCTGCGAAAAACTGCGATTTCAGAAGAATTTCCTTTCAAAAACACAACTGCATGTTTTTGTAAATGCTAATGTTTTCATTTCCCTTTCAATTCGAAATGTATTCTACGATAGATAAATTGCAATTGTTGTCGGAATATATCATCTTCGGTCATAAAAAAGTTCCAATTTACATATCTGACCAATACATTTTTTTAAAATACTGTTTCATTAATAGATTAATTTTTAATATTATACAAAAGTATCATTTAGCAAACTCCAACGCGTTCATCGCCTAGATTCTGTCGAACCATGAGAATTAAGTTTGTAAAAGAATCTGTATATATCACTATGGAAGAAATTTCGTACATTGAGCATGAAAGCAACACACTAGAAGGGGCAAAAGTAACCTTAAACGGAAATGTCTATGATGTCTATGACACACCATGTTATTAAGTATGGTTGATGGTGAAATTTGGAATGCCGCATCTGAAACAAAATCAACAATGGATTCATTCATCTATGAAGCTACTTCAAAAGACTTTCACAATTTGAACAGCCCCATCAGTGGCTGAGAGGTTCTGCTCTCGAAACTGGTAGACGGGAGATGCTGGGTTCGATCCCAATCGCGCCCCTCGGCCTAATCGTTCGGAGTTTTCGTGGTTTTCTTCGAGCCATGGATTTCCATGCGTAAATACGGGTTAGGTTCTCTTAGAAAGATCCCCACGAAGGGCACTCCCCCCTCGGGCCTATATCCCTTGTGTAGATAATCGGCCGTCAAAATTCAACCAATCAACCAACCACAATTTGAACATAACTAACGAGATTACTTTGAGACTTTAGCTTTACTTCTTCCTGCTGAAATTTACAGCCTTCATATATCCCATCAGTGTGACCTAGATCCCATTAGTGATGAAAATTATTCCGAAGACGGATCATCAGATGAATAACCTTGATATTTTGTCATCGAATATGTATATATATTCATTTATGTGAGGTTTTGTAATATTTTATATCCATTAAATAAAATAAATGATACAAGTCATAACTAAATGTCCGATTTCATTTAATTACTTTTGATTATCTCTGTAAAAGCGTATTCATTGAATTTCATTTGTTTTTTAATAAAAATAAGGTGTAAAAATATTAGGTCTACTGGAAATTTCTGTCGCATAATATTCTTTCGCGCCTACTTTAAAAAAAAATTCAGATTTCTTCAAAAGCACCCCTTTTTTGAAATGGTAAAGTTTCCATAGATTTCACATTTCACATTAAGGTGAAAACAATGGTAATTTTACCATTTCAAAAAAGTGGTGCCAATGAAGAAATCTGTATTTTAAAAAAGTAGGTGTGAAAGAACATTATGCCACAGAATTTTCCGGTAAACCTAATATTTAAAAAGTAAATTTGTAAATTTTGAGCATATTTTTATTAAATATATACTGTAATTTGATATCGATTTTAAAACATCCACAGAGTGATGATAACAAAATGGTAAAAATACTATTTATATTCGGATTTTTAAAAGGAATTGCAATATTGTGTTACAAATTTTAGTTTTTGACTTACTCTGTAGGAAAAGATGAGTCTCTATAAGATTACTCTATATGATTACTCTATATGGTTATCTCTATATGAAAAGATTAATATTGAGTATTCATTAACATTTTCTTGCAATTCATGTGCATGTTACATGTTACAATGTTTTCATATACCCTGTATATATATTTTAAAAAATCCTATTTTTCAATGAAAACTACTAAAAAATGATAATAATCTGTAAAATGAATCAATAAAAAACTTTACTCCAATTTTTCAATAAGAAATATTTTTGGCCGGCTAAATCCACCAAATACTCCACTGTGCGGCGGTATTACAGTAGAAAGTCTGTAAAAAAATAAAATACTTTCGGGTATTTGGCGCGAAAAGACGAAAGCGTCACGCGATTTGGCGAGCGGTACTTTTCCTCGCCAAAAGCAAACGATTTTAATGCACCTGAAAATTGTTGTTAATTGATTTTTAGAATGCGTGTAAAAAGTATTTAATGAATTTAAACATAAACAATGAGAGAGTTTAAGAAATACATTTTTTTCGTATTATTATATTTATGTAGCTTGTTATTTAATTTTATTACTTTAAAAACAATTTCATATATAAAAAATACTTTCATATATTTAAGCATATTCCAAAATAAAGGCAAGATTCATTTACCAGTTATTCATTTCAATGACAAAGAATTCGTCGTTTCCATAGCAACAAAATTGATTCGACAGTGCTCAATTGGACTTAATTTTGAGACTGAAACAATTTTAATTAATTTAAATTTTGCTTTAATTCATAAAAATTGACAGTCAATTTTCAATATAAATATATATATATATATATATATATATGTGTGACAAAACTTTAGTTAAATTAAACTAAAACTGACAAAACTAAAGTTATTTATTAAAGTTCAATATGAAACATTTTTATCTTAAAGAGTATTCGACATAAAAAAAGTAATTTTCGAAATTTCATTTCATCGCCAACCGATGATAAATCGCCAAATAAACGAAATTTTTATTATTTTTTTACGAACGTTCTATCGAGCTTCCGCCAAATTTTTTTTATAAACATATATATCCACATGAGAAGAACACTCTGTAATTTTTTCAGATATTTCTGAATATGCCCGTATGGAGACCTTCCTTGTAAGTAGGACGTAAAGCTTTATGAGTTACAGCAGATCACCTGGTTTCACACTATCCAATATTGGACTGCTGGCTGAATCAGTGAACCTTTTCTCATGCCTAAATGAAACCTTTCAGGCAAAGATTTCCGCCCAAAAATAAATATTGCTCTGTTTACTTTCTTCTATCTTTACAAGAAGAAAGTATTGGATTCCTGAAAATTTTCGAGTTTCGGTTTTCGACGGATTTACACGTTTTAGGAGTCAGAGATTCCGAAAAACATATTTTTTTTTAAATGTCTGACTGTGAGTCTGTGACTCTGTCTGTCTGTCTGTACAGTCCGTCTCATAAATATAAAGACACAGATGTTTTTGAAATTACATTTTATTAATTCAGTTAAAAGAAATTACATTTTATACCTCATATTAAGAACACTGAAATGAATCTCTTATAGGGGTTTTAATTTAAATAAAATAATTTCTTCTCGAATAATAAAAAAAAATAAAAAATTACGCTGTCTCATAAATATAAAGACAAACTTGAAACTGCTTCACATGCAAATTTTTTTCGAATGCGCCCGTACAGAATTAATGCGCACGCGCAGAAATACACTTTAACTTACCCAAACGAGCAAAGTTGTTTGACTTGTTTCAATTTCAAAGTTGTCGTGGAACATTGAAATTTCTAAAGATAAAATTTGTAAAATACGCGTATTTAAAACTAATGGCTTAACAGTTTGTCAAATATGTAAAAAAACTGGGAGAATCAGAGCTGCACTTTATAAAATTTTATCAAAAACTTACAATTTATATTCGAGAAAACGATCTGGCAGACCGAGAAAAACAAGTGAAAGACTCGATCGCAAGATCATGCGACTTGTTTCTTCACAAAAGATGTCATTCCGATAAATTTCTCAACGAGTTTATGGTATGATCCCAAAGGATACAGTACATCGTCGTATAAAAGAAAGAAAAAACATTGTATGCCGACATACGTGCAGATTTTCTTTACTGAAAAAAGAGCACAAAGAACGGAGGTTAATCGGGGTTAAAGATCATATGCACTGGGAGGACAGATGGATGCAAGACATTTTTTCAGATGAAAAGAGATTTAACTTGGATGACCTAGATGGTTGGAATTCCTACTCGCACGATTTAAGACGTTAATCTCGAACCTTCTTCAGTAGGTAGGAAGGGGGAGGTTCTGTTATGGTGTGGGGTGCCTTCTCTTTTAATGGAACTACGGGTATTGCTATTTTGGAAGGTAAACAGACATCTAAAGAGTATATCAAACTGCTTGATAGTCAGTTTTTGCCAATTCCTTAAACTCTTGGTGGTCGGAATTATTTGTACCATCAGGATAATGCATCGATTCACACGTCAAGACTCACAAAAAAAAAATGGTTTGCCGATAGCAGTGTTCATGTGACGGTGTGGCCCGCACGTAACCCTGATTTAAATCCAGTTAAGAATCTTTGTGGCACTCTCGTTCGCAGTGCATATGCATATGGAAGACAATTTTCAAACGTCATTGAGTTGAAAAAAGAAATCGAACGAAGTTGGTTTGATATAAAGCCAAAATAGTTATACAACTTAATAAAAATCATGCCAGCTAGAATATTTTCTGTCATTAATAAGAATGGATTATTTATTGGACGGTAATTCAAAAGTATGTAAAATGTCTTTATATTTATGAGACAGCAAATTTATTTACATTTATCAATTTTCGAGTTGAAATTATTTAATTCTAATTTAATTTACTGTGAGATGTTTTCTTGGCACATACTTTTCGTTATATGCATAAATATAAGTTTGAATAATGAATTTTTTAAATATTATTTCGAAAATATCAGTGTCTTTATATTTATGAGACGCACTGTATGTATGTGACACAAATTTTGTAGGCACTCTATCTCAAGAACTAATGTACGGAATTTAATAAAAGTATATATTTAGTTAGCCCCTGATATAAAACAATGCTGATTAGTTTATGGTGTAAATCGCTCAACAGGTGGCGCTGCTGTGCAGCATTTTTCACGATGACCACAAAAGCTCAATCTTCAGAACTAATGCACGGATTTTCATCAGATTCAGTTAGTCCGTGACATAAATTGTCGTTTTATACATTTTGGTGTAAATCACTCGGCGCTCTTATGCTGCATTTTTTGCGATTTCCGCAATAGCTCTATCTCAAGAACTAATGCTTGGATTTTCAATAAACTTCAGATTCAGGTATACCTTGATATCAATTAATGCTGTTTATGTTTTGGTGTAAATCGCTTAACAGGTGGCGCTGCTATGCTTCCTTTTTTAGAATTTCCGCTATAGCTCTATCTCAAGAACTAAGGCACGAATTTTCGTCAAACTTCAAATTCAGATATACTTTGATGTGAATTTGTGCTAAATTGATATGATTTCTTGTAATATTTAAATGATTTAATTGACGTGATTTATATAGAGGAAAGTTTTGTTATGGCCACAACTTACTAATTTAAAGTTACATTGCACTTGTCAAACAACAATTACAGACTGGGATTCGTGTTAAGGCTAACGATTCACACATAAGTAGCAGGTGTGATTGTGCTTGTATATAAAAGCAATTTTGAAATTCTTCCAGTGTATTTGAACGGAATAGAATTTAAATGCCATACCATTTCCCTTCCATGTCACGTCTTTTTTCAACAATGTGACGCTTTGTTGGATTCGTCTTTAAGGGTCAAACTACGAATTATTAGTCTTTAATTTAACCACTTAATTTTGTTGTGAAATAGAAAATTATTTTCGAAATCTAAGGATTATATTTATTACACTTTTAAAAAGTGACTAATTAAGTTCGATTTTAAATGCGTTTTAGATGCGTTCGTAATTATATAAACACTGCAAATTCGTTAAACAATTTCGCAACACTAACTGAACATAATGTGTTGTGAATGTGTTGCGAATGTGTTGTGCCAAATAAAAAGATTGTGCAAAAAGTGTTGTTAAAAATTTCAAGAGGAGAAAATGTGTTTTAAAAACATTCATTTTTAAAATTGCGTTATACATGTTTAATAAATAGTATGTTTCAAGTGTGTGTGTGTGTGTCATTTTAAAGGCAGCATGTAGGAATTGTTTTGAAAGTGTTTTACATGAGTTGTTTTATAGCGTTCTAAATTGTGTGGTGTTTACAATGTGTTGTTAATTTGGTTACAAAGTGTTGTGCAGCACAACACTATTGTAAGGAAATATTTTCATCAACGCTATTTACAACACGATTTCAACACAATTAACAACACTATTTTTAAAACACATTTTTAGATATCAACACTTTTGCAACATATTAAGAACACATTTCTATATAGCAACACTTCTGCAACATATTAAGAACACAATCATAACACAAAAAATATTTTGTATATGAAGTTTTCTAATTCACAACACATTAATGTGTTGTTAATTTGGTGAAAAAAGTTTTGTAAAATGTGTTTATTTTTGTGTTTGAGAATTTGCAGTGACTACGTAGCACCTATGGTCGTCGTCTGATCCGTCCGTCTGTCCGCATATAACAGCAGAAAAACTACGCAACCGAATGGTTTGAAATTTAATAAATCGAGTCCTTGCAGATTTGTATCGAATAATTTCAAACTTTATGAAAATAGAATCGAAACTTAATATGATGTTAATAAAAGTTTTCTTCATTCTGTTAAATCCTATTATATATCATGAATTCATTGATATTCCATGATAGGTAAGGATTCCAGGTTGCCATGGTGACGGCGTCCTATTTAAGATGGAGTCCTTTTATTTCCGTATGACTGAATTTAATATATAGAATAGCAAAAAAATTTGTATTCACGCATTTTCCATAAGAGTGCAACAGCTATTGCACCAAGATCTGAATGTTTATAAAATTAGTTATAGTACAAAAACACCTCATTTGCCCCGTTTGATGTACAATTTCAGACTTGTTAAATATTTCCATTAATCATGTGATAATTTTTTTTAAACAATTTCTTGTAATTTGAAACCAATTTGATATATACTCTGGAAAATTACTATGCATAAACATTACAAAATTATACTTTCCAATTTTAAATTTATTAAAAAAAAAAAAAATGTTTCTTTTTTTTTCAATTTTTTTTTCTTTCCGCCTGTCTCTCCCATTAAAATTATTCCTTCCTATATAAAAACTGGGTTTAAAAAGAGCATAAAAGCCCTCAAGCTAAATAAAAGTAAAAGCATTTTCATTATGATTTAATTATATTAGTTCTAAAAGCCCTTTAAAATATTTTCACTGGCCTATAAAGGGCAGTTTTTCATCCTGTAATATGTTTATCCTGGTAAAATTGAAAGCAGTAAAATCATTAATATACATAAAGTACTTAAGTTAGTTGTTTAGTAACCTTTTACAGTTAAGTGCCAACAAGCTGCTTATAAAAAGGCTTTTAAAGCTTTATTGTCACTGGATTTTTTGGATTCGCATGCTATTTTCGTAAACTAATTTCTTATCTATTTAAAATTCTTTAGAGTTGTCCAGATGATTTGAAGATCTACAAAAAGGGATGAGTAGAGCACTTTTATGTAAAATTTTCAGCTTTGGAGTGACTTTTATTATTAAGTGTTATTATTTTAACGTACTTTTATTGAATCACATTGTTTTTATTTTGTTTTTATCAAAATACACTACAGTCTTTTATTATCACACGGCGCAATCGATTTCGTATAAAATTAGTTAAGATACGTGTTATGTGAAATAATTTAAAATCGAAAACTTTTGATGAAATGTTTATTTTCCAGCATTACAGGGGGGAGCTCACCTGTAATTTTAATTAATATTCCAACTACTTTTCAGCAAAAAGTTCATCTTCAGCACCTTGATACTGCTTGATTTTAACAAAATATTTAAAAAAAGTTTGGAGCTGTAAATAGTTTTTCAAATTAAACAATTTTTTTTTGAATAAATTTTACAAATCTTTGTTTGCGTATTCTTTTAAATAATTTTAATGATACATAAATTGAAATTATTTTAATTAAGACATACTAATTAAGGATTTTCAATGGCATACATGTGCTGCGCGCAGAGTTATAACAAATATATTCGATATATTCACTTAATATTACATACAGGGTGCCTAGTAATTAACCGAAAATTTGAAACTTCAATAACTGTTTATTGGGAAGTCATTGTGATGTAACATTTGGCGACTCAACACAAGCGCGGTTTACAGTTTACGAAACCAGAACACACAAACCCTAGTAGACTCCACCCATTTAAAGTACCACACTTTATTCCTTATTGCCACGGAACCAACATTTTATTCCTTTATCCACGGAATGAACTGTACTGATGGTAAATAAATAAATAGAAATGCTTAATTCATCTTTAAAAGTTAAAGTTAAACTTACACTATGTACAAAACTACTTAAAATAGTAACTACTAAAAATACTGGAGTATATATAATTCCTCTGAAAACAGAAAATATTTATCTCAAATACATAGGAATGACTTCGCGTAAACTTAAAGTTCTTATTAAAGAACATTTGAGAGGTTTAAAGTATAACCGACCTACAACAGCCCTGTCAAGACTTAACCAGAAGCAGAATATACAAGTTAATTTCAAAGACGCAAAAATTATATATCCCTCAAAGAATTATCATGATTTAATTATCCGCGAATCAATAGAAATTATTACTAAAGAAAATACTGTTTGTTATGACGTTTTATCCTACAACATACCCAAAATTTGGCTCAGTTTGCATAAAGAATCATAAAACGAGTAATATTCCACTTCCCTATATCCATGTTTTATTTTCCCAATGTTTCCAGATCTATAAATTAACTTCAACTTTCACTCCGTTCGTCACTGTCTACGTGGATTTTGAAAATTATACGTTAATAACTGTTGTATTTCTTATATTCCTCTGACGAAGTCTATGTTTTTATAGTTGAAAGTACTAAGGTATTAAAATAACTTAACATCTTTTTTTAAATACTGTTTCATCTTTTAAGTAGTTTTGCACATAGTGTAAGTTTAAGTGTATTGATGGTTTTTGGTTTTTGCAAGATGGCACCATGCCCCACAAAACAAAAGAAAATTTTAAACTTTTAGCGGAACATTCCCATGACAGAGTTTTGGGTTTGAATTGTGTTGCCGCAACAGGACAGGGGATTGATTGGCCTGCCTATTCTCCTGATTTGAACACCACTGTATTATTTTCTGTTGGACTACTTGAAGGAGAACGTATTCAAAAATCCTCCACAATCATTAGATGTGCCCCGACAAGCCATTTCTGCTGAAATTTCGGGCATCACTGCAAACTCTATTCGTTCAGTTTTGGACAACTTTGATCTTAGGCTTCGCCATATTGTTGCAAGTAATGGGAAGCACTTCGAAAATCTTGTGCATTACTTCATCCTAAAATAATAATTATGTTTACACACGAAAATATTTTTTTCAGGCAATTAAACCATAAAACACAAAATCTATGATAACAATTCAATACAAATTTTAAAATAAATAAATAAATTACAGGTACTTTCTCAAAAATAGGTAAAGATTATAAAGATACATGAAATACAATATAAAACACAATTTTAAGTTTCTAACTTACTTAGTTTTGGAAATATAATGCGTGCAATGTCAAAACTATATGATTTGAGAAAAATGGCTTTCAAAGTTCCAATTTAACTTGTCTTGGATAGGTATCGCTCTAGATATTTTATCATAAAACCTGTTTTAATTGGAGTATCGTCATTTATTTTTATTTTTATTTTTATTTTATTTTTATTTTTTAAAGTTCGGTAACGTGTTATTCTTTCATAATAGACAAAAAAAGATTGACTTTTTAAAAAGTTTTAAAGTGATCCCCCCTCCCCTTTAAACGTTTTACACTTGGTAAATGCACCTAGTCTGGGCCACTTGGTATTTTATATGAAGTATGTAGGATTAATAGTTCATTTATAGAGATACTCAAAAGTATTCCATTACATTATGGTGTAGGGGGAGAAATCGTTTGCAGAGTATTTTAATGGCATTACGCTATTTCAAATGTCTTGAAACTGATATAAATTACTGCATTTCACTACGATCACGTTAAAACAGGGCATTCAGAGCATTTTTTATTCATTTACAAGGACATACAGAAGAAATCTGTTACAATACCAAAAGAAATCCGTTGTAATGCTGTGAGTAATAATTGCTAGAGTGTACGGTTTAAAATCCGGTATGTGCTTTTAAATATAATTAATTTTTTGCATGTTACTCACTATTTATAAATTCTATACCTCATATACAGGATTGCACATAAATATTAACGTACTATTCTCCTTATTAGAGGAAATTGCTGAAGGGGAATTTTCAACTGAAGTATATGTATTTCTTAAGTGAACTAAATATTTGTATGCATGCAGTTAGTAGATACAAATCTATATATCCTATACAGGGCTGCTGAAAAAATTCAGATTATTTTCCGATTGTACATATGAACAGCTGAAATTCGGTTTTGAAATGTGTTATGAGTTTCCATAGGGTTGAATTAGACGTAATATTTTAATTTTTTTAAACTGTGTAATATTTTTTACATTAATCTGAGTATGTTGGAAAGTGTTTCATAATCTATGCTTGACGCATGATTTTTTTTCTTTCTTGTTTATTTAAAGTATTTTTTATTTAATTTTATGTTTTATTTCAAATTAAACTGCTGTCGGTACATTCTATTACATTAGAAAAAAATTGTAGGATATACTGAAAACTTTAAAATTCATGCATCAGAAATTTAATTGCCCACTACTAGAGCATAGAAGAAGGTAACTTTTTAATTTTTTTGAAGAATATATTTTGAAACTTTGAATGTTTATTCTGATGCATGAAGCTTAAGAATACGCTAATATATATATATATATATATATATATCTTTTGGAATTAACTAACACTTTAATAATAATTAGATATATGTCTTTAAGTGGCCTATTACTATTGCGTTTACGTTATAAAGTAACTCGAACGGTATAAATTATTTATAAAATTTGTAAAACATTACTAAATTCGATAATTAATTCAGTAGTTAATGTCCTTTTGTTACTAGCGATTGCACGTAAATTCAAAATCAGTTAACTTCTGTGCTATAATTCATTTCAAAATGCTCTTTTTCAGAGTAGCTAAAAGCTTAATATATTTATAAATAGCAAGAAACCGTGTATTGTGAAATGTTACATTGTGAAATTCTGTAAAATGCCTATTCGTAGGGTGACCACAAATAAACACCCCAATTTAAAAATTCAATAATTTATTAACTATAATAAATATGAATATGGAATGGGTGATATTTACATCTGGTGGGTGTTAAATTTTATGTACTGTAAATGTAAAAATAGTTCAAATGTCCGTCAATAGATGGCGCCGTACTGTCTCAAACTATACTAATGCTCAAATAATTGAAAAATATTTAATTGTCTTTTCGTGCTTCAATCTCTAAATAGAATAAATAATACAACTTGAGAATTTTTTATGCAGATTTACATGCTAGTTTGAGCATTATTGTAGTTTGAGACGGTACAGCGCCATCTATTGACGGAAATCTGAACTATTTTTACATTTACAGTACATGAAATTTAAGACCCACCAGATGTAAACGTTGCTCATTTCATATTCATATTTATTATAGTTAATAAATTATTGAATTTTCAAATTGGTGCGTTTATTTCTGGTCACCCGCATTTACACACACATGTACTACATTTGTAAATTGTATTATTCAATTTTTTAAGAAATGTAAATAATTTAATTTATAAGTTTCTAAATATAATAGAGATGTTTCCGGAATCTTGAGTACTTTGAATTTTCGCAAACGTTTCTGTTATATCAGGAAAATTATCTGTAACAATCTGTAAGTATAAAGTTTAAAACATACATATAGGTATAAACAACATACTTAAACAGGTGTTACAAATATATAAAGATATTATTTAATATTACCCTGAGATCTTTCGAAATGCCCTCGCGTTCATTTTCAAAGGGGAAAAGTTGAATTACTAGAACAGAAAACATAATTAAAAACAAAACAAAATACTACGCATGCGCAAGCGAAGTTCAGTCCATTGCTCTAGAGAGGGGTGAAAAGATCAATTTATATTTTCAGAAGCTCTTGAAACACCTAGGATATTGTACCACATCACGGGGATATTATAAGAGAGGGCATCATTACAAACAGTATCACTCCTAAGTAAAATCTCAATGGATTCACGAATTATTGAAGAGTAATGGTTAGATGTTGAAATGATTATTTTAGCTTTTTCGAAGTTTATCTGAATATTTTTTTTCATGCAATCTGGATAAAGCTGTACTTTGTTTGTTAAACTTGATACGAGATAAATTCTCTTTCAGTCTTTCTTTAAATTTTCGATGTGTCATACAAATATAGAATAAAGTTTATTTTTTTATGTTCTGTGCCGAATGGGATTATGTAAACTCTTGCTTTGTCATAATCTGGATTAATCATAATTGATTTACAGTCAAATTGATCCAATTCCAGATTATGAAAAAGCAGGAGTTTACATAATCATTTCCAAATCAAGTGTCCATTGCATTTTAAATCGTGTACATTAGAAAAATTACATTCTAAGATTAATTTAATTTCACAATACAAAAGGAAATGTACTTTATTTACAATTACGATACACTGTTAAAAATTCTGTAAAAATACATAAAAAAACGAGACTGTCTGTAAATTTACACTAGTTCTCGGTTAAATGCATTCGACTGAGTTTCTCGGTCAAGACTTTCTGTAAATTTACAATAGTCCTTGGTTAAATGCATTCCATTGAGTTTCTCGGTCAAGACGCTATGTAAATTTACACCAGTTCTCGATTAAATACATGCGATTGAGTTTTTCGGTCAAGACTCTCTGTAAATTTACATTAGTTCTCGGTTAAATGCATTCGATTGAATTTCTCGGTCAAGACTCTGTAAATTTACACTAGTTCTCAGTTAAATGATTTACGATTGAGTTTCTCGGTCATCGTTTTACAGACATTTCCCTTATCTTATATCTAATTCCCTGTACGGATTTCCATGTCTTTCAATGAAATTTAGATAGAGAAGAGAAATAATCGAAGCTAACTATTTTCAAAAAGTGGCAATTTTCTTAATCATTTTCATAGTTAGAATTCTTCTTTAAAGAAAAAAGTTACATGAAACATTTTCAACAGCGAAAGCCTTTTCATTTACAGAGAGGATCATAATTCATATAAATGCATTGCTTTTATAAGAACTAGCGGATCGAACCCGAGCTCCTCGGGTTACAGAATATAGGTGAAAACCATTTTTTTTTTAAACTCTAATTATTTTTTTACATGTAATATATATTTTAGATTGCCCACTAACATCAAAAAGTATTTTTATATGAAAAATATCAATTATGCAATCAAGTAAGGTTTTGAAATTTATTAAAAGCGATACTTTCACATGTCACCGCATGCCAGGAGTTATTAACCCAAGATTTTGCGACTTACGCCAGTCTTTCCGATCATTTCGGTGCATAAGCGCGTGGTTCAATCACATGTCTGTTAAATTTGTTTCTTATTTACATTAATTTATTTATTTTTCTATAGAGAAAGTTTTAATTTTGTTATGGAACATTAGACGGAAACAAATGCTGAACTTTTTACATTGTTTTAAGGGCAAGCGGATTAACCTTTCGTAATCTAGCTGCACGTGATAGAGATAAATTAAAAAATAATTTATGCTTGAAAATCTATATATATATATATTACGCTGTCATACGCGGCACAGAAATCGCGATTATTTGTTAATTGTTTAATGGCAACGCCCGACTGAAACGCATCTCATTGGTTATTGTGTAGTATTTTTTAAAAAGGGAATAACAATAAATAAATAAAAAGTTTAATTAATAACTATAGAACAAAACAATTTATATAATTTTAAAAAATAAAATAAAAGTAAATAAACAATTTATTAATAAATAAACAACAACATCCGGGTTACCATATCAAGCAAAATAACGACACTTTGGCGTAAGTTAAGTACCCCGGTGACATTGGCGTCAGGAAAAAGTCGCGTCAACGTAGTGCGTATATGACACCTGTGCCGTCTTTTATTCATCTAATTTAAAATACAATAAATAAATAAATAAATGAAGGTACTTTTCAAATATAGGTACTTGGCGAAAGAGAGAAAAGGTGCATGGCGAGAAAAAGAAAATTTCTGGCAACCGATTTAATCAAAATATTTTTTTCAAATAAAACTACATAAAAGTTGCTATGATCGCAAAGAGTTAGTACTTTTATGTTAGCTGAGCGCAATTCTCGCCAATAGCATTTTAAAACTCGCCAGCAGCATTTTTTATTTTTCGAGGGGTAAATTAAAACAATGTTTTGATGTTGAAATTAAATGGTTTATGGTATTATTTATTCTTTTTCTTTTCTTTTTCTTTTTTTAAATATTTTTTTTTCTAAGTGAAAGTCATGAATTTTAAAGGATTCATTTTTAAATTAAAGTTATACATTCTAAATAAAATTAATGAAAGGATTATATTTTAATCTGAATTAACGAAATATGAAAAAAAATGCGACGGGTACAATGTTTGGCGATTTATCACCTGTACCTGACTAACATAAAAGTAGGGAGTTCTCAATTTCTCTATCAGAATCCTCCAATTTGGCGAAGGATTGAGCAAATAAATTAAATTATGAATAAAAGTAACATGATACAATGCCTAGTATACATTTAAGGGAGACCAAACTGGTCGCCACGGGCGGCTAGTTATTTTAAAAACCATAATAACTCAGTCAATTAAGATACAATTTTCAAACAAATTGCATTTGGAAGTAGATTTTTTTCCTCTGACGGTTTAAAAATTGAAAATGTACGATATTTAGAAATTTAAAAAATCGCTGAATAGCACGTAATTTTAATTTCAATTTTTTTCCCCAGTTTTTATGAGAAAATGGCAACAAAAAGTTACAGTAATACATTATTTTCTTTCCTCCGTGATTATTTTCCCTTTTCTTTCAACCCTCCACGACTTTCAACAGAAATGGGGTTCCTCAGTTGCCACAATTACAAAAAATGTATTAAAAACTACACAAAAATTAATATCTCAAAATTAAATTGAGATACAGCTTTCAAACAAATTGCGTTTAAAAGAGCATTTTTTCCGTTATACGACGGTGTAAAAATTTAAAATGTGCGATGTTTAGAAATTTAAAAATTTGCAGTTGAGAAAACTGCAAAACCAAAATTTTATTTCAAATTTCAAAGTGTTGCCATTCGCAGAATGACGTATGCGTTACACACAGATATGTTTGTCCTTTATAATATTTTCCGTTATACGACAGTGTAAAAATTTAAAATGTGCGATGTTTAGAAGTTTAAAAATTTGCAGTTGAGAAAACTGCAAAACCAAAATTTTATTTCAAATTTCAAAGTGTTGCCATTCGCAGAATGACGTATGCGTTACGCACAGATATGTTTGTCCTTTATAATATAGATTGTAATATAACCATAAAAGTATTTTTGGTTAATTAATCTGATTATTTTTGTAAATATTTTACAAAAAAAAGTTATAACTACCGATATATTAAACCAGTTTTAATGAAAAAATATGCCTAAATTTTACATTATTATTATTTAAAAATTCCAGTATATCTTCAGATATTAAAGAAGGTAATTATTGAGACGAAGCAATTTCTTGATAAATAATTCCGTAAATAAAGGATTAAAAAATTAAATCTGATTTAAAAAAAATAATAAGTATTATGTATCGGTCCAAACTGAATTAAAATAAATCGTTTAAGAAATTTTCTAACGAATATATTTGAAGCGAAATCTTTGAAAAACACAAATACAATAGATTTTTCACAGCTTCATTATAAAAGACATCTTTTGTACGCGACAGCAACGCCTCCTATGTGGCACTCAGTAAGGTGTTTTTCTCCTGCTCAGAGGTCTCGGGTTCAAACCCCAGGCCGGCCGGCTAGAAACAAATTGTGCAAAAAATTAAATTAAATGGAACAGCAGTTCAAATTTACTCGAAAAATTCTGATACTTCGAAGTTCTAAAACTTTTATTAAAAATAAATTGTTTTACACAGTCTTGTGTATTTTTAACGATGTTAATTTACGGAGTTTTGTGTATTTTTAACGATGTTAATTTACGGAGTTTTGTGTATTTTTAACGATGTAAATTTACAGAATAACTTCTTTGTTATTTAACAGAATATTTGTTTTTCTAATCTCTGTAATTTTACATAAGACTTAAGATAATGGATTATCAGTAGATTCTCTGTAATTTCACAGAAATATTTTTAATAGCGTATATTCATTTAAACTGTGTTTACAATTTTTAATGACACTCTGTATCATTAGTTGAAAAATGTTAAATTCTTTCATGTAACCTTCATTGTTAATCCTTTCAAGCGCGGTGATCACACGGCGGGACAAACTAATTTTAATTCCAATCTTAAAAAAGGCACCAAGAATATGTTAGTAAGATTTTGCTTTTACAGTGAAGGTTTAGAAGATCTAGTTTTAATTTCTTTGAATTCCGTTGTACATTTTGGTGTCAGCCAATTATTTCATCATTTTACGAATAAAATTTTTCTGTGCCGGAAAGGGTTAAGGCAAATGAAAGATGAATGCTCTAAAATTTCATCATTAAGTGAAATGGTAATTTTTAAGCTCTGTAGATATACACAGGAAATTGAACAAATATTCAAAATATGCGCATACACATTCCTATTAGAATACTCTATAAATAAACTGCTAATCTCATAAGTAAAATCAGACGAATGACGATTCTTAATTTGAAATTAAGTGGTGATTGGGAAAAATCTGTGTTATTAGTTGGAAATCGTCAATTTTTTTAACTTCATTTTTAAGCAATATAATAAAAGAAAGCTACAAAATTTCATCATCAAGCGAAATGTTAATTGTTAAGCTTTATGCAAACACGCAGATTGAAAAATTATAAAAAAAAAATATTATTATGCGCACACATATTAGTTTTCATATTATAAAAACGCTATAAATGTAATGCTAATATTATAAATAAATGACTTTAATACAATGAAACGAAGCGTGCACAAATAATGTTTCAACATAAAAATGAAAATCTAAATTAGAATTAAAATTGAATACATCTAAGAACGTTTAAAAATACAAGAAACATTTTTCTTACAAATTTAGAATCATTTTAACTCTAGGTTTTTAAAAGTTATGGAAAGTATTCAAGCTTCTGATTTAGAGAGGCCATTGATTTAATCTTCTTTGATTTACTCTTTCTTCAGTGCGATGTAATCGCCATCTATTTTAAGGACAAGTTAATGACCCTCTGAATTACACAAACGACTTTCTTAAGAGAGATAACTGACTTTCAAGAGAAAAGGGGACAAGGTGTATTTCGAAGGGCCTAAATGAAAAGAAATGCTAACAAGTAAAACATTTTTATAAATTGATATTTATCTTCTTGTGTTACTCTGTAAATGGTGAAAATTCATATAAAATAAATCCGATCGTTAATATTAATATTTAAATATTAACGTTTCCATTCTGATGTCTCAGTACAAAATTAGAATATGAAACAAGGCTGTTGAAAAACCGCCTACAGCCTTGTCGAGATTTTATATCTATAATTATCATTGCTATATTGATTTTGAGAATGCTAACGTTCCAGGTAATGACTCGCATAAAAATTTAATTAGAGAATCAATAGAAATTTTATTAAGAAAAGTTGAAGTATTTAATGAAAATTTATCATATAATATTCCAAAACGTTGGTTAAATATCCTTAGAAACGTTTAATTTTGAGTTGTTCTGTTTATTAACTTTTTCACACATAGATGGCGACAGAGTTTTTATATTTTCATCATACCTTAACAGATAGCGCCAGTAAACTCTGATTTCCCTGTCATTGGTTATTTTTTCCCAATGTGCACGATTTTCTGTCGGGCGGAGTTATGGGCTGACATCTTTGTTCATTCAGATTCCTTTCCTGTGGAAGGCCACGGAGTTGTGCTGAAAACTTAGAATAGATATTTTAATGTTTTTAATGTTTTAATCTGAATTAAATATTTATATACCATTTTAGCAAATGAATTGTAGTTTATTCACATTTCACTTATTTATATTTGAATTATCTATAGTGTAATAGTCCAAAATTGTTTATACCCTATATATAATTTCTAAAATTTGTACACACCATGTAATACACTAAACATCATATAAGTTAAAAAATGCACATCAAAGCCTAAACACACTTCTAGCAATTGTCGATCTGAGACAGTAAACGAATTAGTTTGTGCGTAAATAAACGATAAATGCTACGCACTTTATTTAATGCTACGTATGATTTTCCTTATTTTAATAATATTCCTACAATCGCAATTAAGGAAGAGATGTCATAAATTCCCGGGGCCGCCATCTTGGAATTTTTCTTGGCGTGAAAACCCCTTTTCCGCCAAGTAGTAAATGTCGCCAAGCATCGGTTTATACGCATGTTTGTCTTAACGAAAATAAAATGTAAATAATAAACAAAATTCGCTAAAGTGGCAATCAGTAATCGTTGTATGAGTGCTCCGCACTCATTAAACGAAAAAAAAACATCACTGGATTCAGCAGTTCTTGCTCTGTAGCAATCTCAAAATTCAGCAGTTCTCGCTTTGTAGCAATCTCAGAATGTGCAAAACTCGTAAGGCAACAAAATATACATAAAAAACGAAACTTGCTAAAGTGGCAATCAGTAATATTTGCATGAGCGCTCCGTGCTCATTAACCGAAAAAAAATTACTGGATTCCGCAGTTCTCGCTGTGTAGCATTCTCAAAATTCAGCAGTTCTCGCTTTGTAGTAATCTAAAAATGTAAAAAACTCGTATGTCAGCAAAATATACACACAATTATCAACATACTTTGACAGACATCTGCTTTCTTAAAAGCTCCAGCACGAAATACCTCTAATAACATCACCATCATTTTCTAAAATAGGCTTATGAATTGACGCACTGTAAACAAACCTTCTTTTTTCGTCAAAATTTCCTAATATTTCTTAATTACTTCAGTGAGAGCGTTTAAACGGACTACAGAAACCATAGTCAATCAAATACATCCAATAAATTTAACATAAAAATAAAAAGTCAGAACAATACAACACGATATCAAAACACATCCACAAAATCCTAAGCGAAAATGACCTTCTCAGGGGTTGCCAGAACACACACGTCACACGGGGTTCCACATATCTATAACGATTGCCAACATAAAATCGCCAAGAAATCTCAAAGCATCCAAGATGGCGGCTATCTGGGAATATACCGCATCTAAGCCGCAATTAAAACTTAGCGAATGTGCCAATCCAAAAACTTTCTTCTTCCTCATACATGTTAATATTTCAAAAAGTTGTTACATACGTTAATCCTTCACTGGTATTACTTCAATACTACACCAACTTTGATTTTCATCTTAAGATTCTGCTTCATTTTACTAGTGGGAGAAAAAATGAGTTAATCTGGATTGTAATAGTCATTAAATTCAATATTGTTCGTTAATCTGTTCTACATCAGCTGTTGGAGAATCGCCGGGTTAGTTGGATGCGAATTTCCCGTCGCTGCATGCACAGCCGATGCACAACAGAACTATGAAAATACAAAGAAAATCTCTTCCCCTTCCTGCTGATTGTTCTCAAATTGACACGGAGCTTGCTGGCTATACATAAAAACATGCATATAAAATTTTGTTCAATCCTGCGCATAACTTCATATACTTTTCGATGATACAATATTAAAAATCGTACAAAAATTGCCATTACAGTGCCCCCTTATGGCTGCATATTTCCAAATTCAATGAGGGCTTGCTTGCCATAGCCAGAAATATATACATCATAGTTGGTTCAATTCTATGCATAACTAATACACTTTTCAATGGTAGAAAAGTGAAAATGTCACAAAAATCGCTATTGCAGCTTCCCCTTCTAGCGGAATATTTCCAAATTCATGGAGGAAATGCTTGCCATATCCCAAAACTTAAACATGAAGTTTGGTTCAATTGTATGCAAAATATCGTGCACTTTTGATGGTACAAAGCGGACACACGAACAGAGAGACATTTTGTATAAATCGGGATCTCTGGCCCCTAAAACTTGTTAATCCGTGAAAAACCTGAAGTTGAAAAGAATCTCGATTATAACACTTTCTTCTTTACAAAGAAGAAAGTAATAAATACTGAATATATCTAACAATGTTTAAAAACAGAAGAAATTTATTCTAACAAATTTAGAATCACTTTACCATTAGGAATTTCAAAGTTATGGAAAGCAATCAAGTTTCTGATTTAGATAGGCCACTGATTTAATTCTCTTTGATTTACTCTTTCTGCAGTGCGATGTAATCGCCATCTATTTCAAGAACAAGTTAATGACCGTTTGAATTACACAAACGACTTTCTTAAGAGAAATAACTGACAGTCAGTAGTAAAAGAGACAAGGTACATCTCGAAGGACTGAAATGAAAAGAAATGCTAACAAGTAAACCATTATTATTATTATTATTTCCTTTTTTACACAATCATACAGATTGGTAATGTTATCATACGATTTGTATTTTTCCAACTTAGCGAAAATATGCCCAAACCGGTACCCGAACGAGGATCCCTAGCTTAAATTGTATTTTCGCTCAGTTGAAAAATTTTAATTAGTACAAATGTAGTGTATTAAAAAAATGTTTGCGGCTGTAAAAAAAAAAAAAAAAATCTGAATTGGAATAAAAAATGAATACATCTAAGGATGTTTAAAAATACAAGAAAGATTTTTCTTATAAATTTAGATTCATTTTACCACTTGAAATTTAAAAGTTATGGAAAGCATTTATGTTTTTGATTTAGAGAGGCCATTGGTTTAATCTTCTTTGATTTACTCTTTCTTCAGTGTGATATAATCGCCATCTATTTCAAGGACAAGTTAATGACCCTCTTAATTACACAAACGACATTCTTAAGAGAGATAACTGACTTTCAAGAGAAAAAGGGACAAGGTTTATTTCGAAGGCGGGAAAAACACTTCCAAAAACTGTCCATCATTGAAGTCCGGTATCCGAATTATTTTGTGTGTAAATAAACGACAAATGCTACGCACTTTATTTAATACTACTTATGAATTTTTCCTCATTTTAATGATACTCTTACAATCTCATTTAGAATAAACACGGAATATATCTAAGAACGTTTAAAAACGCAAGAAATATATTCTTACAAATTTAGAATCATTTTACCACTAGGAATTTCAAAGTTATGGAAATCCTTCAAGCTTCTGATTTAGAGAGGCCATTGATTTAATCTCCTTCTATTTACTCTTTTTTCAGCGCGATGTAACCGCCATCTATTTCAAGGACAAGTTATAACTTGGTCGTTATAATGACTCTCTAAATTACACAAACGACTTTCTTAAGAGAGATAACTGACTTTCAAGAGTAAAAGGGACGAGGTATACCTCGAAGGACTGAAATGAAAAGAAATGCTAACAAGTAAAACATTTTGATAAATTGATACTTATCTTTTTGCTGTTACTCTTTAAATGGTGAAAATTCATATCAAATAAATAAGATTGCTAATAGTAATATTTAAACAATATATTACTCTTGTCTAATTACAAAATTAGACTATTAACTAATTTATTTTGATGTTTGCTGGAATTTTTTTTTCTTTCATTGTTTTAGTTTAGTTAAGCCTCAGCTATGGATTATAAAACACGTTCCAATGTTAACAGAATAGTGTTCCGAAATTTAATTTTTTTATATAAAGAAATTAGATATCTAAAAAATTAATTCAAAAAACACGTAACTTAGTAAAAATTTCTTTTAAATCTTTATGTATTAAATTATGAATTCATGGAAATTTTATCTTCTAAAGCATTTTTCGCGAATTGTTTAAACGGCATTAGAAAATTTAAATAATCATTTCATAAATTTTAGAAGGATTTTAAAAAGATTGAAGGATTTAGAAGGATTATTTAAATTTGAATTTATATGGATTTTGTGCAATATGTATAGCCCCACTCAAATCTTTTATTTTAAATATTTTTCTTAGTACCCAGCAAACAGCTATTCGTGAGCAATCGGCCGACTGGCGCTTGCCACATCCGGCGGTTGCCGCTACCGGTTCCGTATCTTTTTTGATACGCCGCGCGAATGCGGCCCGATTCATGAGGCACGCAGCCGGTCCGGTATCGGCAGAAAAGTATGCCGACAGCACGCCGATAGCTAGCTATCCATATGAATGAATGCCGCAGCCTGACACCAGCATAAATTTAAAAAAATATATGTTTTGATGGCGCCATCGTGGAATGTATATTTGAAAGGAACGTGTTTCGGCGCTGGAAGAGGCGGGGTTAGGTCCGACGTACCCAAGGACAGAAAGCAGACACCTTAACCACTTAGTCACTGAGACCTGACCAGGGAAGGATTCAATGAGGTAATAAGAGGAAGGCATATCGATAAGTAATGGTTGTCGTTAAAGGTAAGTGGTAGATGGGAAAATTGTAATTTTGAAGTGTTTTTATTTTATTTTTTATTTATTTATTTGTAATTTTCTTACGCGCTTGTATTTAAAAGTTAATTTAATATTTAAATGAATGAAATAAATATCTTAGCAAATTCGTTAAAGCAAACGAATTTAAGAATAAATTTAAGGATAATTAAGATATAGATATAATTAAGAATAATTAAGAATATATATAAATTTAAGAATAATTAACTATTAAAAAAATTTTTTTAGAGGTTTCAGTTAATCAAATTTTCTTTTTAGGATTTATAATGTAATTACTTACGTTGCGTTAAATAAATAAAAAGTTGGTAATTAATAACTTTTAATTAGAATAGGAATTCATTTTATGTCGTTTTGATGATTTAAAGTAGAACATATATTTAATGAGTATGTTGCAATATTAATTTGTTACTTATCAATAGTTTTAACTTAAAAATAAAATAAAAATATTAATTTACATATTTTTTTTTCTTTTGGAAGATAACTTTAAATGGGGGATATTTCTGAATCTTTCTTATAGTCTTTAAGCATGCTTATTAAATGAAATAAGTGAATTTCAGAGGTTTTTCTCTTAAGGGGTCTTGTACCTTTTAAAGGCGTCGAAAATTAACGAAAAACTTCAAAGTTTGAATTAGTCTATCTTCAAAACCTTTTTATGTATAAACATGAAATTTTGAATATTGATTAAACAGATTGTGCTTTGTAATGTACTACCAACAGAAATTTATTAACCCTTTACAGAATTTGTGTATTATTGAAATCAAAATAGCTCTTTTTTTACCCCATAAGTCATTGCGCGCATGATATCTTGAGAAAATATGCATGGATTGTCATGAAATTTGGTAAATATACTAAACAAATATGTGTGTTTAAAATGATCTACTTTTAAGTATTTAAAAGGGTAATATTTTTAGTTATGACTATTTTTATTCATTAAAAATACATTTTTTTTTTTTTTTTTTTTTTTTACGAAAATATTTTTTTTATATAGTTAATAAAATAATTTTAGCCTAAGAGTAGGTCATTTTAAACACACATACATGTTTAGTATCTTTACTAAATTTCATGCCAATCCATACATATTTTCTCGAGATATCATGCGCGCAATGACTTATGGGGTAAAAATAAGAGCTATTTTGATTTCAACAATACACAAATTCTGTAAAGTGTTAATAAATTTCTAATGGTAGCACATTGCAAAGCACAATCTGTTTAATCAATATCCAAAATTTCATGTTTATACATAAAAAGGTTTTGAAGATAGACTAATTCAAACATTGAAGTTCTTCGTTAATTTTCGACGCGTTTAAAAGGTACAAGACCCCTTAATACAATTTTCTCCATAGAAATTATAATGTAATTAAATCTGTTAATTCAAGAAATATATATTTGTAACATAGAAAAACTAATTTGAATAAAAAAATAAGTTGGTAATTAATTACTTTTAATTAGAATAGGAGTTCATTTTTTGTCATTTGATGATTTAAGGTGTCGCTGCACTGAAACTCACAGAACTCGAAATCTCATGGTAACTTATGGGAAAACTTTCGAGTGCGATGACTCATTACCTAATATAATTATTAAAATACCGTTTACACCGTCAGAAAGTAGACGTCAGATGCCGATGATGTGCATTTTTAAAAATTGTCTACGTAAATTTTAAGTATTTTTAAGAAGAGGATAAAAATTAATCAAATTCAAATTTCAAAGTTTATAGGGATTTTTTATGTACTTAAAACTTACGGAGATAATTTTAAAAAACGCTTATCATCTGCATCTGACGTCTACTTTCTGATGGTAAAAACGGTATTTTAATAATTATATTAGGTAATGAGTCATCGCGCTTTAAAATGTTTCCATATGCTAACATGGGATTTCGAGTTCTGTGAGTTTCAGTGCAGCGGAGCCTTAATATAGAATATATTTTTAGTGATTATGTAGCAGTAATGATTCTTTTACTTATCAACACTTTTTAATCATCTAATAAAATGGAAATATTAATTTATCTTTTTTTTTTTTTTTTTTTTTTTTTTTTTCTAGAAGTGGGAGATTTCTGAATCTTTCTTTAAAATTTTAATGCTAAAAAGTTGGGTAGTTTTTTTTCATATTTTTATAGCTTGTAAAATAAATTTAAACATATTTTTAATAATTTGATTTCAAAATAAAATAAGAAACATAGCTATTGATTTTAAAATGAATATAATAGCTAGAAAATAAGTTAAATTGATTTATAATTTTTTTTCTACGATTAAATTTACAATGAATAATAATTTTAAAGAGCGATTTAAAAAACTCTTTTGATGATTCAAATAATTGTAAGTCATTTTTTTAAAATGAATTCAACAACAACTTTTTTTGAATAAATAAATATAGGCTATTTTTGACATTTTTTCCTTCACTGTTAGAATTTTATATGAAATATATGCAATATACATATCTTATTGAAACTCCAACTCAAACCAAATTAAGAAAAAGAAAAAAAAATGTCGGCTAAGACTAAAAATTCCGAATTCGGACCGATGTTGGTAAATCTAATTGGGCCACTATGAGAAATCACATATCGGTCCTGCGTCAGTTGCCGGTGTAAGTCGCTTCCCGATATATAACCATAAGGGGAACGATTACGGTAACCGGCAGTCGAAAAAGCAGATTCTTAAGTTTCAGTTGCCGACATGCTGCCGACACTTCACCGAAACCACTGTGCCCATGCCGACACGTAACCAACAGTGCCGGCTGCGGACCGATTGTGTGCCGAAAGGTATGTGTTTGCTGGGTATTTTGTAGAATTGGGAAATGTACAAACATAATGTTCTTACAATAGAAATATTGTAAGACGCAGTAAACTGGTAGTTATTATTATAATTTTTGGTGTTCTAAGGATGTTTCTTTTATGCAATCCAGTAATAGAGCATTTAAAGTTTATGAAGTCATCAAGCCACGATTTTAAACTCTCTATCTACCGAATAAATTGAGATATAGGCCTAAAATTTGGTATGTACTTAGAATGTAATAGTGCGATAAAGCCTATTAAATTTCAGTAACCTTAGTTTATCCCTGGATATGTATTTTAGAAAGAGTTTATACATGTTTTATTTTCATATTTTATATTATGCATATCCATAATGGGTAAGTATGGTGGTCCATGGTGGTCCCCAAAGATTAGTTTTTAATTTCATTACATTTGTAAAAGAAATAAAATGATTCGTAAACGATTTTCGCCATATACACTAATTATACGGAATTATTTTGTGTGAAACTGTAAACGTACTTTAAACGCTACACACTTCATTTTCAATATCGAAAATTCTATTTTAAACCCAAATAACTTATAAAAATTACATGAAAATACAAGTACTATGTTTACGAGAGTTATAGAGCACGTACAGGCAGACAGGCAACATGCTTTTTAGTGTTATTGGCATGCAATAAAAAAAGCACATTAAGTGTAAAAAATTTATAAGAACTTCTCATTGAAAAACTGGTTTTAACCTATGTTCTGTATACGGTGCAGTATTTTCTGTTATACGAGAATCGGGTTAGATCCTCTGGTTAGAATAAAATCCGAAGCTGTCGGATATTTTTTTCTAACTCTAACAATACTGAATACACTATATGGCCATTAATCACCGGACACTTTTAATTTTAGACATTTTGACAAATATTTAAAGATATATTTGTTGTACTTTTCTGGAACTTCAGGATTATGAAGAATATGTTCGGCGTCAATCCATTTCAAGTGGTCCAGCACTGGTTACTTGACCATTTTTAAAAAATCTCAAATTTTTTGTACATCATCCCTAACATGATGGAAGTTCAAAATGACTATTATTTTAATTTCATTATTTTTTGTTTGCGCATGGAACCCATCTTTGTTTCATCATCTGCAGCAATATTTTCACATGAAGGGTTTATGAAATTGTAAATATCTCATCGTTTATTTCTCCAGTTCAAGTGCGGTTTAAAGCAATTTGTACACAATAAAATGGACTAAAAAACTGGTAATAGAGTTGTTTCTGAAAATAAATCCCTATTGGTGAAATTTTAGCATACATTTAAAGTTTTTTTTTTTTTTTTTTTTTTTTTTTTTCAAATTTTGTCCGTTTAAGAGAGGAAATTTTTCCAGCAAGGAAAACTGTCAACATGACACATTTTTTTTTTTACAAATAGGCCGAAAGTACTTGTACTCACACGCCAAGTTCCAGATCTGGGACTTGCTTTCTCTTCACTAAAAAAATAATTCCCAAATTTTTCAAAAATTTCAAAAATTGCACTTTTGAGGCTTTGATATCTCTGGTGGGGCACGAGATAAAAATCCGAAATTATTGTTTCTGATAGTATTTTACGGTACTATTATGCACAAAACATTTCTGGATGGAAATTTGACTACAAGCTGAGATATGGGAAGGGCAACATGTCAAAACATTACTGCCAAACAATTGTTTTGTTGTAGTCACAGGTAAGTATTTATCTCAGAGTGTCATTTAAATGTATATTTTTTATTATCTTTAAATAATAGTCACAGTAAATAAAGCCTTTTGCAAAGCTTAGCAATTAATTTTAAAAATAATTATGTCTAAGGCCTATATTTTGTATGGTTTCAGTAATTTTTTTTTCAAGTAATTTTAGTAACTAAAAGAAACCTCAGTAATTTTATATAAAGAAAAGAAAAAACTATTTTTATTCAAGAAATGAGACAAAAAACAGAATAGGGAAAGAGAAAAGCTGTTAATATTGACATACTTGTTGAGACATGCTCAAACATGTCAAAACACATTCCTGCTTGTTGATTTAAAAACCACAATTTCAATGCTGCTTGCCTGTCCCTGAAACTTACTTCTTCCTAACATAAGTATGTTCCTGTAAATGAAACATTTATACGATGTTACCATCAGCCTCAAGTAATTTTCAGAAAGTAAAGATATCCAAAGCCCTTTCAAAGTTTATACTGCAGAAAAGTGACATTGTTGCATGGTAACATGTAAGCTAGGAATTATTAATGAAGTGAGACTTTAACATAATGATTTCAAAGTTCATTTCTATAAGCCAACAGGTCCAAGAACTTCAATCAAGCTATCAAGAGACGACAAGACTTCCTACAAATAAAATTTTCAGAAAGGATCTGACTCTTCTCTATGAAACTAACAACAGTAACAGGTCGAACTCGTAACATCTCTCCTAAATTCTGTGAAGATATTTCTCAGATATTTGTTGAACATATATAGTCTCTTAGTGTAATAACAAATATTTAATTTATTGTTTTTAACAAATCATATTTCATGTGTAAATATTGTAATAAAACAGATAAATCTAATTCATCTTAAGGTACTCTTTAGTAGCATTTATTGATATATTTTCCTCGCTATATCTCAGCTTGCAGTCAAATCTCCATCTTTAAATTTTTTGTGCATAAAATACCATAAAATGCTATCAGAAACAATAATTTCAGATTTTTATCTCGTGCCCCACCAGGTATATAAAAGCCTCACAGGTGCGATTTTTGAAATTTTTCTAAAATTTGGGAGTTTTTTCAACGAAGAGAAAGTCAGTCCCAGATCTGGAACTTGGCGTGTGAGTACAAGTACTTTCGGCCTATTTGTAAAAAAAAAAATGTCATGTTGATAGTTTTCCTTGCTAGAAAAATTTCCTCTTGTAAACGGACAAATTTTGGAAAAAACTTAAACTTTATGGTAAAATTTCACCAATAAGTATTTATTTTCGGAACCAACTCTACTACCAAATTTTTAGCCCATTTTATTGTGTACAAATTGCTTTAAACCACACTTGAATTATAGAAATAAACTATGAGATATTTACAATTCCGAAAACCCTTCCTTGAGAAAATTGCTGCAGACGATGAAACAAAGATGGCCGCCAAGCAGAAACAAAAATTAATAAAATTAAAATAATAGTGATTTTGATCTTCCATAATGTTAGGGTTGTTGTACAAAAAATTTCAGATTTTTGAAAAATGGCCAAGCAACCAATAATGGATTTACTGGACCACTTGAAATGGATTGACCCTTCGACTACATATTTACCAGTAAAAGCCATGCATTGTTTGGATTCGGGAAGCATTATTTAATAAGATAAATATTTGAAAGTAACAATATTTTTTTTCATCTTTATTAAGCAAAAACGTTATTTTATGTTTTGGCGGATTTTAATTTTAGAAATGTAAATTCAGCCAAATAACTAAGAATTTCCTCGGAATTTTTTATTTATGATATGACGAATTTAACAGTTAATTTTATTTGTTTCTTTTGTTGTCACTTTACAAAAAAAAAAAAAAAAAAAAAAATCATAATATAATTCTTTTAAAATGCGTAAGTATCGAATGCGTGAATGATTTCGCATAGTAAGAATAAATTGTGTATTTGAATTCTTAACACTGAAAATTACGTTTATAATTGAATTTTCGCAAATTTTAATTCATTAGAAATAAGCTATAATTTTCATAAAAAAGGTATTTTAAAAATTTCATAAAAGAAATCGTAAAACTATTTAATTAATCATGGTTCTATCATTAATTACTAACTCATTATTTACTTTTTCTTCTGAAAATATACGTATTTCATTTTTTATTTGCAAAAATGCGTCCGTAATGGAAAAACATGTAAAATAAGTTAATTAAAATAAACGCTTTAAGGTTATTCTGTAAAAAAAAAAAAAAAAAAAAAAAAAAAAAAAAAAAAAAAAATAATAATAATAATAATAATAATATTGTGCAAATCTACAGATCATAATTTATTTTTATGTTTAATTTCAAGTCAAAATACTGAATAGCTTTTTTTTTTTTTTTTAAGTGTACAACTAAATTTAACTTGTGTAGCCTAGTAGATTTTCCGCTTCGCCCATCCTAATAATCAACGGCGATTTGAAGGACAATTAGGGAACCAACAATTAATCAAAGAAAAATAATAATGTTTGGGATCTCCCTGCAAAATAAAATGCACGAAATGATCTATCGTTGCAGCTTACGAATATATGGATATTGAACAATATATGTATTCATTTGTGAAAAATAGAACGTATATTCATGGAGATATATCGATTTATTTTTAAAGCTCAGAAAAGTTTTGCATATTTTTTGTTTATATCATGCAGGGTATTGTTTATATCATGCCAAATTTAATGCCAGTTTTAAAATATTTGATAAAATGTAGTAGAAATTGTATAGTGCAATTGGAATGTAAATATATTAAATATTTGATGGAATATGACCAGTTATATGAAATATTTTTTATCTATGCATGCGCACACGATAATTTTTTCATAACATGATAGTCAACTCTACGGGGCAACTCGTGAAAAAAAAACCAGTCAAATATCGCGAAAATTTGGAATGATATCGGCAATATAGTGAGCGAATTTTTTGTTGCTCTCTAAAAGCTGCTGACTGATAAAGGATTTTCCACAAATTGTCATTTTTTATTACCCGGCTTTCAGCAAAGGAGTTTGAACTTAATGAATGTCCACGAGTAGAATTAGAAAAATTTCTTAGGTTTGAATAGGCCTTTTTTCTTGGAATAGAGGCTAGTTCTGCTGTTTTTTGAAGAAGAACTAAAGCATCAATAAAAAATGAAAAGTAAAAAAAAAGTAAAAATTACAAAAGACAATTTATGGAAAACCCCTTATCATTTGGCTGTTTTTAGAGAACAACTGAAAATCTGCTCAATCTATCGGCTATAGCACAGGCACAAACACAGACATAAATATATATATATGTGTGTGTTTGTGTATGTGCGCGATACATAGAAAAATACATATATGAAACATTCTCCCATAATTTTGACTTTTAAGTCTCTGAATAATAATATTTATTTTAGCACATATTCTTGTATTTTTTTTCTTATATTGGAAAACATGACACTGCATTATTGTGTAACAATATTAAAGAGATAAATAAGTTTTGGACGATGTTACGGGGTCAAAATGTAGCATTAAATTCCCTACAGTCCCGTGCACATGATGCTGATATTTAAGTTTGGAGCTGTCTAGATAATATTATTTCAGGAAAAATAATTCTACTTAATTTTTTCACAAAACGGGAACTCCTTTTTAATATAAATATATAGCAAAAATTAAGCTGCACACATTTTACGGTTATTATTATTTTTAAACTCTGTCCCTGGAATTTAGATACCGTACCATCCCTCTTGCTAAACTTGTGCTGAAAATCACTCCAGAAGCAGCCTCAGAGTTTTTTTCCACTTTTTTCTCATGATAGAGAAAAAAAAATGTCTCTAATTCTTTGACAAGAAATTTACTGCAGAATTTAAATCAACTTTTTTAAATATCAGTTTCAAGGACTGTGGCTTTATTGGTAGTTTTACTGTCTCCGAGATTTATTGTTGAAATTCTAGATGTAAATAAAAAAAAAATTATCATTTACTTCAATGTAAATAACTATTGCTAAAAATCAATGAACATTCTGGCTATCACTTAGGCTTAACATAACTTGCCTAAAAATAGGTGGTAATTTTTCTTACAGCCCCATCCTTACCGTCCCTTCCTTCCTTACCATCCCTGTTCTATTTCAATATTAAAAGGATGGCAACGGTCTCACTGGTACAGTATTAAAAATTAATGCTGAATAAGAACACTTTCTAATTATAGCAACAAGAAGATGTAAGTATAAAACTCAAAATTTAAAAATGCTATTTTATTAAGTTAAAATTCACAGGTTTCTTAATAATGAAAGTTAAAATTATCGGAGAATGGCTCACACGCATTTTGTTCTAAATCATCGTTTTTGAAACTTTTAAGTACTGAAAGCCTCTAAAAATTCATAAAAAGGTAAATAAACCCATTATACTGTTTTAATAAAATCTTAGTTACTGATGCTTTCAAAACAACGATCCGATTTATTTTTTTATTTCTTCGCTATGCGAAAAGCATTTTCTTGAGTAGTAGCATCAAAAACTTAATTAGTTGAAAATTATTTACTTCTCTGTGTTTCAAATATACAAGGTGTCCTTTAATTAGCCTACAACTCTAAAATGAAATAATACAAGAATCGTTGCAGATAGCACAGCAAAAAACTTTTATTGAAAATAACTTCAAAAAGGTAAATAATGCACAAGGTTGTCAAAGTGAGGACCTTCAGAGGCGATACAGTAGCGCAACCTAGTCACAAAGTTATCAGTTACTTGTTCAAGTGTTTCTCTTTTAATGCTTGCAAAGGAATCAGTAATGGATTTCTTGAGGCTATTGGGATCTGTCGACTTCTTCTTGTACACCAAGTCTTTCATGTGACCCCAAAGATAGAAATCGCACGGATTCATATCCGGTGAATAAGGTGGCCAATGCAATGCACCAGGATGGTTGTTCGGGTATTGATAAGCAATAACCCGAGTTCCAAACACATGGTGTCAAACACTCTGCCTGTTCTATGCGGAGGGGCACCGTCCTGCATGAACTAACATTCATCGGCGTTCATACCCAGATTACAAATTTGGAGAAAAACGACTGTCTGAGATTATCTTTAACATTATCAAACCTTTCAAATTTTCTTATCAGACCTCTTACCATTGCTCTAGAAAGGCTTAGGTCGGTTTCTGAATGTTGAAGCCTACTTCCGTCGAAATAGTGTTGCATTTTGACCACATAAATACCAATTTTTAACAATAAAAATACGATCTTCAGTTGAATATGACGCTTAGGTTGACATTTTCAAAATTGCATGGAACTGACACTAAACAAATTCCTTTTATTCCCTCTCTCACTGCACGCATTCGTGTTGCCATCTAGTGAGTCTCTGAGAAGTTATTTCTGATTAAAATTGTAGGTTGATTAATAGTCACCCTGAAAATCCACATGTAGTAAAGCTTTCAAGCGATAAATAAATGCCGCCGTGTATTAATGTATGTTTAAGTTTACATATCAGACTACATTGGCATCAATACTAATTACGTAATATTTGATTATTATTATTTAATAACAAATATTTATTGTACATAAACATTTTCTTTTTTCAGATTCACTGCAGCCCTTCGTTAACTGTTCGCGACCAACAGTTTGGAGAAACAATGGTCTAAATATTTAATTGTAATTACTCGCTACAGTCCTTACTGTCCCTGAGATATTTTTTTCCGTTCCTGCTGTTATATTTCGGTTTGCTACCATGAAATTCTTAGTAGAAATTTTTAAATATGTTTGCAACAAAATCTATTCCAATTTTTGAACCCTGGTAGGTATAAAATAAATTAACGTGTGTGGAAACATGTGTGTTACAGGTAAATAATAATAAAATAAAATAATTCAGCATAAAATAATACAAACTGCTAAATTTCAGCCTTTAAGACAATGTTATGCAAAAATTTTGTTCTAAAAACAATACTTTTTATTATTTCTTATTTAAATGTTTTATGGGTACTATGCAAATTCATTATAAATAAAAGCTAGAGAAATAAAATGTCAAGGGAAAGGTAAGGAAAATTAAACACGCAAGTTTAACTTTGTTCTACAGTTAAATAAAATATTATTAAAAATCATCGCTGCTGACCATTTTTTCTTTATTTTGAATCATTGACCCGTTTATGACTGAATTTTTGTTTTCTCAAATTTGTTGATAAAATCACTTTAAAATGTTGCAAAACGAACTGGAAAAATAATTTTTAAAAAATTACGCTAAAATATTTTTATATTTCATTTATAAATATTTAAACGTATTAAATAAGGGAATATCCATATGTAGAAAACTGCAAAATTATAGGTTTTGTCTAAATTTATATAAATTAAGCTTTTAAATTGTATATTATATACTATAATTAGTATTTTTATGAACTATTAAAAAAATATATTTATTCCTTTACAGAGACTAATAACATTATAAGTATTATTAATAATAAATTAAGAATAATCGTATTGGAGGCTAAAAAACAATTTATTTCAAAATCATCTGAAAAAGAACTTTACATGAATAACTGTCCCCTAAATGGCTAATAGAAGTATGTACCCATTTGTGCCTAGTGCCTTTTGTACGTTACAAACATGCATAAAAAACAGGCTTGAGCATACAATTTCGCAATTAAAAAAATACGTATTTTAAAGAAGTCTACAAGCTGAGATGATGACTTATTTATTTGTATCCTGGATACAAAAAAAAATACAAATAAATGTACTTTTTACTTTTCGCTATCTTGAAAAATGAAAAATCTATAAACACCGAAAAAAGGTCTTCATTTAAGCAAATAAATATCAATCTTATGCAGTTAGCTCTTGGCTGCAAAACGTTGCAAATGAACTGGAAAAATACTAAAAAAATTACGCTAAAATATTTTTGTATTTATTTGATGAAATGTAAACGTACTAAATACGGGAATATCCATATGTAGAAACTGCATAATTATATGTTTTGTCCAGATTTATATAAATTAAGCTTTTAAATTGTACGTTTTATACTATAATTAGTATTTTTATGAACTATTAAAAAAATATATTTATTCCTTTACAGAGACTGATAACATTATAAGTATTATTAATAATAAATTAAGAATAATCGTATTGGAGGCTAAAAAACAATTTATTTCAAAATCATCTGAAAAAGAACTTTACATGAATAACTGTCCCCTAAATGGCTAATAGAAATATGTACCCTTTTGCGCCTAGCGCCCTATATTTTGTACGTTACAAACATGCATAAAAAACAGGCTTGAACATATATTTTCGCAATTTAAAAAAAATACGTATTTTAAAGAAGTCTACAAGCTAATACTATGACTTATTTATTTGGATCCTGGATACAAAAACATACAAATAAACGTACTTTTTACTTTTCGCTATCTTGAAAAATGAAAAATCTATAAACACCGAAAAAAGGTCTTCATTTAAGCAAATAAACATCAATCTTATGCCGTTACCTCTTGGTAATAGATAAAGATATTTATATACAATTACTTCATACATGTCCATGTTGTAAAGAATAAGAAAATTATAAAAAAAATTATTAAAATTCGAAACGTCCCAAAAATGGGACGCTAGGCATAAATGTGTTAAGACATTCTTGTATAGGTTTAAAATGTTATTTTATTAAGTTTAATTTACAAGATTTTTTTTCCTGAAAGTTAAAATTGTGAACAAATGCCTCATATATATGTACTAATAAAAGAAGATTTCGCTCTGTCTGTGTGTTGTCTGCGTGTGTCCGATGGCTCGAAAAATCTACCGCACGTGCAAAGCTGAAACTTTAGGTGAGGGTAGTTCAAGACCTCTCGTGATGTACCTGATATTTTTATAACTAGCTGAATTATTAATTAAAAATAACAACGCACTCTCATCAAAAAATCATCTATTTCATTCCCAGTCGTCGAAAGTGATCACCCATGCCCAAAACCGGATTTAGACAGCTAAACGATGATGAAGAGCCGAATGCTCAGATTTTGGAAGGAGTTATTGTTGTTCTTTTTTAACCTCGAACGGCGAAACTATTTAGTATAGTTAAAAACGGAAGACATGTGCTGAAAGAACGTATTTTTTAATTCCATGATATGTCTGAAAAAATACCCATGTTAGCCCTTTGAAAAAAAATTAAAAAATTGGTCATTTTCGCAGTTCTCTTTTTCTCTCATATGGCATCGCTTCCCCAGAGCGTAGTTTTAGAGGTACCGGTTCACAAAATAAATATGTAAAGCTGAGACCTTCTCCTCTTCGAAGCTAAAATCGGTTCTGAAAAATACGAATATCAACCCTTTCGAAAAAAATCGCAAGCGCATGTCACTTTGCGCCTTACGGACAGGATCTTTTTCTACGGTAAAAATACCTAAAAGTTCGTATTTTAACACAATCTTTTCAGAGCGTCTCTGCAGACCGAATTTACATCACCTACTAAAATTTCGAAATGTTTGAACGAGTAGAAGTATTTTTTATAAAATGCAATGTGTGAAACAAAGAACAAAACAGAAAAAAAGAGGAGTTTCGGCGCAGTTTCGCACGACTTCGGCTTAAGTTTTCACTACCAAAAATGCACATTTTTTCACTGTTTTAAAAAAACGCTTATTTCGATATATAAAACATACTTAATTTTATACGTAGCCCTGAAATTTTAATATTATATACTAGCCTTTTAGCTAATGGTCGAGAATCAATTTGGTTCAAGTATATAGTCAGAACTGACTATTTTACAAATTACCGTTTCTAGTTTTTCTACACTTGTATGACGGAATCTGGATGGGATATCCCATCCAGATAGCTTTTCTCTTTGCATTTTCTATTTCTATATTTAACTTTATCATATTTACGAATGTTTTAGTATTACCTTTTTTGAGCCTTTAATGTTTCTTTTTTGTTTCCGTTTTGGCGCAGCAGGTCCCTGGAGGGAGTCTGTGCCATTAAACTATATACGACCAACCAACCAATCAGTATTAAGGCTGAAAATCAAAATTAGTTTGAAAATGGAAAATATTTCTCTCAGGATTTCGATGTGAAAAAAAAAATTAATATTTACGCGTAAATTAGTGTTTTTATGGTTAATTATCAATATTTTAGCACGGAAATCAAGCAGTCGTTTTAAACATACACCTCCCCCCCGCCCCCCCCCCCCCGATTCCCGTTACAGTTAGATCGATCCTTTTTGCCGCTAAATATCCGTTGTTTTTTTAAACCGATTTTCCCAACGGTCAGCGAGCACACATTTCAGACAAAATCGTGTTAAAGATATAAAATCATACAAATGTTTAAGGTTCATTTAAGAATATTATCACGGACCTGGACAAAGCCGGCCGTGTCAACTACCATATATATATATATATAAAGATAAATTAAAGTATATTATTTAAAATTGTATCGCATGAAATAACAGCGCTAACTCTGCAGTTTACCTCTTGGGATCGCTGCCAAGTATCTCATCGTACAGAACAAACCGATTTAACCTTACCTACTGTAAACACGTTCCTGGTTCTTAACTAATTCTGTTAATGAATTATTTAAGCAATCACCTTGTATATTCGATGTGTAACATTTCCGAAAATATAATTTACTAAATTTCTTTACACACGCACACATAACGTGTATATATATATATAATCAAGATAAATTAAAGTATATTATTCAAAATTAAACATCTAATTGTTACAAACTCAAGAAACTTATTTTCTTCGTCAGAGATAAATCAGAGTAATGTTCAAACGAACCTACGTCTAAAACGTGCCGGACCGCTATTTTCCTTTCTTTTCTTCGAATATAAAAGCAATTTTCTAAAGTTAATTTACTCATTGTGATTGCTCACAAGTTACTCCGAGAAGAAGATCGGTGACGAATAATAGATGCGGGCATTTTTCTATAAAACTTTTCTTTTGTAAAGTTCAATCTCATTACATCCTTTTAACGTATATTTCTTCGTTAGTCTCAATTATTTTGTAATTAGATTAGATCTTTAAACAATAATCAATTTTCTTTGTCGATGACAAATTGGTGGATAAATTTAAAGCAAAAATTTCGGAAGTTTAAACAACATTGTTACATTTTATTTTTTACAAAAAACGTCTTTTTTAAATACATAAGGATACCTTTTATACGTCATTTTATTGCATCTCTATAAGTATTTTTATACAAGAAAAGCTATAGAAAGAAAATTATTTTTTAAATGAACTAAAGTAAAGTCGTCTGCAATCATTTTAAAATCAATAAAAATAACGAAAATAATATTAAAATTCTCCTGTATCATAAATTTTTGAAAATAAGATTTATCCAAGAAATAATTTTCAAAGCAATAATATACTGACTGACACTATCTGAAAGTTATATTTCAGTAAGTTATTTTCTGCGCTCATAATTAAATTTAATATTTTAACATTTTCTTCAAAGTCTGTCTACATGAGGGAAAAAATTTCCTCTAGAAAAATTTATTCAAAACTAAATTTTGCATTATTCACAAATATATTTTCGTTGTTGAATAAATTGTTAAATTGTTTAAATACTTAAAAGTGTGTTACTTTAAAATAATTTCTAAAATGTATCGCCATAGTACGTTTTTAAATAATTTTAAATGAAATGCCTTGCACCTTTACTTTTCAATTTTGGAAATGCCTTGCAACATTGTATCAATATAAATATTTTTCACAAAAGAAAAATTAAGTAAACCTTTAAAAGTTATTAAAATTATTTTATCCACGAGTCATTTTTAAATCCTCTGAAAGCATTATAATGGGAATTTAAAAAAATGTTTTATAGTATAAATTTATGTAAATAAACATTTGAATTGAAAAACGTACTTTAACTAATTTTCCGAAGAAGTCTGCTGCTTTGACATAAGCTGAATGTTATTTTCCAAAAAATTTTATTTATACTAAACATTAATTAATTAGATTTAGATTTTTTTTTATTCTTTGCATTAAAGTCTAAATATAATGAATAACTAGAAAGCTTCTTGAAAAAAAAAAAATCCAAAACTACATTTTGATTAGTACTTTAATCTTATTTTCCTTATTAAACAAACCATTAAACTATTAATATTAATAAATATTTTTTTATTTAAAAATAACTTATTTAAATTTATCACAATAATAAATAATAATTAAGGACTTTACGTTGTACTATCTAATACTAACAAAATGGAAGTTGCTATTTAACGTACGTTTCATTCAAAATTAAAAGTTGATATAAAATAAACACATTAAAATAAATCACAACGTTTCGGTTTAATCTTTAAAACCATCATCAGGAGAAAATGTTTTCCAAGGTATAAATCACCATGCTACAATCTATAGGATACATCTTAAAAATTAAATTCAAACTGGGAAGAGTTCAACCGAAGCTTTCAAAATTCTAAAAACAACTCAGTGGCGCCATCTGTTATCCAAAGTCGAAAGAAAAGAGGGCTGGAACAAACATGGAAAATTCAAAGTTCTTTCAAAATAGAGAGCCAGATTTCAGGAATGCAAAAGGAAACATCCTCATTACAAATTTCTTGGTTCCTTAAGGGAATTTCTAAAGATTCACGAATCACGGTTTTAAACGGAACCACTTGTTTCGAAAAAATTGTAGCTTGGTCGAAGTCAATAAATGAAATAAGTCCCTTAACCCTTTATGTACTGAATTATGAATTCATGAAAATTTTATCTTCTAAAACCTTTTTCGTGAATTGTTAAAACTACATTAAAAGATTTGCACGATGATTTAATAAACTGTAGAAGAATTTTAGAAGGATTGAAGGATTGAGAAGGATTCATTAAATTTGAATTTATAGGAATTTTTGGAATATTTATAATTCCACTCAATTTTTTTATTTAAAATATTTTTCTTAATGTTTTGTAGAATTAGGAAATGTACAAATATAAAGTTCATACAATAGAAATATAGAAATATTTCCGAATTGAAAAATCCCCCCCCCCTCCCCTAACACCAAAAAAGCTGAAATGATGCAAAGGCAAAATAAATCATCGTTTTAAAAATATCTCTGTTTTGTGTAACCCATAATGCTTTTGGAACAAGATAAAGTAATGCAGCTATAACTCATTCTAAACTGTATTGCAACTAATCGATGTATTAATGGAATTTTATAACAAGTTATTTTAATAATACTTATAAGTACCGTCAGTAGATAAAGGGTTAAAGCAATTCCTTGAGAGAGCTGTAGAAAATGTATTATTATTCATTTATTTTATTCATATGTTTATTTTATGTCAGCTTTTAATTTTGAATAAAATGTACGTTAGATAGCAACTCCTATTTTGTTAGTATTAATTTATCACTGTAAAAGGCCTTTAAATAAAATACAGGGTGTGCATAAACATTGTCCCAGTTACAAATTTTAACAGTGTCAACTGTAAGCGTTATAGAATGTTGGTTCAAGGTCACCAATAAAGAGCAACTAAAACAGGTTGAGGTAAGCACATCTGCGAGTACTGCTTTGTTATTGACTCGCTTGCGCTGTAACATACGGAAAATGGTGACTCCTGAGCGTAAAACGTTACTGCTGGGCTGAAGATTTAAAAGCCATTAGAGCCATGCAATTTTTTTTCCTTTGGCGTTTTATAAAAGATCGTGTCTGCGTTCCGCCGCTACCTCATGATTTGCCAGAGCTGAGACACAGAATTTAAGAGGCTGTTGTTTCCGTGACTCCGGATTTGTTAAGCGAAGTGTGAGAAAAATTGGACTGTAGATTGGATGAGTGCCGTATAACTAAAGAACTATTGAACATTTGTAAGTAAATCTAGGTCAGTTTACCTTCAGTTTGATATATGATTTGTTGTAAATAATCTAAATTAAGCTGTTATAATATACCATTAACACCGGGACATTTTTTATGAACATCCTGTATATCTTAAAATGCCTTTCAAAATTGTTTCTGTAATAATGTTCATGAAAGAAAATCTGCATACAGAATGTCTTTAAAAACAGTCAAACAAAATTAATCTGAGCTACTTTAAAAATCAATAAAAGTGTTATGATGAAGAAAAAAAATCTTATAATATAAATTTTGAAAAGAAAGCTTTATGAAAAAATAATTTTCAGAGTATTCATATTTCAGGGTATTACATTTTGTCGCAATCTGAAAGCAATTTTTCTGTAGTCAATATTATGCTAGATACTCATTAAATAAAGTGATTTTTATTTAGTGATTTTATTTAATTTTTATATTTTACTTTAAAGGCTGTCTACAAAAAGAGTATTTAGGGTATTCTCACAATCTTTTGACTTTCATGTCCCTGAATAATAATTTTTACTTTAGTACACTTTTTTAATTTTATATACTGGGGGACATCCCATTGCATAATTGCATAACAATATTAACGAGATAAATAAGTTTGGATGATGTTGGGGGTGCAAATACCAGGATAACTCCTATACCGTCCCGTGTCCCTGATGCTGATTTTTAAGTTTGGACCTGTCTGTATAAAATTGTTTCAATAAAAGTAATTCGATGTAATTTTTTTTCCGAAACTGGGACAATTGTTTTATATAAATATGTAGCAAAAAATTAACCTGCATACATTTTTAGGGTTGATATTATTTTTTGAACTCTGTCCCTGGGTTTTTCATCCTTACCGTCCCTCTTGCTAAACTTGTATAGAAAATCACTTCAGATGCAGCCACAGAATTTTTTCAAGTTTTTTCTCATGCAGAAGTACGCTAGAGAAAGAATGTCTAAAAGTCTTTGACAGGAAATTTACTGCAGAATTTAAATCAGTATTTAAATATCAATTTCAAGATCGTGGCTTTATGGGTAGTCCTCAAGGTTTATTCCTGCACTTTTCGAGGTAAATTAAAAAAAATAATAATAATTTAACCCAATGTTAACATCTGTTTCTAAATTTCAATGAACATTGTGGCTATCACTTAGTCTTAACATGATTAGTCTTAACATGATAGGTGGTAATTTTCCTTACCGTTCCATCCTTACCGTCCCTTTTTTTCCCATTTCGTCCTTTTTTCCTATACCGTCTCTTTTTTTTTACCTTACCGTCCCTTCTTTAATATACCTTTAAGACAATGTTATACCAAAATTTTGTACTAAAAATACTAAATTGTTATTATTTCTTACTTGAATGTCCTGTGGGCACTATGCAAATTCCTTATAAGTAAAAATTTCGAAGAAAATAAAAAGTTTTAGTGGTAAAATGGTAAGCAAAATTAAACTCGCAAAGTTTAATTTTCCATAATTTAAGTTTAACATAAATCTCAGTTAAATAAAAAATTTTTCGCTGTTGACCATTTTTACTTTATTTTGAATCATTAAGGCATTCGTCTATCAGATTAAAATGTTATTTTAACAAGTTTAATTTCGTTAGATTTTTTTTTCCAAAAGTCAAAAGATTATGAGAATGCCCCATTTCCGAAATCATGGATAAAACTTTGACTCAGCTCATTGACCCAGGATACGCTGGGCGTGTCAGCTAGTTTAATATAAAATGTCTTTTGGTGTTGTTATTGGATAATCAAAAAGATATATTAAATGTAAAACAATTAAAATTTGTTTTCATCTGTGTTCTATATACACCAGGTAGTATGACCTTTAAACTGAAAGACCGGGATTGGAGGGTTTTTTTTTTAGGTAGATTTCGTAAGAAATACTACCTATTGCAATCGTTACCATGGTGCGACTTTTGAAAAATTCCTTCATAACTTTTCATTATAGGACCCCAGGAACCCAAAACCACCCCCATCTAAAAAGTTTATATATATATATATATATGTATGTATGTATGTATGTACTAAATTTTGTCCGCACGATAAAAGTCGCAATTATGCACGAATCATCTTCAAACTCGCCAACAACTTTGAGATGGCTAATATCTCGGCGGGGATTGAAAATGGGCGAAATCGGCCCAAGAGGGTGGAAATGGGGAGGGTTCAAAATTTTGAATACTGTCTTAACATGATTCTGATAAAACCAGGTCTTACACAACAATGGCAGGAAAAAAATAAAAGTTTTTCGTTATAGCTGTTGCCAACAATTAAAAAAAAACAAATAATAAAATTCTCACCACAACAATTACTTTACTTTTGCAAAATTTTCACGTGTAAAATTAAATAGTTTGACAAATTGAAAACAAATTGAATATTACGTCATAAGTTTCCTAGAGCAAGATTTCAGCATGAAAACTCAAAATAAATAGTTTGACGAATTAAAAAAATATGTATATTGCGTCATATTGGAAATATAATGGACCTCAGCAGGTGAATATGTAACGCCATGTAAGTTTGAAGAAACGTATTAAAACATGATAAAAAACCCGACTATGGAAATATTAACATATTTTAACACTTTAAGGCTCTCTGGATTTTTTGTAGCCATTTTTTAAACCTATTCCATATATATGTGTGTGTGTATTCGTGTATATTACAATTTTCACAAAAAGTTTAGCTCCCTACAGCTCGCTCTTTGTGAAGAAACTGGGTTTTATCTCTAATCTTGATTTAAGTTTTGTTGGAGAATTTAGTACTTAACATCGAAATCTACCTCCGCCTGTAGGCCCGAGCCGGCAGGGATTTTTTTTTTTTTTTTTTTAATCTGAATATGACAATGAAATTACTTTATCACACACCGTTTGTTCGGCGGTTAAGGCCTACGTTTTAAAATCAAAGTTATATATGTCTTCCTAAAACATTAGTAAAAGTTGCAAGGATTATTTTTGTAGTTATTGTGGGATACCAAATGAAACAATGTTCAACGAGATATATTTTCACAATAGTTTCTTTTAATTAGTTATCTTAGGCAGTGAAAGTACATTTTTAATGTTTTCAATTTTTTCTTGAATATCAAATGAGTATACCATTCGTTAATTTTTACTATTATAAAACTTTTTCTTTAGAAATATTACACACGCTCTTGCAATTTGTACGTCATATTTAGATTTGAAATTATCAAACCTATATAATTCACATAAAGTTTTTTCAGAGAAACCGAATTGAACAACACTGTGAAAAAAATCTGTAAATTTGCTAAAAGTTTTCTAGGAAACTGGGATTCCTAGAACTTTTTATGTAACGGCAACAACAAAAATTCATGTAACGGATACACTTTTGCATTGTAAATCATAAAATCTGTAAGGTAACTAAGAATTTTTTAGGACACTGGGACGCCTAGAACTTTTTATGTAACTGCAAGCCGGGTTAGAGATAAAATTTTAGTAAGATTACTGTAATTTCAGAAGATTCTTTTGTAAAACTACAGATTTCTGTAGCTTTGCAAAAACTAGTTTTGTAGATTTACATCTTTTTCTGTACAGTGTAAAGATAAAATTTTAGTAAGCATAGAGATTTCTCAAACTTGACATCTGTAAAATTACGGATTTTTTTTTTTTTTTTTTTTTTTTTTGTTTCTTTTTTTTTTTTTTTTTTAAGGTAGATTTCATAAGAAATACTACCTATTGCTGTCGTTACCATGGTGCGACTTTTGAAAAATTCCTTCATAACTTTTCATTATAGGACTCCAGGAACCCAAAACCACCCCCACCTAAAAAGTTTATATATATATATATATATATACATATATATATATGTATGTATGTACTAAATTTTGTGCGCACGATAAAAGTCGCAATTATGCACGGATCGTCTTCAAACTCGCCAACATCTTTGATATCTCGGCGGGGATTGAAAATGGGCGAAATCGGTCCAAGAGGGTGGAAATGGGGAGGGTTCAAAATTTTGAATACTGTCTTAACATGATTCTGATAAAACCAGCTCTTACACAACAATGGCAGGAAAAAAATAAAAGTTTTTCTTTATAGCAGTTGCCAACAATAAAAAAAAATAAATAAAATTCTCACCACAACAATTACTTTTCTAATGCAAAATTTTCACGTGTAAAATTAAATAGTTTGACAAATTGAAAACAAATTGAATATTACGTCATAAGTTTTCTAGAGCAAGATTTCAGAACTCAAAATAAAATAAATAGTTTGACGAATTAAAATAATATCTATATTGTGTCATATTGGAAATATAATGGACCTCAGCAGGTGAATATGTAACGCCATGTTAGTTTGAAGAAACGTATTAAAACATGATAAAAACCCGACTATGGAAATATTAACATATTTTAACACTTTAAGGTTCTCTGAATTTTTTGTAGCCATTTTTAAACCTATTCCATACACATGTGTGTGTGTATTCGTGTATATTATAATTTTCACAAAAAGTTTAGCTCCCTACAGCTCACTCTTTGTCAAGAAACTGGGTTTATCTCTAATCTTGATTTAAGTTTTGTTGGAGAATTTAGTACTTAACTTCGAAATCTACCTCCGCTTGTAGGCCCAAGCCGGCAGGGATATTTTTTTTTACTGTGAACAACAAAATTGAACTTTTCTCTTTTACAAAACCAAAATTAGTTCCGTCGTATTTAATTTTTTGAGCTGATTCCGAATCTTCTTTCATATTTTTTCCAGCAGGTTAGGTTTTTGAGATAATTGATACTTTGATTTACGCAATTTTTGGAATTTTTTTGTACAATTATATGCAAATTATACGGCTTTTTTGTATTATTTTATGATTACTGTCTAGATTACTTTACAAAAATGTTGTTTCTGAGATTATATGGATATGTGACCGTGCAATATTGCGCCTAATTTGCATATTTGCATATTTTCCTTTTTTTTTTTTTGTCACTAATAACGTTTTTTGACGTCCAAATATTTCTACCTCATAAAGTACCCTGATATGTTTCTAAACCGGTTTTTTGCGCTAATTTCTACTACAAGTTTTCATCTATCTCCTCAAGTTTTCGAAAAAGTGAAATTTTATTTTTTCGTCAAAAAGGCCAGAAAATATTTTACATTACTTTGCGATTTTACTTCTTAGGATTGATTCCACTACATTTTTAGCCCACAGCCTATCAAAGCCTGAGAGCTAATGTGCCCGCATGTTCTGTATGTATGTACATATGTATGTACGTATGTACGTACGCGATATCTCTTGATAGAAATTTCCGATTTGCTTCAACTTTTTTTTCTAAGTTCATTCTGATAAGGCGCTTCCCTGATTAGTTTTGAGGGTTCATTGGTTAAGTATAAAGGGGGTAACGGGGGGCTACCCCCCTTCCCTTAACTTAGGTAAATGGGTTTTTACTGAAGAATTATCCGATTTTCTTCAGGTATACCGGTTAATTCTGATAACGCGCTTCCCTGATTAGATTTGAAAGTTCATTGTTTAAGTCTAAAGATGGAAACGGGGGACTAATACCCCCCCCCCCTTAATTTAGATAAATGGGTTTTTCTATTCGATTTTCTTCAAATTTGGTATACCGGTTTATTTCGATAAAGCGCTTCCCTCATGACATTACCTCATTGGTTAAGTATAAAGAAGGAAATCGGGGTAGGGCTAATCCCGTCCCCCTTAATTTATTTTTCGCGGGCATTATTCTTTGAAATAAGAGTATAATATACAATTAGTGTGAATAGCCTGTGAGCTCAATGCCATCAGTTTAACTGGGCAATTTTCTTTTTTATTTCAATTGGTTTTTTTTTTTTTATTATACCTGGTTTATATATTGTTTATTATGTCCATGATAGGACATAATAGGACATGATGTCCATGATAGGACGTGATGTACATGGTCCTATCATCATGTCCATGATAGGACATGATGATAGGACATGATGTCCATGATAGGATAATTCTGACTCTGTTCACCCTTTTAATGATGAGGTGCACACCCCTAAAATTAATTTGTGTCAATAACGTACAAAAGTAGAAATTCATTTTACTCAAAAACTATACGTGATATACGGAAACAGATTTCAGATTTGAAATCAGCATAAGAAATCTAATCTTTAAAAACATTACGTCAATTCTGTGACAACTGCTTTAAAGGGGAAAGTAATGTAAACATTACAACATTAAAAATATGCAAATTAGGCTGAATAATTGAGTGATAACTGTTAAAAATATGCACATTTCAATATTTATCTGAAATAATAGCCCAGTTGTCATTATCTAGAAAATTTAGATCAGTTTGACATTTATTGTACCTAAAATTTGCATAAAATGGTGCAAAAAAGCTTAAATTTGCATAAACGAAAATATGCAAATTTCTCAAAAACTGGACCACTTAGAGAAAAACGGAAAGTATATTAGGAAACAGATTTCAGATTTGAAATCAGCATAAGAAATCTCATCTTTAAAAACATTACGTCAATTCTGTGACAACTACTTTAAAGGGGAAAGTAATGTAAACATTACAACATTAAAAATATGCAAATTAGGATGAATAATTGAGTGATAACTGTTAAAAATATGCACATTTCAACATTTATCTGAAATAATAGTTTAGTTGTCATTATCTAGAAAATTTAGATCAATTTGACGTTTATTGTACCTAAAATTTGCATAAAATGGTGCAAAAAAGCTTAAATTTGCATAAACGAAAATATGCAAATTTCTCAAAAACTGGACCACCTAGAGAAAAACGGAAAGTATATTAGGAATCAGTGCAATAAACTGATCTAGAATCGACTAATTTCACTTCTGTGAAAGAACCATTGTTGTACATTGTTATTTATTCTTGTTCGCGATTTTTAGGTAGATTTTTTAATAAATACTACCTAATGCAGTCGTTACCATGGTGCGACTTTTGAAAAATTCCTTCATAACTTTTCATTATATGAACCCAGGCACCCAAAACCACCTAGAAAGTTTATATATTGTATGTACTAAATTTTGTCCGTACGATAAAAGTCGCAATTATTTACGAATCCTCTTCAAACTCGCCAAACACATTGAGATGGCTAATATCTCGGCCGGGATTTGCAAAGGAAAAAAAAACGGCCGAAGGCAATAAAAATGGGGGAGGGTTAAAAATTTTTGAATACCGCCTTAATATGATTCTAATAAAACAAGCTCTTACAGAAAAATGAAAGTAAATATAAACATTTTTCGTTTGTATTGTTGCCAACAATTAAAAAACACAATAAAATTCTTACGACAACAATTACTTTTCTATTGCAAAATTTCCACGTGAAAAATAAAAATGAAATAAATAGCTTGACGAATATTTTTTTTAAGTGAACATTACGTCATAACTTTTCTATAACAAGATTTACACGTGAAAAATGGAAATGAAATAAATAGTTTGACGAATTAAAAGAAAGTGAATATTACGTCATATTGGAAATATAATGGACGTCAGCAGTTGAATATGTAACGTGAGTTTGAAAAAATGTATTGAAACATAATAAAAACACAATTATGGAAACATTGTCATATTTTAACATTTTGATGTTCTACTTTTGAATGCAGCCTTAACACACATCAGAATCATTTCTGATGTGAAACCGGCTATAACAGAACAAGTAATATAAAAATTTTGTTTTTAAAGTCAAATCCTACTTAGGTCACCAAAGAAAAATATAATATAATCCCTTAAGCTAATATTAGTTTTTGTTGCATTAAAATATCTCAATTTACTGATTTTCTATAAGCAAGTAGGTTTACAATGGAAGTCTATGGGGATTTGGCAAAATATTAGAGATACCGCCAAGTTGGCGTCACTTTTGGCGACTCATTTTGGTCGCCAAATTTGGCAACAAACTTGCCGGTATTCGGCGACAGAACAGGGTCCCCCTATGGTAACCCCCCTTGTAGATATGAAGATGTATTAAATGCTGTTCAATAACCAATGGCCGCCATTTTGTCTCCCATGTAAAACTAAAATTAATTAATTAATATTTGAAAAATCTGCATTAACATCCATTGTCATCCAGTACAAGTTTAAAAAAAATTATTTCAACTTGACAGGATGTAATAAGTATATTACAGACAGATTAATAAGTATATTATTAACGACTGAAAAATTTAACAAGGTATATAAATAAATAAATATAGGGAGAGTGTACACTAATAGTAGAAATTGAAATATGAAATTAAAAACTCGTCAAAAACGGTCAGATAAAATTCTTAAACTGTGTTTATCTCTAATCTTGATTTAGTTTTTGTTGGTGAAATTAGTACTTAACTTCAAAATCTACCTCCGCCTATAGGCATACCCTGAAGGGATTTTTTTAATTCCTTTATAATTTTATCAGCCTAATATCATCAAAATGTCTTTAGCTGGCATGCAGCTGGAAAGGATTTACGATACTGTATCTGTATAAATAAATAATTTTCACAAAAGAAAAGTTACATAAATGTAATAACTTTTTAATAAATTAGAATAAATTTTCTCTAGGCTTATTTTGAAAATCAATAAAAGCATTATGAATAAAATAATGAAAAATTCTTTATATATAGAAATTTTTGGAAAAACAAAATATTTATAAAACAGCTAATTTTCATAGGAATAAAATAATACAATGAAGTATTCGGAAAACTATATTTCTGAACGTTATTTTAAGCTGGACGTCCTTAATTAAATTTGTTCTTTTTTTTAAATTCACTCTTCTATCTGTGAAAAAAGAAACGTTTTATATAAAACAGGGTAGTTTAATAATGCACTCACATAATCTTAAAAATATATTTCCGAAAACTGTGTTATGCTAGTCTTCATTAATTAAATTTCATTTTTTAATTTACTTCTAAGTCTGTCTGCACAAAAGAGGAAACATTTTAGAAAAAAAACACAGACAGCTTTACAGAATATCTTTAAACCTTTTTACAAAATATTGTTAAAATTAAATAAGCGTATAACGATGAATTTAATCTTTTAAAATATTTTAAATGCATATATGTGTTTTTCATATTAATGCTTTACTAATTTAATCTTTTAAAATATGTTAAATTCATATATGTATTTTCCCTAATTATTCTCACAGCTTTAGAAAACACAAATAATACTAAAACAATTGCGGAAAAGTAAAAATCGCATAAATAATTTTTTTTCAAATTTTGTATGCCGAAAGTTGCATCATGCATAGAATATACTATCTATAAAACTTCGCATTATATACAATGGGTCCATTATTAAACGGCCCTACTTTAAAGTTCCTTACAGACGAACCTATTGGTCAGAAAATTGTGAAATTTTGCAACGGAAATTATAAAAGAATGGGAATTTGTTTGAGCGAAAAAAATTTTTTTGTTTAAAATTTCGCCACCAGGGGTCTTTTTTTAGTGAATTACACATTTTTTAAAGTCTTTAAGCTTTTTTTCTCAGATTAAATAATAGAAATATACGGGTCGCGCCCTGAAAAAAATAAAACGTAAAAATTTTTAAAAATTATTGGTCTTCGAATTCAACGGATCTTACAAACTCAGAAAAAAAAAAATCCGTCTAAAACAGCCGCTATTTGTTTGTCAGAGCTCAGGCCTAGTATTCAGTGGGCGGTGGCTAAATGTGTAATTTATTTAAAACACCATCTAGTGGCGAAATTTTGAACTAATTTTTTCTTCGCTCAAACAAATTCCCATTCCTTCTTTATGTTCGACACAAAATTTCACAACATTCTGACCAATAGTTTCGTATTTAGACAACTGTAAATATGAGTCGTTTAATTATGAACACCCTGTAGTTATACTAGATTTCTTTTTAACCCTACGCTCTACACTGTGCCCGCTAAAGTAACGTTGTCACCCGAATAATTTCTGAACGACAAAAGCTATAATCATAAAAGTGGTATATAGGTATAGTAAAGTAACCATGTGCTACTGAATGAACCCGCCTACAGCGCCAGTTGGTACAGAATTGCGGAGTTAGCATAAAACGGAAAGAGATAGAGGAAAAAAAGTGATTTACAAAGTTGTAGAGCATCATCGATTTAGTACGAAAAGGCACCTTGTGAACAGTAATGCGAAGAATAGAACGGTTAAAACGCGCATTTGTTTTTTCGTGATTTCCTACACTGTGACGTCACGAAACTTGAACGGAAGGTAAAATGATTATCTTTCGGACAAATGTGCATCCAAATGTGCACTGCAATTGACGGTGAGAAGTTTGAACATCTCAAATAAAAGTATATTTTTATAACTAGTTGTTTTTTTTTTTTTTTTTTTTTTAAGATCGTTTTGCCATGTCCCAGTGTAGGAAATCACGAAAAAACAAACGCGCGTTTTAGCCATTCTATTCTTCGCATTAAGGGGTGTCAGGGCTCTTAAAGCTTCAAAATTTTCGAAATTTTAATTTTTTTAGATGTTAAATTCCTACCTTTTCTGAACATTTTGATATAATTGTTTCCTTGAAATTCCCATTAGAACAAAAGTTATGGCTGTTAGAATAGTACCCGCTCAATAGCTGAAGCGGCGTTTCCGAAAATTTGATGTAATTTTTCTCCAAATGACGTTTTTGGGCATACTGCGCACGATATCTCAAACATTTCTGAATGTTTTTTTATGAAATTTTCAAAACATGTATTTCATGGTAGTCTGTATAAATTGAACCTAAAATTTCATTTTTATTGTTGAAAAAAAAAAAAATAAGAATAATAATAATAATAATTTAATTGATTATACTGTTAAAATTTTTAAAATTTTGCATTAGCTAAATGTAACTTTGCATTAAAAATATAAAAATACTTCAAAAACAAATTTATTTAGGTTCAGAGTAATTACTACAGTTTGAAGTATAATTAGGCAGGAAAAGTTTCATTCTAATTGCAAAATTTATTTTGTAATCCTGCGTGTAAGCTGTTATACCAATTTTCTGCTTGACAAATGTCTAACAGTTTGGGGTGCCCTACAAATACTAATCCTGCATCTTACAATTTTTTAAATATATGAAATGAAAGAACATGCTTATATCTTTCATCTATATAAAAATTGTGTATTTAAATTATATACATTTTAAGATATTAAATGTTGAAAATGGTCTTTTTTTTTCATATTTCCCAATTTTAAGAGTCCTCAGAAACCTTAATGCCCATAAGGTGTCTTTTTGCACTAAATCGATTATTCTCTACAATTTTGTAAATCCCTTTTTTCCCTATCTGTTTCCGTTTTCTAGATAGGAATACTAACTCCGCAGTCTTCCACCAGGTGGCGCCATAGGTAGTTTCTTTCAATAGCGCATGGTTACTTTACTATATCTAAACACCACTTTTATCAATATAGCTCTAGCCGTTCAGAAATTATTGGGGTGACAATGCACTTTAGCGAGCACACTGTATAGTAATAAATATATGAATCAATTAAAATTTCACCATAAACTAAATCTATGCAGGACAATCCACCACTATTTTTCAAGAATAGTTTTAACCTTATTTTATGTAAATCAAAAAATTTTATTTAAAAAAAGTGTTATGTAGCCTTTGAGTATGAAAAAATAACGTTCCAAAAGAAAAAAATTATGCAGCGTAGGTGTAAAAATTTATTTTCAGAAACCATACTTATATTTAAACAAACAACTCTAATAATAAAACAATGTTAAACCATCACTATTTGTGTTGACTATATCGTGGGCAATTTTGGCATGAGATATTCTTTCAGTATTGGTGTGTTTATATCGCAGCCAAAGAAAATGGCAGGTCGCGATGCTTCTGCACCTCTTCAGGATCATGTGATCAATTTAGGCTGATTTTTATGAACTGTCGAACTGGCATGTGATCAAGGCACTCTACAAAGTTACCGAGATCAGTGGAGCCCTTCAGCCTGTCTCTTTCGTTGGCTGTGCTTTATATTTCCCGAAATTTAACCTATATTGGCAAGAAAAAATTTCTCATTCCATTGCCAATATATTCACTGCAACGTCAATATTTCTGCAATGTTGGGGTTTCATTTGAAAATTTTCTAATGCTTTTCTAACATTGTCATTTCATTAGAGATATTTGCAATATAAAACCCATATTTAAATAATATACAGTGGAAACTTTCTGTGAGACCACCTCCATTAAGCGACCGTTTTTTCATGGAACGAAATTTATTCCCATAGGTCCAATACTAATTTTACCTCCATTCAGAGACCATCCCAATTGAACTCCCTCCATGAGCGACCCATTTCTTTAAAGAAGACGAAGCAAATTTCGTTTTTTCCTGGTCGCTTGAAGAACGTTTTATTACAAAAAATAATTCCGGAGAGCGCATTATTCATCAAACTTCTAAACTAAGTTTAGAATTTTCTTTTATTCCGGTAACTTTTAATGCTTAAACAACTTTGTGCCTTTTAGGTAATGAATTTAACTCTGATGACAAATTAAAAATGGCGGTCAATAAACTCCCCTGCTCTATTCTGTTGGTAGCCCCACCAGTGGCTGAGAGGTTCTGCTCTCGAAACTGGTAGACGGGAAGTGCTGGGTTCGAACCCAATCGCGCCCGTCGGCCTAATCGTTCGGAGTTTTCGTGGTTTTCTTCGAGCCATGGATTTCCATGCGTAATTACGAGTTAGGTTCCCTTAGAAAGACCCCCACGAAGGACACTCCCCCCTCGGTCTTATATCCCTAGTGTAGGTAATCGGCCGTCAAAAAATCAACCAACATATTCTGTCTGGAGACTCTCAAAGAAATAGATAAATTAATGAAATCGTCATTATTTGCTCCCGTCCAAAAAAAAATTGCATTTATTTACTGAATTTGGAAATAAAAGTTATAAAAGATAAAACCTTAAAATCAAAGCAAACGTCAATGCATTCATTTATTTAACTCTGCAGTAATTAACTTATGTAATTAACTTTTGTTTTGATACTTAAATTTTCATATATTTTCCTAATGTGAAAAATAAATTTTAGTAACATTAATTGTTACCTTTTTCAACCATTAAAATCTTGATTTAAACATGACCTCCATTCAGAAACCACCTCTCCGAGCGACCAATTTTTATTGGAACGAGGTTTTACTGCATAATTTCTTTAAAACATTTCCGGTGAATATCATGGCGCAATATATTCGGACCCTTTTAAAACCGTTATTGATAACAGGCAAAATTTTATGAAACATCAAATAAATATAAATTATCACGACACGCGGATTGTTTTTGAACGGAATGTGAGCTTTTTCCGGGAACAGGTTTATGTTGAGTTCCGAAACGATGGTCGCGTTAATTTATATATATCTGGTTGTTTACTACAAAGTTTTTGTCGGTTAAAAAATAACAGAATTTTTGTCAAATGAAACTATAAAAAGCGACTGCCGCGATTCTTTACAAAGTAATGCATATTTTAAAATGCTATTAGATTTATCTAATATGAAACTTAATTATTAAAAATTAAAGTTATTTTAAAACTTGCTCGAAGTGACTCCCTTCGACTGCAATCTAGAAATGTACACGCGAAATAAATCCTTCTAATACTATAAGCTCTTTGTTTACGATCCCTCGAAGCATGGCTTACTCATCTGTGTTCAAATGTACAAAATTGATATGAGACATGCAATTCAAAGTTTCATAACTCGATCAATTTTAGTGTTAGTTGAATGAGACTTTTTTTTTTGTCTTACTTGGTAGTGTAATAGGAAATTTTTACTAACAAGGGAACCACTTTTGGTGTTGCTCGCACCTAGCATTGAGACCTGGTGCATTTTAAAGCCATATATTACGAATTTTGAGAATCGATAAATTTTTTCTCTTAAAATAATATTTATTGACTTTACAGCAGCATAACTTTCTGAAAATGCAATTTTCGAGACCACTTATCGGATTATTAACATTGAAATGTTTTAAAGAAAAGCATTAAAAAATAAAAATTAGTTAATAACAAGTACAAAATATTAAAAAAAGTTTAAAAAATCCTTCAAGAACCCATGAAATTGGTTTTGAAAAATTGCAACATTATATTCACATTTTTGGCAGGGAAACGGTTGACTTTTTTTTTTTTTTTTTTTTTTTTTTTTTTTTTTAAAGTAGAGCTTTCCGGCAACCCTAGCCAAATGTCATAGCTGTTTGTCTTGTGTGAGGAGTGGTTTGAACTTCAGTAGACCGACCTAATTAGCCACAGTATTTTTTCTAAATTGTGTAAAAATATTAATTTACTTTATAATTACTTTTACCAAAGGACCATTGATTACAGCAACATTTCATTTTAAACATTCGAAACTTTATTCCATTCGATTTAAAAAGAAAATAGTTTGCTTATTTTGTATTTCAAATAGTTTTCAAAAATAGTTCAAATAGTTTGTAAAAAAATAGTTTTCAATGATCTTGGAAGCTTTTATAGAATTATTTTTACTATTTATATATTTATCGTCTGCATAGAAAAAGAAAAAAGAAAAACCTAATATTTGTTTCTGATGCTATCAATTAAAAAAAATCGCCATCTGAAATAATTCTAGTAATATGTACTGTACATTTACTCTTCGGATAAAGCGGGCGGAATAATTGTAGCGCCCTATTTGGCGACTTAACTCACTTTTGGCGTGAAATTAACAAATAAAAATTTAATAATAAATAATTAAAGGTATAAAAAGGTATATAAAATATTATTTTAACAGAGAAATTTTATCGGTTCTCTAACTTTTATGTATAGGGCTACAAAATGCACCAGGTCTCGTTGCTAGGTACGAGCAACACCAAAAGTGGTTCCCTTGTAAATATCACTTGGCCTTGGGCTTGGTTGGACAGCCCTAATTAACAGGCCTGTCCAACCTTTTAGTAAATAGGGGTGCCGTCACCTAGTTACACACAATGAAGGGCGTCATTATTCACATGACTTAATTCATGCAGCAGTAAGATATCACTGTTTTGATCGGCAGAGTCTGAATATCGCGGAGGCTAATTTGCACCAGTATTTTTGTATAGTAATGGTCTCCTTATGTAAATGTAGAATAAATAGTGCGAACATTTACTACGCGGAAATATTGATAGAAGCGTGCTCCTGCGGTAATTACGCCCTAAGTACAGCTATTCTTATATGTCTCACACGCGTCTTATACGTTGAATCTATATTTCATTGTGGGAGACAAAGACACGAGGCATCTACGATTCATAAACTCTATCTAAAAATAATTTAAAAAAAAATTAACTTAAAGTAGTAAATTTTTTCTTTGTTTAAGGGGACCGCGGACCTTTAGTTGAGTAAAAATCGTCCCCAAAATAGAAAATTACTTTTTTGTATATATTTGTTCTCCAGTTTGTTCTAAGCCATTTGCCAAAAACCACATGTAGATGTGATTATTTTTCGCAAAGTTACAGGCGTTTGAATTTTGTAAAATAACTATTTTCCGGCCTTTTAATATACTTTAAATTTGCTTTTCTCATAACTGATTTTTCAACTTTTTTAGATTTTTGAAATTCTCCGGACGTCGTAATTTTTGATCAAAATTTATGAAATTAAGAAGGAAGATTACTGATATTGTTTACAAAGAAACTAAGCATGCATTTTGAAAATAGAATTCATTAAGGTAATTAAATTTGATTTTTAACGCATTAAAAGGCAAAATTTTGAAGAAAATCGATATAAAATTCCGAAAAAAAGTTCTAAAAACTTAACTTTAGAAGAGATTAAAAAATCGATGCTTAGAACTGTTTGTGAAGGAGTTTTAAGTGATTAAAATGCAAAAGCAAGGACATATCTTTAAAATTAGGACGCTCGCAGCATTTTAAAATTTCCTTTTAAAATTTAAATTTTTTTAAAATCTTAAATTTATAATAAGATTGGAAATTTCTTTTAAGGTGTTTTATATACTTATGATGTATACTTATGTATGTATGCGCAAAATTTTATATTTCTATGTGGAAAATTAAAAAATATATCTTAACGCCCACCGTCCCCTTAAAACGAGCGGGAGATTAAGGGGGTGAGAGCCATGTAAAAGGTTTTGTAAGGAAGGAGCCAGAAATATTTTAATAACAACTAAAAATATATATGCAAACATTATTTACTTTTTTAAAATATCATTCTTTAAAATTTATCTGTATCCTGACAAAAACTTAAAAACATATGAAAGTGAACACAAGAAAACCGTCAAAGAGCACCATGGCACCCGCGGGCGCACCTTTGGGCGGCCCTGACTTATAGGACCAGAGTACCGTATACAAATTTAAATTTCATTACTTTTTATGAAATGATTTTATTGATCTAAACTACTTTTTAAATAATTTTTTACATCATTTAAAACACTTTCTTTATTGGAACTATATGTCTATGACTAATGGTTTAGAAATTAGCCATTGGACAACGTTGACAGTGGCAAATTTGCATATTTAAGGCAAAAAAGTAACAAGCGAAAAAAAAAAACTAATTTTGTTAAATACATATATTTAAGCAAAATTAACTATAATAAAATATGTATATACATATATTTAAACAAGGATTGTGGGAAGACGTAAGAGAAAAGCCAGTAATAATTTCCGGTATCAATCGGTTATCCTCTTCCGATATTATGTCCGAACATTATTCCGTATGCGTGAGATGGGATTTGAGACTTGCAGGGGTCGAGGTTTTCGAGACCCGAACCCACAAATTCCATTTAAAACATTTTTGTAATTTGAACTTCATGTCTATAACTAACTGTTTAGAATAGACATTATACACCGTTGAGAGTGGACACCCTGTATACTAACATACCTAATACTAATATAACTATATATTATCATACATAATACTAATGTATTTATACACTAACATTCCTAATTTGATGATGCATACTAATTAGGAAATTAATAAAACATAACTAACATTAATCTCTTTTACAAAAAATGTAAATAATACAAAATATTGCAAACTTTCATTTAATGCCTACTTTAAAAAAATAACAAAAGCCTTAACAAAAAATGGTTTTTAAAATGGAAATAATTATAAACAATATTTCAACATATGCAATTATATCGCTCATATACTCTGTTATCAAATATTAAAAAATAATGATTACATTTTTGTAAAACACATATTCTTATTTGCTTTAGCGTTTTTGAGAAATGCACTATTTAGTTGCAAATTTAAATAATTTTGTATTTATATTTTAATTTCAGCACACTTTTAAAAATGTATCTTATGAAAATGTTATTCATCATACTAATATCTCAAAATTAAGTTTTCCAGTCTTTATTGTATTTATTGCTTCAGCATGAAACAATTAAAAATATTTTTTAACAATAGTAAAAGAACTAACTGTAAATATCATAAACGTGCTCAGCTAAGGAATTATTAAATTAATAAAAAAAATACGCCTCATATTAATAGATTATTAATGCGACTAACTTTCTGTCTAGTGCATTAAAATTATTTGTTCGTTGTTATATTAATTATAAGTTAAAAAGCTTTTTTTTTTAATTAACTATTTTGAGTAAAATTCTGAATAGTTATAAAAGTATGACATTATTTCTATAATATGTGAGACATTTTAAAATTTAATTACATTATCAGTATTCTCTATTATAATAGCGTAAGTCATGTGACTGTCATCAACACCTCCGGGTTAACCGCTTCACTTTTTATATGCCAGCAGGCCAATTTGGTAATTTAATATTAGCCGGGTGCAGGTGATAAATCGCCAAATATTGCCTCATCGCCATCATGTCATCAGTATTATAATAGTCTATTTCACCCGATTGTCATAAACAAATTTTCGCGTGATAAATTAAAACAAAGATTTGATGTTGAAATTAAATGTCATGGTTAAAAGTATTATTTATTACTTTTCTTTTTTTTTCTTTTTTAGAAATAAGTGAGAGTCAAAAATTTTAAATATTTCAGTTTTAAATTAAAGTTATGCATTTTAAATCAAATGAGAGAAAGTATTATATTTTAAATGAAATTAATAAAATACGAAAAAATACGACGGGAACAACGTTTGGCGATTTATCACCTGCGCCCGGCTTACAGAAAAATGAGATCAAACTGGTCGCCAAGGGCAGTTAGTTATAAGATAGCAGTGCATATTCACGAGAAATGCGCAATGTAATCTTTGGTATTATTTACTGATGCATTTTTAATTAATTATTAATTAATTTATGGTTTTAATCAATTTTGATTTAACAAAATGTGTGAGTCTGCTGTGTCAAAATTTTGTTTAAATCCTCTTTAGAATGTCTCTTAACTATAAAAAAGATTTTTTATGCAGGGTTGTGCCATAATAGAACAAAAACTGTTTCGATTGTTATTTTGATGCAGTGGGGTTATAAAGATTTTTAGAAAACAAGAAAGAATCCTGAAAATAAAAGAAATATATATTTTAGGACCTGTTTATTTTTTAATTAATATTTATAACGTCATTGTTTTATTTTATTCTCGAAATATCTATCATTTTTATAACTAAAAAAACTATTACAATTTTCTGAGAAGAAATTTAATAAAAGTAATTTTTGTTGTATCGAGACCACAATCCCGAGTAAAAAAAATCTTATAGCTATGAGATATTCAAAAGAAATATTTAAAAAACTGATTATTGATAAATAAAGTTTAATACACTCGGAAAACATCCGTGAATTGAATTATTTTATAATTTGTTTTCATTAAAACACGAAATTTCTCGCTTTAATTGCCCCACTACCCCCAAAATGCACAAAAATTACCAATGTAACGTAAAAGTTGCCTCGATTTCTACAGTCTAAAGCAGCATTTTCCTCAAATCACAGGGGCGTTCCGGCATCTGTGTCTTTGTACCATTACGCATTAGAAATGGAATTTTTACGCATGTCCTTATTACACACAAAACACGAAGCTGAAAAATTTCATGAAATTATCTTGTAAAAAGACGGAAATTTATCAAAAATTTCGTCCAATCAGAGGAGTGTTCCGACAATTTTCTGCCTCTATGTTTTATATTTATTGACGAATTTATTTATTTATTTATTTTTTATTTATTTTTTTAGAGTGTAACTTTTTCTACTACATTCAAATTTATGGAAGAAATTACGCTATCTTATGTGGCACAGAAATCGCGATTATTTGTTAATTGTTTAATGGCAACGCCTGAATGAAACACATCTCATTGGTTATTGGACAGCATTTAATGGATCTCCATACCTATAAGTGTGGGTGACCCTGTTCTATCGCGAAATGCCGCCACGTTTGTCGCCTATATCGCCAAATTTAGCGGCTAAAATGAGTCGCCAACTTGGCGATATCTTTAACAGTATGCCAAATTCCCATAGACTTCCATTGTAAACCAATAGGGTTTACTTGCTTACAGAAAATCAACAAATTGAGATATTTTAATGCAACAAAAACTAATATTAGCTTAAGGGATTATATTAATTATATTTAAGGGAGTCCAATTAAATTATGAATAAAAGTAACATGATACAATGCTTAACATGCTTTCCCAAACATAAATTTTAAGGGAGGCCAAACTGGTCGCCAAGGGATACTAGTTTATGAAAAAATAACAATATTTTTTTAACAAAATAACTCAAAGTTTGCAATAAATACATAAATGTAAAAAAATAAATATTCAAAGAGTATATTTAACCCCAGTTTCAGTTCATGTAATTAAATTTCAACCTTAAAACTAGATAGATGGTGTAAAAAAAAGTTACGCTCTAAATTGTTAATCATTTTTCTATTTAAAAAGTAACAATGCAACTCTCATAATTTATAAAATAATAGCATCGACTGTTGTAAAAAAACAGTACTTTTAAATTTTCACTTTAGTTGAAAAAAAAAATCATCAATTATACATTATATCACATGACAACTTTTATGTTACAGAATTTTCGGATCAATTAAAGTAAAACTATTCTTGATGGCCTTCATGAAGCGATCTTTTAAAAATAGCTATTATTGTATTAAAATTGAAATTTTTGGAGCTCTAATATGGTCAACCATTGTGATTTATTACCATAACTTTTGTTAAAATGTATTAAGCTATGCATAATGCATTAAGAAAAATTGTTAAAAAAAGTTTAAAAAATCTAATGTTTATTTAATTTTTAAACTATACCATTATATTATTAACAATTTACCATGTTCTTTATTTTATCGACATTATAAATTGCAGCATTAATCATTTTTTTTTTAAATGTTTAAGATAAATAAATTTTCATTAATAACAAATAATGTTAACGTTACGTGTCAGTGAGTAAAATATACATAAAAAAAAAGATGCTTTCAATGGAAGTAAAAAAAGACAGACGAAAACAATCTATACCTGTACTCTCTGACGTATAAAATTCAGGAAACTTTTGGTCTAGAACTTTTAAAAAATTCTAATTTTTTTTTCTAAATTTTTCACTTTTTAATTGTATCAAAAATATGGATTTTGAAAATATTTATAATAACGTCATTTTACTAAAGTATTAATTAAAGTAATTTTTGTTTCTAACGTGACACAATCCGGAGTAAAGAAATATTTTCTCATAGTTATGAGACATTCTAAAGAATAGTTTCAAAAATTAAGATAATGATTATTGCTAAATTAAAGTTAAAACACTCGGGGAAATATCCGTGAATTGAAGTATTTTTTACATTTGTTATTCATGAAAACAGGAAATTTCCCACTTTGATTTGCCCTATACTCCCAAAATGTACAAGATTTAACAATCAAACGTAAAAGTTGCCTGAATTACACCAAGCTAAAGCTGCATTTTCCTTAAATCACAGCGATGTTCCGACATCTGTGCTGCTTTGTACTTTTCTTTATTAGAAACTGAATTTTTTTGTATGTCCTTATAACTCAAAATTTCATGAAATTCTCGCGTAAAAAGACGGGAATTTCCTCAAACGACAGAAAAATCTCTTCCAATCACATGGGTGTTACGGCTGTTTTCTACCTCTACGTTTTAGATTTATTGATGAGGTTTATTTTTTGAGGGTGTATTTGATCTACTACATTCAAATAAAAAAAATAATAATGTTTTTTTTAAACAAAATAACTCAAAATGTACACTAAATAAATAAATTAAGCAAAAATATTCAAAGAGTATATTTAACTTCCCGTTTCAGTTTATTTAATTAAATTTGAACCTTGAAAATAGATAGATGGGGTAAAAAAAAAAGTTAGGTTCTAAATTGTTAATCATTTTTCTATTTAAACAGTAACAATGCAACTTTCATAATTTATAAAATAATCGCATCAACTGTTGTAAAAAAATAGTGCTTTTAAATTTTCACTTTAGTTGAAAAAAAAAAAATCATCAATAATACATTATATCACCTGACAACTTTTATGTTACAGAATTTTCGGATCAATTAAAGTAAAACTATTCTTGATGGCCTTCATGAAGCAATCTTTTAAAAATAGCTATTATTGTGTTAAAATGGAAATTTTTGGAGCTCTAATATGGTCACTCATTGTGATTTATTACCATAACTTTCATTAAAATGTATTAAGCGATGTATAATGCATTACGAAAAATTGCTAAAAAAAGTTTTAAAATGTTTATTTAATTTTTTAATTATTCCATTATTAACAATTTACCATGTTCTTTATTTTATCGACATTATAAATTACAGCATTAATCTGTTTTACAAGAAAAATGTTTCGGATAATAACAAAAGATCGTTAACGTTACGTGTCAGTGAGTAAAATGTACAAAAATGTATTTTAAAAAGATGCTTTCAATGAAATGAAAAAGTAGATAAACGAAAAAAATCTATGCCAACCCCTCTAACGCATGAAATTAAGGGGAAGATTTAGTCTAGAAAAAAAATCAAGTGTTTTGTTTTTGAATTTTTCACTTTTTAGCTCACAGTATCAAAGCCTGAGAGCTAATATGCCCGCTAGGTCTGTATGTATGTACGTACATAACGCGATAACTCTTGATAGAAATATCCGATTTGCTTTTAAAAACTTCTAGCTTTATTCTGATAAGACGCTTCTCTGATTAATTTTGGAAGTCCATTGGTTAAGTATAAAGGGAGGAACGGGGAGATAACCCCCACTTAACATAGATAAATGGGTTTTTAATGCAAAATTATCAGATTCGCTTCAAAATTTAGTATACCGGTTAATTCTGATAAGGCGCTACCCTGATTATATTTGGAAGTTCATAGTTTAAGTATAAAGGGGGGGACGGGGGTGGAGGGCAAATACTCCCTTAATTTAGATAAATGGGTTTTTCTATCCGATTTGATTTGAATTTGGTGTACCGGTTTATTCTGATAAGGCGCTTCCCTGATGAGATTTGGAGGCTCATTGGTTAAGTATAAAGAGGGGAAAGGGGAGGGGCTAATCCCTCCTTAATTAATTTTTCCAGGGCCATTATTCTTTGAAATAAGAGTATATACAATTAGTGTGAATAGCCTGTGAGCTGAATGCCATCAGTTTAACTGGGCACTTTTCTTTTTATTAAATTGTCCAAGGTTACGGACTCTTAAATGGCAAATGACGTATGGGTTTTATACCTGGCTCTATCAGACCTACAAACAGCATAAATATAATTTCAACGCATCCCCAATTTCAAACTTTTAAATAAATTAATTATGTCAGGTACGTGAAGTTTATATCACACTCCGAAACTTTTCAGGCAATTTTTAAGCCAACCCCTTTAACTTTAAATGCGATTTTCTCGCAACATTATTCTTACCAGAGGGTCCGGCCCGGCCTTGACGGGTTACAAAACATATGTGAAACCTTTTTTCCTTTTTTTTTTTTTTTTTTCCTTTTAGAAAAATCTAACAGATATTTTTACATTTATTATTATCTATATTTAATTCATTCATTCATTTTTTTTCACTAACAACACCAAAAATAATTTTTATATGAAAATATATAAGGTATCCAAAAGTTTTGAAAATTATTAAAAACAATACATTCCTACTGGCCTCGTGCTATGAGTTAATCGCTAAAGAAATCTCCAAAAATCTCTATTTATAGCAGCAATTTTAATTCTGATAATTTAAGTAGTTTAGGAGCCTACACTAGTCACGCAAAAAGACTCGGATGGTAATGTTAATCCTATGGAGAAGTTATTTTCAAATATCTCGCTTGAATTTTGATATTTTCGAATGATTTTTTTTTCTTTTTTTGTACGGGATAGCTGAGGACGATCTATAATCGGGCTAGTTTTTACTTTTTTTAAATTTTGGTTTCAGATTTTTTTAAAAATTGTTTTTACTTTCGAAATCGGTTTCACTTTCGAAATCGGTTTCAAACGGTTCTGAAATTGAAACTATCCTAATTAAAAAAAAAAAAAAAAAGAAAAAAAGAAAAAAACTACAACCAAAATCGAAAAAGTAAAAACTAGCCCAGTTGTAGACAGTCCTCTGCTATCCTATGCAAAAAAAAGGATTCAAAAATATGAAAATCAAAGCGAGAAATTTGAAAATAACGCCCTCATATACATTAGCGTTTTCCTTTTTTGCCGTGACTGAAGTGGACTCTTAATAGCCTACACTAGTCACTCAAAAAGACCCGGATGATAATGTTAATCCTACGGGGAAGATATTCTCAAATATCCCGCTTGAATTTGAATATTTTCGAATGTTTTTTTTTTTTTTCATGGGATAACTGAGGACAACCTACAACCGCGCTAGTTTTTACTTTTTCGATTTTGGTTATAGTTTTTTTTTTATTAGGATAGTTTCAATTTCAGAACCGGTTTAAACCTGTTTCGAAAGTAAAAGTAATTTTTATTAAAAATATGAAACCAAAATGAAAAAAAAGTAAAAACTAGCCCGGTTGTAGATCGTCCTCAGCTATCCTATGCAAAAAAAAAAAAAAAAAAAAAAAAAAAAAATCATTCGAAAATATGAAAATTCAAGAGAGATATTTGAAAATAACTTCCACATAGGATTAACATTATCATCTGGGTCTTTTTGGGTGACTTGTGTAGGCTCTTACGCGCGTAGTTCGATGACATGTTTTAAATTTGTGACCTTTTTTTTATTATTATTTTATTTATTTATCGATGAAGTTTTAATTTTGTCATGGAATTATAAGCCGGGAACAATATTATTTCAAGTGCAAACAGATTTACAATTCGAAATCGTTTGCACACGATTGAGATAGAAATAAATAAGTGCTTGAAAATTGGTTTCAAAACCATAAAAAATGAGAAAATGGTGATGCAGTTTTCAAACAAATTGCATTAGTAAGTGCATTTTCCCCCCTAATCTAGGATACAAAAATTGAAAACGTGCAATGTTTAGAAGTTTAAAAAGATATTCCAGTAAAAGCAATATTTAAGCATCTCCTGTTGCCAACGTCAAAATAACGTCAGCGTAAAAGACGGACACGTTTATTCCTTATAATATAGATTTTTTTTTGAGAACATGTAGTATATTTGTATTTATGTACTTTTGACTAAGCTGTCCTTCGGCGAATATGTTATAGGACCACTGTTAGTGTATAATTTTTCTTAATTAAACTTCAGTATTCAGGAAGGAGAAATTCCCCGCCCCCTCTGACATCACACAGAAGCAAGCAAATGAAATTTTTATCTGTGTAAAATAAAATTTTTCAAGCAAATAATTTTTTACATAAAAATAATTTTTAAATATTACAAAATCCAAATACATCTTATAACTTCAAAATCCAAAAGTTTCTTATATTTTTATTCATTCGTAAGAATTTAATTAATATTTTAACTAATTTGTTTTAATTATGAAATTTCTTCTAACTTTTTTTGAAGGGATTGATTTTTTAAGAATGCATCCAATTATTTTTTCTTATTCGATTTCACAAATTTGTCGTACTTATAATAGTTTATTTTCGTAAAACTATAAATAATCATGCTAGTACTCTTTTATATTAATTAATGTTTTGTTACGTTGTATTCATCATTTATATTATAAATAACTAAAACTACTTTTAAACACTAATTAAAGAAATGGTAACTATTACTAATACATATGGTTGGAAAGAATTTTTTCACATCTCTTGCTATTAATGAGGCTGAATTGTGAATGTTTTGCACATGTAGTAGCTCGAATATGCTTTTATAAAATAAAAAAGAAATTCTTTCATTTGTCGCATAAATAACTTCTTAGAAATAAGAGTGCATTTGATCAGTGTACAAAAAAATGTACTTTTTTGGTACAGGGTAGTTTTTTAGAATATGTATATAAAGTATATTAATTATTTAACCTAACTAAAGAATATTCTAATTATTTTCACTTTTAATTTCACTATTTTCCCCTTCAAATATCATTATTTTATTTCTCTCTTCAATAATGCATTCGAATTTATATATTTTTATTTTCATTTTGGCGTTGCGCCAGTAAAAACTTTTTCCTCTTCAAATTCATTTTCAAAATTATTCTCTTTAAATTTTCCACTCAATTTTTTCTCTCTCGTTTCTTCTGGTATGTTCTTCGCGACAAAAAGAAACCATATCACAACGATTTGTTCATATATAAACTTTATAACATACTTATAATTACTTAAAAGGTGACACAGACATATAAAAAATATTATTTAATACAACCCAGAGATCTTTCGAATACACACGCGTTCATTTTCAAAGGGAAAGATGACTGCAGTCATGTTTCATATTCAGTCATGATTGAATAGAAAACAAATTTAAAAACAAAAGCAAAATACTACGCCTACGCAAGTGGAGTCCAGTACATTTTTCTGCAGTGGGGTGAAAAGATAAGTTCATATTTTCTGGAGTTCTTGATATACAGTGAAACCTCCTTGAACGGTCACCTCTAAACAACGAAAACCTCCGAATATCGGCCACAAGTTGATGAAACCAAACACATTCCATAGCATTAACATCTAGAGATGAGACGGGCTCAGCCCGGGCCCGACTCGGGCTCGGGCTCGATTTTCATACCAGCCTTCGGGCTCGGACGGGCTCGGGCTCATTTTTTTTAACCTGAAAATTTTATTTATTCCAGTGTGGGAGAAAAAACTTTTTAAAAATATATAAGAAGTAATATAGTATATTAATACATGGAAATTATCCCAGAGGGAAACATTCGCCTTGCATACAATATTTCAAATGAAAATCAAATTTCAAAGTACAAAGTAATTGCTTAAAAGGCGCAAAGGCCAACATAGTGAAAAAGATTCCAAGACGGGACTCGAACCCGGTCCATCAGTATAGCGCACTGACGTTCTACCGACTAAACCACTTGGAACGATACACAGCTCGGAAAATTTCTCACTATTATATGTTGGCAAGGCTACAAACGCAGCACAAGATGTAATATTCATGTTGTATGTTCATGTGTATGTTCCGTGCTGGGTATCGTTCCAAGTGGTTTAGTCGGTAGAACGTCAGTGCGCTATACTGATGGCCCGGGTTCGAGTCCCGGCTTGGAATCTTTTTCACTATGTTGGCCTTTGCGCCTTTTAAGCAATTACTTTGTACTTAGAAATTTGATTTTCATTTGAAATAAGTAATATAGTATTAATATATAATCATCAAAATTTCTTGTGTTCCCTATATTATTCTGTTACAGTTTTTTAAGGTGTGTTAATATCTAAAATTTATTTATGTTTCTAAAATAAATTCAGTATTCCTTATTTTTATCTCTCTTAAAAAGCTTTTATTCTTGTAAAAGTAATTTAATTACTCCTTTCATAATAATCATTATTCTTTCAGTTTCCTGTGGTTTCAATAAATAAATGACGCCTGGGTTGAAAATTACATTTTCCATAAGCAATCATTTTGATGTTATTTTCACGGACGTATCAATCAGTAACTGTTTAGGTTATTGCACAAAAGAAAAGCAAATGATCAAAAAATATTTTTATTTATTGGTGAACGAAATAAAAGCATCTAACTTTACTGTTTGTTAATGAGAGTGATAAAGTTGATTTATTTTTATTTTTATTTTTGTTTTGTTAACAGTTGATAATTCGGTAAACATTAAAAGAATTATTTATTAGCTGTATAAGAGATAAATCGGACATTAACGTGTAATGAGAATGTTTTTAATGGGAAGGAAGTTTCAGTTAAATATATTTGTAAAAGAAAAATTTTGGTTTTAAATTTCGTATAATTAATGACATGTGATGATTGATTAATGTTACAGATTCACAGCTATTTTAAAAGAAATTTGCAATATTTGAAGATTTATATCATTCACGCAAAGGCGCCAAGACAAATAATTAGTTGGATATTTTAAAATTGGATCGTTTATTTTATTTTATTTTATTTTATTTCATTATTTGACAATCTAGGCGAAAAATGTAATCTCGTCTGTTATTAGTCAATGAGCGTTACAATCGATCAGTGTTTTCTCTTATCCTATAAAAAGCATCGGATTTTTCAGATAACTTTGTTGAACTTTTCATTTAACCTGATTTTCAAGATCACGAAGATGTACACATTTTATAGAAAATGAAATAAACGTTGTTCGATTCTTCGTCATACAAATCGTAATTTCTGCAGATTTCATTCATTCATTTCTAAAATGCGCTTCGTTAATGTTTCCGCCAGATTTGCTTGTTGTGAGAGAAAAATATGAGAATCTGTTTAGAGACTTATATTTTGATGAGATTTAAACGTAAATGTCATAAAATTATGAGTTAGGGATTAACAGTTATTGTGATGTACGAAGTTATTAAAAAAATGAGATATTACATTTAGAACAACTTTTATGCAATTTTTATTAAACTTTTTTTTCGGTTTACATTTTCGGTATCGGGCTCGGGCTCTAATGACAAAAAAATGTTTCGGGCTCGGGCTCTAATGACAAAAAAATGTTTCGGGCTCGGGCGGGCTCGATTTAAAATCGTCGGACCCGGGCGGGCTTCGAAAAGTGAGACCGAACTCATCTCTAGTACGAAACTCTAACTAAGGAATTCTGAACAACGGCCGCTCGAAAGTCACGAGAATTTTTTTTTTTAAGTTTCTGGTACAATCTCATATTTATTTCCAAAACAAAATCTGAAGCAGATCAAACAAAATTTACTTAATATATCAACAAAATGTTATTTAATCTCTTGAACACATAATCCTTTTCTAAAACTTGGCATAAAAAATGGAGACAATAATAATGGGGAAAATTTTGATAATATTGTTAGAACAGCAAGCATAACTAACACGAACGCCAGTAAGTTTGAGTCTGTGCAAAGATTTGGCAGTTACTGCTATATTTGATTCATATAGCAAAGATTTGGCAGTTACTGCTACATTTGATTCATACAGCAAAGATTTGGTAGTTACTGCTACATTTGATTCATACAGTAAATGGTGGAAGATAGGAGGGAGGAAGAGAAAAGCGATGTTGAAGAGGATATGGAAAAGATTATAGAATCACCTAAAACTTCCAGTATTAACACATATACCAAATTTTTTACGAACCTTCGTGAAATAAAAAATTTGCATTAAATCATAATGATGATGAGCTGTACAGCAAAACAACTCATACTGTTATTTCTTTCGAGAAAGATATTTGCAGAAAAAAAAGCAACTGCAAATCACTGACATTTTAATGTATTAAAACAATAAGGATTAATTAAAATGACTGTGTATTTCTATTTAAATTTATGTAATTATGATTTTTTTTTAATGAAAACTCTGAATAACACCCACCCCTGAATAGCGGTCACTTTTCATTGGTCCCACTGGTAACCGTTATTCAGAGGTTACACTGTACTAAATATTTCAAGAACTCCAGAAAATATGAACTGATTTTTTCACCCCTCTAAAGAAAAAGGGAGTGGACTCCACTTGCGCATGCGTAGTACAGTGAAATCTCTTTGAACGGCCACCTCTAAACAATGACAACCTCCAAATACCGGCCACGTGTTGTTGGAACCAAACACGTTCCATAGCATTAACATTAGTGCGAACCTCTAAATAAGGAATTCTGAACAACGGCCACTCAAAAGTAACGAGGAAATATTTTTTACATTCCTGGTACAATTTCATATTTATTTGCAAACCGAAATGTGAAGCAGATGAAACAAAATTTACTTGATATGTCAACAAATAGAAAATGAAGGCATAAATAATGATACTGAAAATTTAGATAATATTCTTAAAACGTCAGGCATAACTAACATAAAGGCCAGCGAATTTGTATGTCTGGACAAAGATTTGGCAGTTACTGCCACATTTGATTCCATACAGAAATGGTGGAAAATAGGAGAGAGAAAAAGGAAATGGAAATGCTCTCTTACATTGGGTAGACGAAGAATGCTCTAAGGGAAGTCGCACACTAAGGCGACACATAAGACATGTCGCTTGAATTCGCTGGAAAAACTGGTTTAAAACAGGTTTGAAACAACTTCGTTCTTTGTTTCGACCGGAATTGGAATACAGATTTGCTATGGAAGGTAACTGCTGAAATCAGTTTTTCGAATGTTTTATGCGTTTTCTAAAGTGTTTAGTTAGTTCTCTTATATACTTTATTTCCCTAAATAACGAAGTTTTGTTAAAGCATTCAGGAAGTGTTGGAAAGTGTTTCATAATCTATGCTTAACACATGATTTTTCTTACTTGTTTTCAGTTAGTTCAGGTCAATTAAGTCCTTTCTTTAAGATATATAAATTCTTGCTTTCGCCTTTTCAATCAGTCACGGGCTGTAACAGAAGGATTCCTCGAACCCATTTTAATTTTTTTTTGCTTTGTTTTGTTTTTTTTTACTGTGAAAGGGGATCCGGGAATCCTCGAAACGATCGTATGTGATTTCTTTTGTGTTATGTTTGTACGTATTTGTACCTTAAATCGCTGTTAAAGAGTTTAGCTTATGGATTACAGAATCACACAAAATTTCCCGTATTAACACATATACCGAAGATTTTATGAACCTTCGTGGAATCCAAAATTTCGCATTAAATCATACTGATGATGAGTTCTATAGCAAAACAACTCATATTGTTATTTCTTTGGAGAAAGATATTTGCAGCAAAAAACAAAGCAACTGCAAATCACTGATCTTTTTAATGCATTAAAACAATGAGGATTAATTAAAATGACTGTGTGCATTTCTTTTTAAATTTATGTAATTTTGATTTTTTTTAAATGAAACCTCTGAATAACACTCACCTCTGAAGAGCGGTGACTTTTCACCAGTCCCACCGGTAACCGTTATTCAGAGGTGACACTGTATTTTATTTTTGTTTTCAAATTTGTTTTTTATTCAGTCAGTCATCTTTTCCCCTTGAAAATGAAGGCGTAAGTGTTCAAAGGTCTCAGGTTTGTATTAAATAATATTTTTATATGTTTGTGTCACCTTTTAAGTAGTTATAAGTATGTTATAAAGTTTATATTAATGGCAAGGCGAAACGACACTAGTTTTTAATACAGTGTTTTGACTCTATTGACGATTTGTTCAATCCACTCCTTTCGTGTTTATTAATGATTATTCGCTTTGTCATAATACATCTGTTGTATTCTTTGGCGTTCACTATAAAGCTTTGCTGATCTAGCTCAGACGAACTTTTTTGTCAGTGTTTTCGCCTGTTAAAACGTAGCTACCACATCGAAAAAAAATGGCGTTCGATTTATGGAATTTCTTCACTGACATCTTATAAAAAGCGCCTGCAAAGTAATTTGAGAGGGCTGTATTATTTTAAGCAATAATTATGTTATAAACAAGTTGAGCTATAATTATGTGATCTTTTTTTCTCGGGGAAACACAGTGATCGACCGATCTTTGAAATGGCAGTACGCTGCTGCTTTAAATATTTATACAATCTGATTTTATAAATCCTTTCCAGAATTAGTAAATATCATATCAGTAGAGTGTATCAGCATTAATTCAGTTTGCATGAGATTTACTATGACTGCTCGCCTGCGTAAAAACTTCGATAATTAAGCAGTAACTGCATTTTGATTAAATAGAAACTCTACACCTTCTTTAGTCGATCGCAGCAATAATATTTCATATGTATATATATTATATTTTTGGGCTTTTACATTAAATCTCAAAAACAAACATAACATTAAATATATGCTTTTACATAAAAAAATATATTTAATAAAGATTTAGGACATCTTTTTTAGTATTTATTTTTAATGAAAGGAGGTATTCAATTTCGTACATACGTGTAATTTTATGTGAAATTTCTGTGTTTTAACGGAGATAATCTATTTTGAGTGGGAATCGTACGTTCTTCTTGAATAAACGGATAATTTCATTTTTATTTTTACTATGTTAAAAACGGAAATGTTCCTTCCAACACAGTAAAGGAAAATGAGCCTTTTCATAATTAAATTCATATAAACAGTGCAAATACCTGTACAAGAATTACTTTCAAGTGCCTATATATAATTTATAAGTATTTAAAATACATCAAATTATCTTAAAATACATTAGAAAAAAATCCACAACGTTTTCAAACTTTCACAAAGCCGTCGTCAGTGGGATTTAAATGTTATTATTTTCTTTGCGCTTATTCGAGAACTGTTTAGAAGAAATTTATTTCAATTTAAAAGTTGTACGTCAGATGAGATGCCAGATAAAGTTATTCAAATTTTCAACAAAACGAGCTTTCATTTATAATGCAGCAAATTTCTCCATACTCCATTGATATCGTACGATAGTGCATCGTTACAAATTGTATCTTTATTGGCGATTATTTCAATTGATTCTCTTATAATAGCTTCCTGGAGGAATATAATTTTCGATTTATTAAAATCTATTTTTATAAGATGAGTTTGAGCTAATTTTGATAATGCAGTATGGGGTCTAATTAATCTGATATCTGCTTTATGTTCCTTAATTCTTTCACGAAATTTTCTCATCGTCATACTAACACAAATAAAATATTTGTACTGTTTATATGAATTTAATTATTTAACTCGAGGTCAATTGAGTACTAGAATTTAATTTCCATTTATGAGCCTTTTCAACTGAAGGAAAACTGAAATAATCCAGTTAAATTTTCGTAATTGAAATGTTTGCCCTATAACTAAGTTATTGCGACTAGAATATATAGTGTAGCAACCTGCTATTCCAGTATTACTTTAAAAATTGCTGAAAATTGATGTGGGGAATAGAGGTTTCATCGTCCAATGGCGAGTAAGGAAATTGGAATAAGGAGGACGGCAAGGCTCCAAAGCACACCAAGTTGTAAATTGCACATCAAACATGGCAAATGAGGTGCGTTCATACTATAACTAGTTTAATGTTGTTGTGTTTTTTTCAAAGCATATTGTACTGAATGGATATCTTAGTGCACTTCATAAATGCCTATCCCTTTCATTCTGTTCGAAAGGCTGTAACACCATTAAAATGCACTTGAAATCATTTTTTCCCATTGGTCGTCATGTAAAGGAAAACTTTTGACTGTCCCTGTAATTAAACTATACATCCGATTTTCATAAAATTTGAAATGACTCGACAAAATGTTGCAACAATTATATATTTAAAATTTCAGACCATTCGGTTGGGTAGTTTTTGCTCTGTTATATGCGGACAGACAGAGGGACCGAACGACGACTATAGGTTCGGCATATTTATATAATTATGAACGCACCTAAAAAGGGTGTGATAGTATTCAATACAGATATCTCTACCGTATAAATATGAATCTGTGGATTGTACTATATTTAAATAATTAAGAATAAAGATATGCGCATTTTTCTATATAAATGAAAAGAAAAAAAAACAGGAAAAACTGGTATTAGAGATATAATTGTATACTGTAATTTTACAACTGAGTGACACTGTGTTCAGGCCAGGATTAGAACTAGTAACCTTTGGCGTAAGCTGTACCAATGCTGTACCAATTATTCTATCCTGGACAAGTCTGACGAACCTTTCTCACGCATAGAACCTTGTTGTTTATGACATCTGAATCAGCTCAACAGAAAAAATCACTGGTATACACTTTTTAATTCAGTTGGAAAATTATAACTCATATGATTTATTTTCTAATTTGAATAATTGTGTAATTTACTAATTTACTAATTTAGTTAATATAATTGTAGATTACATTTCATAATTGCATTAAGACATGAATTAATTTCGTTTCACTTCGGATTCGGGTCGGGTTGCGGATTGATGAAATTTGTTTGCCGGGTTCGAGTTTTATTGAGGGTTGACTTCAAATGGAACTTTCGGGTTCGGGTCGGGTACAACTCGACCGGTGCAGGACTCTAATTGTAATGAATCGAAGTATAAATGAAACAATCGTTTATACCGTATTTTAGCAGACGAACTAAGAAACTTCCGCGATATTTCAGAAGGTTTATTCCGTTCAATTGATTGACGTTCTTCGAATAAATATTTGCTCAAAGTCTAAACAGTCAGAGTGTTATTATGAGATAGAAGAAAACAAAGAATTGTATGATTAAAATAAGAAGATTCTCAAATTATAATTTTTGGAGGAAATGGATTAATATTTTCGTTGCAGAGTCACTTTTAAGATCACGCTGAAGAATTTCAATATATTATCGCTTGCAGTGTTAGTCATTCGTGACTCAAGAACTCCGATTTGAAATATATTTACTCAGATGTTAGAGCATATCATTTTAAGCATGTAAAAAATAATTTAAACTCTTAAGAAAAAAATAACAAATAATTGTCTAAAAGATACTTTTTTCATATCTGCAATAAACAGAAAATTAGATATTCCTCATAAATATTGTCAAATTTCTAATACAAAATTGTAAAGTACTGTTCGTTTTCGAAAGCCGCGCATAGCACTTTTGGACGATTCTACCATTCAAAGTGGTGTTACGCTGAGATGAGCATTTTCCGAAGTTCTACTTCGGCGTTCTCGTCTGCATTGTTGCTAAGATTGGCGTTTACTTGTTTGTTATTTTTTACTTCCGAACAAATTCTATTAATATCTCGTTTTAATTCAAATTAAAACTTCTATAGTTAATGTTTAAATGGCTAGTTCGAGTAGAAATAAATCTTTCAAGAGTGGTAATAAGAAAGTTATATATCCCAACAAAAAGTTTTCGGTAAAAAAAAAAAAAAAGCGCCAAGTTCTCCTTAATCTTTCGGCCAGAAAAAGTAGTGATATCTAAAGTTCGCAGAAGTTAAAAGCCAAACATCCCAAATCTTTCATTGAAAATGGCTTCCTGCGACTTGACCGTTAATTCCTTCTACAGCATTTGAAAATTAATGATTAGAAATTACGCATTTATGAGTTATTTAAATATTAAAAGTAATATTAAAATGCAAAGAGGCAAATTCACATAAAGACATTATAAGTAAAAGATTTCTGATAAATACCATTCAGTTACAACAAACATTATTTTTAATTACAGATCATTTAGTCCACTTGTGGTTTAATATCCATTTTGTACGATCTAAAGCTAAACTCATTAACATAAAACCCAAGAAATAAAACAAAATTTACTTACTTCAAATCTCACAACATGTTATATTATATTTTATTGTATAATATTCAAATTTTGTGCATTGACGAAAGAGATTTTATTCGTTTGAACATTTATTATAGTTTGTTTGCAGACATTAAGAGGTATTCGATTTATAAACTGTTGAAAGCTGATACTAATTATGTTTTAGCAATTAGGGATATTATCTTCTGAATACAAGTGTTTTGTTATTTTTACTTCTCGGCATTTAATTACACTGAAGTGGTTTAAATGCATTTTTTAAATGTGTATTTTATTTCTGTACTTTGTGCCACAAAATGCCTAAAATAATCAAAAAATGTTGTTGACATGTAGCTCATTTGTACATAACTTTAAAATTTGAAAAAACCCTCTCGAAGGCATTAACGGCCAAGTCGCAGGAAGCCATTTTCAATGAAAGATTTGGGATGTTTGGCTTTTAACTTCTGCGAACTTTAGATATCACTACTTTTTCTGGCCGAAACATTAAGGAGAACTTGGCGCTTTTTTTTTACCGAAAACTTTTTGTTGGGATATCACTACTTTTTGTATGTTTTTTCAAGTTTGTTTTTCTAAACTATATTAATATATAAAAAAACTTAAATTTCTGTACTTTTATGTTAGCCGGGAGCAAATCTCCTCATTAGCATTTTGTTTTTTCGGCAATAGCAGTTTTCATTTTTCACATGTGAAAAATTAGAAATAATGCTTTGATTTTACAATAAAATATTTTGGTTTATGTTATTATTTCTTATTTATTCATTTATTTATTTCTATGTTAAATATTCTATTAAATAAAATGAAGGAAATGCATCTATTTTGAGTGAGATGACTGAAAAGTTTATATTTTTAAATGAAATGAATGCAATATGAACAATGGAGTTGGGAGCAGTATTTGGCGCTTTGCCACTTGCGCCCGGCGAACGTAAAAATACCTAAATTTATTTTATTGAGCTTTACAAATTTATATTTTATTTCTTTTTAAATTAAAGTACTAGCCTCCTCTAACAAGCAGTATTTACTCTATTAATTGCATGTTAAACGTTGCATCATGTTACTGTTATTCATAATTTAATTTAATTGCCCATTCTTTCGCCAAGTCGGAAGCTTTTGATAGAGAAATCAAGAACTCTTTACGATCATGGAAGCACATCACATATTTTCTAATGCGGAAATTTTTAATCCTATTAAGAAATCTTTTCTAGTTGGGATCGCTGCCAATTGTTGTATTTTAACTGATACGATTGGGTACAAGTGAAATGGTTCTTATGAAATCCTTTGACAATATCTGCATTTACATTAAACCATATCGATGCTAATATCTTTTTGTTTCACGTTAACCTTTTCAATAGACTCGATTACGGAAGAATAGAAGGTCTACCGGCTCACTGCCATGATCCATTTGAAAATCTATCATTCTTCTTATCTGATCGTGTTGAAAAATTAGCCAATAATGTGCCATGGTTTTAAGATTTTAGCTAATTTTATTCGAAACCTGAAAACTAAAATGCGAGGAACCGGATTATGGAAGATTCATTCTAACGTACATATCGATTAATAGGTTACATATTATAGAATTATGATAATCATAAGGAGAACTGGCAGTTTCGGTGCTTTAATAGTTGCCGTAAATTCTCTTTATATAATACAGAAGTTTTAGCAGAGTAAAGATTAACAACATAGTCACAGTAAGTATACTAACAGTACAATATATTAACAATAGCAGAGGTTTTGTGCATTGACGAAACTATTGGCATTTTGGAAATATTCGTACGTTATACAATATAACTATTTAGATGATATGCGGAAAAACATAAATAGATGGCTCGCATTAATAATTAATTCATTGAAAAATAGCCACTAGCGTCAAATACTCGCAAAGCTTGGCGACATTTAGCGAAGTGTCGCCAAACTTGGTAATATATCATGTCAATTCTCAAATTTGGCGACAAAAAGGTTTTCTTTATTCTGACATCATAATGATGCATATGTATTATGTATTATACACACACTTATAATATGTATGATGCAAATGTATTACGCATTATATGCATAAAGTTCATAACATCACTAAAGCACACTTAACGGAATAGTGTTCCATAAATATTACGGATATTTCCCAGATTGACCAGAGTGCTATTGAGATTGATTCCGACATTTATAACAGACGGAGAGACGTCTGCACACACCATCACCTCATCGAGTTTACACCTGAAATTTTAGGATTAGTTAAAACTAGATTAGCATATTAAAATGCAACTGGCCTGTTAAGTCATATCTTGGTAGAAACCGCCTGAAGAACTAATTTTAGTGGTTGACTGATAGGTTTACTATTGTATTTTCCTGCATCCAAAAGTATGGAAACATGTAGGAATGGGTTCAGGAAAACACAATGGAAAATCCACCAATTAACTGGTAAAATCGGGTCTGTAGATGGTTTCCACAAAGATATGGCTTGGCAGGTGAGTTACATTTCAATACGCTAATCGATTTTTAACTAATCCTAAAATTTCAGCCGTCAACTCGATAGGGGTGATGATCTGTGCAGACGCCTCCCGGTCTTTAATAAAATTTGTTTTAAGGATGTAGAAGATAGTAAGATGGACAGATAAACTGAAAGATTTGCCTTATTAAGATTTTTGTAAAAGCATATAAAAATTCATTCAGCTTGAAATCATGTAACACCTTTATAACTCAGGTTAATTTTCTGTAATCGGGTTTTGGCGACCAACATATCTTATCTATAAGTATAATCTTTCTTTTTCAGGTTTAAAATTAACAATAAATTAACAGTAAGTAAGCTAATAATACAATATAATAACGTTAGCAGCGGACTTCGGACGCCGCATCTGTCGCACATCGTTAAAGACAGTTTATTAGTTACACATTTCATTTAATTAAAAGGAAATTTTTAAACTTTCATATGGAATTAGGATATTTTTCCACTATAGGAAACTCGGCATTTAAAAAAAAAATCTTGTCACAATTCGTTCTTCAGAAACTGAGATATGTTGCCAAATGATATAAACAACTACGAAAACAAATCTGATGAAGTTTTATGCTATTTACATATGTATTTATATACATGTAAACATTTTATTTATACATGTATAAAATATTGTTTTTTATATACAAATTATTTATGTTGGTATATAAAAATAAATAAACGGGTTCCTTAGATTAAATAAATTGTATACATATGGAAAAAATTGCTTGTGTATATGACACAGTAAATAGGTTGCCAGAAAATGCGTTATTATCAAATTTATTTTCTCGTTAAGGCTATTTTCTCTATTTCGCCAAGGCTACTATATCGCAAACGTATCGAATTGCGGTTATATTTTGTTAAATGTTTTATTGTTTTAATATCGTAAATATATCATAACCTATACTGGTTAAATTTTTTTAGGTATATTCATTTTTTCTATTTAACAAACAACTTTGGAAAAACATATATAGTATAAAATGTTATTCTGCTTGAAATCACGTGACTCCCCTCAAACCTCTGTAATCGAGTTTTGGCGACCAACATTGGCACAATTGAATATGTTAAGGAACTGTTTACGGACAAATCAACACCCCCTGTTTGAAGGGTTTAGAGGCGGAAATTCTGCGTTTTCAGATTTTTCTAGTTAATTGTGCTACAAACCCGACTTGCTTGTGAAATTTCAAGATTCTACGACTTTTAGAAGTACATTAGTTATTTGATGATGCGAAGTGAGTCAGTGACAAAAAAGCGCTTTTTCGGAATTTAATATTTCGAAAATTACTAAATATAGAAACATGAAATCGTAGAACCTTAGTTCAGTTTGATCATACGAACATGTGTATAAAAGAAAAATTTCTATATCTCTCCCTAAAACGACATTATGAAGGGATGAAAAGTATGCCAAAATGGTTCAGAAAAAGGTAGCTTACGGCTTGTGCGAACTTGGCGGACGCCCTGCCGTGCTCCCAGATAATGTTATTTAATTTTGTGATCAAGAAGCAGAAAAAAGGGAATTAATTGTTCATCCAGTCAAATTGCTCGGGTTTCTAGTAGTAAAGATTATAAAGTAAAACAAAATCGCCGAGAAGCAGGAGATGAGCGTAATCTTGTTTTTTGTTCACCTAAAAAAGAGTTAAAAAGAAATGTCTTTGAAAAAACATGTATGAATGAATTCAATTGCAGTGTTATTAGACAAACTGTAAACGATTTTTATGTCAAGGAGAAAACAATTCCGTCTTTGAATAAATTGCTTCCTGTTTAAAAAGAAACGATCAAGTTAAAAAATAAGAATTACCTTTGTTTTGCGAAAAGCAAACATGTTGTATAACTGTTTGAAATTTTTAAGCGTTTCCGTTTTTTAAAAATATTAATTACAAAAATGTTTTTACAAAAATCGATATTATTTCCTCAAAAGCGCTTTCTTAAAAAATGCAGCTGAACTAACTCCACTCAACCCTATTTTGATAAAATAAAAGCAGATCTGACGCATGCGCAATAGCGCGGAGGGCTTTGCTATGTGAAAGTAAACAGTATACGAACTGACCTTTGTAAAATATCTATACTTGGACGTCTCCAGTCTTTTTAATTTTTCAAAATTTACAAAGTTTCTTTTAATGACAACGATATGAATCTGTTCAAGAGATCAGTGAAACTTTGGTATAAAAAATTAACTCAGTAACTCTATCTGTTGAGAATTCTATGAAAAATTTATATTAACTGGTATGTTAAAAGTTAGGAGACATACATTAGGGGAGAGTAGCCTAATTTGGACCACTTTACTCATTTTCAGGTGTAACTCACTTCGTTTATGGAATATCTACAAAATATTACTGCACATGGTCAATCTCTTCATCTACTAACTAAATAAATCTTTAGAATAATTTCTTTTTGAAAATCTTAAGTTTTATTTTAATTTGAAAATTTTATCAAAAATGCTCCAAGTTCAGTGGCTGGTCGCTTAAGTTGGACCCCTAGCTTCCTAAATTCGACCACGAAAACGTAACAACTTACCTTTGTTTTAAAGTATTCTCTTACGCTTAGTAGGAAAAAATTAGATCAAAATCGGTAATTTTATGTTTTTTAGAATTGTCTGAAAACAGCACGTAGCAGGCAGATGCTTCTTCTAATCATAAATGACATCATTCTGATGAGTAGGATTTCAGCGGTAGATGCCCCTTTCCGTAATTAACGGCGGTATTTCAGCGATCCATTTAAAGTGGCGCTCCATCCAAATATGGCTACTCTCCCCTATATCGTATTTTTAAGACCACTGCATAACTAACATTGACTTTTAGTATGCTGCAGATATGTAACACGGTGATACAGATGATTACAAAAAATAATTAATATGACTCGAAATTTTAATATATGTAATATGAAATTTTGTTCATAGAGTTAGAAATTTTTCGCATATTTACAAAAGAGAAAAAACATGGCAAATCTTAGTTGGTTTTTCATTTGGCTTTAAAACCAAAAAAATTTCAAAGATTAGTACAATTATCGATTTAATAGTAGTCATTATTGCGTCTCAATAGTATTATAAAGCGTATAACTAAATGCTATTCATAATTGCGACAGTTAACTACTGCAAAAAATCAAAAGTGCAAGGAAATGAATGTTTTATTGAAAATGACAAAATACCATTTGCATATATATAATCTTAGTAACTTAAATTAACTAGTAAATCTGCAGATCAGGAGCCTCAACGTCAGATCTGCAATTCATTGTTTTTAGACACACTCTAGTAATATTCAATTTCCTGCAAACCGCAATTTAAAGTTTTCAAATTACTTAATTATTTATAAGAATAAAAAATACGAAGTTTTCAGACATTAGAAGCGTTAAATTAAAAACGTTGTTATGGAAGGATATTTTGAATTTTCATGAGCTACTAATTCTGGTATTTTTTGTAAATAATACAGTATTCAGGGGGGCTCCGTCCCCCTGAACCCCCCATGGTCTCATTAATTTACATATGTAACTTTTTATTGATTGCGCTAATGATTATGGTAAATCTTTTTACACTTCCGAGCTTTATTCTTCAATACTGGTGGGCAGAAAAGGATTTACATTGACGCAATTATATTAAAAGTTTAGGTTTTATGAACGAAAATGTAATTTCCTTTTAAAGATAAAAAAATTTTCATTCATATTTTCTGAAATGAGGCGGCATTAAGAACTAACACTCGTCAAAAAATATTTTTTCAGGCAATCTAGTTAATGTTTGTTTTTAAGAATGAAAATATTTATTTCCCGATACAATGACGTCCTTTTCGACAGCGATAATTTTGCGATGCATAATTTTGACATTTACTATCAATTTGCTTTTCAAAAGTTTTTTTTTTTTCTCATTGAAATTTTTGATTAAAAATTAAATATTTCTGTTAGCTGCGTCCAGACGATAAACCGTGAGATATTAGTAACGTTTTTTTTTTTAATAATAAGAATTAATATCATAACACAAGCCCCTTTTATTTCAACCTCAAAGCGTATTTGTTTTATCTATACTAATATTATAAAGAGGTAAAAATTGTTTATTTGTAGGAGGTAAGCTCTGGAACTACGGAACCGATTCCAAAAGTAATGGTATCAAAATTATGGTGTTAGTCCAACTTAGAACATAGGCTATATCTTATGTCCGTGCCACTGGCCAAAAGGGGGTAGAGGAGCAAAAAACGTTCTAAAAATGCGCTTTTTGTGTTACTGAAGGGTCTAGAAACATGAAATTTGGAATGGTAGTTACTTATAAGATACTAATGATCTCTAAGGACATTTCTCAAAAAAATCGAAATTAAAAAGTGGTGAAAATGCGCGAAAAGCGTTTTAAAAAACGTTCTAACTGGCGATTTTTACGCAATTTCAGGAAGTGCCAAACCGATTTAAAAAATAATGGTGTCAAAATGATGGTGATAACCCTTGCTCTAACATTGGCTACATTCTATGTTGGTGCCACTACTCCTAAAGGGGATGCAGGAGCAAAAAAAACGTTCGAAATTGCGAATTTTGTGTTACTGAAGGGTCCAGATACATGGAATTTGGCATGGTAGTTACTTATTAGATATAAATGATCTCTAATAACATTTCTAAAAAATTTTGAAATTTAAAAGGGGTGAAAATGCGCAAAAAGCGTTCTAAAAACATTCTAAATGGCAATTTTTACGCAATCTCAAGAAGTACCAAACCGATTTCAAAAATAATGGTGTCAAAATGATGGTGACAACCCTTGCTCCAATATATGCTACATTTTATGCCGGTGCCACTACCCCTAAAAGGTGTGCAGGAGCAAAAGAAAAAGTTCGAAATTGCGATTTTTGTGTTACTGAAAGGCCCAGATACATGGAATTTGGAATGGTAGTTACTTATAAGATATAAATTATCTCTAAGAACATTTCTTAAAAAATTCGAAATTTAAAAAGGGTGAAAATGCGCGAAAAAAGTTCTAAAAAACGTTCTAAATCGCGATTTCTACGTAATCTCAGAAAGTGCCCATCCTATTTCAAAAGTAATGGTTAGAAATTAATGATGGCAGCTCTTGCTCCAACATAGACTCCATTTCATGTCGGTGTCACTGCCACCTAGGGGTTGCAGAAGCAAAAAACGTTCTAAATTGCGATTTTTGTGTTACTGAAGGGCTTAGAATTCTGAAATTAGACAGGGCAGTTATTTATAAGATACAAATGATCTCTAAGGACATTTCCTAAAAAATCCAAATTTAAAACGTGTGAAAATGAGCGAAAAGCGTTCTAAAAACCTTTCTAAATTGTGATTTCTACGCAATCTTAGGAAGTACCGAACCGATTTAAAAAATAATGGTGTGAAAACGATGGTGACAGACCTCGCTCCAACATAGGCTTTATTTCATGTCGGTGCCACTACCCCAAAGGGGGTGAAGGAGCAAAAAACGACCTAAATTGTATTTTTTGTAATACTGCAAGGGCTAGCAACTTGAACCTAGGCATGGTAGTTACTTATAAGATATAAATGATCTTTAAGAACATTTTTTAAATAATTCGAAATTTAAAAGGGGTGAAAATGGACGAAAAATGTTCTGAAAACCGTTCTAAATTGCAATTTTTGCGCAATCTCAGGAAATATAAATAAATCGATTTCAGAAGTAATGGTTTCAATTTGATGGTGACATTCCCCCCTCCAACATAGCCTATATTTTACGTTGCTTTCACTACTACCGGGGGGGTTACAGGAGCAAAAAATATTCTAAATTGCGTTTATGTGTTACTGAGGGGTGTCTAACATTTTACATTTGAAATGGTAATTACTTCAAAGATGCAAATGCTTTCTAAGAATTGTCGAAAGAAAATTCCAAATTTAAAAGGATGAAGTGAGCGAAAAGCGTTCTAAATTACGATTTTTATGCAATCGTATGAAATACGAAACCGATTTCAAACATAATGGTTACAAATTGATGGTGATAGAACCTGCTCAAATATAAGCTATATTTTATGTCGAGGGTTGCAGGAGCAAAAAACTTTCTAAATTGCGATTTATGCGGTACTGAAGAGGTTAGAAACTTTAAATATAGCACGGTAGTTATTTCTAAAATATAAATGTCCTCTAAGAACAGTCGAAAATAAATTCGAAATTAAAGAGAGTTGAAGCGAAGGGAAGGAGCGAAAAGCATTCTAAACGAGTCCTAAATTAAGATTTCAATGGAATCTCGGGAAATAATAAACCGATTACAGAAGTTATTGGTTGCGAATCAAGAGTGATAGTCCCAGATCCTGTACGCGCTATATTTTATGCCGGTGTCACTACCATCTGGTCGGCAGGAACAACAAGAAAGCCTTTAAAAACATCTAAATCCCGTTTTCTATAGAATATTAGGAAATACCAACCGATTTCAAGGTTAATGTTGGCAAATTAATGGTGACAGTCTCTGTTTCAACATTTTTCGAGACATTCTATTTCAACTCTGTTTCGGCATTTTATGTTGGTGCCACTAACACCAGACAGGTGGTAGACTGTTAGACAAGAAGCTTGAAATTTGACATAATGGTTAATTTTAAGATGTAAATGTATTAAGATGGTTTCTAAAAAATTCAAAACTTCAAATAAATACCGAAATGAGCGTATGAAATTTAATTGGAATTAGTTTTAGTTCTTCTTATTAATTAAAATCTCATTTCTGTCTATTGCCCTTTTATCATGAAGTTCAGTCAAACTGTTGCTTTGTTTGTAATTCAATTCCTACTATTAGCTCACACTCTCCCTATATTTATTTACATATTTATATATTTATATATTTATCTTGTTTTTGATATATGAGATCAAATTCACCTTTCCGTTGCTAGGAAACAGTTAAAATAAAATTAAGACAATGAAATATGTGATTGAAAAAAAGTAAATAAAAAAAAAGAAAGTATTTTATATTATTGGAGCACATATATAAAATCCCTCCATAAGATATACACCGAATTTAAAAACTCTGACAAATGTATACACAAAATTTCAAACTAATATGAATAATGTATGGTTCTAATTAGGAAATTCCATCATCCATAATTTATCATTTAAATCTTTCAATCATATGAGCCATTTCTTTTCAACAAATAAAAATGGAAAAATCGTCTGAATTGCTATAGGAAAGCATTAAGGCGGAAAATAAAATGTTCTATATATTCCGAACGAATGAACCAAATTTAACCAAAAACTATACAGCTAAATCCGGTGACCTCACCAACATGCCTCCTTAATTTCAAGCTAATCGGATGCTTTTTACGACAGTTATCGCGGGACAGACAGACTAACAGACAGAAACCAAAAACTTTTCGGGTCTCCACAGTAAGCCTTCACTGACGTTTCGGCAATTAAAAATAACAAGACTTCAATGGAATTAGACCTTGCAGTAACTAACAAGACGAATGTTTAATAACATTACATACACATTTAAACACAATTAACATAACAATACGACATTTCGAACCGAAGAATAGATTAGTGAGAAAGAGTCCTGTAGCTTGTATACCGGCGCATATTTTTTACCTATTCATGGTCCTGATATTTATTAATTTACCCATTGTGAATCACAGCTCTCCACCACTTAATGCTGAATTCAAAGTACCTGCAGGTAGCAAGTAGAAGAGTTCAATTTTACAGATTTTGTACCATTTGGAGACTTTTTACCTGTTTGTGGTGTTTCTATCTATTAATTTATACATTGTATATCGCAGCTCTCCGCCACTTAATGCTGCAACCCGGCTGGATGTCTTTTAATTCTTTTTTATCTTCGAACTATCTGTAAGGAACAATAAGAAGAATTAGTCTTTAGAGATGCTGTAACATTTGGAGACTTTTTACCTGTTGCGGTGCAGCTATCTATTAATTTACACATTGTACATCGCAGCTCTCCGCCACTTAATGCTTCAACCCGGCTGGATGTCTTAATTTTTTTTTATCTTCGAAGTATCTGTAAGTAACAATAAGAAGAATTAGTCTTTAGGAAAGCTCCAGCATTTGGAGACTGCTGTGGCACCTGTTGTGTTGCAGCTGTCTATTAATTTACACATTGCGCGTCGCAGCTCTCCGCCACTTAATGTTGAAGCCGGGCTGGAACTCCTTTAATTATTTTTTTATCTTCAAAGTACCTGTAGGTCGCAAAGAAAAAGAATTAGTGTTCACGTATCATTTGGAGACTTTTTGCGTTTATCTGGTGCTGCTGTCTTTTATGCATTGAACATCACAGCTCTCCGCCACTTAATGCTGAAGCCGAGATGGAACTATTTTAATTCATTTTTATCTCTTAAGTACCTGTAGAGACTAAGAAGAAGAATTAATTTTTACAGATTTAATGGCATTTGAAAACTTTTTATAGATAGGACGAGAAGTTTTTAAAGCGTATGAAGCTGTTGGAAAAATATAATTTATAGAACTTAGAACAGTAGATTTTGGAACAATAAGTATCAAATCAGAGTCAGCTGATTTAGAATCTATATTATTACGATATATCAGTTGAGAATCACCTTGTTTAATACTCGTATTGCCCTAATGTAATTTTCTGCATCTTTTTCTTTAAAATTTATATCATTCATCAAAGGCGTTTTTGATGGTATGTTAGATATTTGATCTTTTAGTCTTAGCCAAATTTCCTTTTTTCACTGAATACATAATCGTGCTAGTTTCTTATAGTAAAAATATTTTTTGTAGTGCACTATTTTACCTCCTAATTCTTCAAATTTTTTATCGTTTACTAAAGGTATTTTTCATACTATTTTAGTTATTTGGGTACTTTTTCCAGTATAGGGGCTTTGGCGAGGTAAAGCAAATGGTTTTGGCCAGGGGAGGAAATTTTGAATGCCTATTTCATGGCAACGTATTCACTGTTTCATATACACAAACAACTTTTTCAATGTTTATACAATTTATTTAATATAAAGAAGTCGTTTATGAAAATTTATATACAAGCAGAAGTAAATTACATATATTAATAATAATCATGATACATATATAATATATTAACAATAATAACAATAATATATATATAATGTTTAGAAATATATAAATACGTATGTAAATAAGCATAAAAATACTTCTGGTTTGCTTTCATCATTTGACAACAAATCTCATTTTCTGAGCCTAAATTGTGCTGAGCGTTTTTTAAAAACTCCAAGGACCCTATACTGGAAAAGTACCGTTTTTGACCTCCATGTCTTTTCCAGATTTCTTTTTTAAATGAATAAATAATTATCCTTGTTTCTTAAACTCTTTTTTGTAATGCATTATAATATTTTCTAATTCTTCAAAATAAATATCATTCTCCAAAGGCGCTTTTCATACTATGTTACTTATGTGATCTCCATGTCTTTTCCACATTTGCTTTTTTTTTACTGAATAAATAATTATCCTGGATTCTTAGGCTTAAACTGTTTTAGTATTGCATTATATTATATCTCATTTTTAACCCATATTTATGCACCACCCAATATACATTATATGCCCATATTGCCATTTAATGTCGGTTCCGTATTTTATTATTAAATCAATATAGGAATTAAGAATGCCTAAAAACTTTTAATCGCAATTTTTTTAACTTTCTTTCCGGTGATATACAAAAAGAAAGATAATAAACTTCAAGACTGTGAAAAATGGAAGATATTAGATTACTTTTTTCTTTTGAATTCATGTATTTTTTCCTAAGGATGAAAATTTAACTATTGATTTTCACATTAAGACATTGCGGCGTGATTTTTTATTTCGGAGAGCATTGTTGCTACAAATGGAACACTTTTTAAACCTTCAATCCAATTTTCTAGTTAACATACTTTTAGATAGCAAAAAATGATGTTTATAATTTGCATAGTGTTTTGAAGAATTTTATATAGTAAAACTTTTTAAATATTAAGTGTATTTTTGGAATTTTAGGAACTATAGTTTCGTTATCGTTCATTTGATTTATTCCGAAATTCGTTATCAGATTATCACTAAAATACATTATTATAAAAGATACTAAATTTCTGAAAAGAATACGGTTTCTTTATTTTATCCCAATATAGTAAATTTTGTTCTCTTTTCAAAAAAGTTTATTCGGAATTCGTACTGCAATTTTTGAATTTTTAACGAATTTTTTATCGGATTATTGAACAGCATTTAATGCACTTCCATACCTATAAGGGGGTTACCGTAGGGAGTACGCAGTTCTGTCGCCAAATGCCGCCAGGTTTATCGCCAACTTGCCAATATATCGCCAAATTTGGCAACCAAAATTAGTCGTCAAAAGTGACTACAGAAAATCAACAAATTGAGATATTTGAATGCAACAAAAACTAATTTTAACTTAAGGGATTATATTAATTATATTTAAGGGAGTCCAAGTAAATTAATTAGGAATAAAAGTAACATAATACAATGCTTAGCATGATTTCGCAAACAATAAATTTTCAGAAAGGCCACAGGTCAAAGGAATTAGATTTGAAACTTTTATCCAATTATATTAAATTTTAAATTTCGTGATTTTTTAACTTTTTGGGATTTTAATGCGATTTTTATGTTTCTTCACGATCTGCTGCAATTTTCTGAAATTCCATTTTTGACGTAAAGTACATTCTGCCCTCATTTCAATAAAGTTTATTCGGATTTCGTATACCAATTTTCGAATTTTTCGGGAATTTTGTATGGGATTTTTAGTGTATTTTAGCAATTTCCTACCATTTTTTCCACATTAGTGAAAAGAATCAACTTGCAATCTTCGAACACAATATATATATATATTTATCTTTTCGAAATTTGTGCAGCGATTTAAAAATTTTCTGCAATATCTTATTGAGATTTTCAGAGCTTTTTCGAAATTCCTGTTGTTTTTTGAGGTATCCGGGCAACGCCGGGCAAGTTCGCTAGTTAATAATAATAATAATAATAATATGCGCTAGCATTATTGCTGCAATTGCGCTTTTTCACAGTCTATATGATTTCTACTTCTGCAGTTGTTTTATACCTATTCGCAAAAATTACCATTTGAAGCTGCACATTTATAAAATAATAGGATTACTTATTAATTCAATAACTAATTAATATATCGACATATTTTTAATTTATCTTCTAATTTTATTAATTTATCTGTACATTTACTAAACTGACTTGGTTACATGTACAGGTGGTGAATACTTTTAATCCATTTTATTTTGTTCTACTGTAATTTTTGGCGTTTCTTTTTCTTGTTTTATTACATACGATAGCCCAAGTATTGCATTTTTTAGCTTGTTATACTCATGAACTCATGAAATCGTTCATGTTTTCTTATGGAATTTAAGGTAATAGGGCCTGAGGGTTCTGCCTTGGTTCAACAAATATTTCACTTCTTGTATTATTTTAAAATATTTCTGTGATATTCAGTGTACTGTTCAGTGTACTGTTTATGTTCTGGAATCCTTCACTTGCTAGTGATTATGATATATATATTTTTTTAAGGATAGAACTTTATTTCCAGGGGCGTTCATAATTATATAAATATATATAGCACCAACAGTCGTCATCTGGCCAGTTCGTCTGTCCGCATATATCAGCGCAAAAACTACCCCGCCGACTGGTTTGAAATTTAATATATATATAATAGTATCAGAATGTTGTCGAGTCATTTCAAATTTTATGAAAATTGAATCAAAACTTAAAAAGCAATTAATAAAAGTTTTCTTCATTTACATCAAATCCTATCATACGTAATTGATTCATTGATATCTTATGATAGGTCATGATTCTAGGTTGCCATGTTGATGACGTACCATTTAAGATGGAGTCCTATTATTTCCGTATGGCTGAATTTAATCTAAAGATTAAAAAATTAAAAGATTAAAAGGACGGAAAATAATACTAGCGCTACCAAAATCGTATAATTCTCCGTCAATTTAACGACTGCATAGCTTTAGTTACAGAGGCAATTGAGATTTCCACGTGTCAGAATGAAGTTTGTAACGATAACTTGTCATTTAACATTCCAGTTATTTGGTTTAATTTTTTTAAGCATATTTAAACGCCCCTCATCTTTTCAGTTTTAGAACCATTTCGTTATTTGTGTCTCGGCTCTCTTTTTCTCGATTCATGTCAGCGGATGGCGCCACTAGTATCCCCCCCCCTCCTGGTTTTCTCTCTTTTATCCCTATTTCTCTTTCACGTTTTCCCTCCATCCCTCATCGCGTTGGATAGTGAGCCTTTTTCAGTGCATGCTTAATATCCCTTGAGAAAGGCCAAGTGTTTTGGCTGAAACCGTTGGGAAGTTTTTAACATCGTGCATTTAGTGTTTAAACGTCATGCATATTTTAGGTGTCATGTAGATTTTAAACTTTTTGTATAGTTTCAATTTTACGCTGTTTTAGCAATTGTATAAATACTCTAATCTTAGCTCATTATTCATATCATAATTACAGTGTAAAGTCTAATCTTAAATATCAACATTACATTGTTGTTCAATTGAAATCAGCATTTCAACAATTCAATATTGTCATTAAAAGATTATATTTCTTTATTTCCAAATAATATCGTTGAATTCTTAATATTTTATTTGTAGGAAATATCGGAAATTAATTTTCTCTTAACAAAATTTAAATTTCAAGCTTAGTGTTTTTAATTGTCATTCAATACCCTCATTAAAAGATAGTTTATATATATATATATATATATATATAATGTCGTTGAATTGTTAATTGATGTTTAAAGGTCATACCGGGAATTATTTTTTCATAACAAAATTTAACTTTCAAGTTCAATGTTTTTAAAGTACCATTTATAATAACACTAAATGGTATGTAACGGAAATTTAAATTGCCTTTAATCAGACTGAACATTTTATCTCACTATAACAGGTATCATTAAAAATTTTCAATATTCTTCAATGTTCTTTTCTTAGAGTATAGAAAATTGCCAAACAATTAAAGACAGTAAAAGTCATAATAATTATCTGACTTATTTTTAAAATGTGTCTCCTTTTTTCTTTTACTTCACATTTCTTCAGTAATTTTTTTTTCTTTTTATCTTTATTTATCCACATTGAACATTCATAACAGTATCAACATTAACGACATAGTAAAAGACGTGTCAAAAATAAGAGTATTAGCTGAATAATAATAAAAAAAGATTTAAATATGATTATATTGAATATAAATAAAAGAAGGCTAAAAAAAGAAATTAGAGTCAATAATATCCTTACACAGATCATTAAGGCGAAACTATGGTGATGGCATCCATTGCATTATCGTTAGAATAAATAAATACAATGCTCTATTTTCTGAAGAGTTCCATGCTCATGTTGGCGCGATTGACAAAGCAATCCAACAAGGCGCCAAAAGGTCGTTTTAGCACCTTACCAAAATTTTCAAGGTAGCAGATAAACGTGTTTTTAAAATATTTATAAACATACATTTATTGAGTAAGCGTTATATATGTCATATGTTGAAAAAATAAGTATGATGTTCATATAAATATGCGGTTTTTATGTATATTATATTTATATTAGGTATGTAATTATATATAGAGATAATATAATTTAATTCTTAATTGTTGTTTTTAGTACAGACTGGCAATTAATTTTCTTTATACAAAATTTAACTTAATGTTTTTAACTAGCTTAATGTTTTTAACTGTCACTGATAGTAACTCTAAATGCTACAGTGCTTCTCATAAGTATATGGACAAGCGATATTTTGAAATAGCAGCTCAAAAAATGAAGCCATAATCACGAAAAAAATAATAAGCATATAGAATCATACTATATGATTGTTACAACAACGAAATACAGTATAGGTTTTACAGAATTTTTGTGAAAAAATTAAATTCAAAATAAGCTGTCCCAAAAATATATAGACAATGAAGAGAATTGCTTTTATTTCCACCGTATCAAAAAAATTTGCATTTTCTGCGTTTTGTACATGTGAAGTACCCACTGCAAAATATAAAATCATTGCTCATTTTTCAATTAACGAATAGTGGGAAAATGCCTCGCAACGTTCAATTCTCTGCTGCTGATATAGCTAAAATTTGGCGTTTAAAGACTCAAATGTTAAAATTTCTGATATTGCTAAACAAATAAATAGTAACAGATCCGGAATTTATGAAATCTTATCAAAATGTGACAATGCGATTGCAAAACAATGTTCAGGTCGACCAAAAAAAGCAACTCTACGACAAGACAGAGAGATTTTTCGAGCAGTTTCAACCCAAAAGGAGTTTGTTCGTGAAATTTCGAAGACTTTGGCGTTTTTCTATTACGATATCTACTGTTCACCGTTGCATACAGGCAAAGAAAATTTATAAATATCGCAGAATCTGCGCGGAATCTATGCTGAAAGTGCACCATAGAAATGCACGCGTTCTTTGAACTAACAAACACAAACCTTGGGAAGATGAATTGTTAACTGTTTCTTCGGTGACGAAAACAAAATCAATTTGGATGGCCCTGATGGCTGGGCCTACCATCGGCATGATCTGTGACGAGAATCTCGGGAGTTCATTAGTCGACAACAAGGAGGGGATTCTCTCACGGTGTGGGGCGCGATTTGTTTCAATGGAACAAGGGATATTGCTTCTCTTCATTATCAACAGTTCTCTGAGGTTTATTAAAACGTCCTTAAAAGCAATCTACTTCCTTTTGGAAACATTTTTGGAAGGGTTAACTGAAAATTCCAAGAGGACAATGCATCAATTCACATCTATCATTCAACAACAGCTTGGTTTACGCAGAATCAAGTAACTGTTATAGACTCTCCAGCTATCAGCCCAGACCTAAATCCAATTAAAAACCTTTCGGAAGTACTTGCACGAGATGTATATGCTCATGGTCGTCAATTTTCTACTATTCAGGAATTAAAGCAAAACGTAGAGCAGAATTGGTTCTCTTTACAGCCACACATTCTTCAAACACTAGTTTGAAGCTTACTTGATACGGTTTTCAAGATAATTCAAAGGAACAGATCCAAAATTCGAATTTAAATGCAAAAAACTCGAAAAGTCCATATATTTTTGAGACAGCCTATTTTGATTTTTATTTTTCTACAAAAATTCTGTAAAACCTATACGACATTTCTTTGTGGTCATAAACTTGTATTGCAATTCCATATGCTTATTATTTTTTTCGTGATTATAGCTTCATTTTTTGAACTGTTATTTCAAAAATCGCCTGTCCATATACTTTTGAGACGCACTGTATGTAACGGAAATTTAAATTGCCTTTAATCAGACTGAATATTTTATATCAATATAACAGGTATAATTAAAAAAATTCAATATTCTTCAATGTTCTTTTCTTATAGTATGGAAAATTGCCTAAATATTAAAGACAGAAAAAAGTCATAGTAATTATTAGACTTACATTTAAAATGTGTTTCCACTTTTCTTTTACTTCACATTAAGTTAATATTTCTTCAGATTTTTTATCTTTTTTATCTTGACTTATCCACATTGAACATTCATAACAATATCAACTTTAACGACACAGTAAAAGACGTGTCGAAAATAAGAATTTTAGCTGAATGAAAAAAAAGTCAATTAAATATGATTATATTGAATATAAATAAAAGAAGTCTAGAAAAAGAGATTAGAGTCAATAATCTCCTTACACAGATTATTAAGACGGAACCATGGTGATGGCCTGCCATTACATTATCGTTAGCATAAATAAATACAATATTCTATTTTCTTGGTACAATATCATGATTGCATAGATATATTTCACTAATATCACTTTCAATTATTAATCGTTTCTTTTTATTATATAGGGTAAAAACAAAGTAATTTTCTGATTAAAAATTTTTACCCGAAATAAATAACTATAAAGTTAAGTTTACTCCAATAAACTTAATGCCTTAAGTTTACTGAAATTTATGGAATATGTCATTCATTGAAATATCACGAATATACTTATTTTTCATACTATTAATGTGACGTGGTTATAAAAAGATTTTTGAAGATGGTTAGAAAATGCTGAAGTGCATAAAGATTAGGGTAAGTCAGGGATAGTTGCCCCCAACCCTTAATCCCCCGCTGTTTTTATTTTTTTATAGTAATGATTTTTGTAGTGCATATTAAACCTAACTACACTAAATTTTAAGTAGAACTTCATAAAAAATATTAGAGTAATATAAATACCAGGTAAAATGAGATTTTAATTATAAAACTTAATCAATGATATTGGCATCCATCCCTTACTTCAGGATTAGACGTTCCATTTGATCGAAGTAGGTGCTCTAGCTAGTAGATCTGGAAGAAGGAGGAAATAAGGCTGGAACCTATAAAATAACATATTATTGGATACATTCACTCAATATTTCATGAAAAATCTCTAATAAATACATTATATTTTATCTGCCTCTATCTCTATCTGATAAAACCATACAAGAAGAAAAAAAGATTGATAACAGAAGAACATCGCCAGCTCTGTCACATGCCCAATAGATGAAATACAGTGACTGGGGCAACTAACCAGTATATATATATATATTTTTTTACAGCGTTTGGTACTAGAATACATTGCATTGTATTTCAATTAAATTCAGTATTGTCATTAAAAGAGTTTTTTTATATATATAATATCGTTGAATTCTTATCAACGTTGTGTTATCAATGTTTTTTTGTGGATATATCGGGAATTAATTTTTTCTTAACAAAAATTTAACTTTCAAGGTTAATGTTTTCAACTGTCATTTATAATAACACTAAATGGTATGTAATGGAAATTTAAATTGCTTTTAATCAGACTGAACCTTTTATCTAAATATAACAGGTATCATTAAAATATTCAATATACTTCAATGCTCTTTTCTTAGAGTATGGAAAAGAGCCAAATAATTAAAGACAGAAAAAAGTCATAATAATTATCTGATTTACATTTAAAATGTGTTTCCACTTTTCTTTTACTTCACATTAAGTTAATATTTCTTCAGCATTTTTTTTTCTTTTTATCTTGACTTATCCACATTGGACATTCATAACACTATAATTGCCAAAAAATAAAAAATAAAAAACAAAAAAGTCGTAATAATTTTCTGACTTATTTTTAAAATGTGTTTCCACTTTCCTTTTACATTAATTTAATATTTCTTCAGTTTTTTTTTCTTTTTATCTTTTCTTAATCCATATTGAACATTCCACACAGAAATCATAAAAGGCATGTCAAAAATAAGAATTCCAGCTGAATGCAAAAAAAGAGAATTAAATGCGATTATATTAAATATAAATAAAAGAAGGCTAGAAAAAGAGATTAGAGTCAATAATCACCTTACACAGATCATTAAGGCGGAACAATGGTAATGGCAGCCATTATATTATCGTTTGCATAAATAAATACAATGCCCTATTTTCGAGGTTCCATATCAAGATTACACAGATATTTTCCCCTAATATCACTTTCAATCATTAATAGTTGTTTTTAATATACAGGGTGAATACAAAGTAATTTTCTGGTTACAAAGTATTACTCCAAGATTAATAAAAAAAACATAAAGTTAAGTTAACTCCAACAAACTCAATTCGTGAAGTTCACTGAAATTTATGTAATATGTCATTCATTGAAATCTCAGGAATGTACTTATTTTTCATACTATTAATGTGACGAGAGTATAAAAGGATATTTGAAGGCGTTTGGAAAATGCTGTTGTACATCAAGATTAGGGTAAGCCAGGGATAATTGCCCCACCCCCTCCCTCCGCTTTTTTAACTTTTTTATAGTAATGATTTTTGTAGCGCATATTTAACCTGACTACACCAACTTTTATATAGAACTTCATAAAAAAAATATTAGAATAATATAAATACCAGATAAAATGGAATTTTTAATAAAAAATTTAATCAGTGATATTGGCATCTATCACGGAACTCAGGCTTAGATGCCCCACTTAATCTAAATAGATGCTCCAGCCGGTAGATCTGGAAGAAGGAAGAAATAGGGTTGCAACCTATAAAATAACACATTACGCGATACCTGTTTCAACAACATTCAATCAAAATTTCATGAAAAATCTCTAATACATACATTATATTTCATATGCTACTATCTCTATCTTATGAGAACATTCAACAAAACCAAATTGACCTTTTTGATGAATATAACTTTTATTTCATGAAATAAATAGCTGTAACTTCGCCTTCTCCGCTTTATTACAACGATTGATAGCAGAAGAACCTCATTAGCTCTGTCACGTGCCCAATAGATGAAATAGAGTGACTGGGGCAACTAAATCTGTATATATGTATATGTATATATATATATATATATATATATATATATAGGGGAGACTAGGGAGGGTTGACCCAGTTTTTACAAAATTATTTTTTATTTTTTAAATATTGAACGTAGAATAAAGTTTTATATACCATTTTATTCGTTATACAATCAGTTATCAAAATAAAATTGCTACATAAGTGTAACATAGAAGAAATTTGAAAAATGATTGATTTTAGTCATGAGAAAATAATGGGTCAAGGCTGATCACATATGGGAGACTTGACCCACTATATGGGAGGCTTGACCCACTTTGGTTTATTTTGCGATATTTGTGAAGAGAAATAAAATCAGTTTAAAAAAAGCAAAATAGTTTTATGCTACATGATTTAATTATTATAAAAAAATATTTTTTAAATATGATGCTTAAACAAAACCTCTTGAGATGCAATCGCAAGTCAGAAGAGAAAAATTTTGTTTTAAACAGGATTATGTCTGAACAGGTATAATTGTACAGCAGGGAAAATGAAATTTTAACATTTAAGGCAGTATTCCCTTAGAGACAGGTTCCGTTTTCATAGTGTTTCATGCTATTATGTCCTGATTTTGGAGCAACTGCACCGCTTTTTTTTGTCTCCTTGTCCTATTTTTTGCGACACCAGACCAGACAACTCCAGTTGTCACATAGTTTGTCTTCATCTCACTGTATTCACCCTGGTGAAATTTGTCTACATACCTTCCTAAAGTTTTTAGATCGATGCTATGTTCTTTTGCAGCCGTATGAGCACTTAACTTATCATTCACATGATTTAAAACTTTAAGGGGCAAAGTACTTTCTGTACTAAAATAAATGACTGGCACCGGAATTTATGAACAAATTTATTTGGAAATAAGAAAAACGCTATATTTCACATACATATTAAATGGAAAAGATTTTAGCAAAATTCTAGTGCCATTGTGACATTTCGGAATTAAAATTAAGGTGGTTTTCTAAACATACCACAGCCCCTGAAGAGTTAAGATTGCTGCTTTCATCCTTTTTAGTCCTTTCTTGTCTTTCTCACTGTTTCTATTTACCTATTGTAAGTAATATTTAAATGGAAAAAAGGTCCTATAAACTTTCCCATTTTCTAGCAATTTTTCACATCTTTCTTTAGTCAGCTTTGAACATTTTCTTTTCCATCACATCATTTTATTGTAGTTTTACAGAATAAAGTTACATTTTTTTTATATATATATTAGGGCGTATCGAAAAAATCGAAATTTCTCAAATCTTTTAGCGGTAGTGCGGAAAATTTGTGAACTCCCTTGATGCGGAATCTTAAATCCGTGGGTTGATATCTTTTTTCGCCGCAGTGGGCAGAAAGTTCCGAAAATTGGACTAAAAATAATTAAAAATAAAAAAATAATAAATGATCACAGATTTCGTTGATCGGTTTGAGGTAGTGCTTAAAAGGTACTATGTTTGAACAACAACAGCCAAAAATTTTTTTAGAATTATAGGTTAATATCTTGTACTGCCTCATCGGCATCGAATTTTGGAAATTTTGACGCATTTTGGTACTTTTCTGCATAACGGTTTACAGCTTGACTAATGCACAATCCAGATAGACTGGGTTTGGCACTCTGACAAAAAAGTGGAAGACCCCTATTTGCATGCCGAGAAACAAATCAGAGCGACCAGTAAATCATCTGACCACTCTCTTTCGTCCGGCTAAGCGCAGTAGGCAGGCGCTTCAAGCATCTGCGAGTAGCAACCGATTTTAACTCGTTTAAAGCAGCATACTTTTAATTAGTGTGCGGTGTTTATAATTGCTTGCACTGCAGTCATTTTAAAAGGAATTTGTCATTTTTTTTAAATTTCGTCATCATTTTCTAAGAAGAGATATGGGTAAATATTTGAAATAAGCAGATAAGTAGATAATAAGCAGAAATAAACAGATAATCCATTGGACTGGTCTCCGAAGTGTCAATTCAATCCTGTGAATTACACCATTAGACACACCTGTGTTCACTACAGTGCCGTTACACCCGAGAACAATAAGTTTGCTAAAATCGTCCAATAAAGCACTTGTTACGCATTCGTAAGTGCTATTAGATATATCAAGACTACATCCACTTTCAGGTGTGTCCCATGTACTTAGAACCAGGTTCCGATACAATACAGTAACGCGCCTCTGCAATTGTTATTTGGAAGTGTTTGACCTCGAGTGTTTCTGATGCTAAAGTTTTGACATGCCGTCCATCAAAAGAAACACCAGATAGAGTAGAACAATTTTCATTTTATATTAAGACCAATTTTTTGTAAATTCTTGGTTTTTCCCTTCATATTTTATTTTTATCTGCGACGAGGCTGGTATATGATTCCGATATTAAACCCAAATCTTGTATAAAACTCGATGCAATAGCAGCCGTGGCTCTGTTGGATACACCATATCTTTTACCGACAAGAACCATCAACCGACAAGTTATTCAGTTTTAAACGCTTTTGAACGCTCCCAGTTGACTCCTGAAGAGACGCTGTATAGGACCTGTGTGCCCATTTCCCACGTATCTTCACCTCCATCATATATCTTCTGTTTTATTTTCCCTTTCATTCTCCACTGAATAGCTTAAAGCAGAAGCAAGAGACGACTGTTTTGCAGATCGAATGGTATCCTGTTCCTTTAAAATTTGACGTTTTTAGAGCCGTATTGTTTCTGGAACATTAACACTTTCAACGAACATTTTTGTTTCTGTTTATTGTCAATGAGGAACACCCGTTCTTTTACAGAAACTTTGCTTTCTTTCAAAGAGATACACTCCTTAAAAATTGCTCCTTTACCGGCAGATATGTCAAAAAATGTTTTTGCTTTCATTTTAAAGTTTTCAATATTTTCGAGAGTAGTCTTGCTTTTTCCAAGACATTTTACATTTTTCATAATTGGTCGACATTTTCCACGGTATGTGCGTATGATATCACTAACACGTTTATGTAAAACGGAAGCAATGGATGTATCGATGTATAAATTTTTCATCTTCAAACCAACAGTTTCTGAAATAACTGAAAAACATGGTAGCGCCTGCCTACTGCGCTTAGCCGGACGAAAGAGAGTGGTCAAGTGATTTACTGGTAGCTCTGATTTGTTTCTTGACATGAAAATAGTGGTCTTCCACTTTTTTGGCATAGTGCCAAACCCAGTTTGTCTGGATTGTGCATTGAGCAAGCAGTAAACCGTTATGCAAAAAAGTACGAAAATGCGTCAAAATTTCCAAAATTCGATGCCGATGAGGCAGCAGGAGATATTAACCTATAATTCTAAAAAAAATTTTGTTTGTTGTTGTTCAAAAATAGTACCTTTTAAGCACTACCTCAAACCGGCCATCGAAATCTGTGATAATTTATTAGTTTTTGTATTTTAATCATTTTTAGTCCAACTTTCGGAACTTTCGGCCAATGAGGCGACAGAAAATATCAACCTACTGCTTTAAGATTCTGCAAAATTTTTAATGAAGGGAGTTCACAAATTTTCCGCACTACCGCTAAAAGGTTTGAGAAATTTCGAATTTTTCGATACGCCCTAATATATATAACCATTAACTTTTCCTTATGCACAGTGTATAATAAAAAGATTTCCAAAACCACTTAATTAAGGGAGTTTTGAGCATCTGGTCAATCGTCCCTCACATTGACTGGGTCAAGCCTCCCTATATAGACCTTTTCTAAAGAATAGCACAATGTTCTCTTAAGCCTAACTTACTGTACAATCTTTATGCCTGGAATGAAAGCTCGATATTTCTGCATTATTTCAAACATACTTAATTAAATTTCTATGATATAATTTATCTGAAAAAAGCTTACAAAATATTTCTAAAGAACACAACTTTTAGGTTGAAAACGCCGCAAAATTTATTTTTCCACACCTATTTCGATTATCTCTATGACACGAAGACTGTTGTTTGAGCGTTCAAGTAGGTTTAGTTGACACCTATTGATAAAACTCTGAAATTCTTTTAAATATAAAAATTGATGGGTGGGTCAAGCCTCCCGTATGGTCAACCGTCCTAGTCTCCCCTATATATATATATATATATATATAGGGGATATATATATATATTTTACAGTGTAAGGTACTAGAAGACATTACATTGTATTTAAATTCAATTCAATATTCTCATTAAAAGAGTTTTTTTTTTTTTTCAAATAATGTCGTTGAATTGTTGATTGTTGTTTTTAGGTCATATCGGGAACTATTTTTTTCTTAACAAAATTTAACTTTCAAGCTTGATGTTTTCAAACTGTCATTTATAAGAACACTAAATGGTATGTAACGGAAATTTAAATTGCCTTTAATGAGACTGAAGCTTTTATATCAATATAACAGGTATCATTAAAATATTTAATATATTTCAATGTTCTTTTCTTAGAGTATGGAAAATTCTAAAAAATTAAAGACAGGAAATGTCATAGTAATTGTCTGACTTATTTTTAAAATGTGTTTCCACTTTTCTTTTTTTTTTCACATTAAGTAAATATTTCGTCAGGTTTTTTATCTTTTTTATCTTGATTTATCCACATTGAACATTCATAACAATATCAACCTTAACGACACAGTAAAAGACGTGTCAAAAATAAGAGTTTTAGCTGAGTGAAAAAAAAAAAAAGAGATTTAAATATGATTATATTGAATGTAAATAAAAGAAGGCTAGAAAAAGAGATTATAATCAATAATCTTCTTACACAGATCATTAAGGCAGAACTATGGTGATGGCCATTACATTATCGTTAGCATAAATAAATACAATGCTCTATTTTGCGAAGAATTCTATATCCTGTTTGATTGGCGCGATTGGCGAAGCAATCTAACATGGCGCCAAAAAGCCGTCTTAGCATCTTACTAAATTTTCCAAGATGGCAGAAAACATGTTTTTAAAATATTTATAAACGTATATTTATTGAATAAACCTTACATATGTCAAATGTTTAAAAAATAAGTATGATGTTCATATAAAGTTGCGTTTTTTATGTATATTATATTTATATTAGATATGTAATTATATATATGAGATAATATCGTTGATTTCTTAATTGTTGTTTTTAGTACAAATCGAAAATAATTTTTCTTAACAAAATTTAACTTTCAAACTTAATGTTTTTAACTGTTATTGATAAGAACTCTAAATTGTATGTAACGGAAATTTCAATTGCCTTTAATTCTCAGAACATTTTATCTCAATATAACAGGTATCATTAAAAACTTCAATATTCTTCAATGTTCTTTTCTTGCAGTATTGAAAATTGCCGAAAAATTAAAGACAGAAAAAAGTCATAATAATTATCTGACGTATTTTTAAAATATGTTTCCATTTTTTTTTTTACTTTAAACTAATTTAATATTTCTTCAGTTTTTTTTTTCTTTTTATCTTGACTTATCTGCATTGGACATTCATAACATTATCAGCCATAACGACATAGGAATCGTAAAAACCGTGTAAAAATTATAATTCTATCTGAATAATAATAAAAAAGAATTAAATAGGATTATATTGAATATAAATAAAAGAAGGCTAGAAAAAGAGATTAGAGTCAATAATCTCCTTACACAGATCATTAAGGCGGAACCATGGTGATGGCAGCCATTACATTATCGTTAGCATAAATAAATACAATGCCCTATTTTCGTGGTTCAAGATCATGATTACACAGATATTTTCCTTAATATCGCTTTCAAATATTAATCATTGTTTGCAATATATTGGGTGAACGCAAAGTTATTTTCTGATTACAAAATTTTAGCCCGAAATAAATAACCATTACAGTTAAGTTAACCTCAATAAATTTAATTCATTAAGAAATTTATTAAATAGGCTAATCATTGAAATTTGACGCATATGGTGATTTTTCATACTATTAATGTGACGCGGGTATAAACGTATTTTTGAAGACATTTGAAAAATGCTGTAGTACATAAATATTAAATAGACATAATAATTTTCCTTTCCAGTGTTTTCTTTTCCTTTCTTTTTTTTTATCATACGAGGGTGCTCTGCCTCCTACGAGCTCGGATCGTCAACCCTCTTCTAGAAATAACAGGTCTAAAAGCACACTAATTTGCTCAGTTTTAAAAATATTACCCTATTACGGAAGATAGAATGATACTGTTAGGATGAATGGCTATCTCCGCAACGGGATTGCTGTTTATTTCCGTTTTATTAGGATATTTTTAGATTTGCAATGCCGCACTCACTGCTGTCGCAATAGCTGGCAGCTGTTTTTGTGATTGCTTGAGTAAAATTTATCACACATTTTAAATTCGGCTTATAATTGATTATTTGAAATGAAAAGGAATTTTCCTTATTTTACAGACTGTTTGGAATTAAAATTTTCAATTTTTTTGACTTATTTATATATATATATATATATATATATATATATATATATATATATATATATATATATTATTTTTTTACTTTCAGATAACACTAAATTTTATTATAGCAAAATTGTATATAAAACTGAGTAGAATATATTCAGTGATAAATGGTTTTTTTAATGCTAATTGTCGATTTCTCTCCTTCTTTGCCCTACTATATTTCTCTAGTGTTAAATTTTATAGGATATCAAAGTTTTTCGGAAAAATGTGTTCTCTTTAGCTATTTGTTAACGGGTCAACTTATGCGAAGTTAATGGAACTCCTAGCTAAATATTCTTCTGAAATGGCGTTTTGTAAAATCACCTCTGATAACTAATTGTATCTTTTGGTCTACTTTGTTCCTTTAAAGATTTTCTTAATTATGGGCGGTGGATTCATTATTGCTTCAATTACAGATAAGTTGAGAATTTTAATTACTTTTCTATGTATTAGGCATGAAATGAAACATATTTGTCCCTTGATTATTAATAATAATGATTTCATAAAGGTGCACAAATTAGTCAGCCGGTAATTCCGAAATACTAGAATATACACTTGATTCAGCTATTCTTATTTTCTTCTTAACATTTATAATTAGGAGTTTTGTTTTAATTAAGGTTACTTTAGAAATGAGAATTAATATGAAAGGCATGTTAAACAGTGAAGTAATCATTAGAGGCAAATCATTATCACGAGTTCAAGGAATGACTTTGACCGATTTAACTGCCGAATAGTTTTACTAATATACCTTATTTAAGTAAGAAATGCTGATTTTTGCATAACTATGCGACCATCATTAGTTCTAAATGAAAATCTCTAGAAAATTTTGATAAAATTTAGGAAGTTTTTATGTCATTCATGAGTTTTAAAATGTCTTTTTGCGTTAGATAATTTTTTATATGAGTGGTTTCAAATTTATTTTTCATGTCTATAACTATAAGCAAGAAATGCTAATTTTTGCTTAACTATACTACTATCATTAGTTCTAAATAAACTTAGATCAGAAAACTATGACAACATTTAGAAAGTTTTGACGTTGTTTAGGAATTTTAAAACAACTTTTTGCGTTTGATAATTTTAGTTATGGGTGGTTTCAAATTTATTTTTCATATCTACAACTATAAGCAAGGAATGCTAATTTTTGCATAACTATACTATTATCATTAGTTCTAAATAAAGTTAGATCTCTGGAAAATTTTGACAAACTTTAGAAAGTTTTTACGGCGTTTATGAATTTTAAAAGTTCTTTTTACATTAGATAATTTTAGATATTAGTGGTTTCAAATTTATTTTCCATATCTATAACTATATGAATTTATATAAATATTTGAATTAGTTTTAGAAATAAAAAAGTCGTCAGGTGTAGTTAAATAATATCATAAAAATGTTTCTTCGGGTCAGAATAAAATAACTTTTACTTTTCATCTTGTTGATACGTCTAAAAGTATGAAATGCTGATTTTTGCATAACTATACTACTATCTTTAGTTCTAAATAAAGTTAGATCTCTAGAAAACTATGACAACATTTACAAAGTTTTGACGTTGTTTAGGAATTTTAAAACAACTTTTTGAGTTTGATAATTTTAGTTATGGGTGGTTTCAAATTTATTTTTCATATCTACAACTATAGGCAAGGAATGCTAATTTTTGCATAACTATACTATTATCATTAGTTCTAAATAAAGTTAGATCTCTGGAAAATTTTGACAAAATTTAGAAAGTTTTTACGGCGTTTATGAATTTTAAAATTTCTTTTTACATTAGATAATTTTAGATATTAGTGGTTTCAAATTTATTTTCCATATCTATAACTATATGAATTTATCTAAATATTTGAATTAGTTTTAGAACTAGAAAAGTCGTCAGGTGTAGTTAAATAATATCATAAAAATGTTTCTTCGGGTCAGAATAAAATAACTTTTACTTTTCATCTTGTTGATACGTCTAAAAGTATGAAATGCTGATTTTTGCATAACTATACTACTATCTTTAGTTCTAAATAAAGTTAGATCTCTAGAAAACTATGACAACATTTACAAAGTTTTGACGTTGTTTAGGAATTTTAAAACAACTTTTTGCGTTTGATAATTTTAGTTATGGGTGGTTTCAAATTTATTTTTCATATCTACAACTATAAGCAAGGAATGCTAATTTTTGCATAACTATACTATTATCATTAGTTCTAAATAAAGTTAGATCTCTGGAAAATTTTGACAAAATTTAGAAAGTTTTTACGGCGTTTATGAATTTTAAAATTTCTTTTTACATTAGATAATTTTAGATATTAGTGGTTTCAAATTTATTTTCCATATTTATAACTATATGAATTTATCTAAATATTTGAATTAGTTTTAGAACTAGAAAAGTCGTCAGGTGTAGTTAAATAATATCGTAAAAATGTTTCTTCGGTTCAGAATAAAATAACTTTTACTTTTCATCTTGTTGATACGTCTAAATAAATGTTAATAGTAAATATCTTTATTTTATTTCATTAATATAAATATTTGAATTACCTTTAGCATTAGAAAAGTCGTCGGATGCAATTAAAGAATGTTATAAAAAAGAGTCTTTTGTTCAGAGTAAAATAATTTTGACTTTTTATTTGTTGATATGTCTAAGTAAATGTTAATAGTAAATGTATTTCTATTATTTCATTTCCCCCTTAGTCGTTTATTAATGCATGAAAATTATTATAAATATAAAATCAAAAGCTGTATTAAAAATAATAGTTAATTTTATTATTCAAATTAAAGAATGTAAAATTGCCAGTACAAGAGCAGTGATTTAGCTGTCTTTAATTTAATGTTCATTTATTTTCTTGTTTTATTAGTACAATACAGTCCCAATTATTTGATTTTAACAGCCCGGATATTGTGTCGAAGATAGAAATCCTCTGTAAATCGATAGTATATTATCAGTTACATTTTTTAATTGTACAGAGAACTATAATTAAAATTAATTTACTATCATAAAACAAAATAAATAATTGTCATCTTAAAAATATATACAGTAGAACTTCTTTTATCCGAAACTCTCGGTTAATCGAAATCAATTTTTAAAGCTTTTTTTTTTTTTTTAACTATCACATTCCTTGTGTGTGTACGTGGTCCTTTCCGAAACACGAGTACCGATAAATATTTTGAATATCCTTTCTTAGAATTCCTTTGAATTTAACTTGAACTGCCGTAGACTGCGAAGTGAACTAGAACACAGTAAGAGGAGGGAGAACCGGAATGTGTGAATGTGGTCTAGGAAGCGAAGAAAACGAACAAATTAGCAATTTTGAAGCTTTTTAATGTTTTGCAATAGGTTTGTTATAGCTGGAGCTGCAGAAAGACTGCGATACTAGTGAACTAATAGTTTTACGTGGTAAAGCTCCAAAGCAAAGGCAATCGAAACTGCAATAAACAAAACTTTGTTCAAAACTGTTGTGAAATATGTAAAAGGTGAATATGTAAAAGGAATGTTGTGAAATATGTAAAAGGTTAATTTCAAGATTGAAATTCAGGTAATTTATTCTTGTTTCTATTTTTCTATTGCTTTATTTTTATTAAACACTTGTTACTATAATAAGAAATACCGCGTATATTTGTCCTTAATCTTAAAATTGAAGCATTCTCGATTATCCGAAAACTTCGATTTTCCGAAAGATGGTCGGTCTCAATTGCTTCGGATAATCGAGTTTCTACAGTAATTAATAAAAATAGAGCTTTACAGAAAAAATCTGTAATTATGTACATTTTGGGGGGTATAAATAAAAATAATGAAATTTGTATGGGAAAAAAATGAGTGATATATGATTCCTTAATGGATTCGTCAGTTTCTCTCTCCGTCACTTTTCACGCTTAAGGCTGCTAGTCACTCAGCCTCCGAATTTCCCCCGGTAATGTTAAGTCTATGGGCGTTTGATGCATTCTTATATTTAAAATATCTCCTCAGGAAATCAATATTTTTAACTTCTTTTTTCTGTGTTCTCTTCTTAAAGTATATCTCTTCTTTTCTTAGTTTTCAAAGTATTTCTAAAATCTACGCTTAATTTTATAGGAAGTGTTAAAATTTTACTCCCAGTTCGTCAGTTTTTAAAACATAAAATATTAAATTAAGCATAGATTTTATAAATAATTTGAGAACTAAGAAAAAAAGTGCATATTTTAAGAAGAGAACACTGAAAAAAAAAGTTTTTCGAAGTTGAATGACCTTTGTGACTTAGCAGCCTTAAGAGCCTACACCAGTCACTCAAGACCCGGATGATAATGTTAATCCTATGGGGAAGTTATTTTCAAATATCTCGCTTGACTTTTTGTATTTTCAAATGATTTTTTTGCACAGGATAGCTGAGGACGATCTACAACCGGGCTAGTTTTTACTTTTTTTATTTTGGTTATTGTTTTTTCAATTTCAACTATTAGTTCACACTCTCCCTATATTTGTTTATTTATATATCTTGTTCAAATTTTCAATCATTAATAAAATACTTATTATTCATCCTATCAAATTGAAATAAATTTTTTTAAAACTTGTACTGGATGACAATTGATGTTAATACAGTTTTTTCAAATATTAATTCACTCATTAAATTTTAATTAATTAATTTTAGTTTTATATGGGAGACAAAATGGCGGTCATTGGTTATTGAACAGCATTTAATGCATCTTCATATCTATAAGGGGGGTTACCCTAGGGGGGACCCTGTTCTGTCGTCAAATACTGCTAAGATTGTCGTCAACTTGGCGATATATCGCCAAATTTGGCGACCAAAATGAGTCGCCAAAAGTGGTGCCAACTTGGCGATATCTCTAATATTTCTCCAAATTCCCATAGACTTCCATTGTAAACCTACTTGCTTATAGAAAATCAACAAATTGAGATATTTTAATGCAGCAAATCTAATATTAGCTTAAGGGATTATATTAATTTTTTCTTTGCTGACCTAAGTAGGAATTGACTTTAAAAACAAAATTTTTATATTACTTGTTTATATTAGGATAGTTTCAATTTCAGAACAGGTTCAAACCGGTTCCAAAAACAAAAGTAATAAAAAAAAAATATTAAACCAAAATCAAAAAAGTAAAAACTAGCCCGGATGTAGATCGTCCTCAGCTATCCTATGCAAAAAAAAAAAAAAAATCATTCGAAAATATCAAAATTCAAGCGAGATATTTGAAACTAATTTACCCTTAGGATTAACATTACCATCCGGGTCTTTTTGAGTGACTAGTGTAGGCTCTTAAGTGGCCGAGCGTCCACTGCCTGATTCTGCTTAAGGGGATAGGATACCTTTTTAAACCATCAAAATTTTCGAACATTTTTTAATACATATTTTGATTCCGTACACATTTCTGAACAATATGCGATAAACCGCATTAAAAAATTCCCGTTAGTTTACTTATTATGGCAGTTTTATTATGACTACATATTAAGAAAACATAGGATAATTAAACTTTGCGTTGCATTTATTCAAAACGATGAATTTTTGATACTGCGTGCAGTGTTACTAAAAAACTATGCATGGCAATCAAAAGAATTTTTTACCACGTATTTATTTCTGTATTATCTACAACTTAAAACCAGAAAAAGGTAAAATTTTATTTTTTTTTTTCTATTTTTGTACATTGAAAATATTTTTCAAAAAGTGAATTTTTTTAATTTTTTGTTCATTTTTAAATTTATTCAATATTTATTACACATATTCTGGTTTTAGTATAAAGGTAACTCTATTGTGTATTTATTTTCACCAAAATGTCCCCTTTATATGCATATTTCCAGATTTTATCATGCGCGCAAGATTTTTCTCTCTTATTATCATATATTTTTAAACTTATCATTTCAATATTTATTTATGAATTTACAAGTACATATATATTTTTAAATATAAATTTAAATATAAGCTTTATATTTAAATGAACTTTAATTTTTATTTTTGACTTATTACACAAGTTTTGAAGCTTGGAACATAGTGATATTTTTTACTTTTTCTACGTGTTCAAAGGTATCCTACCCCCTTAAGTGGCCGATTGGAGAGAACCCAGAAGAGCTCAATCAAAAAATTAATGGTGATACCAAATCTTTAATGGTGTTCATATTCATGCTGAAGGACATTATAATGATCCATTATGGAGCCATTTTTTAAATCGTGCTTGAAGATAATTTAAAAAGTTGGATATTGTACCTCAAACGTGGCAAATGAGGTGCGTTCGTACTATAACTAATTGTATTATATATTTTTTTCACTGTATATTGTACTGAATTTATATTTCAGTGCACTTCATTAGTGCATATCAATTTCATTCTGTTCGATACGATATAACATCATTAAAATACACTTGCAATATTTTTTCCCCTTTGGCGTAATGTAACGGAACATTTTTGACTGTCCCTGTAATTAAGCTATAGATCCAATTTTCATAATACCTGAAAAGACTCGACAAAATTTTACAACAATTATATATTTAAAATTTCAGACCATTCGGTTGGGTTGTTTTTGCTCTGTTATATTCGGACGGACAGACAAACGGACCGAATGACGACTATAGGTGGTTATGTATATAATTACAAACGCACCTAAAAAGTAAAAAAAAAAAAAAAAAAAAAAAAAAATTGGGTCATTTTTCAAACAAATTTCATATGTAAGTACATTTTTATCCCCTATTCTATTATGCAAAATCTGAAATTTTTCGACATATGAGTAAGTACACTGGCCTCCAAAAGTTAAGGTACGGGGACTTGATGCTTTCGATTGCACACGTTTTGTCGAATATCTACAAAACTTATTGGCGAATTGTTCTTGAACTTCTGGGATGAAAAGAACATGTTTGATTTTATATTTATCGGTGAAGATTTAGTCGGGGGTACAATTAGGGGGCTAATAATAAATTTAATAATAAAATAATATTTGCGATCACCTATCTAACAGGAAAGGCTGGAAATGGTTTGTCACTGTGGTAAATGACTAATTGGGTCTTGTTCAATGTTTGTATGCATTTGTGTAAGCATAGCACTCATATTCGTGAAGATGTTAACGTTTTTCTGAAAAATTCAAAAGGTTTTTTGTTTATAGCATACAGAGTTTTCAACCAAATTTAACGCAACTTTCCAAAAACCTGACAATGAGTAGTAGAAACATTATACTGCAATTAAAACATGAATATATTGAATATTTGATGACATATGGGCATTTTTATGAGATAATTTTTAACTGCGCATGCGCGGAAGATTTCAAAATTTTTATTTCATAATTTGGTAGTAAGCTATTTAGGTCAACTTATATAAAAAGTCCAGTCAAATATCGCGAAAATTCATAAAGATAGGATCGATATAGTGAGTTGCTTCCTAAAAATAGCTTTATTATAAGGGATTTTCCACAACTTTTCATTCAGCTCGCTATATCTTTCTAAGTTTTCACAATATTTGATTAAACTTTTTTTTGAAGTTGCCCCAAAATACTGACTACCAAATTATGAAATAAAAATTTTGAAATCTTCCGCGCATGCGCAGTTAAAAATTTTCTTATAAAAATGCCCATATCTTATCGAATATTCAATATATTCATGTTTTGATTGCAGTATAATGTTTCTACTACTCTTTGTCAGGTATTTGCAAAGTGTTGTTAAATTTGGTTGAAAACTCTGTATGCTATAAACAAAAACCTTTTTAATTTTTCACAAAAACGTTAACATCTTCACGAATATGATTGCTATGCTTACACAAATGCATACAAACGTTGAACAGGACCCAAATAGTCATTTACCACAGTGACAAACCATTTCGAACCTTTCCTGTTACATAGGGGATCGCAAATATTATTTTATTATTAAATTTATTATTAGCCCCCTAATTGAACCCCCGACTAAATCTTCACCGTGAAATATAAAATCAAACATGTTCTTTTCATCCCAGAAGTTCAAGAACAATTCGCCAATAATTTTTGTAGATATTCGACAAAACGTGTGCAACCGAAAGCATCCGGTCCCTGTACCTTAACTTTTGGAGGCCAGTGTATATAATATGAGATAGTATGAGCAATAACATGAAAACGATATGCTTAGATCGTTGCAACCATCGTTTCGAACATACTACTTTGCAGGTGACATTTCTACTATTGAGGGAACAACACATTTCTGATGACGAAATTTGTCTGTAGTGAAAAACAAAAGAGTGAGAAAGAAAATTTTGAAAATGAGTTACATTTGATTTTTTTTTTTTAATAGACTTTCAACCACTTTGAAACACAGTGCCCAATTCAATTGCGATTTCCCAACTTTTCGTAGGTCTCTTAACTATTGTATACGAAGGCGAGCGTCTACTTCCGAAGAAAAGACAACATTTTTATTTCTATTTTTACCTCTTTCTTCCAAAAGAAATTATTGTAATCGGCATGTTTTGTGATGAATTTACACGTTTTAGGGGTCACAGATCTCGAAAAACATGTTTATACAAAATGTCTGTTTGTCCATGTGTCCCTGTGTACATCAGTAAATAAATACATAGAAATGTTAAATTCATCTTTAAAAAGTTAAACTTGCACTATATGCAAAACTATTTAAAAGATGAGACAATTTTTAAAAAAGATATTAAATTACTTTAATATCCTTAGTTGTTTCACTATAAAAACATAGCCTTCGTCAGAGAAATACAAGAAATGCTACTGTTATTAACATCTTTTTTTCAAAATTCATGTAGAATTCAATTTTCGAAAGGAGTGAAAGTGGAAGTCGATTTTTAGATCTGAAAAACATTGGGAAAATAAAACACTGATGTAGAGAAGTGGAATATTACTCGTTTTATGATTCTTTAAGCAAACTGAGCCAAAGTCTGTGTAAGTTGTAGAATAAATCGTCATTACAAACTGTATTTTCTTTAGTAATAATTTCTATTGATTCACGGTTAATTAATACATAATTCTTTGAGGGATATATAATTTTTGCGTCTTCGAAATTAACTTGTATATTCTTCTTCTGGTTAAGTCTTGACAGGGCTGTTGTTGGTCGGTTGTACTTTAAATCTCTCAAATGTTCTTTAATACAAACTTTAAGTTTACGCGAAGTCATTCCTATGTATTCGAGATAAATATTTTCTGTTTTCGGTGGAATTCCCTGTGTACACTTTGTTTCATCGAAAAGTGTATGAAGTTATGCATAGAATTGAAACAAAAGTCATATATGTGTTATGTTATAAAAGCAGTACATGACATTCCCCATTTAAAATTTACATAAATTTAAATTTTTATACTTTGTTTATTAAAATAAACAACTTCAAATTCGATCATCAAATTGACAGCTAAATTTCCTATGTTTTCAAATATTAAAAATCTAAAATCTTTATTCTTAATTATTTTATTTTGAAATCACATTTATTAAATTCTAATATTTTTTCTCATTCCTCTGGTAAAATTTCAGCGTAATTGCTTTTATAGTTTACCAGAAAAACGAGAAATAATTTCTAGACTTTTCTTTATTTATAAGGGATTTGAATTCACACTTTGCCATTTTGCCTCAAAAAAGCAAATACAAATCTTGTCTTGGAATACGAGAGCAGAAATTCCAAGTTCACGTCATCAGGCCACACAAGTCGCATGCGCCTTTTTTCTCCCGCCCGAACAACTGTTGCCATTCCACAATTGTAATTCTGGCGCAAAATCAGTTTTCGTTGGCGGTGGTATCAACAAGCCGCCTTTCCCTTTTTCTGATTGGCTCGTTTCGCCGAGAGCGTATTCAGATTTCGGCATTCATTTTAAATAGTGATCTGAGTTCGTTAGTTCTCTCAGAGTAAGAAGCATGTAATTCTGTTGAAGGAAATTTCTTTTTTCGCCGTTAGGCCGGTTGGCCGGTGGCGGGCGTCTCCACTTGGCGATATTGAAGAAAACCTTTGTTAAATTTTAATGTTTCGAAAAGGAATAATTTACAAGCTCCTTCAAGTGAAGTTTTCCTAAATATTTTTTTTTGTTCTTCTTGTCTCGTCACTCAATGCCAAAAAAATGAAGTTTATCCTCAACAAATATTGTCAGAAGCAACTCTATGTAACCATTTTCTACTGTTTTCCCGTTTAAGCTTACGGTGCACGATTTCAAGATACAAACAACGAAGTTTTAGCTCAAGTTCACAATACTGATCATCGAATCTCGAAGTGTTAAAGAACTATCATCTATGTAAAATCCTATTTAAAGCTAAACTTTTGAGAGACTGTGATTGGAAGCATGAAATATTTTATAATTAAAGGAAATCCATCTACGTGTTTAAAGACTTATCTGAACTGAGGTCTGAATCTACAACAACAATAAAAAAAAATAGAATTCACCTTTCTTCCAATAACATATAAAATGTCACTTATAAGTATAATTAGAAATATTCAGTTTACAATAATTTATTCACATATTTGGGACCCCGAAAATGATATCAGAAGTGTTGAATAAAAATATATTCACGTGAAATTTGGTTTTAATCATTTTATGTGTGAACTTATTCTATATGATTTTCAGTTTCATGGGGTGAGTAAACTTTATTGTTTTTATTTTCAGTTTCACGAATTTCATTACTGAGTTTGGCAAGATATTTAAATTTGATACATTCATTATTAGGCCAATATATCTGAGAGATTTCTAATTATTAATAACATTTTATTACCATTTGAAAATTAATCAATTTTAAATTAATTTAGTTGCGAAGCGTATGTGTCGGCCACTATACATCCGACTGTAATGTGATTCTGGGGGTGTGAATTGGATTTATTTTCGTTCAGTTTGAATTTTCAACTGAATTCTCATTTCAGTTTGCATAACCCAGGGTCACACTACAATATGTTTTTGGCTATCGACAGCAGGTCCCAGGTGGGTCATTCCACGTAAAATGAGCAAAATTTTTAAAAAGTCCACATAGTAACAGATTTTAATAAAATTTGATATACAGGTTCAATTCATATTCAAATAGAGCTCTGCAAAATATCTTCACGAAAAATAAATTATTTTAGCAGTTTTGGACATTTAAAAAACTTGTGATAAAGAATGGCATGTGTGCAGTCGTCCAAAGTTGCAGGTTTGAAGTTCTGTATCTTGAAAACTATTTAACTGAAATGAATTTTTTTTTAATAATGTAACCTCTGAAAAATTATCTTCTTATTTATTGAGCAATAATAATCTGGTAACACCATGATTATTCTTTAATTGGTTGTAAAAATTGAAAATTTGTAAATTTTGAGAAAATTAAAAACGTAATAAAAATTAAAGGAATTCAAAATCATCTGAGAAATTAATGCCTGATGTAGTTTTACATATTAAGATCGAATTACTAAAGTTTTTAAGTTGCCATGTATTTCCTTCACCTTTAAAAAATTTTAGAAACTTTTAAAAAAATGACAAAATCGTAATTTTCCCTCTTATTGACAGGTAAAAAAAACAATGAAGGAAATGTCCCACATTACAGTTATTGCACAGACATAAAGATCAATAAGTCCATAATCTGATAAAAAAAATTCAAGCATGCCTTTTTGATTCCTAACGTCACAAAATTGGGTTAAAAAAGGCAATGTTAACTATATTCCATGAGCTATTTTTCTTTTTAATTCGCGCGCGTTTCTTAAAATATTGCACGATTTCAAGGTGAAAAAACTTAGTGCTGCCATTTATTTTCTGTATGTGGGTTTAGAAATTAATATATAATTTTCTGTTCAATTGAGCTTTTTTTCTACTTTAATTAAAAATCTTCTTGAGGAAAAATAAACTGAAAGCAAGTATAAAAGTTTTTATGTTTAAAACATACACTGTTATCTATAATATTAAAAGAATTAAAAGTTTAAAAAAGATTTCTTTCACGTCGAAACAAGTGATAGAAATATTGCATTTTATCCTCAACATTTTTTACTATTTATGTTTTTTCTCATTAAGGAATAAAAAAGGCAAGAATTAAAGTTTAAATATTTAATATATATACTTTTAGCTATAACGTCAAGCAATTTTGATATTGTCAGAGGTGTCCTTCATCTCTATAGAAACATTGCATTTTTCCCTCAAATTTTTTCAAAAATATTTTTTTCTCATTAAGGAATAAAAATACAATTACTAACTTACGTCAATCTGTTACTTATCATTCATTCCTAATTATAAATAATTTTTAATATAGTTTTTGCATTCTTAAGGCTAATAACCAAAATTGAAACTTCAAGCATGTAGCCAAAACCACGATTTTGCATCCACTTTTAATACAAATTTTAATACTTAAATAAACAATCCTAAAATCTATTATTTTACATTTACTCATAAATAGATATGCTCTACTTACAAAATCATTTTCGTTAAAATCTGTGATATGTCTGCCACAGGTGATTTGCTCAATTTGTATGGAATGACTCAGGTGCGTTTGGGAATATTCCGCCCAAAGTAGTCTCTTTAATAATATTTTTTGTGCCTTTTCATTATTGTATCATCGAAAAGTGTAGGAAGTTATGCATAGAAATGAACCACATTTCATATGTATTTTTGGCTATGGTCAGGAGGTCCTTGTTGAATTTAGGGATATTCCGCCGGAAGGGGTGCTGTAATAGGGATTTTTGTGCCATTTTCATTATTTCATCATTGCGAAGTCTACGGTTTTGTGCGTAGAATTGAATCTGATTTCATGGACATCAGGTCGCAGTTGAAAATAGGGATTTTACCCCGGAAGGGGGCTTTTGCGATAACGATTTTTCGCGATTTTTCCTAGTTCTTTTGTACATCAGCTGTTCATGCAGCGATGGACAATACGCTTTTTGGTAATCCTGCGATTGTCAAGCAGCTAACGTAAAGCAGAATTACGAAAAATATTGATGCTATTACATATTACGATATAGATTAACTCGTTTTCATTCCAATTGTTAAAATGAATCGGAAATTTAAGATGAAAATCAAAGTTGGTGTAGTGTTGAAGTAATAAGACTAAATGAAGTACTAACATGCGTAAAAACTTTTTGAAATATTAATATGCGTGAGAAAGAAGAACATTTTGGGATTCCCACATCCGACTAAATTTTTAATCAAACAAGTACATCAGTAAATAATTCAATGAAGTTTACTGTATCATAGGCAAAAAAAAAAAAAAAAAAAAAAAAAAAAAAAAAACGATGGTGAAAAATTACGACGACAAATTATGTTTGAATATCTATATTACGAAGGAGAAAGGTGTCCGCGCGTATCGCTGTCGTCATTTTGCGAATAACAACACTTGACGATGAAATTTCGGTTTTGAAATTGTAATTTTTTTAATTTCTAAACATCGCACATTTACAGTTTTTACGCTGTTATATAAGAAAATAATCTAGTTTCAAATGAAATTTGATTGAAAACTGTATCTTAATTGACTGATTTATTATGGCTTTTAAAATAATTTTCAATCATGAATTTTTTTAATCTACTCCATCTCGTACAGTGGTTTCGTTATGATCTATTTTCACTTAAAACATTACAAATAGATAAGCATTTGTCTCTGGCTAATTTTGCATAATGGAATTAAAATTTCATCAATCTATTATATTAAAAGTGGCTATTCGTTTATATTTCACAGCGATTCCTCCTAGAACATAAAACCACTTGGCGATCGCCAGTTATCCGTATGGATTAGGGATGTCAAAAGTCGCCTTAGAATCTAAAATTTTTAATTAGTTTTTCATATATTGATTTTTTAGTAATTTTCAATTTCCTTTCTATAACGATGGTAACTCAATTTCTTGATTTTTGTAGATGAAAGGGAGAAAAGGGAAAACGATAGGGATTATTAGGTTTCTTTGTTTGGCACCATTTTCAAATTGAAATTAACTTTTATTTGAATAGATGGTGAAAATAATATTGTGATTGAATTGTATTTTTCAAGAAAATTTCAAGAAATACCAATTTATTTCCACATATTAAAGTTTTAAGAATCTGTAATTTAAGAAAGTAAAAAATCGTCTGTCTACAGGAACACTGAGATAAATTCCATTGACAAAAAAAGAAAAAAAATCCATCATATTTTTTTAGTTTAATTTAAAGCAGAAAAATAGATTTTTATCTATTTTCTTAAGATGGCGATTAAAAATAACTTTTCACAAGGACCTTAAAAACAAAATGTATTAGCGACAAAAATTATATTTCTTTAAGCATTTATTTTAATTCATAAATCTAAAATTCTTTTCAATAAATTCGCCAAAACAAAGTCATTTTTTGTAAAAGTTCATCCACAGCCGATCTTCATAAGAAGATCGGCTATGAAGATCGGTATGAAGATCGGCTGTGAAGTTCATCAGAGGCTAACGAGAAAGACAGGCTACCGCGGTGAATCCTATTCTTCTTTTTTTTTACAGACCGCTGGAGTCACGTGATGCTCTTTTCGCACACTTTCATTGGTGCATTCGAGCATCGCGTGACTCCAGTGGTCTGTAAAAAAAGAAGAATAGGATTCACCGCGGTAGCCTGTCTTTCTTGTTAGCCTCGAGTTCATCCATATGACGTCATACCTACCAGCTCCAAAATTAGAAGTCAAATCTTGGAAGCACGAAATTTTTGGCAAATAAAGTGATAGAATATGTGCATTTTTATTAGGAAAGCTTTTGAGTTAAATTGTAAATGTAATTTATTATTAGAAATATTGTATTTAATGGCATTAAAACTTTAATTATCTTCTAAATGTACAATAAAGTTAGATTTCATTTTCCCCAAAAGAATCGAATGTTCTCGTGTAATTCAAAAGCAACATATCAAGATGCCATGGAGCTAGTATGTATTAAAATAGATTTTTTTTTTTTTGCCATTTCAAACAACAATGCTCGAACCAGAATTTAAAATTCTTTTTTTTTTTTTTTTCTTTCCTTTTTTTTTTTTTTTTTTTTTTTTTTTTTTGCTAATATCCATTTTCTAATCAGTACATAAGTTAATCAGCAATTTTTAGGCATCTATTTGCAGAGAAATGTGTTATAAAGATACTTATGTTTGAAGCGGCCAATTCAATTTATTAATAATTCACTAAACTTTACATTATCCGCTGAAAGTTGTATTATAAACAGAAAATGAGAAAGACTAGTTATAATTGAACAATTGGTTTAAAGTAGATAGTGAATATCTGCGAACAACAACTCGAACAACTGCTCGAATCAGGATTCAAATGTGACATTTTCTAATTGAGAGTTAGCCCTTAAAAATTATGCATGAAGGTCTGTGTTGAATTCAGGAGTAGACCTGGGGAGACATTCCCCCAGAAGCAATTAGATCTCCCGCCGGAAGATTTGAGATTTTGTGTTTTTAATGGTCAAAAAGTGCAGTTCCCATCCCTCCGGAACTCTTAAATATCCCCCCCCCCCCCCCCGAAGCCACAAAAATCTCTCCCGGAAAAAGACTAAATCAACACAGATGAAAGTATGCGGCTAAATCTAAAGAAATCATCATTTGCTCGATGTTTCTAAACCAAATAGTTCAATCAATAAATAATTTAATATGATGTACATTATCCAAAGAAAAAAATATAACAAAAGCACGAAAAGTATTTTTTTATTAATAATCACGCACACAGAAATAAATAAATATCGATAGCTTAAACCATCCAAGACCTTAATTTTATCATTATTATTTTATTATTTTAAATTTTATAAAAATATTTCTTCGAAACAAAATTAACATTTTTCCTAGTGCGAATTTTATTTTTATCGCCGCCTACACTGCATTTGATGAGCAATTTTTCTCATACGAATGATCGCTTCAAATACACACATGAACTACCATGGAACGAAAAAATTTATTTGATTACTTTCATGAAGTATATCATTCAATTTGAAATGGAAATAAACTTGAGTGTTCCATGGTTTATTGCCTGTATATCGACACTATATTTTTTCGTTTTTGTTTCTTTTTTTTTTGTTTCTTTTTTTTTTTTTTCTAGAGAATTTATTATTTTGAGAATTTATTATATTTGAGAGAAATAAATAAATAAACTAGAAAACAGTAATTCTGTTTTTTCAGAATTTAGTGTCGCCCCCCATGATAAAAAAATATATATGTATATATAAATAGTACAAAACATATTTCAATTTTAAGACTTAAAGCACACGCTTTTATTTTATGTAAAATGACGTCATTCGCATCCGCTTAAGAATTCCACATTTACGATCCACTCTTAAACATCTACAATAAAGCATGCATAGGACGTCACTATCGCAAAATATTACATAAATGCAGCAAAAAGGTACCGTCATTAAAGAAACTCAACAAAGAAACGACTATCTAATGATTCATAGGTCTTCATTTGTTTGTAACATTAATATAGATACCTAAAATTAAATATAGTTTATAATAGCGCAATGTTTTAACAGAAATCATTCGTTTATATTTTTTTCAAAATAGCACGTATTTTAATTACATTTTCTTTCGGTTGTTATGAAAAAATGGCAACAAAAATATATAATTACTATTTTACAACTATTTTCCTTTACTTTCTATAGAAATGGAGTACTTTCGTTGCCAATATTAAGCAAATGTCTCTAAAAATTACAAAAAAATTAATATTTCAAAAATAAATGGAAATGCAGTTTTCAAACAAATTGCATTTAAAAGCACTGTTTTTTCCAATACGACGGTATAAAAATTGAAAATGTATGATGCTTAGAAGTTTAAAAAATTGATATAGAGTATTTAATCGTTACGGCTGGCTTATACAACGTAACGTTATTTTTTGGAGACGACACAAAATAACCTGGGAGAAAGAAATAGCATACCGGGGGCTAATAAATAAGTATATATATATGTATAAATATTAAAGTTTCCATAATTGAGATAAATGCCGAAGGGATCGCATTCATGCAAGTTGCAGGATCCCGTGGCTAGCGTATTTTAATTCAAAAATCCTATCATAATTTCTAAATAATAATCATCGCTTTATTTAATGATACAATTTTCCGTGATTAAATTAAACAATTTTATTCAAAATACATATTAGAATTTCTTAATAGTTATTTAACCAGGGATTCCACAGCTTACAGGATTGTAGTCATCAAGTTTGTATTCCCCGAAAAGAAAGATCAGGTTTTCCAATCGACAACAAAGTGGCCGAGAGGTTCTGCTCTCAAAGCTGGTAGACGGGAAGTGCTGGGTTCGAACCCAGTCGCGCCCGTCGGCCTAATCGCTCGGAGTTTTCGTGGTTTTCTTCGAGCCGTGGATTTTCCATGCGTAAATGCGGATTAGGTTCCTTAGAAAGACCCCCACGGAGGGCACTTCCCCCCCTGGGCCTATATCCCTCGTGTAGATAATTGGCCGTCAAAAATCAACCCAACCCAACCCAACCCAATCGACAACAAAATCCGCACAAAAAGTTTTTTGCCTTCTGTTACTTATAACTTTCATTTCTCAAGTTGTTTTAAAAAAGCACGGTTTTAATTATATTTGATTCAGGGTCGGTTTTAAAGGGGTGATAGAGGGGCAAGGTACTAAAAGCTAAAGAACTGAAAAAATGCAAAATATTTGGTTAAAATCTAAAATATATCCTGCAGAGAAGCGATGAAAGGAATCTAGCACAGAACGTCGTGTCTTAGAGGTCTGCACGGGCTAACACGGGGCCCGGTATAACAGGTATAAGTTCGACCTGAGACCGGCCCGGCCCCATATAGCAGGTAAAAGTTCGGCTTGAGACTGGTCCGGTTCGGAAAAAAGTCAAAATCTCCGCCCGAGTGAATTTCTGCAAAACATTGATTTTTACGTCGATTTGGTTAAAAATTTGTCTCGTACGAGGAGTTCTGACCAAAAATATTTATCTTGGTTTTTATGTTTATAATTTTAATTTTTTATAGAAGTGCCGCAGTCTGCGATATTTATTTTTTTAACGAATCTCTATTTCTTGTATATAAATGTTTCAGTTATCATTAATATTGTTAATCCATATTCCATGTATTGAAGTGTTAAAAATCTGAAAAATGCTATGCAGTAGAATCTTCCTAGACGGAATTGCAAAGAAAAGAAAAAGTCCTTCCGGCCAGTGCCGGGAGGAAGAGGTAGCTTTCATATTCCTTATTTTTAAAAAGCCAGGTTATATTATTCAAACGCACAAAGCTCAATTTAGTGGAAACCGATTATAGGAGAATCAATACTAATTTTTATTAATACTAAATCATTATGAATGAGAATTTCGCGAAATTAGTCAGCTTTATCCAAGCTGCTTTTATTTAAAGTAAGTTATATTTGGTTGCCAAATTCGGCGATATCTTGCAGTGCCTGCCATTTTAAGACAACATGGTGGATGAGGCTAACCAGTGAACTCGGTCAAGACCTTAGTAATTCCTGTGCACATGCTCACTCACATCGGAACCGGTTGATATATACGAGTGCTGTCGCAGGCAAAAAATCAGATTTTTCAAAATGTCACCCACATTAGAAATTCAAACTACTATATCTCAGCCATTTTTTAAGATAAAAACAAAACAAAAAAATGCTCCGGAATCCTTATATCAAGGTCAAATACTTAAAAAAGAAACCTTTTTCAATTTCTAATTTTTTTGCACCTTACTTTAAATATATATATTTTTTATTTACTGGCCGCCATTTTGAAACAAGATGGCTGATAAAGCTGGCCAGCAAACTTGGGCAAGACATTGCTATATACTATCCACATGCCTTCTTACATCGAAATAGGTCAATAAATACACGTATTATCGCGTGACAAATATCAGATCGCTTCAAAATGTGAGCCATGCTAGAAATTCAAAGTGCTATAAACATTTTTTTAAGATATAGACGAAACAAAAACTGCTCCGGATTCTTTGTATCAAGGTCAAACACATAAAATTTTTTTTTTCATTTTCCAATATTTTGATATCTCATTTTAAATTTTAAATTTAATTTTATTTTAAATGGCAACCCTTTTGAAACAAGATGGCGAATGGTATGTATGGCATTGGCATTGGCATAATAGTATGGCATTGGTATGTACTATGTACTGTTTCAAAATGTCAACCACAATAGAAATTCAAAATGCTATAACTCAGCCATTTTTCTAGATATAGACGAAACAAAAACTGTTCCGGAATCTTTGTATTAAGATCAAACACATACAAAAAAAAATCTTTTTCATTTTCCAATTTCTTTGTACCGCATTTTAAATTTTAAAATTTAAATTTTTTTTAAATGGCCGCCATTTTGAAACAATATGGCGGATGAAGCTGGCGAACAAACTCTGGTCGAGAAATTTGTATGTTCTATGTATACACCAAGGTACATCCAAATAGGTTCATAAATACGCCGGTTATCGCGTGACAAAAATCAGGTCATTTGAAAATGTCAGCCACGATAGAAATTCAAAGTGCTATAACTCAGCCATTTTTTAAGATATAAACGAAACAAAAACTGCTCCGGAATCTTTGTATTAAGGTCAAATACATAAGGAAAAAATATTTTTTAATTTTAAAGTTTTTGGTACCACATTTCAAATTTTAAATTAAAAAAAATTTAAATGGCCGCCATTTTGAAAGAAGATGGCGGATGAAGCTGGCCAACAAACTCGGTCTAGACATTGGTATGTACTATGTATACACGAAGTTTCAACCAAATCGGTTCATAAATACGAGAGTTACAGTGTGACAAAGATCATATATATCAACATTTGAACGGTGGGTGGTTTCGGGGTCTGGGGGTCATGATCGATGAAAATATACCAAAATTTTTTGAAATCGCTTTCAGACGAACGGCTGCAATAGGTAGCTTTTTGTAATAAAAGCTACCTAATAAAAATGCGTTATAGATAAGTTCCCTTCTTAGCAAGTGTAAATGTAGTATTATACATTCTTTTCTACGCATTATTAATTTTACATGGACCAACACATTTTTCCGTTTAAAACTGAATTCCGTCATAGGTAGGGTCTTTTCCGCACGTTTTACTATATTTTAATTTAGCTATACTTTAATAAGTGTAAGAAATTTAGTATTCTTTTTTTTTTTTTTAATTAATGCTTAATTGTAGAATAATATCGATTTAAAAATGTATGCATTTTTTGCAAAAGTTTTTGCACTAGGTCTAATTTTAATGTCTTTTGAATGGATCATACCACGCCGAGACAATGATTTTCATACAGACTGGGCCAAAACTAGGACTGAAAATTTTGGGCCGTGAAGACTATGAATCAAACCCAAACCAGTCCCAGCCTCTGTACGAAAAAAACAAATTTAGGTCCGGCCCGGCCCGGCCCGATCCTTCAGGATAAAAGTAAGGCCCCAAGCCGGTCCGGCCCGTGAAGAGTAGTCACTAGGCCCGGCCCGTGCAGATCTCTGCCGTGCTTACTACAGCTTTCCTAGGTACATGTTTTCTCTCCCGTTCTAAGATGCACGCTTTGGTTTCCGATTCTGAAATTATTTCGATGTAACTTTAATTCCTTTGCAATAATAAACAAGAAAGAAAAACCATGCGTCAAGCATAGATTATGAAACACTTTCCAACACATTCAGAATAATGTAACAAAATTGCACAGTTAAAAAATTTTAAATATTACTCTAATGCAAGCATATGGAAACGCATAATACATTTCAAAACCCAATTTCAGCTGTTCCCATCTACAATCGAAAAATTATTAGAATTTTTTTCAGCAGCTCTGTACAAGATATATAGATTTGTATGTACTAACTGCATGCATACCAAAATTAGAATGGTACGTGAATACTTTTGTGCAGCCCTGTATATGAGGTATAGAATTTATATATAGTGAGTAACATGTAAAAAATTAATTAACTTTAAAAGCGCATACCGAATTTTATACCGTACACTCTAGCAATTATTATTCAAAGACAGTATTGTAACGGACATCTTTTAGTATTGTAACGGATTTCTTTTGTGTGTCCCTGTAAATGAATAAAAAATGCTATGAATGCCTTGTTCTAACGCGATCGTTATGAAATTCAGTGATTTATATCAGTTTCATTTGAAATCGCGTCGTCATTAAAATACTCTGCAAACGATTTTTCCACATATACCAAAATGTAATGGAATATTTTTGAGTGCCCCTGTAAATGAAGTATTAACACTACATACTTCCAATACAATACCAAACATGCTTTGGTGACCCTAAATAACTTTTATCAATTGCATGAAAATCCAAGTCTATTTACCGGAGTTAGAGCGTGGACAGACGGACAGACAAACCGAATGCATAAACACTTTTCAACTTTGTTGGAAAGTGTTAAAAAAACCTCTCTAGTGCAGTATACCTATTAATTGATAATTATTCCTTCAACAAATTCTAGAAATTTAAAGTAGTTACACTAGTCAGAAGGTGTGTGCACAACCAGGAAAAAAATACTGGAGCGGCTTAGGCATTTAGGGGCGCGAACTGTTTCCTGTACTAGGGCGCACTGGCCGTCGGGCCAGTCCGAGCATGCATGTTTCAAGCTTCTGGAAATCGAATTATATTAATATTTTTACAGGTTACAATGATTTTTTTTTCAGGGATGGGGAGGGGGATGTTATTTTTAGGTAGATTTCGTATGAAAAACTACCTATTGCGATCGCTCTTAAGTTGGATATTCTGAAAAATGTTGCAGGTCTACAACGATCATGACTCCTAGAAACCAAAACCACCCTTAGTAAAAAACTTTATCTGTCAATCTATATATATATATATATCACCTTTTTTATGGACACGATAATTCTGTAAAAATCTCATCCAAACTCATACATAAAATCAAGGGGCATTAAATCTCGGCCAAGTTCGTTAAGGGGCAAAATCGGACCAAGGGGATGGAAATAGAGAGGGGTTTTGTGGTAACAGAAAAAAAAACCCCATAACTTTTTAATTTTTGTACATATCAAATCAGTTTAAAGTTTTTATTACTTCTAAAAATAGGGCCAAAAATTAATGTTATTGTGATTTGTTTGAGTTAGTTGCACGATTTTTTTTCTTTCTTTTTTTTTTTTTTCTTTTTAATCTCACGATTGTACGTTATATGTTAGAAAATATATTTAAAAAAATTTAAATAGTTGCGTATAATCCTTTGTAAGTGTAGGATAATTTCTTAAAATGTAATAAGTTGAAACAGGGATAAAATATTTCCTAAAAGATAAAAATCTCAGAGCAATCAACTAATAAAAAATTATAAAGTGTTATAATTATGTATATTTAAAATATATATAGTCTCGCATTGAATTTTAGAATAAGTCACAAATAAAACCATCTCAATTTGTGTAGAAATTCTCATTGAGAAAAAAATGAAAGTGAAATTGTATTTTAATATATTTAAGTTTAGAAAATATTTAATTCTGGCCATTCGAAATTAAATTTTTATCTTTTTAAAATGAATTTATAGCATTAGTATCTAGTTTTTTTAAAGTAATAAAGCATGAAATATATATATACACAAAAAACAAAGACATTTTGTTCCGCTCTTAATTTTTTTTAACCATAAAAATACATATGTATATAATACATACCATATAAATACATGTGTAGTTAGGTTTTTTTTTTTAAATTTAAAACCCAATAAATTTCGTATTTCAGCGTCAAATTGCTTATTAAAACTCTTAACTATAATAACAGATAACAGATGGCGCCAAAAGACTGTATTTTAAAATTCTGCTATTTTGTTCATCAAACCTTTCGAAAACAAAATCGCATCATAATTCCACGTTATAAATAAATAAATAAATAATATAGGCTAGGAAAACAGAAGAAAAAATACTCCGTTTTACATGTGTACGAATAGTCGTTTATCTTATTTTCGTTTATCTTTGCCATTTTCGTCGTTTATCTTTGCCATGTAAATTTCATTTGTTTTGTAAAAAGAAATTCGAATTTCATGATTTACAACTAAACTACCATGGCATAGCAACATATCTTATCATGTTCTGATTGATGTGAATTTTCTCTTTGCCTAATTAGTGTTTATAACTATTTTTTAATTAGGTTATTTATTTGTCCATTTATTTTATACAGGAACATCGGAAATAAATATCTAATTAAAAAAAAACGGTCATTTTCCCTAAATTGTTCAATTGTATGTTATTTTCGAAAAGAACTTGGGTTTTCTTTTATGAAATTTAAATCCATTGAATTAATTAAAAATGTTATTTACGTCGATTTATTCTGCACTCGATTTCTTTTGAAAGGTTTTAGACTCAATCTTCTCGTCTATCCCCCCCCCCATCCTTACTACCACAAGAGAAAAACATATAAAATCCAAAGAAAATTTTATTTAATTTGTTAAAATTGACTATTTTTCTAGATAATCTAGAGCCAAATAAAAGGGATAGTCGCTGTGACAAATCGAAGAAGTTGGAAATTGCACGTCAAAGTGGCAAATGAGGTACGTTCGTACTATAACTAGTTTTATAAATATTTTTTGCACTGCATATTGTACTGAATGTATAATTTAGTGCACTTCATAAGGGCATATCAATTTAATTCTTTTCGAAAAGCTGTAACATCATTAAAATGCACTTGAAATAATTTTTTCCCATTGGCCGCAATGTAATGTAAAAATTTTGACTGTCCCTGTAATTAATCTATACATCCGATTTTCATAAAATTTGAAATCACTCAGCAAAATTATGCAATTATTATACATTTTAAATTTCAAACGATTCGGTTGGGTAGTTTTTGCGCTGTTATATGCAGATGGACAAACAGACAGACGGACGGAACGACGACTATAGGTGCTATGTATTTATATAATTACGAACGCACCTAAAAACAACTATCAACACCCAGACTTTAACCTTCAGTCATTCAAACAGGCAATCTTTTTTTAGCTTTTTAAAACATCTATCGTATTATAGCTTTTAAATATATCTAATTTTTATTGGATCAAAAATATCAATTTATAATATGTATGTATTTCATTTTATTTGCCTTTAAAAAATATTTTAAGAATACGATTTATTTTTATTTATTTATTTATTTATTTATTTATTTGAAAAATGACCAGAATTTCCAAATTGTGTTTCTATTCTGAATGGAGTGTCTTAACGAACAGCTTTTTAGATCTCCACACCTTTCTCCGCCTGATACAACGCCAAGTCTTTATATATATAAAAGTTTTTTTTATTGTTGTTGTGGAAATTTTAAAGTTAAAGGCAAAGCGTTAAAACATCGCCAAATGATAATAATAAAAAACAGGAATATATTCCGTGTTAGCATGTTTTACTGCACGTCCGAAACATCATCTGTATTTCGACACACGCTAAAGACATTTAAGTTAATACGAAGTTTTAAATTTTACGCAAGGACCTCGCTATAGAGAAGGACAGAGGGAGTACCCCCCCCCCCCCCAAACGTTCGCGAATACTGATACACTTGGTAAATTTACAAACTTATTTAAAACTTTAATAAAAACTACAGTGAAACCTCCCTATGCGACCACCTTCATTAAGCGACCACCTCCCTGAACGACCATTTTTTTCATGGAACGAAATTTATTCCCATAGGTTCAATACTAATTTTACCTCCATTCAGAGACCATCCCAGTAGAACTCCCTCCATGAGTGACCTTTGAAGAAAATAAAACAAATTCAGTTTTTTTCTTTTTTCTTGAAGACGGTTTTATTACAAAAATAATTCAGCAGAGCGCATTATTCATCAAACTTCTAAACTAAGTTTAGAATTTTTTTTATTCCTGTAACTTTTAAGTGTTTAAACCCTCTTCTACCTTTTTAGGCAATGAATTTAACTCTGATGACAAATTAAGAATGACAGTCAATAAACACCCATCCCCTATTCTCTCAGAAACTTCTCAAAGAAATAGACAAATTAATGAAATCGTAATTATTTGTTCCCGTCAAAAAAAAAAAAAAAAAAAAAAATTGCAGTTATTTACTGAATTATAAAAGGACTTGGAAATAAAAGTTATAAAAGATAAAACCGTAAAATCAAAGCAAACGTCAATGTATTCATTTTCTAAACTCTATAGTAATTAACTTATGTAATTAACTGTTGTTTTCATACTCAAATTTTCATATTTTTTTCCTAATGTAAAAAATAAATATTAGTAACATTAATTGTTACCCTTTTTCAACAATTAAATCTAGATTTAAACATGACCTCCATTAAGAGACCACCTCTCAGAGTGACCCATTTTTATTGGAACGGAACGCAGTCGCTTTGCGGAGGTTTTACTGTATAATACACTTCCTATTTCTTATAGACTTGCCAAAAGTTACAAATCTAATTGGGAATATTATTAAACTTTTTACAAATAAGAACTTAAAACGGCCTATAGAGGCGCTGATCGCAGCCGTCGGTACAGGGAAAATTGTAATTCTAAACTGCGATAGAAATAACTTTTTTAATGTAAATGCGTTTGAAAGTTTTAGATGCTCTAATTCGGATAACTTTTACCTTATCATATAAAATAGAACACAAATGTCACATGAAATCTGAATTCGTGCAAAAAAATAATCATTCTGAACAAATTAAGAATACAGTAAAACCTCTTTTATCCGAAACTCTCGGTTAACCAAAATCCATTTTTAAAGCTTTTTTACTATCACATTCGCTATGCGCAAAATATATTTTGAAACTTTTTTTTAAAACTATCATATTCCTTGTGTGCGAGCGGTCTTTTCCAAACTAACGAGTACATATAAATATTTTCGATCCCCTTTCTTAGAGTTCCTTTGAATTTAACTTGAGCTCCCGTAAGCTACGGAGTGGAACGAAGAAAACTGACAAAGTAGCAATTCTGAAGCTTTTGAATGTTTTGCAAAAGATTTTTGGCATGACTGTAGCAGAAGGAAGACTACTTCCTCATACTGGTGAACTAATAATATTAAAAACTTTGTGATAGAGCTTCAAAGAAAAGTATGTAAAAGGCACTTAATTTCAAAATTAAAATTCAGGTAATTTTACTCTTGTTTCTGTTTTGCTATGGCTTTATTTTTGTAAAGCACTTGTTACCATAATAAGAAATATTGCATATATCTCTCCTTAAACTTAAAATTGGAGCATTCTCAATTATCCGAAAATTTCGATTCTCCGAAAGAGGGTCGGTCCAAATTACTTCGAATAATCGAGGTTCTACTGTACATGTAAAGCAATGTGCTTGCAAGGAATTTTCCTGAAGCGAGAAGTTATATTTTTTCTATTTATTATATTACATATATATTATTATCTATATATTTTTTATATTTTTTCTTCTCCAGGTGGCGTATTCGAGCGCTTGAATTGCTTCTTAGTGTCCTCAATTTGTCATTTTTGCTTCTCAATTAGTTGGCAAATACTGAAATTTGATTTGTCAATATAAGGTCCTAGCCCCCCCCTCCTCCAATAGTCTCACCGATGACCCTGTATTATACGTACGAGGGTGGTTCAATAATTACTGTCCCTAGCGTACATAAAATATTTCTACTGCAATGGTTGTTGTGGAATATCAAAGCCTAATGTCTTAGATGCCTATATGCTCAATTTTAGAACCGTAGCTGCTATATTCACATAGTTTAGGAGGGAGGAATGAAAGGAGACCAGTGGGGGATGAAAGGCTTATTTTTAGCTTATGAGGTTAGATTTGTGACAGTGGATGAGACGTAACTACTGTCGTTTGGACTCGGGATCATAGTGATGTAGCCACATCTCATCCACTGTCCAAATGTAGCCTCATAAGCTCCGAAACCCCATTCTGAAAAACTCTCCCCAAAATACGTCTTTAAAATTTCACCCCTCTCTCCAAAACTATGTGAATAAAGCAGCTACGGTTCTAATATTGAGCATATAGGCTATTAAGAGATTAGGCTTCGATATTCCACATCAACCATCGCAGTACAAATATTTCATATACATTAGGGACAATAATTATTGAACCACCCACATATAAGAAAAATGAGTCGAAATGCTTACTGGTTCAGACATTCCCGACAAGTAGATTTTGTATATTTTAGCATATTCGTGACAGTTGACGTGAATTCACTTCTTTTGGATATACATAACCTTATCCACGTGTGGTACTTTTGCATTTTATATGTTATATTATTTCTCAAAAGTGTCAATTATCCATTAATGGAAATGAATATGCAAAGCGTAAAATTTTTTCAATACATTCTTAATAAAGAAGGACCAATATTATTACGAAATGACCATAAAATCACGTTTCTATAGCTGTAGGACACATAAACTATATAGCCATTAATCACCGTACTTTTTCAATTTTAGACATTTTGTGGAATATTTAAAGATATACTTGTCGGATTTTTTTTTGGAACTTCAGGATTATAAAGAATGTGTTTGACCTCATATTTATCGACGTCGATTTGATAAGCAGGACAATTAGATGGGGGGGGGAGGGCAACGAAAAAATCAAAGGAAAATAATAATATTTGGGATCACCCTGTAAATTAAAATGCACGGAAGGATCTATCGCTACAGAATACAAATATGTGGATACTGTATAACATGTTTACTGGTTTGTATAAGAATAGCATGCATATTCAAGGATATAGCGATTTTTTTTTCTAAGTTAAAAAAATTCTTGCGTGTTTTTAGCTTATATCATGCAGGAATTTTCAACCAAATTTAATGCCAGTTTCAGAAAAATTAGAAAAATGTAGTAGAAACAATAAAGTGCAATTGGAATATAAATATATTAAATAGTTTGTGAAATATGAGCAGTTGTATGAAATAATTTTATCTGCGCATGCGCGAATGGTAACATAGATTTTTTTTTTCTTTACATGATTTAATAGTCAACTCTATGGAGCAACTCATAAAAAAAAATCCAGTCAAATATCGGGAAAATTCAGAAAGATGTCGCCGATAGAGTGAGCTGATTCTTAGTTGCTGTCTAAAAGCAGCTGAATGATAAGGGATTTCCACAAATTGTCATTTTTTATTAACTGACTTTCTGTAAAACGTTACTATTTAATGAATATCAATGAGTAGATTAGGAACAAATGCTTCGATTTTGATACTTCTTTTTATCATGGAATAGGCTCGTTCTGTTGGTTGTTCAAGAAGAACTAAAGCATAAATAAAAAAGGAAAATGAATTTTTTTAAACTTAAATTGATTGCTTCTATGCTCTATATCTTCTTTTTTCTCATGCATCAATTAAAAGAAAAAAATCTAGCAGCCTTTTTCTTTTTTTACGGCGAAGCAATTTAGTGTGAAGTAATTGAGTAATTTTGAATGATTTGTGGGTCCCATTTTTATTTATTTTGTTATTTTCTTAAGGAGAAGCACTTTACGTGCTACTACATAAAACTGAAAAGTTTAATTGAAAAATTATTAACAATTGGAAAAAAAATATTAAAACTTTTATTCAAATTTTGTTTGAAATATGTTTCGAGTTTTCACTGAAATTTCACTGAAAGCTTAGTGGCACTGTTAAATATTATCAGTTAATCACTAAAATGTCATAATGATTTGAGTTTCTCAATATACTCTGTTTTCTATTTCTTATGCATCAACAAAAGAAAAAGAATCTAGGCACCTTTTTATTTATTTATTTTATTTTTATTAAGTCGTAGAAAAGTTTGAAGAGTTTAAGTTAAGTTAAGTTATGTGTTAAAAAGTTTTATTGAAAAAATATCACTTATTTAAAAATATATATATTACAAATTTTATTGAAATTTTATTTCGAAAATGTTATTGAAAATTTATTTGAAAAATATTATTTCAAATCTTGACAGTTTTGAATGCTGTTAAATTTTATTTATTCATCACTGAAATGTCATAATAAGTTCGGTTTCTCAGTATACTGTATATCATCTATTTCTTACGATTCAAAAAAGAAAAAAAATGTAGGCCCCTTTTATTTATTTTCTTTTTCTTAAATTAAAGCACTTTAGCGTGCTACTGCTTACATTTAAAATGTTTTATTCAGAAATTATTACTAGTTTGAAAATAAAAGATTCTTTTAAAATTTTATTTGAAAAAAAATATTTCAAATTTTTACTGAAATTTCACTGAAAGCCTGGTGGCACTATTAAATTTTATCAGTTCATCACTAAAATGCCATAATGATATGGAATTCTCAATGTACTCCATGTCTCCTATTTCTTACGCATCAACAAAAGAAAAAAAAATCTAGACCCCTTTTTCTTTTATTTTTCTTCTTTTCTAACGGTACCTTAGCGTGCTACTGCGGAAATTTAAAAAGTTTTATTTAAAATTATTAGTTATGTTAAATATATAGAAAATTTTATTATAATTTATTTGAAAAATATTTTAAATTTTGACAGTAATAAAAGCCATTAATTTTTATTAATTCATCACAAATGTCATCATAAGTTGGGTTTTTCATTGGACACTTTAGCTTTCTGCTGCGTACATTTTAAAAGTTTTATTGAAACCTTATTACCAATTTGAAAAAAATATATAAAAAATTTTATTGAAATTTTATTTGAAAAATATTATTTCAATTTTTCACTGAAATTTAATTGAAAGCGCGGTGGAACTGTTAAATTTTTATCAATTCATCACAAAAATGTCATAATTATTTGGGTTTCTCAATATACTCTATGTCTTGTATTTCTTATGCAATAAATTTGGAAAGTAAAGAAAATCTAGGCCCCCTTTTTTTTTATCTTTACAAGAAGAAAGTATTGGATTAGTGAAATTTTTCGACTTTCGGTTTTCGACAGATTTAACGTTTTAGGGGTCAGAGATTCCGAAAACATGTTTTTACAAAATGTCTGTCTGTCTGTATGTATGTGACACAAATTTTGTGGGCGCTCTATCTCAAGAACTAATGCACGGAATTTAATAAAAATTTATATTTAGTTAGTCCCTGATATAAGTTCGTGCTGATTTGTTTTTGGCGTAAATCGCTCAACAGGTGGCGCTGCTATGCACTCTTTTTCACGATTTCGGCAATAGCTCAATCTCCAGAACTAATGCAGGGATTTCCATCAAATTTCAGATTAAGTTAGTCCATGAAATGAATTGAAGTTTTGTACATTTTGGTGTAAATCGATCAACAGGTGGCGCTTCTATACTGCATTTTTTACGATTTCCGCAATAGCTCTATCTCAACAACTAATGCTTGGATTTTCAACAAACTTCAGATTCAAGTATACCTTGATATGGATTAGTGCTGTTTATGTTTTGGTGCAAATCGTTCAGCAGGTGGCGCTGCTATGCTGCACTTGTCAGAATTTCCACTATAGGTGTATCTCAAGAACTAATGCATGAATTTTCATCAAACTTCAGAATCTGTTAGTCCTTGACATGAATTGACATTTTAAACAGTTTGGGGGAAATCGCTCGATAGGTGGCGCTGCTATGTTGTTTTGGGGGGATTTCCGTGATACCTCAAGTACTAATGCTTGGATTTTCCACGAACTTCAGATTCAGGTATACCTGGAAATCAATTAGTGCTGTTTTTGTTTTGGTGTAAATCGCTCAACAGGTGGCGCTGCTATGCTACATTTTTCAGAATTTCCGCTATAGCTCTATCTCAAGAACTAAGGCACGAATTTTCATCAAACTTCAAATTCAGATATACTTTGATATGCATTGGTGCTAAATTGATGTAATTTCTTGTACTATTTAAATGATTTACTTGACGTGATTTATGTAGTAGAAAGTTTTGTGATGGCCACAACATACTAGTTTTTTCTTGTGAAGAAGCACCTTATCGGTGCTACTGCGTAAATTTAAGGGACCGGGAAATCTCATTTTTTTTTTTTTATTTCATGTGTGATATGCCATCATGCATATGGTGTGCCCTTGAACAGTATTTATAGTGAAATTTAAAAACAATTAAAAAATGAGTTTGAAGGTCTCTTGTCCCCTTAAAATGTTTTATTGAACAATTATTCTGGTCAACAGTGAAATTGTCCTTGAAGTGAAAGTGTGCAATTCTGTATGAAATTAATCCACTGAATACGAATATCACTATGAAAAACCTTCATTGCCTCTTGTTTTGGAAGTACAGATGCACAAAATTAGGATTTTTTTCTACAATAGGTATTTTTAAAGTAATAATTAAAAAATACAGTAAAACCTCCCTAAAGAAACAAAGTTCCGCTCCAATAAAAATTGGTCGCTCCGAAAGGTGGTCTCTTAATGGAGGTAATGTTTAAATCTAGATTTTTTAATTTGTGAAAAAGGTAACAATTATTGTTACTAAAATTTATTTTTCACATTAGGAAAAAATATGAAAATTTAAGTATCAAATCAAAAGTTAATTAAGTTAATGACTGCAGAGTTTAAAAAAATGAATACATTGACATTTGCTTTGATTTTACGGTTTTATCTCTTTTATAACTTTTATTTTGAAGTTCAGTAAATAAATGCAATTTTTTTTGGACGATAACAAATAATGACGATTTCATTAATTTATGTATTTCTTTGGGAGTTTCCTGGCAGAATAGGGTAGGGGAGTTTATTGACCGACCTTCTTAACTGATCATCAAAGTTAAATTAATTGCCTAAAAAGGTACAAAGTTGTTTAACCATTTCAGGGGGTAGGTACTTCTATTCGCAAAATGCTGAAATGAGTGACTGACACCAGAATTTAAAAACAAATTTATTTCAAAATAAGCAAAGGCTTTTGTTCACGTACTTGATCACCCAACCGGAGCACCAACCAAAATAGTTGGATGGGCCAATTCCAAAACTTTCTTATATCTCATGTCAATATTTTATTTTAATTAATTTTATTAGTATTTTTATTAGAATTATGCATAACTTCATACACTTTTCGATGGAACAATATTGAAAATTGCACAAAAATCGCTATTACAGCGCCCCATTCCGGCGGAATTTTTCCAAATTCAGGAAGGACCTTCTTGCCATGACCAAAAACGTACACAAAAAATTTGGTTCAGTTCTATGCATAACTTCATACACTTTTCGATTGTAGAATATTCAAAATGCTCAAAAACCGCTATTTCAGCGCCCCCTACCGGTGGATTTTTTCCAGATCCAGGGAGGACCTGCTTGCCATAGCCAAAAACTTACAAAAAATTTGGTTCAATTTTATGCATAACTTCATACAATTTTTGTTGGTACAATGGCGACAGACGGGCAGACGGACAAACAGACATTTTCTATGAACATGTTTTTTGTGATCTCATACCCCTAAAATGTGTAAATCCGTAAATCTTTCAGAGAATCATACATAATTTTAACGAAACAAAATAAATAATCGCGCATTTAAGGGTTAAAAAGTGGCCCGTATTGCATTTTGTTTTGGAACAATATTAAAAAGACATTTAATATTAGAAGTTTCAAATGTTACATCTCTATATATCCAAATTACTTCACCAAATGATTTCCTGTCTCATATATAAAAATAAAACTTATTCAAGACTCCAAATATGTTATTGTTTCAAATTTTTACAGTTATGAAAGCTGTTACATTTTATTAATTCACCACTAAAATGTTGTAATAATTTGAGTTTCTTAGTATACGCTATATGTGCTATTTATTATGCATTAACAAAAGAGAAAAAAATTTATACACCGTTTTATTTTTTAAGGCGAAACACTTTAGCGCGCTACTGCGTAAATGGAAAAGTTTTATAGAAAAATTATTACCAATTTGAAAAAAAAAATTATTGAAGTTTTATTTGAAAAATATAATTTTAAATTTTCATTGAAATTTCACTGAAAACCCGGGGGCTTTTTTATTTTCTTAAGGCGAAGCCCTTTATAGTGCTATTGCCTAAATTTGAAAAGTTTTATTGAAAAATATTTACCAATTAGGGAAAAAAATAGGAAATTTATTGAAATTTTATTTTTAAAATATTATTTCAAATTTTCACTGAAAGCCTGGTGGCATTGTTAAATTTTATCAATTTATCACTGAAATATTATAATTATTTGGGTTTCACAGTATACTCTGTACCTTCAATTTCTTATGCTTCAACGAATGAAAAAAATCTACGCCCGTTTTTCTTTATTTCTCTTGTCTTATGGTGAATCCCTTTCGCATTCTACTGCGAAAATTTGAAACGCTTTATTGAAATATTAATAGTTATTTATCAAAAATTACTGAAAGTTTTATTGAAATTTTGTTTGAAAAATTATTTCAAATTTTTTACTGTTTTGAAAGCAGTTAAAATTTTATTAATTCATCACTGAAATGCCATAGTGACTGGGGTTTCTCAATATACAGTAGAACCTCTTTTATCCGAAACTCTTTTAGCCGAAACTCTCGGTTAACCGAAATCCATTTTTAAAGCTAACATTTTCACTATCACATTCCTTGTCTGCAAAATCCATCTTGAAAGCTTTTTTTTAACCATCATATTATTTGTGCAAGTGGTCCTTTCCCCATTCTTAGAATTCCTTTGCATTTAACTTGAGCTCCCGTAAGCTGCGGAGTGGAATGAAGAAAACGAACAAATTAGCCATTCTGAAGCTTTTGAATGTTTTGCAAAAGGTTTGGCATGGCTGGAGCAGCAGACAAAATGTGATACTGGTGAACTAATAATAGTAAAAAAACACCGTGGCAGAGCCTCAAAGCAAAGGCAATTGAAACTGCGACTCGTAAAACATTCTTTGAAACCCTTCTGATAGATGTAAAAGGTACTTCATTTCAAAATTAAAATTCAGGTAATTTATTCTTACTTCTATTTTTTTATTGCTTTATTTTTATGAAGCACTTGTTACCATAATAAGAAATAGTGCATATGTTTCTTAAAAATGGAAGCATTCTCGATTATCTGAAAATTTCGATTTTCCGAAAGAGGGTCGGTCCAAATTACTTCGGATAATCGAGGTTCTACTGCAATCTACATTTTCTATTTCTTATGAATCAACAACAACATTAAAAACAAAAAATCTAAGAGCTTTTGCTCTTTAACACTTTCCAAAAAAGTTGAAAAGTGTTTATCCATTTGGTTTGTATGGCTGTCTGTCCGTTAGTCCGTCTGTCCACGCTCTAACTCCGTAAATAGACTAGGATTTTCATGCAATTGATAATCCATATTTGGGGTCATCTAACCCATGTTTGGTATTGTATATGAAGTATTTAGGATTAACAGTTCCTTTACAGGGACTCTAAAAAGTATTCCATTACATTACGGTATATGGGGAATTTTTTTTTTGCAGAGTATTTTAATGACATTACGCTATTTCAAATGTATTGAAGCTGATATAAATCACTGAATTTCAGTACGACTACATTAGAACAGGGCTTTCATAGCATTTTTTTATTCATTTACAGGGACGCACAAAAGAAATCGGTTACGGTATTGCCTTTCAGTGATAATTGCTGGAGTATACGGTTTAAAACTCGGTATGCGCTTTTAAATTTAATTACTTTTTTGCATGTTACTTGTTATATATAAATTCTATATTTCATGTACAGGGTTGCACAAAATTATTCACGTACCACGGCGTCCTTATTAGAGGAAATTCCTGAAGGAAAATTTTCAACTGAAGTACATGTATTTCTTAAGTGAACTAATTTTTGGCATACATGTAGTTAATCTATATATCATATACAGGGCTTCTCCAAGAATTCGGATAATTTCTCGATTGTAGATGGGAACAGCTTACATTGGGTTTCGAAATGTGTTAAGCGTTTCCATATGGTTCAATTAGACATAATATTTTAATTTTTTAAACGGTGCAGTTATGTTACATTATTCTGATAGTGTTGGAAAGTGTTTTATAATCTATGCTTGACGCATGATTTTTTCTTTCTTGTTTTTTTTTTATGACGAAGCACTTTAGTGTTTTACTGAGTAAGTTTGAAAGTTATCAAATTTACTCAATACACACATTTTTTTTTAAATTCTATTACGCTAAAAATAGGAATTAGCTAAAACTATAGTAAGGTTTTAATTATTTTATTAATTTTTATTTGCTGTAAAAATTATTATTTTCATTACGTAAATATAGACAATTCTTTTTTTTTCTTATACACATTTGTTTTTTGAGCCATTGAATTGAAAATAGAAATACGCTACTGTTGTTTTTATATGTTTTATGTTATATACAGTAAACTCCTGACTATCCGGCCTAATGTGGTGGAAGGGTAGGCCGGATAACAAAAAAGCCGGATAGTCCCGAGTTATATAAATGATTTCGCCTTTCCTCCCTGCCTCCGCCATGATATTAGAAACATATGTTACACATTTTAAGATAAATTTAATATTATTCAGTACATATAGTTTCAGAATAAGCATAATATTAGCTTAAAACGTAAGCCCAATTCGTAAGAAATGAGTAAATCTTATGTTACTGTTTATTAATAAATGATTGCGCAAATATGAAAAGTTATGCATAAGATAAAAGAGTCAAAATTTCAGTTTTTAGTTTTCGAAAAAGAGTTTGGTTTTTTTTTTTGCTACTCTCTGTTAGCCCTCTTCCGCGAAGCAATGTGCCTCCATTTACGCAAGCAGATGATATCGGCTGACGTCGTTTCCTCCTGCTTACTAATCTACTGCACTGCTGCTTCAATCGTCTTACACACTTCCGAATGCGGGATGAGATTTTTCGAGTAATCCAACCTCCTGTTTTTCTTCTGCTACTTCTCCCTCTGTCACCATTTCGACAATATTTTTGTCAGTTAATTCATTAACTTCGTCATTTACCATCTATTCTGTAATGTCCTCTGCATTGATATCGTCAGAGCTCGGTACATTTTTCAGCAACGAAAGAAGCTTATCGTTCTCACCTTCCACTTCAGTTTCCCACACGGGTTTATGTCCACTTTTATGGTCGAAAAGAAAAGGTTTCAAGACATTGCAATTACTATGTTTCGAATTCTCTACTACTGCATTTTGCAATCCCTTCATGCTCCTTCCTGTCGTGAGTCAGCACTTTCCCACAGACGGGAGCCTGCCTGTCTCGGCCACTTGCACCTGTTAGTAGTACTTTCAACCTTTTACTGGGCCGGATAGTCGGGCGTTTACTGTATTTACAAAATATATAAAATGTTTTAGCTTTAACTATTTTTTTTTTTTTTTTTTACGAAATTTACTCGCCCAACTTTAAAATATCCTCTCAATCTATCCGTATTATAAATATATAGAACGCGTCTGTGCGTAACGCTGACGGTGGCAACAGCAGAGGATTAAATTTAACTTTTAGTGAAAATTTTTAAACTTCTATATATTGCACCTCTTTAATTTTTATACAGAGGAATAGGGGAAAAAATGTACTCTCCAATGCATTTTGTTTGAAAACTGTATCACAATTTGTTTCAAAAATGCATCGCTATTTACTCAATTTTTATTGTTTTTAAAATAATTTGCAAGCATGATTTATTTTTAGGTGCGTTCGTAGTTATATAAATACGTAGCACCTATAGTCGTCGTTCAGTCCGTCCGTCCGTCTGTCTGTCTGTCTGTCCGCATATAACAGAGCAAAAACTACCCAACCGAATAGTCTGAAATTTTAAATATATGATTGTTTCAAAATTTTGCCGAGCCATTTCAAATTTTATGAAAATTGGATGTATAGTTTAATTACAGGGACAGTCAAAAGTTTTTCTTTACATTACGGCCAATGGGAAAAATTATTGCAAGTGCATTTTAATGATGTTACAACCTTCCGAATGGTATGAAATTTTAAATATATAATCGTTGCAAAATTTTGTCGAGCATGTCCAATTTTAGGAAAATCGGATGTATAGTTTAATTACAGGGACAGTCAAAAGTGTTCCTTTACATTACGGGGAATGGGAAAAAAGTTATTGCAAGTGCATTTTAATGATGCTACAGACTATGCACTTTATGAAGTGCAAAAAATTATACATTCAGTACAATATGGGGTGTAAAAAATAATTCTAAAACTAGTTATAGTACGAACGCACCTCATTTTCCACGTTTGACGAGCAATTTCCAACTTGTTTAAATCTATAACTATGGAGTGCAGATTATTACAAAATATAACTCCGTTTTCACTTAAATTAATAAAAATAGCTCAGTATTTGTTTCCAGCTTTTATTCCACAACGCAATATCATCAAACATCAACATTCATCAATAAATAAATAAAACAATAACATTAATAAAACACAAATTTAAGACATGAAATCAAACTACGCGCTTAAACCAATAAAATGAACAGAATGAAAAAGGCAAGGCCGATTGTAAATATTAATCTTTTTCATTAGGCTGATAAATCCTGGCATGGCCCATCACAATACAACAGTATCGTTTTTAATAAATTTCGAGAATTTTTTAATGCAATATTGCTATTTTTCAAAGAAATATAAATTTCGTTATTTTTAGTAGACATGGAAAAATCACATATATTAAATGCAAAAAATCTATCCGAGTTTTAAATTTTAAAGAAATTGTTTTCATCTATATTCAGTTACCCGGGAATATCGGGTTTATATTCTTGTAATAATAAATTCTCAAAAAAGCACAAAAAAGATTTAAATTTTTTTACTAAAAGACGTATGCTACATGTAAACACTTTTAAAACATTAAATAAATGTTTAAAAACCAACAAGTTTCAGCCACCTTGTGGCCTTCGTCAGGGTCATGTTTCAGTGTAGGATAGAAAGAAATTTATAAGTCCGTAAAAGTAAAAAAATAAACATACTTTGTTGAGCACGCCTCAAACCAGCATTGCAGCAAAACATCTTTATAACTGCATCCCAACCATCCAACCACAGAAGAGGAGAAAAATAAAACTTAACGACATGTATAATCTACTTTTTTCAAGGTTTTTTTTTTTTTTCTCATCTGTGATTGGATGGCTGGGATGCAGTTATAAAGATGTTTTGGAGCAATGCTGTTTTGAGCCGTGCTCAACAAATTATGTTTATTTTTTTCATTTACGGACTTATAACTTTCTTTCTCTCCTGCACTGAAATATGACCCTGATGAAAGCCACAGGGTGGCCGAAACTTGTTGGTTTTTAAACTTTTAAACCTTTATTTAATGTTTCAAAACTGTTTATGTGGTATACGCCTTTTAGTAAAAATGTTTTAATTATTTTTGTGCTTTTAGTTTCAAGACGTAATAGTCCTTCAATTTATATTAATAAATTCTCAATTTGCTCGCGGGGTTTGACAAGCAGTTTTATTTTCTCATTATGATAAATACCTTTTTAAGATGGACATCACATCTCTTGGCTTATAATGCATTTCCGTTCCATTTAAATACCATATAACTGAATGCATCATTTCTGTATTGCAAATTTAATAGAACCTTTCAGTTAGTCAAACCCTTATTCGCTTTTCAAGTTCATCATTACAAATAATTGTAATAATGAACAACAGGCTGCGGGCTATTGCCTCAAACCCGAACAGAATTGAAGCTATGAGTCAATTTATTAAAGCCTTGTCTTGCAAATTCCACTGCTCAAATCTAATAAAGGCATCCATTGATGTTCAAATAGATGACGTCACAATAACAATAATTATGATGCACGAATGACGTCAGATATCCATCGGATCGGTAGCAACGAGTTTACGTGACATGAATCATTCAGATTCGAAAGACGCGTGACAAAAAACACTGTAATCAATAATGTAGATTATTATTATCATTATTTTAATTGAAACAGAGAAATGGAGGTACTAAATTTTCTAGGTGCGTTGAAAAAAGGATCTGTTTTTCTTCTAGAATATTAAAACATACTAGAAATAGCTAAACTCATATAAGTACTTACTTCATTTGTTCCTAGGTTTATATATATTTCATTTTCTTAGAAATTAAGAGCTTTTATCTGGCTAATTTCTTAAAGTCGTCATAAGTTTCTAATTTAAAAAAAAAATCTTTATGTTTAAGTTTGGATCGATTCAAGCTTTCATCATGTTGCCATATGATATAGACAGCTAAACAAACCTGATAAACTTTCATGCTTGTTTATGTATATAAATATTTTATTTATATATATATTATTGTTTTTTTATGTACAAATTACTTTTGTTTGTATTGTATATAAAAATAGATAAATAGCTTCCTTATATAAAACTGTTTGTATAAACATAGAAAACATTTGTTCTGTATATGAATCAGTGAATACGTTCTCAGAAAATATACATGAAATTTTCTTTCTTTCGCTGAGACCATTTTCCCTATCTCGCCAAAACACCTACTGTGGCGGCCAAAATTATGGACACTTTTAGGTAGCTTTCATTACAAAAAGTAAAAAGCTACCTATTGCAGACGTCCGAAGGAAAACACTTTGGGAAATTTTGCTATATTTTAGCCGATCATGACCCCAGATACTAACCACCCAACGTTGAAATGCTAATTTATATATCAACTTATATAGTATATAGTTGATATATAAATCAGCATACATATAATACAGCCATATACTATATATATATAAATCCATATACATATATATATATCTGAATTTTGTCATGCTGTAACTCTCCAATTTTTGAAATTTTTCATACGCATAGTACATAATAATGTCTGGACCGGGTTCGTTGGCCAGCTTCATCCGCCATCTTGTTTCAAAATGGCGTCCATTTGAATTTTGTGGACATTTTTGGAAATTTTTAGGTTTCCTAACTTTCTCTTGAAAATGACCTATGTTGTTAACTTGCACTGTGTTACTCTTTAAAATATCTTTTAATATTTCTAACATTCTGTTTAAAATGAGACATAAGAGTTTGCGTTTTGCAAAACGTATCATCTTCTATAAGTATACAATGTTAGAAAACATTAAAAATAATTCAAAAATTCAAATGGCCGCCATTTTGAAACAAGGTAGCGGATGAAGCTGGCTAACGAACTCGGTCGATACATTAGTATTTACTATGCATATGAAAAAGTTCATCCAAATCGGTTCAAAAATTCGAGAGTTACAGCATGACAAAATTCATATATATATATATATATATATATATATAATAAATTTGAAATAATAAATTTGAATCACAAATATATGAAGAAATTGATAAAGTTCTAAAGATGATTTAGAAATGAGCATAGGAAACCAGTATGTAAAATAAGAAACTATGAATGACTCACAGAATCATCAGAGGAGCTTGTGAGTTCATTCATAGAAGATGCGTTATTTCATCCAATTTTGTCGGCATTAAGCCTAAAATGACAAAATTTAGCTCCTTATAACGCAAACATTACAGAAAATAGATAATAAAAAGCTAAGAGATCCAAAGAAAGATACACCTCATACAGGATATTAAAAATTATTAGAGCACAATACCTGAATGACATGCTAAGAGTCAAAACTACTGCATATCAGCATGGAAAAACGAAGTTAAGACTATTTTAACATGTGATCTACAGTTGAGCATCTGAATGAAACCCATAACTGTGCTGCCATCTGGTGTGAGAAAGGAAAAATGAAAATTGGAACTGGATTAATAACAATAATGTTGAGTGTTGCCATCTTAATATATATATAAAAGTGAGAATTTTAACGGAGGGTGGTTTTTGTATCTTGGGGGGGGGGGGGGGGTCATGATCGGCGAAAATATAGCAAAATTTCCCGAAGTGTTTTCCTCGGACGGCTGCATTAGGTAGCTTTTTACTTTTTGTAATGAAAGCTACCTAAAAGAGTCCACAATTTTGGCCACCACTGTATAACAGAAACGTACCGTTCTTTCAAATAAAGTTTCTATATGACGATTTTCAAATTTAGTTTTCTTTCTATGTATCCAGTAAAGAATCACCAATTCCTACATTCAAATATATATATATATTTGTTCAATAAATAACAAAGATTCGCTTCAATTAAAAAATCTCATGTTTAATTTATATGTTCATTTATTAGAAGTGACGTATAGGAAGAATTAGAACGTATTAGAAGTAACTAGGTTGATAACACCACACCGAGAATGCAATGCGAAAACTCTGCCATATTCATATTTATAAACAAATAAAGGGGATACTTCGAATCTCACTATAACGAATTCAGCAGAAAAAATTTATGAGTTGTAGTTCTTTATAACAAAGTTACATTTTTATGTATTAGTATTTTGCTGAGAAATAATATACATTTCATAAAAAAGGGTATTTTTATTCTATAGTATTTATCTCTAATGAAAGTTAAATGTATCACAATCTGGGGAAAAAAGAAGTATATATATTTCTTATCTCTTGTTACATTATTATCACCGGAAAACGGGAAAGTTTGGGGGTTCCTTTTGGCGTTGAAGCCCGGGGCACACTACAGTTACTGCATTGATAATACAAATAATTTTCTAATAAATTCTATATATATTTTAATTTGATATAATAAACATTTTAAAACTAATTATGAAGGTGAAATATCTAGCATTAAGGGAAAACAAAAAAACATAGATTTAAAAAAAAAAAAATCGGTTGTTTTTCCTCTGTTACAAATATCATATAGCCCTAAAATATACAGGGTGAATACAAATGATGGACCCGATTTTAAAAAATCATACTTTCGAAACTACTGCACATATTACAATAAATGATACATGAATTTAAAGAGAAATATACCAAGTTTTTTTTTTTTTTTTTTCAATTGCAAATGTTCGATGTCTGATCCTCTTGTTACACGGGATACGTCCAAACTGTAATCCAGATCGTTTCCAAAGATTTTGTAGCATCACTCTGTCAATAGTTCTGAATGCTACCCAGACTTGTATAAGACCTAAAACTTTCTGCGCACATAAATATTGGGTCGAAAACTTTCTGCAAATTAATTTAATGTTTGATAAAATAACGTGTTATATTATTTTGACGATATAAATTAAAAACAGTAGTTTTAAAATAATTACCATTTAAATTAAAAATTAATTAATATTAATTACAGAATAATTATGTTGGTTAAAAATATAAAGCTAAAATTCCATGATAAGAAGTGAATTTTTATCAATTATTTTGTCAATGCATTTAGAAACAGCCCAATCCTTGTATTGTGACCTCTTCGCACAAAAGCCAGTGACTCTGTTCACGGAAATAATTTGACATTGCATCTGAAACAACCGAATCATATTTTGTAAGGAGAGGTCCATTCATAGATCATCATTAAAGAGACCGATGAGTTTTTATTGCGGCCCTTTGACGAAATTCCCGTTTTTTTTTTAAGATCCTTTGACGACATTCCCGTTTTTTCACGATTCTTTGACGAAATTCTCGTTTTTTTCGCGATCCTTTGACGAAATTCCCGTTTTTTCACGATTCTTTGACGAAATTCTCGTTTTTTTTTCGCGATCCTTTGACGAAATTCTCGTTTTTTTTTTCGCGATCCTTTGACGAAATTCCCGTTTTTTCTGCTATCTTTTGACGAAATCGGTTTTTCATCCGCGATCTCTTGACGAAATTCACATTTTCCCGCGGCACTTTGACGAAATTTGCGTTTTTTTCACGATCTTTTGACAAGATTCGCGCTTTTTCTGCGGCGCTTTGACGAAATTCGCGTTTTTCGCGATCTTTTAACGAAATTTTCTAATCTTTTGTGATCTTTTGACAAAATTTGTGTTTTTTTCACGATCCTTTGACAAAATTCGCGTGTTTTCCGCTATGCTTTGACGAAATTCGTTTTTTCCTGTGCTCCTTTGACAAAATTTGCGTTTTTTCTGCGATTCTCTGACGAAATTTTTTTTTTCTTGATTCCTTGAAGAAATTCGAGTTTTTTCCTGCGAACGATTGACGAAATTGGTTTACTTTTGGCGACCATTTGTTGAAATTCACAATATATTTCAGCGATATTTTTTTATGTCTTAATTTTCGGACTGATGGACGATTTTTTTCAATTTTCGGAACCGAAAGCTTTAAATTTTCGGAAAATTGGGAACAGAATCACTCTTGGCAAACAATAAATACATGATACCTAAAATTAAGGAATATTTCTAATTTTTCGGTATTTAAAAAAAAAAAAAAAAAAAAAAAAAAAAGTTACAAGGACAAAAATTACGTTTTTTTCTAAAAATTTTTCCGCAAAGTTCCGAATTTTGCGGAAAATTTTCAGCGCACGGCGTCTATATTATACAACTCTGTGCTACACAAATGCGTTCTTTAAGTTCTGACACCGTTTTCGGCATTGGTGGTACATAAACAATGTCTTTGACGTAACCCCACAAAAAGAAATCACATGGTGTTAGGTCTGGAGATCTTGGTGACCATGTGATTAAGGGTAAATTACCATCACCCGCTTGAGGTCAGCGCTCAGCGCAGATTTTGTGTTTCAGGAGGATGGAGCCCCACTTCATTGGTCTTTGCAGGTACGTAGTTACTTGAACGAAAAGCTTCCACACCGGTGGATGGGGTATTTGATGTTACCACATAATACTCTTTAAATTCATGTATCACTTATTGTAATTTATGCAGTAGTTCCGAAAATATAATTTTTTAAAATCAGGTCCATTATTTGTACTCACCTTGTCTATTTTTTAATCTAGCTCCTTGTATTCCTCGAGAACCACGCGACCAGTTCTCTTGAAATTTTAATACGAATTTTAATAATTGAATTCTCTATAATGCTGCCTGTGGTCGTTTTATATTTTCAAATTTTCGGTTTTTTACAAGGATTTTAAGGTAATTTTTATGGGTCGAATTGTTTTTTCAAAGGCTGTCCTTTCTACAAATATTTATATTTATAAACAATCTTTGTTAAAAAAAAAAAAAAAAATGAAATTCGTTGAATGTCAGTACAATTTCTGGATTTATTTCTTCTATGAAATGATTTCATCAATGTGTCAGAATGTAATAAATATGAATTTCAGTATATCCTTGAAAAATTATAAATTTAAAATCCTGTTTAATTTGTCTTTATAACACTTTCCAACATAGTTGAAAAGTGTTCATGCGTCCAGTTTGTCTGTCCGTATGCCTTCCTGGCCGTGCTCCAACTCTCGTAAATATACTTGGATTGCTCTGTAATTTTAACATGAGATTGACATGGACTATAGCATAATCCCTTTTGAAAAAGAAGATTGTAGCATTTATAGTTCATTTCCAAGAACAGCTAAATTATTCTTTTACATTACGGTCAATGGGAAAAAATCGTTTCAAGTGTTGAACAATATAAAACATAATAAAATTGACATGGATTTATGAAGTGCACTAATTCTGTGGAATATATTGTGCATTCTGTGGAATATAGGGTGCAAAGAATTCATTATTTTGATACAGGGTCTCACAAACTAATTCTATTACGTAATGGTCTACGGTGTTAAAATGTTTGCAGTGTATTTTAATTATGTCACACTATTTCAAATATACTGGAATTCATAAACATTTGTGAGATTTACTACAGCAAGGTACTTCCTGTAGAATAAGATGAGCATATCATTATCATTTACAGGGACACGCAAAAGATTTTGCATACTGTACTGCATCTGAAGTACTGCCTTTTAGTGATAATTGCTGCAAATGCGTTTTCAGTTATGATATGCCTTTTTAAGTTTAATAATATTTTGCATATTACGGGTATATATAAATACCATATATCATATATAGGGCTACACAAAAGAATTCCTAAGCGATACTGCATATGAGAGTGAATTTCTTAAAGATGGTTTTTAATTGATTCATGCATTTGGAAACAACTATATTTAGCATACTAAGAAATGTTTGTAGAATATATATAAAATCATATACACGGTCACACAAAAGACTGGATAAATGAATGCTTATGGATGATAATTTCTAAAAATGTGATTGAAGTTATTTTAAGCGTGCATTTCTTTAATTAAATTTTAGCTTAACACGTGGCTTGTATAAAAGTCTGTAGGTAATTTATTGGGTCGTTTGGATAGTCGTTTCCGTTTGTGAAAATCAATTCGTACCGGAAAATTCTGCCCGTTAATTATTAGATATCGGAATTAATATCTAATAATTACATGATAGAATTTTCCGGTACAAATTAATTTCTCCAAACTGAAACGATTTTCCGAACGACATAATATATGGTTGTAGAAAAGTATTTTTCCACAAAGGAATTGAGTAAATCTCCGGCTGAGCGCGGTGATTGCAGAATCCCCATTTTTCAAATACGCTAAGTTTTATAAAACGAATGCATATGTATCGTATTTACCTTATGAAACAGCGGAGTATTGTTAAAATATTCTGCAAGTGTTTTATTATCTATGTTTGGCACATGATTTATATTTTTGGCTTGATAATGTTTTGCGAGTTTATTTTAACTTAAAAAATTCAACGGCAATGTCTCTAGTTTTCGTTTTTTATAAATGTAAGCAAATCCTACAAATTTATTGGAAATGAAGTTTTACCATTATATATCATGGGGACTTGCAAATTCATGTTTGCAATACTTCGAGACTCATCAATTAAATCATTTTCATCCGATAAAGAATTTCCGTAAAAATAGAAGTATTGTACTAGAAATCTGCGGATTGTATTTTATATTTTATTTTAAGTGTATGCTACATCATAGACAATACGTGAATGATTAATTAATATTATTAACATAAAAATTAGTATCATCTATAATTGAACAATACTCGGTGCAAACAGCTAAGACAGCATTTTCAGGTCGTCCTTGTTAACATAGGTGTCAAGAACATATGAATGTTTTTCTTTTATGAAGAAAATATAAAGTACTCTCCAAACATAATTAAATATATAGCACCCCCCCCCCTTCTGTTTAGGTTGTTATTGTAATACCCTAAAATTCGTAATATATATATGTATATATATAAGGTAATTCTGAGATAGATGGCCATAGAGGAGAGATGGCCAGTCTAAATATTTCAAAAACTATACCATATATTACAGCATAAACTTTGTTCGTAATAAATAGTTCATCGTGTTCATTTATTGCGACGTGCAGTTGTGTTTTTCAGTTATAAAAAGAAAGTGTAATTTTAATGTTTATTTAATTTAGTGGTTGGATATTTTTGTTGAGTTAGGTATCTGAATGTTTTGCAGTACATATGTTGCATTTTTCTTTTACTATAAGGACTTTTAAGGCACGTATATAATCCAATCTTTGCTTTTAAGTCGAAAACAAAGACGTACAATGGCGGAATGACGCTTTAAATTGAGTGGCAATCTGTCCATCAATTTTAGGTTGGTTGGTTGGTTGATTTTTGATGGCCAATTATCTGCAAGTGGGATATAGGCCCAGGGGGAAAGTGCCCTTCGTGGGGGTCTTTCTAAGGAACCTAACCGGTATTTACGCATGGAAATCCATGGCTCGAAGAAAACCACGAAAACTCCGAACGATTAGGCCGACGGGCTCGATTGGATTTGAACCCAGCACCTCCCGTCTACTAGCTTCGAGAGCAGAACCTCTCAGCCACCATCAATTTTAGGAGAGATGGTTACATCAAATCGAGTAGAGATGGCCACATATAATCAGTATTTCAAAATTATACGGAGTGAGGGGTTTAGCTAAATATAATTATTTTTAAAATAATTATATAATTTTTATGTTTATAATTATATTAATTGATATAATTATTTAAATTTTACCTAATATAAATATTTCAATAGCAATAATATAATAGGTCCTGACGATGTATTTTTGTTTCAGAAAAAATTGAAAAACTTCAGAAACTTTCATTCCAGAAACAGATAAAGTTGATAAATAAACTTATAAGCGTGGAAAATCCAAAATAAACGCGAGGAAAAAACAAAATCATGACACTTACAGTAGAGAAGAAGATAAAATACAGTTGAAATTATTAGATTCTACAGATGCCGATGGAATAAAATAGGATGAGGATTGCGTTGAGTAGGTGTTGGTTTCTGAGAAGAATAATACCATAACCAAACAAGTTGGAAATTGCACGTCAAACATGGCAAATGAGGTGCGTTCGTACTAGAACTACTTTTATTAATATTTTTGCCCCGCATAGTGTACTGAATGTCTATTTTAGTGCATTTCATAAGTGCATATCAATTTCATTCTGTTCGAAAGGCTGTAACATCATTAAAATGCACTTGAAATCATTTTTTCCCATTGGCCTTAATGTAACGGAAAACTTTTGACTGTCTCTGTCATCAAACTATACATCCGATTTTCTTAAAATTTGATATGGCTCGACAAAATTTTGCAACAATTATATATTTAAAATTTTAGACCCTTCAGTTGGGTAGTTTTTGCTCTGTTATATGCGGACGGACAGACGGACAGAACCACGACTATAGGTGCTACGTATTTATACAATTACGAACGCACCTAAAAAGGATTACTGCATACAATGGATAAGGTGCCAGAAGTGGTTCCATGAAACGTGTATAAACCATCAAGATCTTTGCCGAAAATATAGTAAAATTTTACGAAAAGAGAAGGATTGAAATTATACTTCAAATTTTGTTTATTCAAATTTTATTCACTGATTTTCCGTGATATATTTGCTTCTTTAGAAATTTCTATGTGTTTTTCATGATTAACTACATGAAATGTGTTATTTTTGCTATTTTAACTTCATTTTTTCTTTCTTCCATTGGATGGTCACCTCTCCTCGGCTTGAAGGATCGCGCCCGTCGGCCTAATCGTTCGGAGTTTTCGTGGTTTTCTTCGAACCTTGGATTTCCAAGCGTTAATACGGGTTAGGTTCCCTTAGAAAGACCCCCACGAAGGGCACCCCCCTGGGCCTATATCCCTCGAGCAGATAATTGGCCGTCAAAAATCAACCAACCTCGGCTTGAAGGAGAGATGGCCATCTGCCATTTTAATTTCAATTTTGTTTTCACCTTTTTGTTCTAGATACTTAATTATTTTTTGTCCAAAATATGGTGAGTATATGTATAAGAATTTCAAATATACATAAAAATTTCTTGTATATGCATTCTAAGAATTTTTAATTCAATCTTTAAAAACTATGGCCATCTATCCTAGAGTTATCCTATTCGACGTGCAAAGTGGTTTTTTTCCGTTATGAATTAATTTACTAATTTTATGTTATGTAATTTAACGTTATAATTTTGCAAAGGGTTCTCTTGATTGATTTATTTATTGCTGATCTGTTCCGTTAATATGTTTTAAAGCTAAATTTGAAAATGGAGAATATTAGAATTAAGCTTTCATCTGACGAATCTCTTATATGTTCTCAAATCATTCTACTTAATTTACAATGCAATGGGATTTACAAGATGTAACGAATAATTTTTATAATGTTTCATTTGAATAATTAATTTTCCAGTTTTTCCCAATTCAAGAACTTATATGACAGAAGCGTATAGTTTATAGGTATTGACTATGTATTTTGGTATGTACGATTTTAGAACATCGCTGAAAAACAAAAAAAGAAACAGTTTACATATCAAGACTTTAAAATTGATTCCCGGGTTACAGAAGATAGGTGAAAACCAACATATATATTATTTCTGAAGTCAACATCTTTTATTCTTTGCAAATACCAAAAGGCATAGTTATTAATGAGGTATTTTTTGAAAAGTTCTGTGAGCGGATTTTGCGTAGTATACTTGCAGATCGTTAAAACATGTTGTTTGATTAATATATATACACACATATGTGTATATATATATATATATATATAGAGACAAAAAAATCAGAAAGTCTTGCACCACTCTAATTTTTATTTTATTGATAAGATTTTTTACTTAGAATACATTTTTAGTGCCAACTAACAATCAAAATCATATTTCTATATGAAAAATAGCAACGCGTTAAAATAAAGTTTTAAAACTTATTAAGAGTTATACTTTCGTACTGGCCTCATGATAGGAGTTAACAGAAAAAGGAAATCGCCAAAAATCATTATTTACTATCCAGCTTTTAGATTGTTAATTTCAGTGGTTTAAGAACTTAGTTCGATTACATGTCTTAAATTTGTTTGTTTGTTTTTGTGTCATTTATTGGTTGACGAATGTTTTAATTTCGTTATGGAATATAAGCTGAAAACAAATGCTCGGATATTTATATTAATTTAAATGCAAACTTATTTATCTTTCTTAATTGTTTGCACGCGATAGAGACAAACTGAAAAAAAAAACTTGTTTCAAAAGTATTCTAATAACGATAAAAATTGTGTAAAATGCTATGCAGATTCTAATTAAGGGGTATCAGGACTTTTAAAATTAATTTGAAAAAATGAAAAAAAAAGACCATTTTCAGCATTTAATATTTTAAAATATATGATTAAAAAAAAACAATTTTTATTGGTTCATGCATTTAAAAAATTGCAAGAATTTGTATTTATTTATAGAGCACTTCAAACTGTCAGACATTTGTAGAGCAGAAAATTAGTATAACAGCTTACGCGCAGGATTATAAAAAAACATTTTGCAACTAGAATGAAAATTTTCGTGCCTAAATATAGTTCAGGCTGTAGTAATTATCCTGAACTGAAATAAATTTGTATTTAAAGCAATTTTATAATTTTAATACAAAGTTGTATTTAGCTAATACAAATTTTGAAAATTTCAACAGTATAATAGCCGGATTTTTTTTTTTTTTTTCAACAATAAGACTGAAATTTTAGGTTCAATTTATACACACTAACATGAAATATACGTTTTGAAAATTGCATGAAAAAATATTAAGTAGTTTTTGGATATCCTGTGCGTTACGCCCAAAAACGTCATTTGGAGAAAAATAGCTTCAAAAATTCGGAAACGCCGTTGCAGCTATTGAACGGGTATAGTTCTAAAAATCATAACTTCTGTTATAATAGGAATTTCAAGGAAACAATTATATCAAAATGTTCAGAAAAGATTGACATATAAAAAAATAATTATTTCGAAAATCTTGAAGCTTTAAGAGTCCTTAAATTGCGATAAAGTTTTCCAACTAATTGCATTTGAAATCACATTTTTTCCTTATTCGACGGTGTAAAAATTGAAAGTGATATTTAGAAGTTTAAAAAATTGCCAGTAAAAGTCAAATTTAATTATCTGCAAGTAATAGTGTCAGAATGACGTCATCCTTACACTGTAAAGGAAAACTGCAATTTTTACAGAAAAAAAATGTATTTTTACAAAAAAAGAAGCTATTTTAAAGAAAAACAGTTTTTTTTTCTGCAAAAACGTGAATTTTGTAATCTTTACAGAAAAAATCTATATTTTTAGAGAAAAAACCTGTTTTAATGAAAAATTACAGATATTTTCTGTAAATTAAACAATTTTTCACTGGCGCAAAATTGACAGTTTTTTCCTGTCAATTTGAGGGTTTTTTTTTTTTTTTTTCTTTTAGTGTATTGACGGCGACGTTTGTCCTTTATAACACAGATAAAGTAAAATGCAAATATAAAATTCTTAAAGACAAAATAATACAAACACTTTATAAAAAGATTTTATTTGAGTTTCAATATTTTTTTTATTAATATTACATGCATTATGGCAAAACATCTGGATTACAAATAATTTGTAATTTTAAAAAAATGCGAGAAAAACTGAGCAAAGACTTAAAAAATATATTTAATGACATTAATATAGTTCATATGATTCTACGTTGATATCTCAACAGAAACTAAAATATTTTGATATACCTTTCTTACAATTATATCAGCTTATATTAGATTGGATGAATATTTTACCGATACATTAACTAAAAGTAGAATATTTTTGCATAGGAAGAATACTCATGTCTTACAATGAATTAACTTGTATATTCTGAGCTATAAATTATGTCAAAGAAATTAATTGAAAAATTAAGACAGAAATACAGTTAAATAATAAGCGAAAAAACAGATAAAAGCGCTGTCTTTCTAGGCAGCACATACTTTGTTCATCTAATTTATCTATTTTTTAACCCTTTAAGGGTAAAGTAATTGTGTTTTTGTGATGTTGAATTCCCACCAGAAATTTCGAAAAAAATTGATTCAAAATAAGAGAAAGCAATTTTTAAACTTTTTTCCACCAAAGTTATAAAAGTAAAATTTGATTACAAATTTCTGGTGAAACATTAATTAAAATTAGGTGGGATATAATATATTCAACCACCCCTCAACGGGTTAAAGAAAAATAAACGTTCACCTTTCATGAAAAAAAAAATGATTATTAAGAACATAAAAATTTTCTGAAATATACTGATTTTATTGTTGTTTCAGATTTAATCCTTACTACTTTTAAAATTATACACATCCGCAATACATTAAAAAATATTCATTGGGGCTTATAATACTATCAAACCTGTAGTTTTTCTATTCTTGCCGTTTTAGAATTACAGAAACTACAATAATTTAAATAATACTCAATCGGACTGATATTATAATTTTTGAAGGCAATTTTATTATTCTAGTTACTATCGTTTTTTTTTTTTTTTTTTTTAGCTACACAATTTTCAAAATTACAAAAAAAAATTCAATAAAATAAATAAAACAATAAAATTTTACAAGAAATACAAATTTTGATCCGAATAAGCTAATATGACAAATGTTTTAATGTAGACACCAGAGAAAGGTGAAATCATTATTTCCATTAAATAATTAGCGTTAATAGGTATTTATGAAGTTTTAAAAGTAAAAAAAAAAGAAAAAAGAATGTAAATATAATAATTCTAAGGAATAAAACTATTAAAAACATTGTATTTTCTCAATTACGCTAATAATGATCTATTTACTCTTGGATATCATTTAGAACTGAAGTTATCTCCTTGTATTCCCTTGCAAACACGTTATTTGAAAACATTCATGCGTTATTTTTTCCAACAAGATTTTATTATTCTAGTTACCATCGTTATTATTTTTCAGCTATACAATTTCCAAAAGTACAAAAACAAATTCAATAAAATAAATAATACATTAGAATTTTTCAAGAAATACATATTTTTAACCGAATAAGCTAATATGACTAACGTTTTAATGTAGACACTAGAGAAAGATGAAATTATTATTTTTATTAAATAATTAGAGTTAATAGGTATTTATGAAGATTTAAAAGTAAATAAAGTAAAAGGATTTAAATATAATTTATCGTCTTTTCTTAAATAGGATAATATTGACAACTTCTCTTAGATATAATTTATAATTGAAATTATTTTCTTGTATTCATTTGAAAATACGTTATTTGTAAACATTCATGTGTTATTTTTATCAACAAGGTTTTATATCATTAGTAAATAATCATTCCGTTTAACCAATTTTTTTTTTAAATGAAATTATAAAAACTTTTTCAAAGAAAATAATTAAGCTCAAATGATGGGATAAAGGAAAATAGTACATATGATTATTAATACATTCAATTTCTGTTTCACAAATCATTTAAAGTATATCACAATAAATACACGACATACACTTTATATTTTCATACATGCTCCAACAACTGACAAAAATATACTGTACAGACCAAGTACTTTGCATGTTGCTTTATGAGTCTTAAAAACGTGTCAGAAAGCTGACAAATGTTGTAATATGCTATTTATCGTACTTCAAAAAATTGCTGACCTTTAAACTGCATCTTGAAGGAAAATCCAAGCAAAACTTGATACCTTCAACATTGAAGAGAAACGAACTTTGTTCAAGAAAAAACAAATACATACAAAACAATCTCAATTTAAAAATTTAAATAAAAATGAAAAAGTAAATTAAAATCCTTTTTAATTCGATGACTCTTCAGACATTGAAATCTATATATTTAAAACGCTAAGCGATTTCTCTCGAAAATTCGTGAGAAAAAAGAAAAAACTTTTGTCTCATGTTTCGCCACAGGGTTCTGTGCTCATGAAAACATTTTCATCTCGTGCTGCGGTTTCAGCCCTACCGACATTTGTGAGTAAGAGATGCTAGTTTGGGTATCGTCCTCGTAGCTCAAATGGCTATTGATGAGCTATTCCAGGGATCCGGGTTCGATTTCTGGCTTGGGCATTTTGCACTATGTGAGATTTACGCTTAGTTAGCAATGTACATGTATTTAATATTAAAAAGAAATACTTCATCAAATTACATGATTTTTATTTTAAAAGAAGATATTTGGGGACAGTTTTTTTTTTATCGTCTACTGGTTTGTTCTAAACTTTTATTAACTAGCAGAAATTTTCAGATAAAATTTTAATTTCTGAGCATGCGTAACGTATATATACAAATCTGTGCATTTAGGCAGATACAATGCACGTGCGCATAGGAGCTTGCTCTGTTCCATTATCAAGGGTAGAGAGATGTGTGCTTTATTTACTATGTTCTTTATTTATTGAAGATGTTATGGGCGTAGGAATATACTTCCTATTTGTATGATAATTCATAGGTCCATGAAATTTTCTTTATTGCACTCTTGAATGTGGCGGTAATGTCGAATTGATTTGCGTTACAGATTTGTTTACGGTTTGTTTGGATTTTACATTGAAAATAGTACTGTATTTCACTGGGAGGAGGGGTAAATAAATAATAAAAAATTTGAAACACCCTTTTATCCTCTCGCCTCTTAAGCTATAAATATGATTTTTTTAAATGCTACTAGCCGCCCTTGGCGACCAGTTTGGTCTCCCTTAAAATTTATGTTTGAGAAAGCATATTAAGCATTGTATCATGTTACATTTATTCATAATTTAATTTACTCGGACTCCCCAAAATACAATTAATATAATCCCTTAAGCTAATGTTAGTTTTTGTTGCATTAAAATATCTCAATTTGTTGATTTTCTGTAAGCAAGTAAACCCTATTGGTTTACAATGGAAGTCTATGGGGATTTAGCGAAATATTAGAGATATCGCCAAGTTGGCGTCACTTTTGGAGACAAAAAAATGTCGCCAAATTTGGCGATATATCGCCAAGTAACCCTCCCTGATAGGTATGGTGATGCATTAAATGGTGTTCAATAACCAATGAGATGCGTATCATTCGGACGTTGCCATTAAACAATTTATAAATAATCGCGATTTCTGTGCCACGCACGATTGCGTAATATATATATAGATTGTTATAGTAATTTTTTAATCGGGTTCCACCTAGTCAATACTTACAACTCTTTATTACCCAGGCAATCAAATAATGTTTTTTAACTTTTATTTCACAAATGCAGAATTTATACTGTTGTAATAATTTAATCTTATTTTTTCTTTTAAAACGATTATTTATTTTATTCAAATTATCAATTTATAAGTTTACCTTCTTCTGTGTTGTACTAAAGCATAAAATCGTTAAAAATAACATGTCCATTTAAAAGAATTATATTCAGGTTATACAGCAAATGTCTGAAGAATCACCTTTACACGAGGAAATCAAGAAATTAAAATATTTCACAACTAAAATTGAAATAAAGCAACAAGTTTTAAACCCTTTACTGCCTACAGCAACTAGTATGCTTCCATGTTTTCAGGGATCTTTTGAAGACTATATTCTTAATCGAGTAATGCTTTATTTACATATTGTTAAAAGAATCACCAATTCTTTTGTAATTTAAAGTTTGATAGTAAATGTAACTAAACTTTTAGAATGAAAAAACAAAAGCTAAAAGCAATATTAATTTAGAAAACAAACGTAAGTTTATCACTTTTTTAATAATATTATTAATGTTAAATGAAATTATTATTGCGTATAATTAAAAAATATATTTTAGCTTAGTCGAAGCAAGTTTTTTTTTTTGTCAAAAAAAAATAAAAAGGTTTTGTTATATATTAATTTTTATTTGATTTGTGCAAAATATAATAAAACAAGAAAAAACTTTTCGCTCGAACATTTATCATGGTAGACAGTAGAAGGTTAATAACTATTCTGTTTCGCTTAAAGCATAAATCTCATGATCATGTCTTCCTCTTTCTATTGGTTGTTACGCACTCTAAAACACTGGTTCCCGAACTTTTTTCTCTTACGGTACGTTTGTTCAAAGCACTTAAAATATCATTTTAATCATAAATTAATATTCTTGTCCAAAAATTAGACGTGAAAAACGCATTGGATTTAACTAATAGCACAATTACCCTATGTGATGTCACGCTGATGTCAGTAAATGTCACAAGTGTCATTGACACAACGATACCAAATTCACACTTCTTTAATTTGACACATAATAACTCTCATTTGATGACTCCAATGTGCAGATGTCGCGACTGATTTTTGAACTACTTGCAACTCGTTAAAAAATGCGACAGATCGACGTCATAGTAACGTGTATATGAATCATCTTCCATGTCACATAACTACAATTAGAACTGCATTTTTTTGTCTGCGTGCATTCACTTTCTAGCGATATTTTAATCATGTTGTTATAAAAGTGCCATTACATGCGAACATTTCAAGCGACAAAAATTGCCTGCGACTGGCCAGTTTTCCCGCAACTAACGTAACATTTTTTTCGCTTTTCAAGCATTTTCTCTGGCTGTTCGGGAAAAGGTTTTACCATTGTCATATTTTCAAGCATTTGATTGGCTGTTACTGGTGGCTCGCTTCGTTTAAAGGCGTCAAAATTGCTCAGACACAATATAGTTATTTGCTCTCTGAGCGATTCTCTTGAAGCCATAGGTTAATATTGAGTCCTTGGAATTACAAGCAGTTTAGACACCTCGTGTAATAGCACTTTAAGTGTTATCAAACCCATAATAGTTATCGTCCGTGACACTTAAGAAAGCATGATCTTGAGATTCCTATTTTAAGAAAGCGAAGTATAATAATTAAATAAATTAATAAAAGAAATTCTTGTGATAATTTATTTAGTTTTATATACTTAAGTAACAAAAATATTCACGTCTCATATCTAATTGCATCACTTGTATTTTTATTGCTTGCATTGAGTAATACAAAAACTATAATACTAGTAATATGAAACACTTGTAGCAATACAAATTGCTAATAACATACTTGCATGGTTTCTGAAGGCTAAAAGAAGTTTTTTGCATATTTTTCATGGTCTCATATAAATAATATTTATACAAAAACACCAAATTTACAGCGACTTAACATGAAGCCATCACATAAACATCAAATGTATTTTCATTTTAATTTATCCTTTTTTTTTAAGTTTTAGAAACATCTACTAGAACGGCACTTAACCATTTCAAAGAAACATTTAAGGTACTTTGTTAAATTTGACATAGTTTCAAGTAACAGCGAACTTTACAAGTAATTGTCACACAGTTAAAGCAGAACTTTAATAACATAGAGCAAATACCATGAAGAAAAAAAATGAAAGTAACAATTCTCTTTTTTACACCGAAACACATACATCAAAATCCATTTTTCCCTAGCTCATGTTAGAAAAAAAAAAATAGAATTGTACAAAAGAGACTGATTAAAACTGCAAATAATAAATAGAGCCAAAATTTTAGTATTTTAAGTAACATTACTTAACCCTTTATGAACTGAATTATGAATTCATGAAAATTTTATCTTCTAAAGCATTTTCCTGGAATTGTTTAAACTACATTAGAAGATTTACATAATCATTTAGTAAATTTTAGAAAGATTGCAGGATTTAGAAGGATTCATTAAATTTAAATTTATAGTGATTTTGCGCAATATTTATAACCTCACTCAAATATTTTATTTTAAATATTTTTCTTAGTATTTTGTAGAATTAAGAAATGTACAAATATAATGTTCTTACAATATAAATATAGAAATATTCCGAATTGAAAAATCCCCCCTTCCCTCCAATGCCAAGAAAGCTGAAAAGATGCAAAGACGAAAGAAATCATCCTTTTAAAAATATTTTTGTTTTCTGTGACTCATAATGCATTTAGAACAAGTTAAGTAATATATCTGTAACTCATTCTAAACTGTATTACTAATCGATATATTAAATGAATTTTCTAACAAGTTATCTTAATAGTACTTATAAGTACCGTCTGTAGATAAAGAGTTGAGTAGCATTATTTAAATGTAATAAAAAATACAAAGTATTGCTATGATTCACTTAAGCGCAAGAGTGCTTTTATGTAATTATTGTATTTTAAAATACAGAAAAAAAAATATTAGCTCTTTACGACCGGAAGAGTTTTGATAGAAATGAAAAGTTTTGGTGTTTTTCTCCAGTTAATAGGGTCATATTTGATTGAAAAAAATATTTAAAAAATAACAGATGTCAGGTTATGTCAAGGAAGGACCCGTACAATTGTGTGTGTGCAGGCTCGGTTTTAAATCGCACAAAAAGAAAAAAAGTGTTATTTCTTTTTCTTTAGGTTCATAAAAGAATGTCCCAGTTATAAATTTGAATAGCATCAGCTGTAAGGGTTGCAGTGTGTTGGTTCAAGGTCAGAAATAAAGAATAACTCAAACAGTTTCAGATAGGCGCATGCGCGAGTACTGCTTTGTTATATTGACTGGCTTGCAATATTTGGCTGAAGGTTTAAAAACCGTTAGAGCCATGCAATTTTTTCCTTTGGGGCTTTCTTCACCCTCTTCAATTCCGAAGCTAAAATAATAATACAAAGGCTTGTTCATTGTTTTTTTCCAAACAAAATGACATCGTAAATGACAGAAAAAATATCTTTTCTGAAATTGATACTTCAGGCGGTTAGTAATTTAGGTTTAAAAATATGGATCTAAGACTACAAACCCCCTTAAAAACATCAATTTAATAACCATTAACATAAATTAACGCAATCACAAATTTAAGAGCTTTAAACAAGTAAATAATCTACAAAGCCTCAAATTTTTTTATTGAAACAGATTTATGAAAATTTCTCACTTTCTTGGTCATACTGTCTTATGGGCATTTTTAGGCATTTTGCAAACTCAAATGAAAACAACATTTATTTTATGTGGGAATGAGCTTAGAGGCTGCCATTTATTCGTTTGCTTTGCACGCAAAAAACATTCAGCAATTAAAAAGTGATGTGAAAATGTAAAAAAATCGCACATTTTAGTTTTTATAAGAAAAAGGTCCCCGTATGGGGACCCATGCGCCGGAGAGGTTATAAAAGATCGTGTCTACATATCGACGCTACCTAATGATTTGCCAGAGTTGAGACATAAGATTGAAGAGGTTATTGCTTACATGACACCGGACTTGTTAACCGAAGTGTGGGAAGAATTGGACTTTAGTTTGGATGTGTGACTTATCACTAAAAGTGCTTATATTGAACATTTGTAAGAAAAACTAGGTTAGTTTACCTTCCATTTGATCTAAGATTTGTTATAAATAATCTGAATTAAACTCTTATAATATGCATTGAAACTAGGACATTTTTTTTATGAACACCCTTTTTAAATTAATCATGCTAAATTATAGACTTGAAATAGGAAAAACAGAAGCTATGTTTCTGTTCAGATAAAATTCTGATATAAAGGTGAACTAAACACAAGATGTTATCAGTAGACACCGGGTGTCCCAAAATTGACTGATGAATTTTAAAATTCAATAACTTGCAAATGGTGACAGATATGAAAAAAAAAAATTGCAGGAGGGTTATGTAAAATGTCAGGAGTTTTTATGCTGCGATTCCCAGTTTTAGTTACAAATAGCAGCGTTAGATGGTGCTTCAAGCAATAGGCGCTAAATCCAGGCTCGATTTTTCAGCCCTTCTCTTCTCTCATGCGAAAAAAGGAGATTAAAATGTTTTGAATGGATCCGGAAGTACCAAAAATCGGGTCTGGAATTGGCACCTACTTCTCGCAGCGCCATCTATTGTTTGAAATTTGAACTAAAATCAAGAATCACAGTACAAAAACTCCTGACATAATACATAACCCTCCTGCAAGAATTTTTTTAATATCTGTCACCGTTTAAAGTTATTGAATTTTAAAATACATCAGTCATTTTTGCGACACCCGGTAAGAAGTCCGATAAACGGAATTATCATGATATGAGAATTCATTCAATGATTCATAAGTGAAAATCAGAATTAAATGTTTAATTTGTAAATTCAATTGGAGAAAAATATTAGTATATTGTATTTTTATGTTGGTAAAGTGAATTTTTCAAAAAGAGATACTCCATGTTTTAAAAATCAACCATGCTAATAAAAGATAACACGTTAGGAAAACAAAAGTCACGGTCCAGATAATATAAAAAAAAAATGATAAAAAGAAATATTATTCAAATAATGACTTTAATCACCTAGCAATTGATAACTTCGTTCAGAAATATACGTGTGGTCGTATTTTTTATGTTAATAAAATGCATTTAAACATTGAATTTTCTAAAGTGGATGTCTGATTTCAAAAACATTTCCTGTTATTCTTCACATTAAATCTGGTAATAATGTTAAATAATAAAACAAGTTCTTTGTCTAAGGAAAAAAAAAAAAAAAATTATAGTCAATTTAGCAAATTGTAAAATATTTGAAGATCAAAGTATTTCTGGTACTTCATCAATATCTTTAAAACATTAAATACAAATAGATTACATTTAAGTCTGCATTTTCAAAAACAATGTTTCTCATTCAAATGTATTCTCATTCTTTGTATTTGATGAAAGAAGATTTTAACTGGAAAGGAAGATATTTTTTATTTTAGGAAAATTCTGATAAATTGTATATTAAATCGCGAATATTTGCCTTGCAATTTGTATTAACAGGAAATACATATTTTTTATTGTATTTTTATATACACTAAATGAAATTCAACATTTTTTTGATATTACAAGTTATTGTTACTCTCATAAGCTGCAACATTAGCTCCCCCATGCATGAGAATTTCATAAAAGGTTGTTTTGAAAAACAATGCACAGCAAACTGCACATATCTTATTTATATTCTTGTGTCACATATAAACATCAGTTACAGTTCTATAATTCTCGTGAAATGCAGCAATAAATAGCAGAGTCATTTTCTTTTTGAATATACAGTTGTAAAATCCACTTTTAATAATTTTGTTTCTGTTCTGAAAGAGAGGAGATTTTTTCCCAAAGAATTTCTGCTCTTGGATCCAACGGAAAATACTACCACTTTATTTATTTTTACATTTTAATTTGCGGCAAGCTGTCCAAAGTTTATATTATCACTAAATTATTAATCTATTTAAGAACTCACACAAATTATTTTTAGAGCCTGTATGCGTTATACCTTGTATTCGTTTGTAATAAATGTAATACTTTTAAAATTTATTCATATTTTGTGGATCACATATTTCCACAATTGCCAATTATTTGGTTTCTATAAAAATTATCTTTGATATTAACAATAGATCAGTTTCAACTAACGTCACACCCTAGCAACCACCTTAGCAACCACACGTGTTTTTTGTTTGCCCCCCAAATTTAGCCGATTGCGATTGGTTGGCTCATAATGCAGGCTACAAATAGTAGATTATGATTGGTTGGATAAAACTTGGCGGGCTGATGACCACGTGGTTGAAACTGATCTATAACTGGTGTATGGATAGCAATTATTCACATATAAATAAAATTCACATCATTTAAAAACTATTGAGGATATATGAGGACGTAAGTTTCAAAATTAGCCTTATCCAAAAACTTAAATTTTGGGAAATCGCAAGAAACCTCTAACGGCATCCATTGGTTTTCACTGTAAACGAAGATTTTACAATAGCAGAAATACAGAATAAAACTTTTTTTTTTTTTTTTTTTTTTTTTTTTTTTTTGCATATTGTTGTATTTTTTCGGTGCAGGTTTACCAGTAGAACAGACTGATTGAAAAAACGCGATTTTTTTTTTAAATTTTGAATAAGACGAATGTTGAAACTCATGTCCTCATATATTTTCAGGTATATAAAGTTAGCTTGAAATTCCATACATTTCTGATAATAAAAACTAGCTTTTGCAATTAATCTATTCAGTATTCACTTACTAAAATTTTGTAAATTTATTAAAATTTTGCAATACTGTTGAATAAAATGCAAGATATTGTAACTAGGAACAATGCTTATAAACTATAATGTTAAATAAACAAATTAATTACTATTCGGAATAAATAAATACCTAGACACAAATTATTTCCATAACTGCCAAAAATTTCGTTAGTATAAAAATGATATTTTGATATTTACAATAACTGGAGTATCGATAGAAATTTTCCACATATAAATAAAATACACATTATTTTATAACTTATCAGGATATTTATTTTCAAGTATATAAAATGAACTTGAAATTCCATACATTTCTGATAATACAAACTGTAGCTTTTGCAATCAATGTATTCGTTTTCACTTACAACAATTTTGGAAATTTATTAAAATTTTGCAATACTGATGAATAAAATGAAAGATATTGTAACAAGGAAAAATGCTTATAAACTATAATGTTAAACAGATTAAATAGTTGGAATAAATAAATGCTTATACATAAAACATTTCCATAACTGCCAAACATTTTGTTTCCATAAAAATGATCTTTGATATTTACAATGACTTGCGTATCGATAGAAATTATTCACATATGACAAATAAAAAAATTGCACATTATTTGAAAACCACTAAAGATATTTATTTTCAAGTATATAAAATGAGCTTCAGAACGACATTTATAGCAATATAAACTTTAACTTTTGCAGTCACGCTGTTTAATGATCACTTACTAAAATTTTGTAAATTAAATTATTTAAAAATTTGCAATATAACTGAAAAAAAAAATCAAGAAATTTTCACTAAGAAAAATGCTTATAAACCGGAATGTCAAATTAAAGGATTGATGAATATCAATTATTAAATGCTGAGACATAAAATATTTCCATAATTGCCAAACAGCTATTTTGTTTAAGTATGATCTGGGAACATTTGCAATAACCTGCATATTGATAGTAATTATTCACATACGACAAATAAAAAAAAAGTTACAGGTTATTAGATAATTTTTTAGCATATTTATTTCAAGTATGTCAAATTAACATGTTGTTTAATACAACATGTAAAATTTGTAGTGAAATTATTTCATGTTCAGTTAAAAATTATAATATTGATGAAAAAAATGCAAATTATTTTTACTAGGGAATATGCTAATAACTATATATATTCATTGTAATTATTCATATAAGATAAACAGATTATGGATAATTGTTTAGGATATATACTTTCAAGTATGAAAAATTAACATGTCGTTAATACAACTTTAAAAATTTTGTGTAAAATTATTTCACGTTCATCTAAAAATTCGAAATATTGATGAACAAAACTAAAATTATTGTTACTAGGGAAAATGCTAGTAAACTGCCACACTAAATAAACATATTATTCAATCTGAATATTTGGATGTTTAGACATGGATTACATACCAATTGTTTCTTTAGTTTAAAAACGGTCTGGTAACATTTACAATGACCTGATATCGACAATAATTATTCACATGAGAAAAAAATATTTTACAGAATATTTGACAAGTTTTGAGTATAGACAAATATATTTTTCACTTGGACGCCCTTTAATTCTCTCAAAGTACAAATCAGTGTTGAATGCAGTAACGAGTGTCACATTTGCTTAATCTTTCAAATATCATGGTCCAATTATTTTGTTTTTATCACATATACACACAAACACATCTATACAAAGAATCAGTCCATTTCACTGTAGAATATCAAATATTTTTTCACACTGGGATCAAGAAGCATTTGATTGATATATATCTGTTCTGGTTATCTATTTTCAGTTGTTTCTTGACGATTATATATAAATATACACATATTTTTACACAATTACAACAAACGGTATAAACAGATGCAGTCCGAGTTCTTTGTTGCTAAATATACACATCAGCATGCCTAAAGAATAATAAAAATGTACCTAAACATTTCCTATTACAGAAGTATGCGACACGTGCATACGTTATATTGAAATTGAGACATCTCTAAGATATAAAATCATGCTGCAAGTTCTAGATCTATAAAAGAAAAATACATGCTCAAAAAATAAAATTGACAAATCTGTTGTAAAATAATTTTAAGTAATTACTTTTTTAAAATCATATTCTACATGTATGTTGACCATAAAAATTCACCAGCTTGAGATAGTATTTGAATGCTTTATAGATTTCCACTAACTATATATATATGAAAAAATTAGAAAAAAATGAATTAATTTTAATTACATGCTTGACAATAAAATAGTGTACTCTAAGGATTTGAAGGATTCGTTTCGTTAATGACGTATTAAAATCCGCTTTTGACATGTAGGTTGTGAAAATGTAACAAATTTTGACTTTATTAAAAAATCGGTTTCGTAAATTTTCTAAACTATTAAAAATCATCCTAAGGAAAAGATTTTTTTTTTCAATGAATTTTGAATAAACCTAAATAACAATTTTCGTACTTTTCTTTTAGACATCAAACAATATTTTAATAACTATTATTCTTTCTCTATTCTTTCCGTAAAGTACAGTTATGACTTACATTTTATTATATTAATTATTAATAAACTTTTATTTTTAAATTTTATGAAAGAATGAAACGATATAAAAAATAATGCTTATTTTAAAATTTTAAATTAGTAAATGGAATCTTACATAAACGCAAAATTTTCTAAAAGAAATGTGTTAAAATGTATGCAAAACCCAAGTGATATCACATGTATGTTACAAAAATGTTAACTAGATTAGAAATTGATAGCCAATTTTTGCTTAAAAAAGAGACTTTTTAGATTTTTTTTGTATTTCAAATAATTTTCTTTTATTCACTACAAAATACTTTTATTTTTATACAATTCTTTTCTAAAATTCTTTTAATATCCGACGTAAATAAATCAATTATGAACTGTTTCATGCCATTAAAATATATTACATTTGAAAATTTTCCGTTCTATATGTTTTTGACTTGTAAAAAGTAAATGCTTCAATGACGATTTTAAAAGGAATTAAATCTTTTTCCTTAGTCCATTTTTCTCCTTTGTCTAAAATATAAAACATCAATTAAAAATAAAAAAGGAGTCTATTTTAACTGGCACGAAAGAGATTGTTCATTTAATTTTAGTACTATAAAATTAAAAACAAGCGTGATATAATGCATTTGGCATACTTTCAAAAAGGTAAACTTTGTTCCAGTTTAAAATATGAAAAAGATAGCATATTGTCTATAATACATAAAAATGCATATTTGATATATTTGAATTAATGTTTATAAATAACTTAAATCGTTTTCAAAAATAATTTTGATACTGAAACCAATTTTTTAAGCCGAAGAAATATTCACGAGCAAAAGAATATCTTACGAAAATTTGAATTTACGAAATTATGATAAAGTCTTTGTTAAAACCATTTACTTTAAAATAAGAAACTAACACATTCACTTCTAAGATGACTGCAAATGTAAGCAAAATTTGTGAAACAGAAAACATTAAAATCCATTTCGTAACACACCATAAATAAATTTCTTTGTAAGCATCATAACCACATATCCAAAAGTTAATAAATGTAGTACAAAAGGAACACAATTCCAAATCCAATTAGTGAATAAAATAAGCGATCATTCTTGGAGAAGTTTGTTTCATACAACTTTTTAAAAAAATTCCTCACCACGACTAGAGTTGATATTGATACCTGTTTACCAGGTCTAAGCTCGAAATCTTGAATGAGGAACCCTGATTGTTACAACATCAAATCTCTCATCTGCATTGTCAGTTAGAAATATATGACAATTAACTAGACATTTCTTAACTCATGGTTCAGCAAGTATTTCATCCTCTGTGATGAAAACAAGGGGCTGAGTATACAAGAGCTCTGATTCATGGGTCATTTCTAACAATGAAATGATCTCAAAGTTTCACGAACAAGCTGTCCTTGAATCATATATTGGCCTAATATCACCATACGATCCGCCCTCTTCGTTTGAGTGGCGATTTGGGACGTTATTCGATTGGAACTTGTCACCGGTTGAAGATTTAGAGGATCTACCTGAAGTTGATCGACCAAAAGTATTTCTAAGGTCAGTTGAACCCTTCCGTGCAAATGGACTTCTGTGTCGACTTCCGTCAATGGTGAAAGGTCCTACATCGTCAATTGAAGCATAAATGTTTTCTGGAGGAGGGGGTGTTGGAGGTCTGCCTCCCGATAAAGCATGGTGTGGATATGGATGGTAAGTAAGACTTCCTCCTCTACCACCCGCGGATGTGAACTCGGTAGCTGATCCAGAACGCGTCCTCGACATGGATGGAAGGGGTATTTGCGGAGGATATGGATTCTCCACAGTAAACAAAACTCCACTACCTCCAACACTTCTGGCGGGGGGTACAGGTAGTGTCCTTGAATTCATTGGCACTACCGCTGGCAAAGTCGCAACTCCACTATTCGGCGGTAGTTTGAAACTTAATTCGCGTAACAACGCTTCAGGAATGCGACCTATCTGCTGACTGTTAGGTGACACTATTTGAGGATTATATAGGGCTGGTATAACTCCAGATGATGTGCTGGAACCTTGCCCAGTAGTTTTGGGATTCGAGGATATTGGATATGGCGGAGGAGGTGGCGAATTAGATGCTGATCTAGAAGACAAAGACATAGATCTTTGCTGCTGTTGTTGCAGCAAAACAGGAATGAAATTGAGGGAGGATCCTATAGCTCTCGAAGAAGGATACTGGCAAATATCCGACTGTCCAATATCACCAGATGGTGATACACATGAACTGCCATCCATAATGCCTTCTGGATACGTAAAATCTGGACCTAACATACTTTTATTTAGATAATAGTTCTGCTTCGCTTGGAAACTATTGCTATGATGTCCATCCTTATTTCTTTCTAAGGAATGGGTAAGCTTATTCTGTGCTGAAGTAACATCAAGCCCCCTGAAATTACCTTTTGGTACTCTGTTATCAGAAGTGTTGCCATCATTAGGATATCTTTCACTTCCACGATTTACCCCATCTAAATATAAGTCACCAGCAAGACAGTCTTGCAAGTTGGGAGCAGAGCACTGTTGCACAGTCTCTTCTTCGGGGTTCATTGGATACTCTCCAGCAACACTCAGTTCATCTTCTGCAAACTCATCTTCGCTGGCTACAGTTCTCCCTTCGACCTCACTGTCCTCAATATCGGAATCGAGGCTTCGTCCTCCACCTTTATTTTCGTCCGACGTAGCGCTGACCTCTTCATATATAGGATGAAATTGGCGGTCTTTTTTCTTGCTCGAATGATGACGATTGCTTTTATGGTGCGAATTGCTACGTTGCTGTTGGTTTGCCCTCTCAACAGGTGGTTGCATTTGTGGTTGTCCAGTGTTATTTGTCACAGCGGATAAGACAAAATTGGCCCGTGCAAGAGAATCTGTGTGGGACGGCATGTAACTGCCATACTTGACATCCAAGAGCTGAAAATAGACAAAAAGAAACATATAAATATTTAAAGGAGTATTAAATATACATATACCTAGTATTAAATATATAGGGTGGTTATAATTAAACTTCCCCTATAAACAGCATCCTACATCGCAAACGGGTGACCAGAATGCAACGAAATTTGGTATATAGACTATATACAAGATGCGCTCACGGAATTTCGAAAAAAAAATTAGCTCATAAATGTCCACCAGGGGGCGCATTTTCCGGAAAAACATTAAATTTGACACAATAAACGGCCAAAACAGAATCCAGAAACAATATTAACATTTATTGACATTTCTGCATTCTGTTTTGGCTGTCCATTGTATTAAATTTAATGTTTCTTCTAATCTTCTTTCTTATAATTCTTCTTTCTTTCTAATGAAAAAGCGCCCTCTGGTGGACATTTTGCAACTAATTTTTTTTTTCTAAATTCCATGAGCGCATCTCGTGTATAGTCTATATACCAAATTTCATAGCATTCCGTTCTCCCATTTGCGCTGTAGGATGCTGTTTATAGGGGAAGTTTAATTATAACCACCCTGTACATATACCTAGTATTAAATATACATGTACCGGGTGTCCTAAAAAGGACCGACTGATTTTAAAATTCAATAACTTAGAAACAGTGGCAGATATTTAAAAAATTCTCGCAAGGGCGTTATGTATGATGTCAGAAGTTTTTTTTTACTGTGATTCTTGAATCTAGTTCTAATTACAAACAATGAATGATGCTGCGAGCAATATGCGCTAAATCCAGGCTCGATTTTTGGTACTTCGGGATCCACTCAATACATTTTAATTTTTGGCATGGGAGAAGTGGAAGTCCAAAAAATACAGCTTGAATTTAGCGCCTATTGCCTGCAGCGCCATCTATTGTTTGTAATTCGAACTAAATTTGAGAATCACGGTAAAAAAAAAGAAAACTTTTGCCATCATACATAAGCCTCCTCCAAGAATTTTTTAAATATCTGTCACCGTTTGCGAGTTATTGAATTTCAAAATCATTCAGTTCTTTTTAGGACACCCGGCATATTTAAAAATGGATAAATAACAATGTGAAAAAAATAACCCAACATAAACAATGGATATAAACTATTTAACGAACAAAGTTCCATGATTATTTATGTAATGATAGTACACATGCATAAAATAAAATGTCTTTTAATCTTGAAATTTGAGACGATTCGAAAAATATCAGAAAATATAATTATACCAAATCCATTGTTTGAGAAGCAAGAAACATTTTTTTTAGAATGCAAAAAGAAAAAAAATATATATATTTACCACTTTATTTACAAAACTATAAAAGGTTACTATAAAAGGTTTAGAATTACCTTTAGAATTTCCCCGAAAAGCGTTCACAACATTCATTTGACACTTTAAAATTCAAATTATGGCTTTTTAACAAAGATTATAAATTTATTTTTTCATATTAGATAGATAATTTCTTCCAAATTTAGAGAAAAGTTGTCAGAATATAGTGTCTACTCATTATTTTCGCAGATATTGGTTCATTTATTAGTTGATATTTATTGTTCCTAATATTTTTTAACGCTCCAACAAGCGCGCACATTTTATGATAAAAGTTATATTTTTTAAACCGCTCTCGAATACAGTTGTAAAACTGTCTGGGCGTCATTGTTATTCCTCAGGTAAACGTTCTCCTTCTTCTTAAGACCGGTTTCGTCAATATTCCTCAATCAAACGTTCTCCTTCGTCTTAAAACTGGTTTCGTCAATATTCCCCAATTAAACGTTCTCCTTCGTCTTAAAACCGGCTTCGCCAATTTTCAATTTACTAGTTTTGTGGATCTTTTATATATTTGATTCGTACGTACGCTGTAGTTAATAGATATATCATTTAATTATTTCATATTTTATTTCGCAAAATATGCATTTCTTCAACTATGTAATTGATATGTTTTATGCTGAGTTTCTATAATATATATATACAAGCGAGAAAAATACATTATTGCTAATGTGTTGTATATATCTTTATATTTCATTTACCGTCATTTTTGACGGGATATCTTTCTTGTTGATATATAACTAAGCAATGTAGAACAATATATTATATGCCAAAACTGTCTTTGAAAAATTACCAAACTAACAATGCAAATCCCACAAAAAACAGTTTATTAGAACTTTTTAAAAAGGTAAGTTTTTAATAATTGGGGTTATCAGATTACAGAATGCTCCCCATAGCTCTATAGCCGAGCAAGTGAGCAATGTAGAAGGATATGTTAGACACTTAAACCATCCCTGTAAAATTATCTGATTAAAAGTGAAAGTTCTATCGAAAAACATTCTGCAGGATCTATTCAAAAGATTATTTTTTCATAATCTGGTTCATCTCATTAAAGAACTGTAAACCATAATTCGATACTTAAGCAACTTAGTATGATATGTTATATACTAAAACCTTCCCAGAAAAATGACCTATCTAACAGTGCAAGTTCAGCAGAACTCGAGCTAAGAGCAGCTGGAACAAAATTTCCATTTGTATTGTATATATATATGTAGTAGAATTAGATTACTCCAAAAAGGCTGCCGTCCGCTTGAAAAATCACCAATATTGTGAACGTCGCTCAAACCACGCTTATGTTTTTTTGGCTTAAAATGAAACTAGATAGTAACCATCAAGATTTGGCGGTAAATAACTTAAATGTTCCATTAGAAAAATTCTTGAATTTTTAATTAGTTGCTTTTAAATTAATTATTGAAATATTGACAAATTTTTATATTGCATAAGTGATTCCTATTTCTTGAAGCGAGCTAGAGGGTGCTGTTAGTCTAACCTATAGAATGAAGTGAAAGAACTTTAAGTTTATAATTTACAACCAGTTATGCTTGCCTTTTATCAGAAATTTACCGAAAAATACATTTATTTTTACTTACTACGGTCTCAATTTTTTAAAAAAATAACGATATCTATTTTTATTTTTTTAACTACACGACTTTTAAAAGCTGCCATGAATTTTATTTATATCAGTCTCATTCTCTAAACGCCTAATTTTGAAACTTGATGCAACTGACGATTTATAATATATGTTTTTATTACTTGAATTTCCTTATACTTTTTTCTTCATCTTTTAAATATTAAACCATGGATATCACGATAATTTATTTTATAGTTCTTATATGAATATTTTCCTTTATTTCCGTTTTATTATTATTTTTTTATGGAAAAGAATGGCAAGCTTTTCTTACTGACTCACACACCTATATACTCTTGATAATGGTCAGAAAATAAAAGTTGTAGATCAGCTCAATTTATTTAATTTATAATTACATGCAAAATATTTTAGGTTAAATATTTTAAATATAAAATTATTATTTTTTCAAAATATTCTTGAGTGTTAAATTTTATTTAATGATAAACCATTCAAATTATAATAATAAAATCATATAACTTCTTCTAATAAAATATGTCATTATCGAAATGAATTATCGCCAAAAATGGTACAGAAATCATTTTGGCGGGCGTTGGGTTCGAACCTGCGTCGTCTACAAAAGTTCAGAGCTTTAAACTGGTGCTGTAGACCACTCTGCTAACCAGACCTGCCCTTTCCTTACCCTAAATGGAAGATCTAGTAAATTTAACTTCACGCATGCGCAGATGCGTGATTTTTTTTTGACTGAACTTATAGAATCAGGTTTACGCTTTAATATATATGATTGTTTGGCGATAAAATCAAAATCATAAAAAAACACACAACATGTAACTCACAAGTACCACCATTTTTATAATTACATCTGCTAGTTTCTTCTGCAAGTCTCATGATGGATGCATTAGATAAAAATAAAAAGTAAATAAAAAAAAGAAAAAAGAAAAACAAAATTATCACTCTAATATTAATTTATCAAATTTTCTGAAGCATTTTTCTTAACCTGACTCATTAGATAAATCGCGAAATGTTGTTTAAAACTGCAATCTTTCATACTGAATAAATTTTTACGCATTACGAACATTCTCTTTCTTGTATAAATTAAATATTTTCGTTTTACAATATTACCACTCGTCAAAACTGTTTTTCATTTTCTCTTTTTCTTCTTTTAAACAAAATTACTAACAGTTTTCTAGGAGATTTACAGCCTTTTAAATTAATTTATCAACGAAATTTATCGCCAATAAAATAATGGTAACCCTTTCACCCAAAATAACAGAACTTTCCATCATAATTGTATAACTAATCTGCGTAGAACTACGTGTTATAGTTTAAAACTATCCCTGAAACGATATCTATCTAACAGTCTAAGTTCCGTCGAAATCCATTCTGTAGAACTTGAATAGTAGCAAGCCTGAATGAAATTTCTGTTTGTATTACATATATATATAATTATATATATATATAATTATATATATATATATATATATATATAATATATATATATATATATATATATATATATATATAGAGAGAGAGAGAGAGAGAGATAGATAGATAGATAGATAGATAGATAGATAGATAGATAGATAGATAGATAGATAGATAGATAGATAGATAGATAGATAGATCTTTTCTAATATAATAGATTTTCTTATATTTGTACTATTCTTTAAATCATGATATACATATGTATAATTTTATTAAGTAATATTTTTCTTTCGTGATTAATACTTGATACGTACATTTTTTAAATGTATACTTCTGGATATTTTTTTTTTTTTTGCTTGTAAATATTATTAAAATTTAATTTTCTGAATTGCTATGTATTCTAAATCGCTTATCTAATTTATATGTTTTATTATATTATGAAATATCCTGTATTTATTACAGCACAACAACGACAACAACAACAAAAAACCCATTCGTGTAGTGAAAATTACAACGCGCGCTCACTGAATGGTTAAAAGGATACTTGGAGGATTAATCCTAACTAAAGTGGCTTAGTTTCTTTAAACATTCTTTCTCCTAAATTTTTTTAATATCGAGCCTAATAGTACATTTTCATTCAAAAAACTTTCATACGTGTAACATTTTTCAATACACTGTTTATATTCAAGCTATCTTAACTCTATTGAGAAACCAACATCGCCGAAAATTAGATAATATTATAGAGAACCATCAAGTATCTAAACTGCTTACTGCTCCATAAGTATAGAAAATAGCTATCAAATATACCGAATGATTTCTATGTCAAAACTCTTATTCTATACCTTCTTTTCCAAAGACCTTTTGGTTGTAGTCTCTAAACAGTCTAGTAATACATTAATCAATTATTTCACAAAATATTTATTTCTCTAATTATATAATTGATATGTTAGTTATTTTTTTATTTTACGTACTCAAAAATTATTTAATAGAATTCTTAGATTTTATATATATATATAGTTTTTCTTATATTTGTCTTCTTCATTAAATCATGCTATATATATTTTGTTTTCATTAAAAAATATTTTTGCTTCATTATTAACACTTGGTGAATACATTTTTTAAAGATATATTTTTAGATTTTTTTTTTCTGCGTGAAAATATTATTAAAATTTAATTATCTATATTGCTATGTGTAATTGATCATAGAATGTATATGTTTATTAATATTATGAAATATCTTGTATTTGGAATAGCCTAACAAAAAACACTCGAGTCGAAGAAAATACGACGCGCGCCCGCTAAACAGTTAAAAGGAATCTTCAAGGGTTAATCGCAAATGAATTGGCTTAGTTTCTTTATACATTTTTAAATATGGAGCATAATAACTTGTTTTTATTCAATAAATTTTCGTACGTGTAACATTTTTCTATAAACTTTTTATATTCACGCTATCTCAATTCTATTGAGAAACCAACATCACCGAAAATTAGATAATATTATAGAGAACCATCAAATAGCTAAACTGCTCACTGCTCTATAAGTACAGAAAATAGCTATCAAATATACCGAAAGATTTCTATGTCAAAACTCTTATTCTATACCTTCTTTTCCAAAGACATACCACCTTTTGGTTCTAGTAAACAGTTTTCTCGACAACGTATCTTTTTCCTTCTTGATGGATTGCTTTTGGATATAAGTCTTGGACTCGCTCCAAACTTTTCCCGACATAGCAGCTACTACCTTTCCTATCGATTTCTGGAAAAGTCCTCCTACCCAAGTGAAAGATGGTGTAGTGGGAAAAAAACGGTCGTGTTACTCCCCCCCCCCCCCCCCTTATTTTTCATTGCTTAGAGTAGATTTATGTTTTCTGCAAAAAAAAAAAAAAAAAAAAAAAAAAAAAAAAAAAAGGTTCAAGTGATATGTTCTATAAGTGGGCAAACTTTCTAGATGATTCAGTATGAAAGAAACAACAACAACAAAAAATTAATCCGGTTTTTTAATATGGTTGACATTGGTTTTCACTTTGTTTATTTTGTAGTAAAATAAACAAGTAGTATTTGTAATATTTCTTTTTTTCAAATGTAATGTTTAATGAAAATAAAAAAAATATATATTTCATTTTTATTAGATGTTTTAAATATACTTTCTAGGTGCGTTCGTAATTATATAAGTACGTAGCACTTATAGTACTCGTCTGGTCTCTCTGTCGGTATATAACAGCGCAAAAACTACCCAACCGAAAGGTTTTTAATTTAATATATAAAACCATTACAGACTTTTGTCGAGTTATTTCAAATTTTATGAAACCCATGATAGGTAATGATTCTAGGTTGCTATGGTGCTTTCTTGTGGTGATTCCTCCTAGTAGAGTAAATTTATGCTTTCTGAGATGGTATTGTGTAATATGTATGTTTAATTAATAAGTGCTGTATTTAGAAAAACGTTTTGTAGATAAATCATACTTAAAACAGCATAAATAAACAATTTTTTTCTTATTATTGTTAATGCTGTTATTTTACTAATTTTTATGTATGCGGCTATTAATTACGGTTATTAATTGCGATTAGTAATTTTTATGTATGCGGTTATTAATTGCAGTAAAATTTTCTTATTTTTTTTATTAATAATTACCGTATATACTCGCTTATAAGTCGAGGAATTTTTGACAATTTTCGGTAAGCAAATTTGGGGGTCGACTTATACGCGAGTCAGTTAAAAAAACAAAAACTTCGAATACGGCAAAAATATGGCGTTTTATGTGTATGAATAGAAAAATAATATATAAAATATACAAATAATAACAATTTATCATTAAAAAAATTTCAATGATTTGTTTTTGTTAACTTACTACCATTTTGCATTGGCAAGTGAAATCTTTGGTTTGATTTTGTGCAAAATTGAAGCAAAAAGTTAAGGAGTCGACTTATACGCGGGTTTTTGATTTTTTCCAGAATTTGCATTCGAAAGTTAGGGGGTCGACTTATACGCGAGTCGACTTGTACGCGAGTATATACGGTAATTTTTTAATAATATTTATTTATTTATTTAGAATAACTGGATAATACAGAAAATTTTACATTTAATAAGCTAATATTTTTATATAAAAATGATATTTTTTACAGAAAAAAAAATACTTTTTGAAATGTAAATTAATAAATTAAACACTATTTACAAAATATTTATTACATCACCCAATATTGCTTTATGGACATTACAATTTTTTTAATATGCATGCTGTTGGGAGTAAAAATTCACATAAAAGCCCCTTCTAATTTTCGCCCTTTCAACTAAAATTAGTGAAAAATCAAATTCTGTCTTAAATTATGAACAAATACAAAAAATCAATGATTTTTAACAATCCCTGTGTACATTGTAAAAAAGCAGGCTGTAAATCATATTTTGAAATATAATAGCGCTTACTGCCATCTGTTGAGTAAAAACATTACTACGAGTATATCAAGAATTGAGCTTCAACGTTACATGTGATTGAATTGAAGCTGATTACAGTCCTGCGCGAATTCATTTTTATTGACCCGAACCCGAATATTCTGGTAAAAACCAACCCGAAACCTGACTCTAACGCGACAAAAAAAAAACTTGCCAGCCTGAAACCGTACTCTTCATCCCGAAACTAACCAGAACCCGATATGAAATAATTTCCATATTTTAACAAAGTTATGGAAAAGTAATTTATAATTACATCTGTCTGTACTATAAATATTACTTTTTTGTATAAAAATTAACACATATACCTAAATAATATTCAAATATAATTTTCTTTATTTGAAAAACATTTAAGATTTCTCTGAAAAAATCGGATAAACCGGAACCCGATCCGAGAGAGTTAAAACCCGACCCAATCTGACACACTCTCGAAACCGAAATATTTAAAGTCACGCAGACCTGAAACAGACCCGCAACGAAAAAAAATTAACATCAACCCGACCCAAGGGTTGGGTCGGATTCGTGTAAAATCAGGTTACATGGCCCCGTGTAAAAAACCCCATCTAAAGCAGATACAAGCAGCATAATTAGTATTCAATAATAATTTCAACTTCGTATTTGTTATAATCATCATACTTTTATGCAAGTAAAAAATGGCCTTTGTAAATATCATACCGTTTTTACATTGAAATGAAAATTAAATGTCCACAATAATAATCTTACGGGTTTATCATTATCACCAGTCTTAACGTAATGTGACCAGATATTTTTACAACGATTTTTTTAGTACTAAGAACGAAACATCATAGCTCCTAAACGATATTTTAAAAAATCCATGCTGGCTCAGCCTACAGGCACAGGTAGATTTCGAAGTTAAGTACTAATTTCCCCAACAAAAGCTAAATCAAGATAAGAGATAAACCCAGTTTAATAATTTTATCTGGCCACTTTTGACAAGTTTTCAATTTTCTGTAAGAGTTGGTTTTATTAAAATCATATTAATGTGATTTTTTCTCCTGCAACACCCAACCCCGTCTTTTTCTTTTTTCTTTTTTGTATTCTGAAAGACTTGTTCTATCAAAAACTTGTCAATATAAACGTTGTGGATAATATTAAGTAGATGTAAAATAAATTTAAACGGATTTGATATCTTGTGAATTGACGAAGTTATGATATTTTTTTCTTCAACCACCCCTTTTTTTTTTCGTTTTTAATTTTTTTTTTTCAGCCTGTAAGAGTTGGTCCTATCAAAAACTTGTTAATATAAACGTTGTAGATAATATTAAGAAGGTTTATAATAAAATTAAGTGGATTTGATATCTTGAGTATTGACGAAGTTATGAATTTTTTTCCTTCATAAAACCCTATGTTTTTCGTCCCTTAAGACAATTTTTAATATCATCAAAAATCTGGCATACATAAATTTTTGGTCCTTTTCCTAGAAGTCATAACTTTAAAATGATTCGATCGATATGTATCATAATTAAGAAGTCATGGGGTTTTATCTGTTTTCACAAAACTCCTCCCCATTTCCATCCTTTTCGTCCGATTTTGCTCATTAACGAACTTGACCGAGATTTTCTGCCCCTTGATTTTATATATCAGTTTGGAAGAGATTTGTGCAGATCTTATGGAAGATATCGTGTCCATAAAAAACTAATTTATATATATATATATATACACACACATATATACATATATAAGTTTTGAACTGGTTGTGGTTTTGGGTTCTAGGTGTCATGATCGGCGTAGATCTGCAAAAAAATTTCAGAAATTCCAACATAAAGGAGGGAGAACGTAATTGGTAGTATTTCTTACGAAACCTACCTAATGACAGGGGCCACAGGAATGTAAAACCGGTGTGAAAAATCTTTTTTAAACAAAATGCTAAACCTTATTAAATACTTATTTTAATTTATAGCTTAATTGCATTTATTTATTTTTCTTTTTTACTTATAACATCTGAAAAAAAAAATTGAGGGGGCTTTTTAATTTTTATATCATTATTCGTTTAAAGAAAATAAGACTTTATCAATACAAACATTAGTTTCGGAAGATAAGGTATCTTAAATAAAAAATTACATCATAATAAAATATAACTGTAGAATTATTTTGAGACCAGCTTTAAAAATAATAACCTAAATAATTTTAGCATGATTCTGTCAAATATTTGCAGATTTTCTTTTGTTTGTTTGTGTGCGAGTGAAAAAAAATTACACGAATTGAGGAACTGAACAATATTTAAGTTTTAGGTTGAGTGAGAGAAATAAGAACTCCGCATTGTATTTTAATTGCGGCTAAAACTAAAAAACCTCATTATAAATTTCGTTTAAACTTTATTTAAATCACTTTTCCTTTCATTAGCGAAAACAAATTACATTTAGTTGATAATCCGAAAATTATGTGAGATTCAGGTTTGGGGAGCAAGAGAAGAACGCTACATTGTATTTTTAAAAAGTGGCTTAAACTTAAAAAATAATTTTAAATTTTGGTTACATTTTATTTTATCTTTAATATAATTCATCGAAGAAACTCTATAACTTTCCCCATGCCCCTCAGAAAAATTTAAAATTATTACAGATATAAGGGGATAATATTTGTTTATATAATATTTGGCATTAAAGCAATATAGCGCTCTAAAATTATTTACTTTAATAAGTTAATTTATTAAATTAAATTCCCTTTTAATAAATATATATAGTAAAAATAAAACATGCAACTTAGTTTTATGCTTGCTTTGAAACAATTATTATACAAAAAATTTTAAAAAGTGGCAAAAAAGACGAGAAATAGCAGGACGCAGTAGTAACCAAATCAAGGTTAAAATTCTTACCAACAAAGTTTGATTATTTAGAAGATGTTTTTTTTTTTTTTTAGAAAAGAAAAATATATCTAATATAAATGTAGGATTTGAATTTAAATACAATTTATTTTCCTTATGACGTGCGTGATCATTAAAATAACTGACCCTCTGGTATTTTTTATTATCCATGATTTAAAAGCATGTACTATGAAAATTCACGATCACAAGGTCTGGAGATTTTCAAAATTAAAAAAGAGTCAGTTTATTAATTTTTATGATTCATGAAGCATCGACATATGAAATGCCAATTAAGGCACTGGTAGCCTTAATTGGATTATTCGGAAGAAAGTGTACTATATATTTTAAGTGAGAAATGTAATGTATTTGAAGAAGCGGCCAACGAAATTTTGTAAAATTATCTTTGCGAAATTATATTGATGTTATTTCAATGTTTTGTCATTCGAATTGTCCAATAAATTAACTTTTTACATATCATCTTCCTACATAAATATTAATAATAGCGGACAAACTATCAGAAATGAATTTTAGGTCAGAGTTTTTGAATAAAACAAATTAGATATTTCTTGTTATCACAATAATCAGGATGCATAGTTAAGTGTGAAAAAAAGATAGGATATTAAATATCATATTATTCATATTTCATATTTCCTGAGAAAGGTTCATTGAGAGTTCATTGTACTACAAATTGCAGCTGTCATTTTCTGATCCACGAATGGAGACTAATTCAGGCTATTTCTTCTTTTAACCCCTCGATTACAAAAATTTTTTGTGGGATATTTTAAACCAAATTTAGCACAGTGTTTTAATAGGGTCTTAAAGCCGAGCAAACGGTCAACTACGATCACAAATGAACGTGAAGGACAAGTAAGACAAGCAGACATAGTATTCCAAGCGTTTCAGGGACTGCTGTGGTAATTTTTGTGGTAATTCCAGTGGTAATTTTTGGAGTTGCACTTGGACATAGTGTCCCACTGGGAGTCTAAGGGTTAAATCTGTTGTTTAATATATTCGGCATTCTAAAGAACACTTTTAATGAGATTCATATGCAATTATTTTTTTAATGAAAGAAATAGAAAGCTTTTAATAAGTATTACTTATTTTATTTCACAGAATGGGGTAAAAAAGTTAATGGACAATGCTTTTTTAAACACTATTATCAGTAATAATTTGCAATTTTATTGATGAAATTGACCTTGAAATGTTGAGAGCAATGTTCACTTGTAAATTATATGTTATTTTTTTGCAGATTAGAGTGATATATTTTTGGCAAACAGTATGAATAAAAAAAAAAGAAAAGTGGAATAAAAAAAAAAAAAAAGAAAAGTGCCCAGTAAAACTGATGGCATTGAGCTGAGAGGCTATTTACACTAATTGTATGTTATACTCTTATTTCAAAGAATAATGCCCCTCGAAAAATAAATTAAGAGGATTACCCCCCCCCCTCCGTTTTCCCTCTTTATACTTAGCCAATGAGCCTCCAAATATCACCAGGGAAGCGCTTTATCGAAATAAACAGGTATACGAAATTTGAAGCAAATCGGATAGAAAAACGCATTTATTTAAATTAAAGGTGTTTTAGACCCCCGTTGTCCCTTTTATATCTAACCAATGAACTTCCGAGCCTAATCAGGGAAGCGCCTTATCAGAATAAACTTGTATACCCAATTTGAAGGAAATCGGATAGAAAAACACATTTATCTAAATTAAGGGGGTTATTAGTCCTCTGCCCCCTCCTTTAGACCTAAAAAATGAACTTTCAAATCTAATCAGGGAAGCGCCTTATCAGAATTAACCGGTATACCAAATTTCAAGAAAATCTGATAATTCTGCATGAAAAACCCATTTATCTAAGTAAAGGGGGGGGGGGGGGTTCCCCGTCCTCCCCTTTATACTTAACCAATAAACCTCCATATCTAATCAGGGAAGCGCCTTATAAGAATGAACCTAGAAAAAATTTTGAAGTAAATCGGATATTTCTATCAAGAGTTATCGCGTTACGCACATACATACATACATACAGAACATATACATACATACATACATACATACTGGCGGGCACATTAGCTCTCAGACTTTGATAGCCTATGAGTTAAAAAATGCTGTTATTATAACTATTGTACCCCACCTGACCCTAGTATATTAATCAGTTTTTCAACCTGGAACATTTCTCGGATGCTATCAGTTTTCCTCTAAATATTTTCATTTTCAAGAAACATGTTTTACAGACAACCATGTCCATTAACAGCACTGATATTAAAAGTAATAAAACCAATAATATTTAAGTCATTTCATTTCTCTTATTTGTTATATTTTAATAAGCAAGGCAATCGTCTGAATTTCCATGTGTGTTAATGCAAACTTTACCAATTGCAACCGACATCAGAGGAACGTAATGGCATTAAGTCATTAAAGAAAATGAAACGGCAGCACTTCGGCGGCACAAAAATCAATTTCAGACAAGGATACAAAACAAATTACAAGCTAACAAAATGCTAACAATAGAATTATCTTCATTTTAGCAAGCAAAAACATTTTCGAAGAAGACCCAATCCCTTCTCTTTGTAAAATTCCATTATACTACCCCTATGTAAACTCATAAAAGAAAATTGAATCATTGTCAACGTACCGCTTATAATGTTTTTAAGTATTTTGGCTTATTGAATACAAATTGTAGGGAATTAGCTATAGGAGATGAGACAGTAGAGGAAGCTATTTGCTTTTCCGAAATAATTGTAAAAACAGAAATTTCATTAAGAAAGGAATATTAGGACCTATTATAATTAGGATGAAAATTTAGGGAGGAAGCTTGTAATAAAGTTGTCTCATAGATAATGAAAGTAAAGATTTGAAAACAGAATGCGTTTTAGATTATGCAAATTGCTATTCGAGTAAATATAATATAAGAATGCAATACAGCAACTAAATATATATATATATATATATATATATATATATATTGCCCGCTTGATTCAGTTATTTTCAATTTGGTAAAATAAAATATTTCTTTATTCAGAATCGTAGAAAATAATCTATAGCTACTAGCTGTCCTTGGCGACCAGTTTGGTCTCTTTTAAAATTTATGTTTGGGAAAGCATGCTAAGCATTATTTATTTATTCGTACGGAAATCGATTGTGTTAAAAAAAAATCACTATGAAAAATAAAAACCAGAAGTGTTTTTTTTTATTAAAATGAGCTCATACATATAAAATCTAAAAAAAGTATCAAAGACATAAAAGCTTTAGTGAGAAATTTTACTAAAAGTCATGATTCTGAAAAATTACTAATAAATAAAATGCTTGCTAGTAGCAAGTATCGGATTATTCGTTAAAGATATGCCACGTATGTATATGAAGCATTCTCACAATCTTTTGACTTTCGAGAATAAAAATCTGGAGAAATTAAATTTGCTAAAATAACATTTTAATCAGATAGACGAATGCCTTAATGATTCGAAATAAAGAAAAAATGGTCAGCAGCGAAAATTTTTTTTTTAATTATTTAACTGAGTTAAACTTGCGAGTTTATTTTTCCTTACCATTTTACCACTATAACTTTCTATTTTCTTTTAAATTTATACTTATAATGAATTAGCATAGTACCCACAGCAGATTCAAATAAGAAATTGTAACAATGTAGCATTTTTAGTAAAATTTTTTGGTATAACATTGTCTTACAAGGGTGTTAAAGAAGGGGGGGGGGAGGGAAAAAAGAGGTGTGGTATAGGAAAAAAGAGACGGTAATAGAAAAAACAAAGGGATGGGACGGTAAGGAAAATTAACACTAGTTTTAGGTGTGAACTTATTTCAATTCATAATTGGAGCAATAATGTTAAAATACGCCAATATTTCCATAATTGGGTTTTTATATGCTTCATACGTTTTTTCACCCTCATGTGACGTGATACTATATTCACCACGTCCTTTATATTTCCAATATGACATAATATTCCCATTTTTTAAATTCGTCAAATCATTTATTTCATTTTCATTTTTCACGTGGAAATCTTGAAATAGAAAAGTTATAACGGAATATTAACTTTTATTTAAATTCGTTAAACTATTTATTTCATTTTCATTTTTCCAGTGGAAAACTTGCAATAAAAATGTCAAGGCGTAATATTCCCTTTTAAAAATTCGTCAAACTATTTATTTCATTTTCATTTTTCACGTGGAAATCTCGCAATTAATTGTCATAGTAACATTTTCATTGTGGATTTTTAATTGGTGGCAACCACTATAACGAAAAATGTGTATAAATTTGATTGGAAATTGCTGTTAAATTGGTGTTTTTTTTTAATTAAAAATTAACTATAAATTATTTCGATTCCGGATTACTTTAGTTGCCTCGGCCGTGTTATAATACACATGTACGTAATATTTCACAATTCTAGATTCAAAACCGTGGATTGTATAGAATTACAGACAGACAAAATTTCACTTTTATATATTAGATATGAGCTCATACATCTCAATCTCAATCTCAAAAACAATCGAAGACATAAAAGCTTTAGAGACAATTCTTATAAAGAACAAGATTCAGAAACGTTACTGCTAACTGAAATGATTGAACCCTTCGTTAGCGATATGCTGTCTATGCATTCCATTTGTAGAACTTGTTGGTACTGAACAGTTCTGAGAAACAAGGGGTTTCATCATTAATAAATTATTCGAACGTAAATCGATTGCGGAATAACTAATAACATGTGTGAAATACAATTTTTTATGTAGTAAAGGAAAAATAGAATAAGTAATTAAACATTACCATTAGAAACTTAAAATAAATATAATCAAATAACCCCTCATTGTGAGATAAAAATTGTTTTAATCACGTCGAATATTCATGATAAAGTGTTTAACACATAACCTTTTCCTTAGATATACAGTGAGATAACGATAACTCGAAACGCCTACATATATATAAAACATATCGACTTAGGGCGGTTTTTCAGAAAAAAAAAAAAATAATAATAAGCTTTGCGTAACAACTCGAAACTTTCTGACAAGTTTTCTGATTTATTGTTGCATGTAAAAGCATGAACTTGTAGACATCATTAATAAAATGATTTTTAACCCAACAGATTTTTTTCATCTCCTATTAATGATTTAAATCTTGGACTATAAGCGATTATTGTCTCATGTCGGAAGTTTTTTCGCTGCTGTTGCGTCTAGAAATTCCGCTCAAACCTATAACTTAGAAAGCATTTTCTGAAACATTTTCTGCCGTGAAAAAAAAAAAAAAAAGAAACAATTCGCTTACACAGTTTCTTAATACAATTTCACTGTTTATTTAAAAGAAATACTTTTCTTTACAGAATAAACAAATATTAATTTTTTTAAATAAGATGATCACTCATTCCATTATTTTTTATAGTAAAAAAAACCTCAAATATTCATAAACAAGTGTTTAAAAGTCGGTCGCCTAAAATAAATAAATTTATTTAAAATATGGCTACACTTTTTTTCTCCTAAAGGAACAATTCTTTTAGAATCCCCAAAACAAATTACAAGTGCTTTGATTCCGATCTTTATTCTATAAATAGATTATATCATTAAATGCTCCACCTTTCAACAATATTTCCACTTTCAAAGCATCACCTTTCTTTTCACAGCTACATCATTTTGACTTTATCAACGAGATAAGTTACAAGATAACTGGAGCTAGCCATTTCTACTTCCACTGACCCGAATAAGGCAATCATTAAGAAAATTAATGCGATGAAGAAAAAGAAGTAACTGACCTAAATCACTTTCCCAGGTGTGCAAGAACTCTTCATTAATATATAAAAAGATTCGGGAATCACTACCATCATTCTCATCACTCAATTAAGGCTCGGGAATCGGAAGTTTACAGCATTTTATTTTCGGAAAATTAAAAATAATACAGAAGAAAATCTTGTATTATTTATTATAAAATATCTCATATAAATATCCTTATTTTTAGGTGCGCTCGTAATTATATAAATACGTAGCACTTACAATCGCCGTCAGGTCCATTTGTCTGTCTGTCCGCATATAACAGCGCAAAAACTACTCAACAGAATCGTTTCAAATTTAATATATAAAATCGTTGCAGAATTTTGTCGAGTCATTTCAAATTTTATGAAAATCGAATCAAAACTTAAAAAGGTATTAATAAAAGATTTTTTCATTCTATTAAACCCTATCATACGTCATTAATCCAAAGATATCCCATGATAGGAAATGATTACCATGGTGTTTACGTCATATTTTAGATGGAGTCATTTCGTATTACTAAATTTAATCTACAGTATCATAATAGAGTTTGTATTCGTGCATTTTTGCATAGGAGTGTAACAGTTATTGCACCAAGATCTAAATAGTTATAAAACTAGTTATATTACGAACGCACCTCATTTGCTGCATTTGACGTACAATTTACGACTTGTTTGAACTATTACTAGATAAATTATAAGCAAAGCAACAGAAAATTTAATTCCATTTTATCTCGAATACTCTACTTTTAAAAGTCGGTCATCTAAAATAAATAGCAAATTTATTTTAAATATGGCTGCACTTTTTTTGTCGTTTATAAACAACTCTCTAAGTATCCCCAAAGCAAATTAAAAGTGATTTAATTCCGATGTTTATTCTATAAATAGATTATTTCCTTAAATACTCCAGCTTTCAACAATATTCCTACTATCAAAGCATCATCTTTCTTTTTACAGCTATATCATTTTGACTTTATCAACGAGATAACTTACGAGATAACTGGAGCTAGCCATTTCTACTTGCACTAACCCGAATAAGGCAATCATTAAGAAAAATAATGTGATGAAGAAAAAGAAGTAACTGACCTAAATCACTTTCCCAGAAGTGCAAGAACTCTTCATTAATATATAAAGAGACTCGGGAATCACTACCGACATTCTCATCACTCGATTAAGGCTCGGGAATCGGAAGTTCACAGCATTTTATTTTCGGAAAATTGCAAAGAATGCAGAAGAAAATCTTGTATCATCTATTTTAAAAAAAAAATTCTCAAAAAAATATAAATATCCTTATTTTTAAGTGCGTTTATAATAATATAAATTCGTAGTACCGATAGTCGTCTTCTGGTCCGTCTGTCCGTCCGTCTGTCAGCATAGGACAGTGTAAAAACTACTCAGCCGAATGGTTTCGAATTTAATCCATATAATCGTTTGTAGAATTGTAACGAGTCGTTTAAAATTTTATGAAAATCGAAACAAAACTTGAAGTATTAATAAAAGTTTTCTTCATTATATTAAAACTATCATACGTGATTAACCCCCTTCGAGACGAGCGTCTTTTACAGAATTTTTAATCTTTAATCACTGGTTTTTTAAAACAGAAATTTATGCCTAATGCTCGGATTAAATAAGGCAAAATTTACTGGTGAAAGTAATCCCCGATTCTGAGCACCTTACGCGGCATGAATACCGGTCGCTCGTCACCAAAGTGTTAATCCAATGATATCCCATGATAGCTAATGATTCTAGGTTGCCATGATGTTTATGTCATATTTTAGTTGGAGTCCTATTATTTCGTATTACTGAATTTAATCTACACTGTAAAAAAAGACGAGATTTCCTGTAGGAATCGGAAAAATAGTTGCCCTTATCGTACCGGAAAAATTTCCGACCCAGCTCGGAATAAAATCAGTAAAATCCGAATAAAATCCGTAAAATTGGAATAAAATCCGTAAAGTACCGTTTTAATGAATGTTTCCTTTTTTTTACGGATTTTATTCAGAGCTGGGTCGGAAAATTTTCCGGTACGATAAGGGCAACTATTTTTCCGATTCCTACAGGAATACTGTTCGGATTTTTTGTTACAGTGTACAGGTTCATAATAAAGTTTGTATTCGTGCATTTTTGCATAGGAGTGCAACAGCTATTGCACGTAGATCTGAATATTTATAAAACTAGTTATAGCACGAAAACACCTAATTTGCTGCGTTTGACGTATAATTTATGACTTGTTTGAACTATTACTAGATAAATTATAAGCAACAAAAAATTTAATTCCATTTTATATCGAATATTCTTCTTCTAAAAGTCGGTCATCTAAAATAAATAGCAATTTTATTTAAAATATCACTACACTTTTTTGTCGTAAATAAACAATTCTTTCAGGATCTCCAAAACAAACAACAAGTGATTTAATTCCGATATTTATCCTATAAATAGATTATTCCATTAAATACTCCAGCTTTCAACAATATTCCCACTATCAAAGCATCACCTTTCTTTTTACAACTATATCATTTTGACTTTATCAACCAGATAAGTTACGAGATAACTGGAGCTGGCCATTTCTACTTCCACTGACCCGAATAAGGCAATCATTAAGAAAATTAATGTGAGGAAGAAAAAGAAGTAACTGACCTAAATCACTTTCCCAGGAGTGCAAGAACTCTTCATTAATATATAAAGAGACTCGGGAATCACTACCGTCATTCTCATCACTCAATTAAGGCTCGGGAATCGGAAGTTTACAGCATTTTATTTCCGGAAAATTGCAAAGAGTACAGAAGAAAATATTGTATCATTTATTGTAAAAAATTTCTCAAATAAATCTAAATATCTTTATTTTTCGGACTGTTAGGTAAATTATAAGCAACAGAAAAATTAAGGAAGAAAAATGGAAAACACTGAAAGTCCAAAAGAGAAATTTTTTCAAGAGAGGGGAAAAAAAAGTAAAACTACTTCTGGTACTTACAACGTTTTCTATTTGATACTTGTGGGTTCCTAGCCAACACTTTGAAACGTAAGTACCTAGCTTCCTTTCGTTTAGTGTTTAAGGGGGTCCGGGGCTAAAAATTCTCAAAAAAATGCAATACTTTTTATTGGCTTAAAAAACAATACTGAGTTTTTAGCGTTAAACGAGTTGGAACCCGTCGACATTCGACGAACTAAAATGTTAGAAAGGAACTGTAAGATCGAATATATATAATAAACCTAAAAAAATAATTACAATAAAAAATTCATCTGACATTGGTTGTCTAACTCTTAAAACAAATAATATTTTTAACCTAAAATTATTAAAATATTATGTCCACAAACTTCAACTGCTTAAATTATTGAAAAATTAAACAGTATTAGAATAGGTATTCAAGATAAGTAATTATATTAGAAACCTCGAAAGAAATAAATCAAAAATTTGCCTTTAGTTACCATAGTATTGGCCATTTAGTATTGGTCAAATATTTAGTTTTATCAAAAAAAAAAAATGATCGTTTTGTTTTAAATATGACATCATTTTTACTCACTGAATCATTTTGATAGCGTCTCAAACCCGGTATCAGCTTAATGTAAAAATATTGAAATTCAACTGGTTTATGAAGAAGAATGCGTGTTTTTTTTTTATGTCTGACGTTATTTTCTGTTCAAAAATTATAAAAAAGTTACTTTTATTTGTAATGTGAAAATGACATCAATAAGGATATAATCAATAAAAATAATAAACGATGACTATTTTCTCTTTACTTTCAATATAAATGGGGTACTTTTGTTGCCACAATAAGAAAAATGGTATTAAAAACTACAAAAAAATTAATACCTCAAAAATAAATTGAGATACAGCTTTCAAACAAATTGCATTTAAAAGAGCATTTTTTTCCTCATACGACGGTATAAAAATTTAAAATGTGCGATGTTTAGAAGTTTAAAAATTTGCAGTAGAGAAAATTGCGAAACCAAAATTTTATTTCAAATTTCAAAGTGTTGCCATCCGCAAAATGACGTATGCGTTACGCACAGATATGTTTGTCCTTTATAATATAGATACTGCATACCGCATGCTTTTATCTTCATTAGATCCAGAGATATAACACCCTGTGCCTTGAAAAGTGATGCATCAGATGCCCTCTGACGAGAACTTTAACTTCATTTATCTCATTGTCCTCGGGTTTTTAATTTTGAGTGATAATTATGAACATATGCTAATGAATGCAAAGCTCACTCATAAAAAAAAACTTCATTTTTTTACTTATTTTTTTTTTTTTTTTTTTTTTTTTTTTTTTTTTTATAAAATTTGTAATCAATATTTTAAGAAATCCTTAAGACAAATTAAAATGACACATTTTCTGTGCATAAAAGTGTAAAAATTTTGTAAATCGTGCACTTCCTGAGTTATATCAAAAATTAAATGTTTAAAATCTTAAAATTTTAATTTTTAAAAGAAAATATTTAAAAAATTTCAGATCTTTTTTTACATGGAATATTCTTATTATATTAAAACATGTTTCATAAAAAAAAAATTATGACAAAATCTCCATAAGTAAAAAAAAAAAAAATAGAATTTTGAGCCCCGGACCCCCTTAAATAACTAATATTTTTTGTAAACATTTATTTTATTTATTTTTTAATATTTTTCAACTTTCTTTAAAATATCCCATTGATGTAAACAATAATAAAAAGAGCATGTTGTTTAATGGTTTAATGTCCACCAGACTCCGCGAGTCTTATCATTCACACTTTCACCGTTCTCCACTTCACTTCGGTAGCACATTCAACCAGCGACATCTTTCGACTCTTTTTTAAAACACTGCCACTTCAAGCGTTCTCCTGTTTCTTAAGCTTTGCACTTAAGACATTTTTTCGTAAAAAAAAAAAAAAAAAAAAAAAAAAAAAAAAAACAGATTTTCGATTTTTTGGTACATTCAGCGTTTTCCATTTTTATTTCTCAATTAATTTGATTTCATCTCGAATACACTATTATCATTAACCCCTTCGGGACCAGCGGCTTTTACACAAAATTTTATTTGGTTGGCATCACTTTTTTAAAAAGAAGTTACTTTTACTTAAACAATCACGAAAATGCTCTAATTAAAGAAACTTAATATTACTTTTCTTTTTTACTGGTACCTAAAACAAATTCTGTATGCTCTTTTTGAGGGGGCATATATGCACCCATGGTCCCGAACGTGTTAAATATCACGATCATCATTCTTATTAGGCAATTAACTTTCAAAACCGGAAGTCCACAGCGTGTTTCTCTATAAAATTCAAATATTATTGACGAAAATTTTTGAAATTTTCTCTCATTTGTAATATAAACTAACCGGGTTTTGTCCGTCTAGACATTTGCTTAGGAAGCTCCCAAAGAGGAATTTTAGATGCAAACAGAAATAATCTCTTCACGAACGAAGTGTGTATCGTGGTTTAAAAGTGGTAAAAATCAAAATCAATTCAAACCTTTTTGAAGCGGTCAGCCCGTAACCCTTTACTTCAGTCACGTGATTTGCGCTGGTATAATATAAATAATTTTGAAAATATAAAACCAGGAATGCAATAAATAACAGCATTTTTAAACCCATTTTAGGCCGGAAGCCGTTTACAATCCATCACTTAAAGCGTTTTTTTTTTAATTGAATTGTTTCATTTAGTTTTTATGACGTGTCTGTCTTTTAGGCATGTTGAGAGATGAGTCTTCATAAACTTTGCTATACAATACTCAAAGAAACTAGTAATGCAACAAATAAAGGTATTTTGTGGCCAGTTTAGGCCGGGAGTCGTATGCAAGAAATCGCTTAAAGAGTTTTTTTTTTCATTGTTTTGTTTAGCCTTCGTGATGTGTCTATCTTTTAGGCCTGTTAAGAAAAGAGTCTTGATAAACTTTGCTACAATACTCAAAGAAACCAGGAATTGCAACAATTTGAATCCATTTTAGGCTGGGAGCCGTAATCAACCCATAATTTAAAGCGTTTTTTTCATTGAATTGTTTCATTTAGTTTTTATGATGTGTCCTGTTGAGAAAAGAGTCTTCCTAAACCTTTCTACAATGCTCAAATAAAATAGTAACGCAACAAATAAATGTATTTTTAACCCATTTTAGGCCGGGAGCCGTTTACAATCCATCACTTAAAGCGTTTATTTTCATTGAATTGTTTCATTTAGTTTTTATGACGTGTCTGTCTTTTAGGCATGTTGAGAGATGAGTCTTCATAAACTTTGCTATACAATACTCAAAGAAACCAGGAATGCAACAAATAAAGGTATTTTGTAGCCAGTTTAGGCCGTGAGTCGTATGCAAGAAATCGCTTAAAGCGTTTTTTTTTTCATTGTTTCGTTTAGGCTTTATGATGTGTCTATCTTTTAGGCCTGTTGAGAAAAGAGTCTTGATAAACTTTGCTACAATACTCAAAGAAACCAGGAATTGCAACAATTTGAGCCCATTTTAAGCTGGGAGCCGTAATCAACCCATCATTTAAAGCATTTTTTCATTGAATTGTTTCATTTAGTTTTTATGATGTGTCTGTCTTTTAGGCCTGTTGAGAAAAGAGTCTTCCTAAACTTTTCTACAATGCTCAAAGAAAATAGTAACGCAACAAATAAATGTATTTTCAACCCATTTTAGGCCGGGAGCAGTATACAACCCATCACATAAAGCGTTTTTTTCATTGAATTATTTCATTTAGGTTTTATCATGTGTGTGTCTTTTAGGCGTGTTGAGAAAAGAGTCTTCATAAACTTTGCTATACAATACTCAAAGAAACTAGGAATGCAACAAATAAAGGTATTTTGTGGCCAGTTTAGGCCGGGAGTCGTATGCAAGAAATCGCTTAAAGCGTTTTTTTTTTCATTGTTTCGTTTAGGCTTTATGATGTGTCTGTCTTTTAGGCCTGTTGAGAAAAGAGTCTTGATAAACTTTGCTACAATACTCAAAGAAACCAGGAATTACAACAATTTGAACCCATTTTAGGCTGGGAGCCGTAATCAACCCATCATTTAAAGCGTTTTTTTCATTGAATTGTTTCATTTAGTCTTTATGATGTGTCTGTCTTTTAGGCCTGTTGAGAAAAGAGTTTTCCTAAACTTTTCTACAATGCTCAAAGAAAATAGTAACGCAACAAATAAATGTATTTTTAACCCATTTTAGGCCGGGAGCAGTATATAACACATCACATACAGAGTTTTTTTTTCATTGAATTGTTTCATGTAGGTTTTATGATGTGTGTGTCATTTAGGCCTGTTGAGAAAAGAGTCTTCATGAACTTTTCTACAATGCTCAAAGAAACCAGGAATGTGACAAATAGAGGTATTTTTGGAACTTATTTTAACCCTATAGATCGCATACAACCCATCACATTATTGTTATTTTTTATTGAATTGTTTTTTTTTTAGGTTTTAGGATGTGCCTGTCTTTTAAAGGCATACTAAGAAAAGAATCTTTATAAAATTTCCTACAATACTCAATTAAACCAGGAAAGCAACAAATAAAGGTATTTTTGAACACGTTTTATGTCGGTGGTCGTATACAATCCATCACTTTAAATATGTATTATACAATGAAATAATGGCTGTCTTTTAACGACGTGTTGAGAACGACATGTGTTGAGACTTTTAAACTTCACTACAATACTCAATGTACATGAATGCAACAAATAAAGTTTTTTTCTATAATTTACGTAAGATTATTTTGAAAAATTAATATCGGTTTGTTTAGATAACAAAACTTCGAACTTTAACGTTCCCAATTCGAAGATGGTTATTTAACCTTTTATCTACTGATGGTACTTATAAGTACCATTAAAATAAATTGTTATAAAATTCCTTTAATACATCGATTAGTAGCAATAATGTTTAGAATGAGTTATAGATACATTACTTTATCTAGTTCCAAAAGCATTATGGGTTACACAAAACAAAAATACTATTTTTAAAAGGACGATTTCTTTTGCCTTTGCGTCTTTTCAGCTTTCTAGCGCTGAGGGGGAGGGAGGAGGAATTTTTCAATTCGGAAGTATTTCTATATTTCTATTGTAAGAACATTATATTTGTACATTTCCTAATTCTACAAAATGCTAAGAAAAATATTTAAAATAAAAGATTTGAGTAGGTTTATAAATATTTCAAAAATCCCTATAAATTAAAATTTAATTAATCCTTCTAGATCCATTAATGCTTCTAAAATCCTTCTAAAATTTAATAAATGATTATGTAAATCTTCTAATTTTGTTTAAACAATTCCCGAAAAATGCTTTAAAAGATAAAATTTTCATGAATTCATAATCCAGTAGATAAAGGGTTAAAGGGTGCAGAAAAATATACAACAGTTAAATGCAAAATATTATAATTTTATGAAACTAGTTAATGTTTACATTAAAAAAATGTATTGTTCAAAACAAGGCCATGTTTTTGAAATGATTTTTTAGACATTTTTGAAATGGTTATAAACTCACCAGTTTCATGGTTAGATGTTTACTAAATGATATAGGAAGTGAATATTTGCATGAAAGACCAACGATAGTGATTTCTCTATTAGAACCAGCTTTCAAACACTTTGAAGTAAATACATGCATGGAGTGCAGTTTACCAATAACGTTAAATATTATGCTTCAATAATTTCACAGTTCAGGGATTTCCCATGCAAGTTTCACGCACTAATCATCAAATTTTATTACAGTTCTGTCTGTTTCGACAGTAAAAGATAATCTTTATTTGAAAAAGAAGGAAATTACTTTTTACGAGATCTCAAATTAATAAAAAAACAAGTCAGAAATTGTGCGTCAAACGTGGCAAATGAAGTGTGTTCGTACTATAACTAGTTTCATAAATATTCAGATCTTGGTGCAATAGCTTATGCAAAAATGCATGAATACAAAATTGATTACGATTCTATACGTTACATTCAGTCATACGGAAGTAATAGGACTCTATCGTAGATAGGACATCATCACCATGGCAACCAAGAATCATTACTTGTCATGGAATATTATTGAATTAATTACATATACTAGGATGAAACAGAATGAAGAAAACTTTTATTAATATATTTTTATGTTTTGATTCGATTTTCATAAAATTTAAAATGACTCGACAAAATTCTGAAATTATTCTATATATTGAATTTCAAACCATTCGGTTGGGTAGATTTTGCGCTGTTATATGCGGACAGACAGACAAACAAACCAGACGACGACTATAGGTGCTAAGTATTTATATAATTACAAATGCACCTAAAAGGATGGTTTAAAACAAGGCACGTGTTTGAAATGATTTTTTTAGACATTTATGAACTTGTTATAAACTCACAAATTTCATAGTTAGATGTTTATTAAATGGGAAAGGAATATTTGCATGAAAGGCAAACGATAGTGATTTCTCTATTAGAACAGGGTTTCAAACACTTTGAATTAAATACATGCGCGTAGTGCAGTTTACCAATAACGTTAAATATTATGCTTCAATAAATTCACATTTCGGGATTTCCCACGCTTGTTTCACTCAGTCAGTAATCATCGAATTTCATTACAGTGCTGTCTGTTTATACGGTAAAAGACAATCGTTATTTGCAAGAGAAGCAATTTACTTTTTACGTGATCTCAAATTTGAAAAAAAAAAGTACTTCTTCAAATGCAATACACAAGTATAATTTCGCCATTTAATCATTCCAGTACATCGTTAAAAAAGTTAGTTAAAAGTTAAAACAGCCAGTAGCAAAAGTATAAGTCATATACAAAAATATACTATAAAGCATAAGTCATATACTGAAATATACTATAAAGCATAAGTCATATACTAAATTTCTTAAATTTTCCTATCTGTGTAAAGTTTTCACAATTTTAAGATCGTATAATAATGACCATTCTTGTATTATTGAACCTTCGGAAAAAATGAAAATGTTGTTACTAGAATAGTGATTAGCAACAGCACAACGAAATATCGCCCACTTTTAACACTTTTTGTTTACTCCTCCAAATGGATCTTTGTGTGGGAGGGGGGAGGTGATTTGGCTTACCTGGATTACGTTATATTCACAGGATATTTTTTAAATTTCCCAATCTGATTTTCCATTTCTTTAACTCACTACCTCGCGCTCTTACACACCCCCTTTTGCATTTTCTACATCATTCTGGATGAGCTAGTTGCTGCCTTCTCATTGGTCTCCTACGGCAACGTCATACATGAGACATTCTCACAATATTTTGTCTTTTCTATATTTTTCTGTCCCTGAATAATAATTTTTATTTTAGTACATATTCTTGTTTTTCTTTTATTTATTATACAGGAAAATATATCACTACATGACTCCATAACATTATTAACGAGATAAATAAGTTTTGGACGATATTGGGGGTCCAACTATACCACGAAATTCCTATACCGCCCCGTGTCTCTGATGCTGATTTTAAAGTTTGAATCTCACTGTATAAAACTGTTTCAATAAAAGTAATCCGATGTAATTTTTTTTACGAAACTGGGACTTTGTTTTATATAAATATGTAGCAAAAAATTAACCTACACACATCTTTACGGTTGTTATTATTTTTTTAACTCTATCCCCAAGTTTAAGATTCCTTACCGTCCCTCTTGCTAAATTTATACAGAAAATCACTTCAGTTGCAACCACAGAATTTTTTTTTCAACTTTTTCTCGTGCAGAAGTACGCTAGAGAAAGAATGGCAAAATTTTTTTGACAGGAAATTTACTGTAGAATTTAAATCAGCATTTAAATATCAATTTCAAAGCCTCGTGGCTTTATTGGTAGTCTTACCGTCCCCAAGGTTTATTCCTGCACTTTTCGAGGTAAATTTTTTTTAAAAATTTAATCCAATGTAAATAACCGTTTCTAAAAATCAATGAACACTGTAGTTATCACTTAGTCTTAATCTGATTTGCCTAAAAATAGGTGGTAATTTTCCTTACCGCCCCATCCTTACTATCCCTTTTTTCCCCTTACCGTCCCTTTTTTCCTATACCGTCCCCTTTATTTTTCCTTACCGCCTCTTCTTTAACAGCCCTTTAAGACAATGTTATACCAAAATTTTGTACTAAAAATACTACATTGTTATTATTTCTTATTTGAATATCCTGTGGGTACAATGCAAATTCATTATAAGTAAAAATTTAGAAGAAAATAAAAAGTTATAGCGGTAAAATGGTAAGTAAAATTAAGCTCGCAAATTTAACATAACCTCAGTTAAATAAAGCAATTTTCGCTGCTGACCATTTTTTCTTTATTTTGAATCATTAAGGCATTCTTCTATAAGTTTAAAATGTTATTTTAGTAAGTTTAATTTCACCAGATTTTTATTCGTGAAAAGTCAAAAGATTTTGAGAATGCCCCACATACGGAAACTACTTAGCTTTGCTTTTTCCTGGCTCTCCACCCTTTAAACTTTAGCCGTAAGCTACATGGCTTGCTCCCTCCTTGAAATTCTCATATACTTCTTTTTAATGTTTTAATGTAAGTTAATCTTGCACTGAAGATGGAGATTTAGACACTCAGAAACAGGTACCTACTGTCTCCATCTGTTGAAAATTATGAGAATCCGCAAACCGATATTCTGGATGTAGAAAAACGATTAATACACTGCAAAAATTGCTCGAAAACGTTTCCGAAAATTACGAGAACATAAGTAAAAACCTTTTGTTTCAGAAATGCTCGTTTAAATCTCGGAAATCTAAGTGTTTCCCAGGCTTCTAAAGATAAAAGAAAACTTTTAGAATCGCGGATAACACGGAACAGATGATATTTCCGTAAACTTTAAGAAAAATAAGAACTAGATTAAGGAACATTTTTTACAGTGTAGCTCTACAAGCTTTCCGATAAAACAAAAGAAATTTGCAGTATTTGAACAAAACTGGCTATTGAAACTTACCCCAGTATCACACAACGCTTTACAAACGTTGGAAGTCCGGATATTTTGTTTTAATTTCGTTTTTAAAACGCTTTATCCACGTTATGTGTTATTAGGGTAGTGGGATGGCTTAAATGTGAAACACTGTAAGAAAAGCTGAAGCTTAATTATTTAGGAATACGATGTTTTTGATTTTGTTATATCTGACAAATACATTCCTTACTATATAAATATAACTTTTCTATCAAATTTATAATTTTTTCACCAGCCACAATTTTTATTGAATAAATAAACGTTTCCCGATTTATCCATAAACAACTCTTCTATATCACATCTAAAATCTCACACACAAAGGCGCATCATAAGAAAATATTAACGCAACTATTTTAAAACGACTAATGATCGTAAAGTCATTTTTGTCCGAAGTTTCCAATACAAGTTGAACACCTTTTGTTTCTGTTTAAAAAACGCCGTTCAAACTATAAATTTTTGTTAAAAAATTCAATATAAATATTCAATATAAATATTTATGTATAAAAATTCAATATAAGTTTTACTTTGTTTTTGTCTTTTTAATGCAGGAAATGTTATATTTATTTAGCCAGTTTAATGGTATTCGGTAATATTGGAAAAATTTTAACCCCGATTTTGGGTGGATTTGTAATTTTTTTCATGGCGTTTATAATAAAAAAAGGAGATTCAAGATGTTTAAAAAGTAAGTAAGTTTGAAAAAAGTAAAAAAAAAAAAAAAAATGAAAATCAAGTGTAGTTTTACATATACGATGGGGATTCAAAATTGAACTGCATTTTTTTTAAAAATTCAAATAAAAACAATCTCATCTACTATATTTCGTGATCGGACATAAATTTAAATGAGTGCTACTGCAGTTTAACAGTTATACTACATAATTTTATGTAACATAAACTTTTAGTGTTAAATTTATTCCTTTTTAGAATTGTTAGATAATTTTAATTCTGTCTTTCGATAGATTCTATCGACAGCAGCATAAACAAAGACGCACCATAAGAAAATATTAACGCAAATATTTTAAGACGACTATCGATCCTAAAATCTTTTTAGTCCGAAGTTTCCAATACAAGTTGAATACCTTTTGTTTCTGTTTAAAGAACGCTCTTCAAACTATAAATTTTTGTTAAAAAGTTCAATATACAGTGTGTCCACGTATAACCTGACCGACCTTTATTTTCGCAACCGTTGGTCCTAGATGCATACTTCCAATTACAAAAATGCTTTAAATAAGGTAAAGAATTATTTTTAAAGCGATTTGGGTCAAGAAAAATATTTATTAAAAAATTACGAAATTTAAATTTTTATACGGTCCCTGGTCCTATAAGTGATATTTAGTAAAAATTTACTATGACACTAACAAGTAAGACAGAAAAAGTCCCATTCATCTAACATGAAAATTGACCGAGTTATGAAACTTTGAAATGCATGACTTATATCACTTTTTTGCATATCAAAACAGATGATTTCGACCATGCTTTCAGGGGTCGTATATAAAGTACTTAAACTTATTTCAAGGTATCTACGGTTTGAAAGAAATCGTACAACTATTACGATTGAGTTAACTTTATTAGTTAAATTTCAGATTGGTTAAAATAATTGTATTTTATCAGATGTTGTATTTTATAAGGATTTGAGGCTATGACTTCTTTTAACAAAAATTATGTTATTTTCATAAGGTTTTATTTAACTTACAACGATCGTCTTTCCAGTTTAAAATTTGTACTCGATCTTTAACTGACTTTCAAATGTCCGATCGAAGTTAAAATTTTACATACTGACTTAAATCCTATTATAATGCAATATTATTATGATTTTTAACGCTTACCATCTTATACATTCTTATATTAGTGGATAACATAAAATAATTCGGATAGATTACGGGCAACAAGTTGAAGAAATGGTTTTAGATTAGATAACATAAACCTGCGATGGTTGTGTTATTTAACTTTTATAATTACGTTTTATGTATATTTTAACGCTAAATAAAAAAATTACCTTAACTTTTAGCCATCATGTCAGGATTTTTCGCAAATCGTAAATTTAAATGTTAAAAAATAGCGAAAAACCTGATACTAAAAATAGATGTAAGACTTTTTTATTCAGTTTAATTTTATTTAATTCAATAATTTATTCAATTTTGTGACTTATATTGGGTTTCTTAAAGCTAAACAGCTCAGGGGTCCGATGTGGTTGGGAGGAGAGGGGGATCAATTTTAACTTTGAGCTTTTTAACTTTGAAAATTGCGATTTGAGAAGAATCCTGACGTGATGGTTTAAAATGAAGGTCATTTTCGGATTCAGCGCTAAAAAATACACGTGTATCAATTTTGAAAAGCTAAAAAACGTGGCACAATCCAAAAATTGAAAGACGGTGTAATCTAACAGCATTTTAAAATATGTATCTTTTTGTAAAGAATTGAGGTTGTTGTTTTTCATCCTTTTATTTAACAAAAAATCTGTTATTTTTATCCTCTTATATGTTCAGTACAAATTGTATATTTTGCAGTAATATGTCAGAATGATTAAAGATTTCAAAGTTATATTGCAATGCTAATTTTACTCTCAACCATTTCTTTAATATATCTGACGATAATTATATTTCTACTAAATTTGTGAATGACCCCTAATTTGAAGCAAAAAATATGCTCCAACTTTAAACAGCTATTACTCGGTCAATTTTAATCGTAGAATAACGGGACTTTTTTGGCCTTATTTGTCAGTGTAATAGGAAAATTTTACTAAATATAACTTATAGGACCGGGGGACCGTATAAAAATTTAAATTCTGTAATTCTTCGCTAAATTGTTTTTTCGCTTCAAACTTTTTTTTATCTTAATTCTGCACCTAATTTTGACCACTTTTGTAATTGGAAGTATGCATCTAGGACCAACGGTTGCGAAAACAAAGGTCGGTCAGGTTATACATGGACACACTGTATACTGCAAAATAGAACGAAGTTTTACTTTGTTTTTGTCTTTTTAATGCAGGGTATATTATTTGTTTAATCAGTTTAATGGTATTCGGTAATATTGGAAAAATTTAAACCCCGATTTTGAGTGGACTGGTGATTTATTATGGCGTTTATAATGAAAAAAGGGATATTGAAGGGATTTAAAAAGTAGTTTTTAAAGAAAGTAAGTTTGAAAAAAGTTAAAAAAAATTGAAACTCAACTGTAGTTTTACATATTCGATAGTGATTCAAAATTGAACAACAATTTTATTTTATTCAAATAAAAACTATCCCATCTACTATATTTCGCAATCGAGCATAAATTGTAATCACTGCTACTGCAATTTAATTAATTAATTTAACAGTTATACATAATTTTATATAACAAACTTTTTGTGTTAATTTTATTCGTTTGCAGAAATGTTAGACAATTTCGATTCTGTCTTTCGACAGATTCTATCGATAGCAGCAGAAACAAGGACACACCATAAGAAAATATTAACTCAAATATTTTAAAATGACTTTCGATCCTAAAATATTTTTTGTCCGAAGTTTCCAATATTACTGAATTTAATATATATATAAGCTTAATAAAGTCTGTATTCGCGTACATTTGCATAAGAGTGTAACAGCTGTTGCACCAAGATCAGAATATTTATAAAAACCAATTACAGTACGAACTTACTGTATTTGATACGTTTGACGTACAATTTCGGAATTGGTTTTGTTTTTTCATTTTCCATGAATTCAACGAAACTTTTTCTGCAAAATAAACAAGTAATATAAAGATTTTGTTTTTAAAGTCAATTCCTACTTAGGTCATCAAAGAAAAATTTAATATAATCCCTTAAGCTAATATTAGTTTTTGTTGCATTAAAATATCTCAATTTGTTGATTTTCTATAAGCAAGTAGGTTTACAATGGGACTCTATGGGAATTTGGCGAAATATTACAGCTATCGCCAAGTTGGCGTCACTTTTGTCAACTCATTTTGGCCGCCAAATTTGGCGATATATCGCCAAGTGGGCGACAAACTTGGCGGTATTGGGCGACAGAACAGGGTCCCCCTATGGTAACCCCTTATTGAAAATACTTTCATTGATCTTCAATAACCAATGGCCGCCATTTTGTTTCCCATGCAAAACTAAAATTAATTAATTAAAATTTAATGAATGAATTAATATTTGAAAAAACTGTATTAACATCCATTGTCATCCAGTTCAAGTTTAAAAAAAAATTATTTCAACTTGATAGGATGAATAAATGAGTGTTTTATTAACGATTGAAAATTTGAACAAGGTAAATATATAAATAAATAAATATAGGGAGAGTGTGAGCTAATAGTAGGAATTGAAAAAAAAAATAATAATCATAATTTTCTTCATGTATTAAATTCAAGTAACATAATATTTAAAAGTATACTTGATTATCACTTATATAAAGTATATTCCAACAAGTTGAATATCTTGTGTTTCTATAATAAATTAAAGTTAAAATTCTAGTTCTATATTCCCCTGGAGTTAAGTAATTAAATTACATACAAAAGCACAAATAACTGTACAAAAATTACTTTCGGGTGCATAAATATAATATAAAGATTTTTAAAATACAAATTAAAAATATCTCGAAATACATCACAAAAACCTAGAACGTTTTCAACCATTACAAGGCCGTCATCGGTAGGATTTAAACGTTGTTATTATTTTCTTTGCACTTATTCGAGAATTGTCCATAAGAAAACAATGCAATTTAAATGTTTTACGTCAGATGAGATGCCATATAAAGTTATTTGAATTTTTAACAAAACAAGCTTTCATTTATTATGCAGCGAATATATCTATACTCCATGGATATCGTATGATAGTGCTCTTATGGTGGCTTCCTGGTAATTATTTGTACAAAAGATAATTTTCTATTTATTAAAATCTACTTTTATTGGTTGAGTTTGAACTGATCTTTATAATGCAGTATGGGGTCTATTTAATCCGAGATCTGCTGCATGTTCTTTAACTCTAGCACGAAATTTTCTCACCATCATACCAACATAAATAAAATATTTACTATATTTTTGGACAGGCCTTTTCAAAAAGATAGTAAATATCATCAAATCAATCTTTAATATCAAATTTCAAATACTTTCATCAGTCTTATCGAATAAAGTTTTAAATAAACTGTTCACGATTTATATAAAAACAACTCTCTTGTGTAATATCAATAGCCGCAGAAACAAGTACACTCCATAAGAAAATATTAACGCAAATATTTTAAAACGACTATTGATCCTAAAAATTTTTTTGTCCGAAGTTTGCAAATGCAAGTTGAATATCTTTTGTTTCTATTCAAAGAACGCCGTTCAAACTATCAATTTTTGTTAAAATGTTTGTTTTATGTTGCAAAGTAGAACAAAGATTCACTTAAAAAAAAAAAAAAAATACATGAAATGTTTTTTATTTAGCCAGTTTAATGGTTTTCTTTAATATTGGAAAAATTTAACCCCGACTTTGGGTGGACTGATGATTTATAAAGGAGAAGGAGATTTAAAGGGTTTAAGAGATTTACAGAGTTTTAAAATGATGTTTTTAAAGAAAGTGGGTTATAAGAATTTGAAAGATTGGAATATAGAAATCAAGTGTGATTTGATATATCTGATGGTGGTTCATAATTGAACAACGATTTTGTTATTTCAAAGAAGAAAAAAAAAATATTTATTTCTCAATCGACCATAAATTTAAATAAGTGCTACTCTAATTTAATTTATTTAATATTCATACATAATTTGTATTACATCCTTCAGTGTTAATTTTATTGGTTTGTAGAAATGTCTTATGTCGTTGGGTTGATTGGTGATTTATTATGGCGTTAATTATGTAATAAGGGAGGGGCTATAATCGCATTCTACAAAGATTTAAAATGATCTTTTTAAAGAAAATATTTCAAATTATGTAAAATTTAAATCAAGTACGGTTAAAACGATTCAAGAAAGCTCGAGATATATGATTTAATATATTTATATATATATTTTTAAAGGTATACTTGGCAATCGAGTGTAATTTTAAATAAATAATACTTGAATATAATACATGAAGAAAATGTATATTTTTTAATTTTTGCCAGAAATAGTTGCATTGACAAGTATGGAAAATGAAGAAAATGATCTATTTAAAACTTTTAAGTGGTATCGGTACCTTTTGAAGAACTTTGAAGAATTATTTTTACTGATGTACATTTACTTATTATACACACATATTATTATAGGTAATACTTAGAAAAACTGATTTTGACAAGGAAAAAAAATCATTTTGTGTGTAAAAATTTAGAACTTTAATTTTTTTAAAGGATTTTAAAGTTTGCTGTTTTTTGATACATCACTGTGTTTAAAACGCTATAGCTTCTACAAATATTTGTCAAATTACTCCCTTAAATTTTTGTACAATCCTCAATATAGTTTACTTGATACATTTAGGGATCGATTTTACAATTAATGAATTAGTTTATGAGAAAAAATAAATAAAATATACAAACACAGGTAAAAACGCAGTAAAAAACATGATTTCTTCAACTTTTCGATTTTATTTAATTTTAATTTTCATTATATTGTAAAATACATTCCTAATTGTATTTAGTACGCTATATTGAGGATATAAAATAATAATGGAGTGTTTTGAAAAATATTTGTAGAAGCTTTAGTGTTTTAAACACAGTAATATATCAAAACCCAGCAAAATTTAAAATTCTTTAAATTAGAAAAAATTATAAAAATTCTCAATTTTCCCACAAGAAGATTTTTCTTCTTTCAAAATCAGTTTTTCTAAATATTACCTATAATAATATGTGTATAGGTAAATGTACAGGTAAATATAATAAGTAAATGTACATAAGTAAAAAAAAAAAAAAAAAAAAAAACTTTCTTTGTAAGATGGAAGTTTTAGAAGACAAATATAAGAGAAAAATGTCTTTCCATTTTAAGAATATAATGTAAACGCAATTCATAATATTTTATTATATCAAAATAAGAAACTCTGTATTCTTGAAAATATATCTGACAAATACGTTCCTTGGTATCTAACTTTAATATCAAATTTCAAATAGTTTCATGTGTCATGATTTTATTGAATATAGTTTTAAATAAACTGTTCGCGATTCATATAAAAAGAACTCTCTTGTGGCATATTGACAGCCGCAGAAACAAGAGCACATCATAAGAAAATATTAACGCAAATATCTTAAAACGACTATTGATCCTAAAAAATTTTTTGTCCGAACTTTCCAATGCAAGTTGAATACCTTTTGTTTCTATTCAAAGAACGCCGTTCAAACCATCAATTTTTGTTAAACTGTTTGTTTTATGTTGCAAAGTAGAACAATGTTTCACTTTGCTTTTCCTTTCTTAATAAAAGAAATGTTTTTTATTTAGCCAGTTTAATGGTTTTCAGTAATAATGGAAAAATTTAACCCCGACTTTGGGTGGAATGATGACTTATTATTGCGTTTATAAAGGAAAAGGAGATTTAAGGTTTTTATGAGATTTACACGATTTTAAAATGATGTTTTTCAAGAAAGTGGGTTATAAGAATTTGAAAGAATTGAAAATAGAAATCAAGTGAGGTTTCATATATCAGATGGTGGTTCATAACTGAACAACGATTTTGTTTATTCAAAGAAAAAACAATTTAATATATTTCTCAATCGACTAAAATTTAAATAAGTACAACTCTAATTTAATTAATTTATTTAATAACCATACGTAATTTGTATTATAACCTTCACTGTTAATTTTATTGGTTTATAGAAATGTTAGAAAATTTCTTATGTCTTTGGGTAGATTGACGATTTATAATGGCGTTTATTATGCAGAAAGGGACTACAATCGCATTCTACAAAAATTTATCTTTTTAAAGAAAATATTTCAAATTATGTAAAATTGAAAACAAGTACGTTTCGTATGATTCAAGACTTATGTCCAAAATACATGATTAAATATAATTTTTTATTGTTAAAAACGTATGGTAAAATAAGTGATAATCGAGTATACTTTTAAATATTATGTTATATGAATTTAATACATGAAGAATGATTATTTTTTAATTTTGCAGAAATAGTTGCACTGTAAAAAAAATAATTCCAGTTTTCCTGTAGGAATCGGAAAAATGGTTGCCCTTATCGTAGCGGAATAATTTCCAACCCAGCTGGGAATAAAATCCATAAAATTGGAATACAATCATAAAATACCGTTTTACTGACTATTTCCTTATTTTTACGGATTTTATTCCGAGCTGGGTCGGAAATTATTCTGGTACGATAAGGGCAAATATTTTTCCAATTCCTATCGGAAAACTAGCAGTTTTTTTTTTTTTTTTACAGTGTGCGTTGACAAGCATGAAAAATGAAAAGTCCAAAATTGTACATCAAACGTAAAAATGAGGTGTTTTCGTACTATAACTAGTTTTTATAAATATTCAGATCCTGGTGCAACAACTATTGCACTCTTATGCAAAAATGCATGAATACAAAATTTTCTACGATTCTATATATACTAAATTCAGTAATACGGAAATAACAGGACTCCATCTTAAAAAGGACATAATCGCAATGACAACCTAGAATCATTACCTATCATAGGATATCATTGAATTCATTACGTATGATAGGATGAAACAGAATGAAGAAAACTTTTATTAATATCTTTTTAAGTTTTGATTCGATTTTCATAAAATTTGAAATGTCTCGACAAAATTATACAACGATTCTATATATCCAATTTCAAACCATTCGGTTGGGTAGTTTTTTCGCTGTTATATACGGACAGACAGACGGACGGGCGGACGGACCAGACGATGACCGTACGTGCTACACTGTAAAAAAATCCGAGGAGTTTTCCTGTAGGAATCGGAAAAATAGTTGCCCTTATCGTACCGGAAAAATTTCCGACCCAGCTCGAAATAAAATCCGTAAAAAAGGAAACATTCATTAAAACGGTATTTTTTGGATTTTATTCCGATTTTACGCATTTTATTCCGATTTCATGGATTTTATTTCGAGTTGGGTAGGAAAATTTTCCGGTACGATAAAGGCAACTATTTTTCCGATTCCTACAGGAAAGCTAGTCGGATTTTTTTTTTACAGTGTACTTATTTAGATAATTAGGAATGTACCCAAAAATTGACCTATTTAAAAAACGAAAAAAAAATTCTTAGTAAGATGGAAGCTTTAGAATTGAAAGATAAGAAAAATACCTTTCCATATACATAATATAATGTAAACATAATTTATGATATTGTTTCAGAATGAGAAACACTGTATTCTTAAAAATATATCTGACAAATACGCTCCTTGGTATAGAACTTTAATATCAAATTTCAAATAGTCTCACGAGTCAAGATTTTATTGAAAAAAGTTTTAAATAAACTGTTCACGATTCATCCAAAAGCAACTCTCCTATGTCATATCGGCAGTCGCAGAAACAAAGCCACGCCATAAGAAAATATTAATGTTTAAAACGGCTATCGATCCTAAAATCTTTTTTGTCCGAAGTTTCCAATGCAAGTTGGATACCTTTTGTTTCTATTCAAAGAACACCGTTCAAACCATAAATTTTTGTTAAAAAATTCAATATATGTTGCAAAACTTTGTTTTCGTTTTTTTTAAATGCAAAAATGCTATTTATTTAGCCAGTTTATGGTTTTCAGTAACATTGGAAAAATTTAACCCCAATTTTGGGTGGACTGATGATTTATTATGGCGTTTATAAAGGAAAAGGAGATTTAAGGTTTTTAAGAGATTTACAGTGTTTTAAAATGATCTTTCTAAAGAAAGTAAGTTATGAGAATTTTAAAGAATTGAAAATGGAAATAAAATGTGGTTTTATAGATCTGATGTATATAATTGAACAACAATTTTGTTTATTCAAAGGAAAACAAACCCATGTAATATATTTTGCAAGAGAGCATAAATTTAAATGAGTGCAATTATATTAATTTATTTTAAAATTTTACATCATTTGCATTATAACTTTAAATATTTTGCCTGAAGAAGTGTTAGAAAATTTCAATTCTACCTTTGGTTAGACTGATAATTTATTATGGAGTTTCTTATGTAAAAAGGTATTACAAATGCTTTATACAGAGATTAAAAATAATTCTTTTAAAGAAACTATTTGAAATTATGCAAAACTGCAATAAAGTGCGATTTAAGACATATGTTCAAGATACTTAAATAATATTTTTTAATTCTAAAAAAGTAAGCTAAAATATAAGAAATTCGAGTATAATTTTTAAAAAGCGTTATTCCAATTTAATTAATTTATAATAATTTTATATAAATTTTATTATAATCTCGTTTTTTTTATTTTATTGGTTTCTAGAAATGTTAGAAAATTTTAAAGCTCTCTTTCGATGAATTGGTGATTTATTATTTAAAAAGGGATTGCAACCGCATTCTACAGAAATTTAAAATTATCTTTTGAAAGAAAATATTTCAAATGCGGTAATAATGAAATAACATGCTTTTCAAGAACTATGTTTGAGATATTATTATCTTTTTAATCTAATAAAGGAAGCTAAAATAGGGAAAAATCGTGTATAATTTAAAAAAAAAAAATGTTACCCGAATTTAATGCCTGAGGAAAAAAAAAAATGTATTTTTAATTTTGCCAGAAAAGTTTGAAGTGACGAGCATGGAAAAAGAAAAAAAAAATGTCATTAAATGTAATATATAAAAATGAAAATTTGTCTGTCTGTGTGTAACGCTATACAAATCCACAGTTTGGAAGCGAGAATTGCGAAATGTTACTTGCATGTGTATTTAACACGGCCGAGGCAACTAAAGTAATCCGGAATCGAAATAACTTATAGTTAATTTTTAATTAATAAAAAAACACATGTTCAACATGTTTCCAATCAAATTTAAACATTTTTCGTTATAGCTATTGTCAACAATTAAAAATCCTTAATAAAATTCTTACCACAACAATTACTTTTCTATTGCAAGTTTTCCACGTGAAAAAATGAAATAAATGGTTTGACGAATAAAAAAAAAAAAAAAAAAAAAAAAAAAAAAGGAATATTGCATCATAACTTTTCTACTGCAAGATTTCCACGTGAAAATCGAAAATTAAAATTAAAAAAATGACGAATTAAAAACAAAAGTTAATGTTACGTCATAATTTTTCTTTTTTATGATTTCCATGTGAAAAATTATAATTATTTAATTAATTTGACGAACAAAAAAAAAAAAAAAAAAAAAAAAAGAATATTATATCATATGGGAAATATAAAGGACGTCGTGAACAAATACATAACGTCATGCTTGAAAAAATGTATCCAAGATGATAAAAACTCGAGTATGCAGATATTGTCGTATTGCTCCAATGATGGATGGAAATAAGTTCATTTATAGCTGTATTATTTTGCGTATGTTATATAAATTTATACATTTTTATATTGGGTTTTCAGTTGATTCATATGTATAACACTTCGACTGTTTTGTTTTATGTTGTATGTTAAATTTTGAAACTGGTTTTTCAAAACAAACATTCTTAAAATTCCCAGCAACGCCGGGTTACTTTAGCTAGTATTTTTTTTTAAACATTAAGTTTTTTTTCTAAATAAGATTAAAGAGAAATATGAGATAAATACGTTTTCATTTTTTTTTCTAAATGCAATTTATGATAATATATTACATCAAAATGACAAAAGCGATATTCTTTTACAGATTATACAGCGAGAAATTATATTTTACATAGATATAGCTTAAATATTTTTGAAACATCTTCAACTAGCTCCACGATGCAAGATTTTATTGAATAAAGAATTGAATATCATTTCCGAGATTTATCCAAAAACGGATCTACTGTGCCGCACCCACATCGGCGAAAACAAGGACGTTCCATAAAAAAGTAATGCCAATATTTTAAAATACATATCGATCCTAAAACCTTTTTTGTCCGAAATTTGCATTGCATCTGAATACTTTTTGGTTGTATTCAAAGAAAGCCATTCAAACCATAATTTTTTGCGAATAAATTTATGTATAATGCAACGTAGAACAAAGTTTCGTTTTCTCTTTTTTTTTTAATGCAGGAAGTGTTATTTATTTAGCCAGTTTCAAGTCTGCAATCAAAGGGGAAGGGGGATCACCGGGGTTTGATCCTCCTCTGAAATTTCTTTCGGAATGACTATAAATAGGCCATTAGCTATCAGTCAAGATTCGAAAATAAGCTACAGTCAAGATCAACAAATCAAAATTCTATGCTAGCATATCTTTATTATTGAATTCCGTTAGTATGTTGAAAATGTAAATGGAATTTCTAAAAATCTTTCAAGTTCTTTCGATTTTTACCTGTAACAGCAGAATGTTAACTCTGTCAAAATAAAATAACTACAAGAAACATCCAAACACAGTTTGCCATACTTCTTTAGCCCAAATGTTTGAAGAATATTATGACAAACATTTAAAATATCCACAAACTCAGCTGTTTTGACGTATACTAATGGGAAAACATTTTTGCCTATAAAACATAGGTACAAAATTGTCAAACATTAATTTGATTGCCATTAATGTATACAAGTCAGCATAAGATGATATAAATGAGATTGTACTTTTATTTGCAATGGAAAAGTCTTAAATTTTCCTTTGTAATTTTATTAAATTGAATTATTTGAATTCACAATAAAGCTTAATAATAAAGACTGAACACAGCCTCTATTCAATGAATTAAAAAAAAAAAATCTAAAATAAGACAACAATAAAATTAATTCATAGACCCAAATCCCCCTCCGAAATATTTTTCTGGCTACGGCTTTGGCCAGTTTAATGGTTTTCAGTAATATTTGAAAATTTTAACCCCAATTTTAGGTGGACAGATAATTTAATATAGCCTTTACAATAGAAAAAAGGATTTAAGAGATTTACAGAATTTTAAAAAGGAGATTTTAAAGAAAGTAAGTTGTAATTTAAAAAAAAAGAAAAAACGGAAAATAGGGGTCAAGTGTGGTTTTATATATCTGATGGTAATTGATAATGGAACAACAATTTTATTTATTCAAACAAAAAACAATATATTTCATAATCGAGCATAAATTTAAATTAGCACTATTTGAATTTATTTAATAATTACACATGATTTATATTGTAACCTTATTTGTTTATTTTATTAGTTTGTAGAAATTTTAGCTAATTTGAATTCTGTCTTTAGATATATTGATGATTTATTATGGCGTTTAATATGAAATAGGGATTACAATAACATTCTACAAAGATTTAAAATTATCCTTTTAAAGAAAACATTTCAAATTATGTAAAACTGAAATCAAGTGCGATTTAAGATATATGTTCAAGATACTTAATAAAATAATATTTTTTGTTATAAAAAAGGTAATGTAAAATATGTGACTATCGAAATAATTTTATATGAATGTTACTGAATTTAATACACAAAGAAAATAATTCATTAATTATGCTTGAAATATTTGCGCTGACGAGCTTAAAAAATTAAAAATAAAGGTTAATTATTTTTAAAAAAGTTAAGTTTTTTTTTTTCTAAATATGATGAAAAATTTAGAAGTGTAAGATACGAAAAAATGTATTTCAATTTTTTTTAAATAATATTTTTGAAATTTGTTCAATGAGTTTCACAAATCATGATTTTATTGAATAAAGATTTAAATATCGTGTCCGCGATTTATCCAAAACAGACTCTCCTGTGCCGCAAACACATCAGCGGACACAAGGGCATTCCATAAAGAAAAAAAAAATAACGCCAATATTTTAAAACACATATCGATCCTAAAATCTTTTTTATCCGAAATTTTCAATGCAAGTTTAATACTTTTTGTGTCTATTGAAAGGATTCCATTCAAAGAATAAATTTATCAAAAAAAAATTTCAATATATAATGCAACGTAGAACAAAGTTGTGTTTTATGTTTTTTTAAGCAGGAAATGTTATTTATTTAGCCAGTTTAATGGCTTTTGGAAATATTGGAAAATTAAAATAAGTTATTAGGCTGATGATTTATTATGGCGTTTACAATGGAAAGAAAGATTTAAATAGTACGTTAGAGTATTTTAAAATGCTGTTTTTAAAGAAAGTAAGTTGGGAATAAATGAAATAATGAAAACAGAAATCAAATGTGATTTCATGTGTATGATGATTCATAATTGGACAACAATTTTGTGTGTTAAAAAAAAGCAAACATTGTAATATATTTCACACTAGAGTTTAAGTTTAAATAATCTCTACCCTAGTTTAATTAATTTATTTATTAAATTTACATAATTTTTAATATCCTTTTCACAGACTTAATAAATTCCCTTTACATTTTCGGATGGACTGGTGATTTGTTGTTGGGTTTATAAATGTAGAAATATAATATAATTGAATTTTTGAGAATATCAAATGATATTTTTAATGAAAATATTTGAAATAATCGAAAATTGAAATCGAATGCAATCTTATTCGTGATTATTAATTGAATAATAGCTTTGTTTATACGTGAAAAAATTAAGGTAATATATTGGAAAATTGAGTGTAATTTTAAATAAATGTTACCCAAATTTAATTTATGATGAATATCATTTCTTAATTATGGCAGAAATATATTTGCTTTGAAGAGCTGAGAAAAAAAATCCTTCAAAAACCCTTAAAATTTTATTAAATCAGAGAAAACATTTTAGAATTAAAAGAATTATAAAAATATTTTCCTATTTTTTAAAATACGATCAAAAAGGAATTTATACTGACATTTTCAATGAAATTTCTTAAGTTGCGAGTGTAACTAAAATATCTGGGAAATCTTCTTAACTAGTTAGTTTCGTGATTTTTTTAAAGAAAGATTAAAGTATCTTCTTCAGCTTTATCCAAAACATACTCTTCTATGCAGAGCGTACCATAAAAAAACATTAACGCAAATATTTTAAAACACATATTGTTCCTAAAACCTTTTTTATCCAGAAATGTTTAATGCATGTTGAATACCTTTTGTTTCTATTAAAAGAATGCCGTTCAAACTGTAAATTTTTGTGAAAAAATTCAATATATTTCGCAAAGTAGCACAATATTTTGCTCTTTGTTTTAATCTATTTATCTATTCATTTATTTATTTTTGTGTGAAGCTAGATTTATTTATTTAGCCAGTTTAATGGTTTTCAGAAATATTGAAAAAAATTTAAACCTGTTTTTGAGATGACTTTTTTATGGCGTTTATAATGAAAATTGATATTCAAATCTTATTTTTCAGAGTATTCAAATGCTCCTTTTAAAGAAAATTAAAATAATTGAAAATAGAATTAACTTGTGAACTCGTGCAACGAAGTTTAAAACCTTTTGACTAGTAATGGGATATATAGGGGGGGAGTAGTACACAATGAGACATAGTACACAGTGAGATAGCAGTCACTTTGACATATAGTTGTAACTTTCTCTCCAAGCTGGCACGCACACATAACGACCTCATCTTATGCAACTCGTGGATGTAGTTTCGGCACTTCAGTTACTCGTCCGGCAAAATAATAAATAATTCTTTATTTTATAGTGGTTAAAGTTACATGTCTATTTTAGAGTTTATTTCCTTCAATATGACATATATTTACTTAACCAAACCTATATCTAATAATACACTATTTCGACAAAACGACATAAACTTTTTAAAGCGATGAAATAGGTAAAACAGATGTGGCATCCATCTTGTTATAACGTAACGAAAGTACACAGTTAGACACACAGTTGTGGTACACAGTGAAACGTATCTCATTGTGTGTACCTACTGTGTGGTTGTGATGTTAAAAAAGTTATTTATTAATAAAGGAAGATTTTTCTCTCGCTGTCTCTTTCTGTGTGTGGTGGTGGTGGGGAGGGGGGGGGGGGTAGGGACGTGCGATGGCTAGGCATAAAGAGGCTGAAAATTTGCATGAAGGAGGTCTGCCATTGTCCACCCGAGGCTCGTATTTTTATATTTTGAAAATCTAGAAACATTAATTAGAAATCATAAACTGCAGAAAATTATTGATAGAGTGTAAAAATGTATGATTTATGAAAATATATACATTGTCTCTCTGTGACAGTTTCCGATATTCCGTTATGCTGCTTCTGTGCTTTTATAAATAACTTTTTTAAAACCATTTATACATTAATGTGTAGCATATTTATGTAGCTTAAAGATATAGCAAAAATTAAAAAAAAAAAATAAATAAAAATTGTCGCTATTCGTTAAGTAATAATAATTTTCATCTCACTGTGTACTATCCTCCCCTATGTTCCTCTGATATCCCGCCATTTTGAAATAAAAACTGATGATTTAACTCCCCACTTAGGTGACAGCAAATAAAATGTAGGGACGAAAGTGCAAAAATTTCACATAGATCAGAAAGTGTGGTACTCGTAGCCCTTAGTGGTACGTGAAGATGTTTCAGGTGATACGCGACGAGTCTCTGTTAAGAACCAGCATACGATGCGGAGGTACTTAATAATTCATTTTTATTTTTTCTTATCTTTTTACTGATTTTTTTAAACACAAAATTCTAAAAAATGCTAAATATCGAAAAAGATTTAATAATCTATTTCAGAAAAATAATGCCAACTATTCAAGAAATATGTAACGGTGAAAAAGCTAATCGTCACATGAAAAATTTGATATACATTAAATAAAAAAATAAAAGTTATATTTTCTTACTTTCCATTATTCTATTGACTATTCTTACAATTTTTTTAAAAAGAGGGGATATGCGAAAGGCGCACAGCGTTTCCCAAGAACACGTGAGCCATAAAATTTTGGAATCAATAACCTAGATTACAGAAATATTTAAAATGACTAATTTCAGGATTAATAGTCGTGCTCTTGTGTTTTCACAGAAATTCGCATTAAAAATAACGTGAGGCCTAAATGTTTGGGAGTCACTGACCTAGATTTTGCGAAGAATTTAAATGATGATTAGCAAGAAAATGGTCATGATCTTGTCGTTTCAGTTTAATTCACATGAAAAATAACGTGAAGCGTAAAAGGTTCGGAATCACTGACCCAGATCTTGCGAAAATTTTCAAATACCGAATGGCAAGAGAAATAGTCATGCTCTTGTCACTTCACAGAAATTTGCATTAAAAATAACGTGAGGCCTAAATGTTTGGGACTCACTGACCTAGATTTTGCGAAGAATTTAAATGATGATTAGCAAGACAATGGTCATGATCTTGTCATTTCAGTTTAATTCACATGAAAAATAACGTGAAGCGTAAAAGTTTGTGAATCACTGACAGAGATCTTGCGAAAATTTTCAAATATCGAATGGCAAGAGAAATAGTCATGCTCTTGTCACTTCACAGAAATTCGCATTAAAAATAACGTGAGGCCTAAATGTTTGGGAATCACTGACCTGGAATTTGCGAACAATTCAAATGATGAATAGCAAGAGTAATGGTCATTATCTTGTTACTTCAGTGAAATTAACATAAAAAATAACGTGAGGCGAAAAGTTTGGGGTTTACCGACCTAGATTTTGCGAACAATTCGAATGATGAATAGCGTGAGAAATAGTCATGTTCTTGTCAATTCAGTGAAATTCACAATAAAAATAACGCAAGGCGTAAAGGAAAAAGTGAACTAGTTTATGAGAAAAATTCTAATGACAATAGCATTTTACAATTCGAAACAATTAGAATAGCAAATGAAATAACTTCACGCCCTTTCAGTGAATTTCTCATTAAAAATGAATGAGTAGCCAACGGAATAAATGAATATTTTTTTAAATAAAATTATAATATACTTCACTACTGAACAAAGTTTTATTTAAAATATTTTGACAATACAGTAAATTCTCGACTATCCAGCCCGTTAAAAAATTAAGGAATGTTGCAAGCGGCCAAGGCAGGCAAGTTCTCGTCCAGGTGGGTGCCAAAAGCATAGGAAAAAATTCCAAAGATAGTGATTGCGAGGTCTTGGAACCTTCTTCTGCACCAAAAAGGTAAACATAAACCCGTTTGGGAAACTTCAATGGGACGTGAAAACGATAAGCTTCTCCGTTCCTGCAAAAATATACCGGGCTGTAATGATGTGAATTCAGAAGACATTACAGAATGGTTAGCAAAGACGAAATTAATGAATTAATTGAAAACGATATTGAAAAATATCAGAAGAAACTATTAAAAGGATTGCAGGAAAAATCTCATTCCACATTCGCAAGGGTTCAAGATGATTGAGGCAGCACTGCAGTACATTAGTCAGCATGAATCGACGCCACTTGATATCATCTACTTGCGTAAATGGAGGGACACTGCGTCGCGGAAGAGGGCTAACAGGGAGAAGCAGTCCTCTATTAAATGCTTTTTCAAAAATTAACAACTGTAAGTTCTGACTCTTATCTTATGTATAACTTTTCATATTTGTGCAGTCATTTATTAATAAACAGTATAATAAGATTTACTCATTTTTTACGAATTAGGATTACGTTTTATGTTAATGTTTGCTTCTTTCGAAACTGTATGTACTGTATATATAAAAATTATCGTAATATGCGTAAGATGTGTTTTTAATATCATGGAGGGGGGAGGGCACGAAGTTAGTTAGTTGTAGAACTCCGGCCTATCCGGTTTTTTCATTATCCAGCCTACACTTCCGCCACAGAAGGCCGGATAGTCGGGAGTTTACTATATTAATGAAATACAAACTGTTTTAAAAATCCCTTTATATTATCTTACTTTGAAATAACCCATGAAAAATAAAAGAAAAAATCCGTATATTACAATTATTTATGTGTGTCAAATATTTCTATCTTACTTACATGATGGAAGAAAAAAAAGGTTTATGATTTTATATCGAAACAGAATGATGAAATCGTACCCTTTAAAATATATCTGAAATTTCTCAAAGAAATTCCGTTGCACTTATAACGTGTACTACAAGTATATCACTTAAAAATCCAAGAATTCTTTTCAACTGGCTTTAACATTCATGATATTATTGAATAAAAATACCAGTTTCCGATTTACCCAAACTCTTTTACCATGCCCACAACTACAAATACAAGGACACACCATAAGAAAATAGTAACGCAAATATTTTGAAACACATATCGATTTTAAAATATTTTTTGTCCATAAGTTTCCAATGCACGTTGAAGACCTTTTGTTTCTATTCAAAGAAGGCCGTTTAAACTATGCATTTTTGTGGGGAAAAAATCAATATATTTTGCAACATAGAACAAAGTCTTGCTTTCTATATTTTTTTCAATGAGGGAAATGTTATTTTATTTAGTCACTTTAATGGTTTTCAGAAATATTGAAAAATTTCAACCCCGTTTGGGGTAGATAGGTGATTTATTATAGTGTTTAAAAGGAAAAAGAGATTTAAATCGTATTTTACACAGCTTTGAAATGTTTTTTTAAATATAAAAGTAAGTTGGCAAAATCTGTAACAGTCGATAATTGAAGTTAAATATGAATCTATAATTATTTATTGATTGATTTTTCTTTAAATAATAACAAAATATGTTTCTCCATCAAGCATAATTTCAAATATGTGCTAAAGCCGAAATCATTATCTATTTCTTCTCTTTTTTTTTTTTGGTAATATTTTAGGCGCTGTTTAAGAAACTATTTAAGGCTATTTTAATGCCAAAAATTTCCCTTTTCATCAAAAAACTAGTGTTGGAGTTAGCATGATTTTTAGCGACTCCGATACTGAAACTTTTGCTAAAAAATGGACGTTACACCGACTCCACAGGCCTGTTAAATACTACCAAGATTTAATTATATTTACGATACTAATGAACTACAAACTGTTTTACAAATTCGTATATACAATAGAACCTCGATTATCCGAAGTAATTGGGACCGACCCTCTTTCGGAAAATTGAATTTTTCGGATAATCGAGAATGCTTCCATTTTAAGATTAAGGAGAAATATATGCAATATTTTTTTATTATGGTAACAAGTGCTTAATAAAAATAAAGCAATAGCAAAATAGAAACAAGAATAAATTACGTGAATATTAATTTTCAAATGAAGTACATTGTACATATATCACAAGGGTTTGACAAAATGTTTTGTTTGTTGCAGTTTCCATTGCCTTTGCTTTGAAACTCTATCACGGAGTTTTTTAAAAATTATTAGTTCACCAGTATCACAGTCCTTCTGCTGCTCTAAATCTTTTGTAAAACATTCAAAAGCTTCCGAATTGCTAATTTGCTCGTTTTTTCGTTCCACACTGCAGCTTACGGGAGCTCAAGTTAAATTCAAAGGAGCTCTAAGAAAGGGGATCGAAAATATTTATATATACTCGTAGTTCGGAAAGGACCGACTGCACACAAGGAATATGATAGTTTTAAAAAAAAGCATTAAGAATGGATTTTGGTTAACGAAGAGTTTCTGATAAAAGAGTTTCAACTGTATTCTCTTACTTTGAAATAATACATAAAAAAATGAAATAGAAAAAAATCACTATATTACAAATATTACGCATTTTATTTGTGTGTGAAAAATCTTTCTATCTTACTTAAATAATTTTAAAAAATTTATAATTTCATATCTCCACAAAATGATAAAGTTGTACCCTTTAAAATATATACTGCATTTCAAAGAAATTCCGTAGCCCTTATTACGTGTACTACACGAATATAACTCAGATATCCAAAAATACATTTCAACTAGTTTTAACATTCATGATTTTATTGAATAAAGATACCCGTTTCCGATTTAACCAAACTCTTTTATCATGCCCACAACTACGGGTACAAGGACACATCATAAGAAAACAGTAACGCAAATATTTTAAAACATATATCGATTTTAAAATCTTTTTTGTCCAAAAGTTTCCAATGCACGTTCAGTACCTTTCGTTTCTATTAAAAGAATGCCGTTCAAACTATGCATTTTTGTGAAAAAATTCAATATATTTCGCAAAGTAGCACAATTTTTTGCTCTTTGTTTTAATCTATTTATCTATTCATTTATTTATTTTTGTGGGAAGCTAGATTTATTTATTTAGCCAATTTAATGGTTTTCAGAAATATTGAAAAAAAATTAAACCTGTTTTTGAGATGACTTTTTTCTGGCGCTTATAATGAAAATTGATATTCAAATCTTATTTTTCAGAGTATTCAAATGCTCCTTTTAAAGAAAATTAAAATAATTGAAAATAGAATTAACTTGTGAACTCGTGCAACAAATTTAAAACCTTTTGACTAGTAATGGGATATATAGGGAAGAGTAGCACACAATGAGACATAGTACACAGTGAAACAGCAGTAACTTTGACATATAGTTGTAACTTTCTCTCCAAGCTGGCACGCACACATAACGACCTCATCTTATGCAAATCGTGGATGTAGTTTCGGCACTTCAGTTACTCGTCCGGCAAAATAATAAATAATTCTTTATTTTATAGTGGTTAAAGTTACATGAACGTCTATTTTAAGTTTATTTCCTTCAATATGGCATATATTTACTTAAAAAAACCTATATCTAATAATAGACTATTTCGACAAAACGACATAAGCTTTTTAAAGCGATGAAATAGGTATAACAGATATGGCATCAATCTTGTTACAACGTAACGAAAGTACACAGTGAGACACACAGTTGTGGTACACAGTGAGACGTATCTCAATGTGTACCTACTATGTGGTTCTGATGCTAAAAAAGTATTTATTAATAAAATAAGGTTTTTCTCTCGCTGTGTCTTTCCCTGTGTGTGTGTGTGGGCGTGCGATGGCTAGATAAATCTACTAAACGTAAGAGGCTGAAAATTTCCATAAAGGTAGACCAAGGTCCATTGCCCACCTGAGGCTCATATTTTTCATATTTTGAAAATCTAGAAATACTAATTAGAAATCATAAACTGCAAAAAATTATTGATAGAATGTAAAAATGTATGATATATGAAAATATATACATTGTCTCCCTGTGACAATTTCCGATATTCCGTTATGCTGCTTCTGTGCTTTTATAAATAACTTTTTTAAAACCATTTATACATTAATGTGTAGCATACTTGTATAGCTTAAAGATGTAGCAAAAATTAAAAAAAATAAATAACAATTGTCGCCATTCGTTAAGTAATAATAATTTTCATCTCACTGTGTACTCCCCTATGTTCCTCTGATCTCCCGCAATTTTGAAATAAAAACTGATGATTTAACTACTCCACTTAGGTGACAGCAAATAAAATGTAGAAACGAAACTGCAGAAATTTCACATAGATCAGAAAGTGTGGTACTCGTAACCCTTAGGGGTACGTGAAGATGTTTCAGGTGATACGCGACGAGTCTCTCTGTTCAGAACCAGCATACGATGCGGAGGTACTTAATAATTCATTATTATTTTTTCTTATCTTTTTACTGACTTTTTTAAACACAAAATTCTAAAAAATGCTAAATATCGAAAAAGATTTAATAATTTATTTCAAAAAAATAATACCAACTATTCAAGAAATACGTAACGGTGATAAAGCTAATCGTCACAGCATGAAAAATTTGATATACATTAAATAAAAAAAATAAAAGTTGTGTTTTCTTACTTTCCATTATTCTATTGACTATTCTTACAATTTTTTAAAAAGAGGGGATATGCGAAAGGCGCACTGCGTTTCCCAAGGATACGTGAGCCATAAAATTTTAGGAATCAATAACCTAGATTACAGAAATATTTAAAATGACTAATTTCAGTCGTGCTCTTGTGTTTTCACAGAAATTCGCATTAAAAATAACGTGAGGCCTAAACGTTTGGGACTCACTGACCTAGATTTTGTGAAGAATTTAAATGATGATTAGCAAGACAATGGTCATGATCTTGTCATTTCAGTTTAATTCACATGAAAAATAACGTGAAGCGTAAAAGGTTGGGAATCACTGACCCAGATCTTGCGAAAATTTTCAACTGTCGAATGGCAAGAGAAATAGTCATGCTCTTGTCACTTCACAGAAATTGGCATTAAAAATAACGTGAGGCCTAAATATTTGGGACTCACTGACCTAGATTTTGCGAAGAATTTAAATGATGATTAGCAAGACAATGGTCATGATCTTGTCATTTCAGTTTAATTCACATGATAAAAAAAGTGAAGCGTAAAAGGTTGGGAATCACTGACCCAGATCTTGCGAATTTTTTCAAATATCGAATCGCAAAATAGTCATGCTCTTGTCACTTCACAGAAATTCACATTAAAAATAACGTGAGGCCTAAATGTTTGGGACTCACTGACCTAGATTTTGCCGAGAATTTAAATGATGATTAGCAAGACAATGGTCATGATCTTGTCATTTCAGTTTAATTCACATGAAAAATAACGTGAAGCGTAAAAGGTTGGGAATCACTGACACAGATCTTGCGAAAATTTTCAAATATCGAATGGCAAGAGAAATAGTCATGCTCTTGTCACTTCACAGAAATTCGCATTAAAAATAACGTGAGGCCTAAATGTTTGGGAATCACTGACCTGGAATTTGCGAACAATTCAAATGATGAATAGCAAGAGTAATGGTCATTATCTTGTTACTTCAGTGAAATTAACATAAAAAATAACGTGAGGCGAAAAGTTTGGGGTTTACCGACCTAGATTTTGTGAACAATTCGAATGATGAATAGCGTGAGAAATAGTCATGTTCTTGTCAATTCAGTGAAATTCACAATAAAAATAACGCAAGGCGTAAAGGAAAAAGTGAACTAGTTTATGAGAAAAATTCTAATGACAATAGCATTTTACAATTCGAAACAATTAGAATAGCAAATGAAATAACTTCACGCCCTTTCAGTGAATTTCTCATTAAAAATGAATGAGTAGCCAACGGAATAAATGAATATTTTTTTAAATAAAATTATAATATACTTCACTACTGAACAAAGTTTTATTTAAAATATTTTGACAATACAGTAAACTCTCGACTATCCAGCCTGTTAAAAAAATGAGGAATGTTGCAAGCGGCCAAGGCAGGCAAGTTCTCGTCCAGGTGGGTGCCAAAAGCATAGGAAAAAATTCCAAAGATAGTGATTGCGAGGTCTTGGAACCTTCTTTTGCACCAAAAAGGTAAACATAAACCCGTTTGGGAAACTTCAATGGGACGTGAAAACGATAAGCTTCTCCGTTCCTGCAAAAATATACCGGGCTGTAATGATGTCAATGCAGAAGACATTACAGAATGGTTAGCAAAGACGAAATTAATGAATTAATTGAAAACGATATTGATAAATATCAGAAGAAACTATTAAAAGGATTGCAGGAAAAATCTCATCCCACATTCGCAAGGGTTCAAGATGATTGAGGCAGCACTGCAGTACATTAGTCAGCATGAATCGACGCCACTTGATATCATCTACTTGCGTAAATGGAGGGACACTGCGTCGCGGAAGAGGGCTAACAGGGAGAAGCAGTCCTCTATTAAATGCTTTTTCAAAAATTAACAACTGTAAGTTCTGACTCTTATCTTATGTATAACTTTTCATATTTTTGCAGTCATTTATTAATAAACAGTATAATAAGATTTACTCATTTTTTTACGAATTAGGATTACGTTTTATGTTAATGTTTGCTTCTTTTGAAACTGTATGTACTGTATATATAAAAATTATCGTAATATGCGTAAGATGTGTTTTTAATATCATGGAGGGGGGAGGGCACGAAGTTAGTAAGTTGTAGAACTCCGGCCTATTCGGTTTTTTCATTATCCAGCCTACACTTCCGCCACAGAGGGCCGGATAGTCGGGAGTTTACTATATTAATGAAATACAAACTGTTTTAAAAATTCCTTTATATTATCTTACTTTGAAATAACACATGAAAAATAAAAGAAAAAATCCGTATATTACAATTATTTATGTGTGTCAAATATTTCTATATTACTTGATGGAAAAAAAAAAAAAAGGTTTATGATTTTATATCGAAACAGAATGATGAAATCGTACCCTTTAAAATATATCTGAAATTTCTCAAAGAAATTCCGTTGCACTTATAACGTGTACTACAAGTATATCACTTAAAAATCCAAGAATTCTTTTCAACTGGCTTTAACATTCATGATATTATTGAATAAAAATACCCGTTTCCGATTTACCCAAACTCTTTTACCATGCCCACAACTACAAATACAAGGACACACCATATGAAAATAGTAACGCAAATATTTTGAAACTTATATCGATTTTAAAATATTTTTTGTCCAAAAGTTTCCAATGCACGTTGAAGACCTTTTGTTTCTATTCAAAGAAGGCCGTTTAAACTATGCATTTTTGTGGGGAAAAAAATCAATATATTTGTCAACATAGAACAAAGTCTTGCTTTCTATATTTTTTTCAATGAGGGAAATGTTATTTATTTAGTCACTTTAGTGGTTTTCAGAAATATTGAAAAATTTTAACCCCGTTTTGGGGTAGATAAGGGATTTATTATAGTGTTTAAAAGGAAAAAGAGATTTAAATCGTATTTTACACAGTTTTGAAATGTTTTATTAAATATAAAAGTAAGTTGGCAAAATCTGTAACAGTCGATAATTGAAGTTAAATATGAATCTATAATTATTTATTGATTGATTTTTCTTTAAATAATAACAAAAAATATTTCTTCATCAAGCATAATTTCAAATATGTGCTAAAGCCGAAATCATTATCTATTTCTTCTCTCTTTTTTTTTTTTTTTTTGGCAATATTTTAGGCGCTGTTTAAGAAACTATTTAAGGCTATTTTAATCCAAAAAAATTCCCTTTTCATCATAAAACTACTGTCGGAGTTGGCATGATTTTTAGCGACTCCGATAGCAACACTTTTGCTGAAAAATCGACCTTACACCGACTCCACAGGCCTGTTAAATACTACCAAGATTTAATTATATTTACGATACTAATGAACTACAAACTGTTTTACAAATTCGTATATACAATAGAATCTTGATTATCCGAAGTAATTGGGACCGATCCTCTTTCGGAAAATCGAAATTTTCGGATAATCGAGAATGCTTCCATTTTAAGATTAAGGAGAAATATATGCAATATTTTTTATTATGGTAAAAAGTGCTTAATAAAAATAAAGCAACAGCAAAATAGAAACAAGAATAAATTACGTGAATATTAATTTTCAAATGAAGTACATTTTTCATATATCACAAGGGTTTGACAAAATGTTTTGTTTGTCGCAGTTTCCATTGCCTTTGCTTTGAAACTCTATCACGGAGTTTTTTAATATTATTAGTTCACCAGTATCACAGTCCTTCTGCTGCTCCAAATCTTTTGCAAAACATTCAAAAGCTTCCGAATTGCTAATTTGCTCGTTTTTTCGTTCCACACTGCAGCTTACGGGAGTTCAAGTTAAATTCAAAGAATCTAAGAAAGGGGATCGAAAATATTTATATGTACTCGTAGTTCGGAAAGGACAGATTGCACACAAGGAATATGATAGTTAAAAAAAAAAAAAAAAAAAAAGCTTTAAGAATGGATTTCGGTTAATCGAGAGTTTCGGATAAAAGAGTTTCTACTGTATTCTCTTACTTTGAAATAATACATAAAAAGAAAAAAGAAATAGAAAAAAATCACTATATTACAAATATTACGCATTTTATTTATGAGTCTAAAATCTTTCAGCTTGCTTAACCCTTAAATGCCGGGTGTTGCTTTTCGACAACATACCCAATTTATGCTCTAAAATAATATTAGAATAATATTGAAGCTATAATGCCTAATGTTGCCAATAAAATACATTCTGAAAATATTATTAACCCGGGAAAACTCGCTGCATGAGATTTTCTCTCACAGTCGTACTTTTTTAAGGCTCTTATTTAAATCATTTTTCATTTTAATTAAAATTTCAAAATGTTTTTGAATTATTTTACCCATTTTGTGAATAAAAGTACCAAGCCAACCAAAAAAAGTTGATATTATATTAATGTAAAGTAAAAGAAAAGCAATTGGGCATTCTCACTAGCGAGTTCTCCCGTGTTAAATCGATTTTCAACATGTAGATGGCAACACTTGTGCTGTTTAAGAATAAAGATAGATTTATTTTTTCAAGTGTTGCTACTTGTTCTTTTTGTTTTGTTTGGAAGCTTGCGAAATACCCTAATTTGCTCTGTAGTGAGCAAGTAAAATTTATTTCTTCTTATAGTTCCTAAAATTCTTGTGTGTTTAATATTGTAGAATTTAATCAAAGAAAATTATTTTTTCAGTTAAAGATCAGTATTGCCGATTAGTAACAAACTGTTTTTTAGCCGTAAGCCATACTTAAATCAAAATATGATTTTTTAAAGTATTTTTCCCATGATTTATTTAAAAAATGAAAGCCGAAAAACATTATTACATTGATTTTTGAAAAATCAGGCATTTAAGGGTTAAATAATTTTAAAAAGTTTTTGTGTTCTCCATAAAATGATAAAGTCGTACCCTTTAAAATATATACTGCATTTCTCAAAAAAATTCCTTAACTCTTATTACGTGTACTACACGAATCTAACTTAAATATCCAAAAATACATTTCAACTAGTTTTAACATTCATGATTTTATTGAATAAAGATACCTGTTTCCGATTTAACCAAACTCTTTTACAATGCCCACAACCACGGGTACAAGGACACATCGTAAGAAAATAGTAACGCAGATATTTTAAAACATATATCGATTTTAAAATCTTTTTTGTCCAAAATTTTCCAATGCACGTTGAATACCTTTTGTTTCTACTCAAAGAAGGCCGTTTAAACTATGCATTTTTGTGTAAAAAAAAAATCAATATATTTTGCAACATAGAAAAAAGTTTTGCTTTGTATATTTTTTTCAATGAAGGCAATGTTATTTATTTAGTAACTTTAATGGTTTTTAGAAATATTGAAAATTTTCAACCCCGTTTTGGGGTAGACAGGTGATTTATTATGGCGTTTTATAAAGAAAAGAGAGATTTAAATCGTATTTTACAGAAATGTTAAATGCTTTTTTTTTTTTTTTTTTTTTTTTTTAAGAATGTAAGCCAGCAAAATCTGTAATAGTCGAAAATCGAAATTAAATATGATTATCTACATATATGAGACTATAATTCTTTACTGATTTTTATTATTTTTTTATGATGAAAAATATTTCATCATCAAGCATAATTGCAAATATGTGCTATCCGAATTCCTTAACTTCGCTTCTTTCTTTTATTTTCTTTTTAGGTGCGTTCGTAATTATATAAATACGTAGCACTTATAGTCGTCGTTCAGTCTGTCCGTCTGTCCGCATATAAAACGCAGAGCAAAAACTACTCAACCGGATGGTTTGAATTTTTAAATATATATATATGTTGCACAATTTCGTCAAGTCTTTTCAAATTTTATGAAAATCGGATGAATAGTTTAATGACAGGGATAGTCAAAATTTTCCCGTTACATTATGGCCAATGGGGAAAAAAAATATTGCAAGTGCATTTTAATGATGTTACAGTCTTTCGAACAGAATGAAATTAATATGCACTGTTGAAGTGCACTAAAATATACATTCAGTACACTACGCGGGGCAAAAAATATTTTAAACACTAATTATAGTATGAACACACCTCATTTGCCACGTTTGACGTGCAATTTCCAACTTGATAATATTTAGGGTGCTATTCGAGAAACTATTTATGGTTTTTGTAATCCCAATAATTTTACTTTTCATTTGAACATGAGAAAAGTGAAGATTTATTAATAAAATAAAAAATTAAAAAGTATTGATGCCATTTTTAGGTGCGTTCGTATTTATATAAATACGTAGCATCTAGAGTCGCCGTCTGTTCCGTCCGTCTGTCCGTATATAATAGCGCAAAAACTACCCAACCGAACAGTTTGAAATTTAATATATACTATAATCGTTGCAGAATTTTGTAGAGTCATTTCAAATTTTATGAAAATCGAATCAGAATTTTAACAAAATTTTTCTTCATTCTACTAAATCCTAACAACGAAATTAATTCAATCATATCCCATGATAGGTAACTATTCTAGGTTTCCATGATGATGATGGTTTATTTAAGAGGGAGTTCTATTATTTCCGTATTTCTGAATTTAATATACAGAATCGCAATCAATTTTGTATACATGCATTTTTGCAAAAGATTGCAACAGCTATTGCTCCAAGATCTGAATATTTATAAAACTAGTTACAGTACGAATTATTTGTCAGTTCGACGTGCAATTTCCGACTTCTTTTTCTTTTCTTTTTTTTTCTCTGTAATATTAAAGGTACTATTTAAGAAGCTATTTAAGGCTTTCTTTAATCCCAATAATTTTCCTTTTAATCTGGACATGAGAAATGTGAAGATTCATTTTTTTTTTTTTTAGTAAAGTAAAATAAGTATTAAAGGTATATATAAATGTTATACAGACATACACACAATAAATACAATAAACCCAACTGGAGTGAAAAATTAGGCAGAGTCAGGAATCGAACCCGGGACCACAGTATACAAGACTGCTGCTCTAACCACAGAGCTATTCCGGCCGATGCCTGGGTCTGCAGTTTCTAATAATTTTTCACTCCAGTTGAGTTTATTGTATTTATTGTGTGTATGTCTGCATAATATTTATATATACCTTTAACTGTTGAAAGCAGGAGTTATGTATGTATGTATGCGTTTTTTAATATATATTGTAGTATGTGTGTTTTATTATAAAATAAGTATTGTTGTCATTTTTATTTTTTAAGAAAGTAAAGTAAAAAAGTAATTATCTAATCGAAAATGAAGTGTGATTTAATATATCTGTACGTGCTTCTTATTTGATAACAATTTCCATACTTAAAAAAAAAAAAAAAAGAAAAAAAAAGAAAAGAAAAAGAAAAAAAAAGAAAAAAGAAAAAAAAAAATACTCTCATATTTCACAATCGAGAAAAATCGATAGTATTTCTATCTTATTTACATGATTGGAAAAAAAGTTTTTGATATTATATCGAAACAAAATGACGTACCCTTTAAAATATATCTGACATTTCTCAAAGAAATTCCGTCACACTTATTATGTCTGCTACAAGTATATCACTTAAAAATCCAAGAATTCTTTTTAACTAGCTTTAACATTCATGATTATATTGAAAAAAAGATACCCTTTTCCGATTTACTCAAACTCCTTTACCAAGCCCATAACTACAGATACAAGGGCACATCATAAGAAAATAGTAACGCAAACATTTTAAAACATATATCGATTTTTAAATATTTTTTGTCCAAAAGTTTCCAATGCACGTTGAATACCTTTTGTTTCTATTCAAAGAAGGCCGTTTAAACTATGCAATTTTGAAAAAAATCAATATATTTTGCAACATAGAACAGTGTTTTGCTTTCTATATTTTTTCAATGAAGGAAATGTTATTTATTTAGTCACTTTAATTGTTTTTAGAAATATTGCAAAATTTCAACCCCGTTTTGGGGTAGACAGGTGATTTATTATGACGTTTATAAAAGGAAGAAGAGATTTAAATCGTATTTTACAGAGATTTTAAATGATCTTTTCTAAAAAAAAGAAAGTAAGTTAACAAAATCTGTAATAGTCGAAAATTTAAATTAAATATGATTATCATATGAATGTATACTGAATGAATATATATATATATGAATGTATAATTCTTTATTTATTTTTAAATGATGAAAAATATTTTATCATTTGGCATAATTTCAAATTTGTGCTACTCGAATTCCTTATCTTCGCTTCTTTCTTTTTTTTTTAAAATTTAAAGTGCTATTCGAAAAAGTATTTTATCATCAAGCATAATTGCAAATATGTGCTACTCGAATTCCTTATCTTCGCTTCTTTCTTTTTTTTTTTTTTTTTAATTTAAAGTGCTATTCAAAAAAGTATTTTATCATCAAGCATAATTGCAAATATGTGCTAGTCGAATTCCTTATCTTCGCTTTTTTCTTTCTTTTTTTTTTAATATTTCAGGTGCTATTCGAAAAAAAAAAAATTATCATCAAGCATAATTGCAAATATGTGCTAGTTGAATTCCTTATCTTCGCTTTTTTTTTTTTTAAATTTAAGGCACTATTCGAAAAAGTATTTTATCATCAAGCATAATTGTAAATATGTGCTAGTCGAATTCCTTATCTTCGCTTCTTTCCTTTCCTTTCCTTTTTTTTTTTTTTTTTTTTTTTTTTTTTTTTTTTAATATTTAAGATACTATTTGAGAAACTATTTAAGGCTTTTGTAATCCCAATAATTTTACTTTTCATTTGAACATGAGAAAGGAGAAGATTTATTGAAAAAAAGTATTGATGCCATTTTTAGGTAAGTTCGTAATTATATAAATAAACAGTACCTATAGTCGTCATCTGGTCCGTCTGTCAGTCCGTATATAACAGCACAAAAACTACCCAACCGAATGGTTTGAAATTTAATATATACAATCATTGCAGATTTTTGTCGAGACATTTCAAATTTTATGAAAATTGAATCAAAACTTAAAAAGATATTGATAAAAGTTTTCTTCATTCTGTTAAATCCTATCATACGTAAAGAATTCAGTGATATCCAATGATAGGTCATGATTCTAGATTGCCCTGGTGATAACGTTCTATTTAAGATAGAGTACTATTATTACTGAATTTAATCTACAGAATCGTAATCAATTTTGTACTCATGCATTTTTGCATAAGAGTGCAACAGCTATTGCACCAAGATCTGAATAGTTATAAAACTAGTCATAGTACGAATGCACCTCATTTGACACGTTTGAAGTGCAATTTTAGACTTGTTCCTTTTTCTTTCCTTTGCAATGCAGTGTGACTTCAAAAATCCGGCATTCAGAAATCCGGCCATTTCAAAAATCCGGCAGCAAGACCCGCTTTACCCTTCCTTTTTATTTTACACTTTCAAGTTATGGTTGAAGAAAAATAGTAATTGTTTATAAATTAAAAACTTCAAGATCGAAAGTAAAAATGCAAAAAATAATATTTGACATTTTTTTTTATTTGTCAGAGGCGATTATTTTCTGAAAAACTTTTCTGGGAGCTGCACCGTTGCTCAACAACGGTGGCGTGGAGACTAGTAGACAAGTTCTTTGGAGTCTCTCTTCTAACGCTATGCTAAATAGAACCGCCGATAACGCTAGTAACAGCTCCCAAGACGAGGATGAACAACAGGCAGAAGAAAAAGTGTCACTAGAAAAATGCATAAATTTGACTGGAGAATTATATCTGCTTTAGAGAACAAGAAAGTATTTCTGAAATAGAGATTCTTCATTTGTATAAAATAAAAGTAAAACTTGTTAAAAAACGACCAAAAATATGAAGCAAATAAAATTGACATCGATGTTTCCGAAATTACACGAGAAGAAATAATTTTACTCTCTAATAGAATTTTTTTCTGCAACACAGAAAATATCAATTAATGTAAGTTTATTTTTATACTTATTTTTCTCTTTTTCTTACGTAATTATCACTTAATAATGAATTAAATTATGGCTAAAGGTACCATTAAGAATATAGTACTGCGTTTGATGTTCCTAGTTGCTACTTTGACATTCCTTCAAAAATCCGGAATTTTGAAAAATTCGGCTTAGTCTCGGTCCCCATGATGCCGGATTTTTGAAGTTATACATTATTTCAGGTGTTATTTAAGAAACTATTTAAGGCTTTCGTAATCCCAATAATTTTCTTTTTATCTGAACATTTATTAATCTATAATCTGAACAATGTGGAGATTTATTTAGAAAAGAAAAAAAGAAAAGTAAAAAGAAGTATTGCTGCCATTTTTATTTTTACCCGACTGAAAAGAAGGGTTATGTGTTTCACGCATATCTGTGTAAGTGGATTTCTTTATGCCCTCGAAACATCCCAGCGGCTGGATGGATTTTAATGAATAAGGTCTCTATCGATTCGTCTCAACCTTCCGATGGTTATAAGATAGGTTTTGTTTCTATAAATTCAAAATAGCGGCCGTAAACTACAAAATGGCGGTAGAGACGAAATTTTTTTTTTACGCACCTTATTGAGTGGCATATCATTGGATAGGTCTTTCAAAATGAAGACGAAGTTTCATTGACCATTTTGCAGTGAGAAGCTCAGTTTAAATATTACACAACCTGGAAGTTGTGTAGGTAGGATCTCTAGCTTTACTTTAACTCTAACTTTCAAAGACATCTATAGGCCTCATCAAAACAGTGTTTATAGATAGGAACTAACAATTAAACACAACTTAAAAGTCATCAATACAAGTAAAAAAAAAGGGTAAGTAATATAAAAGATAGTTTCATGTTGATGAGATATAATTAACTAGTAAATCTGCAGATCAGGAGCCTCAACGTCAGCTCTACAATTCATTGTGTTTAGCATCCTTTGAGTAATATTAATCTTTCTACAAAAAACGAAATTTAAAGTTTAGAAATTACATAAACATTTATAAAACGAAAAAATATTTCGAAGGTTTCTGACATTAGAAGCGTTAAATTAAACCCCTTGTTATGTAATGGTATTCTGAAAATCTCATGAGCTACTTATTCTGGTAATTTTTAGATAATAAAGTAGATTTCTTCAGGGGGGCAGAGCCCCCCTGAACCCCTTCGTAGTGTAATTTAATTTACATTTGTAATTATCAATTAATTGTGTTAATGTCCTTTAGTAAATTCTACCAATAGACGGAAACATACATGAATTCTTTTCTACAGCCCTGTATATTACGTGAAGATTTTTACGCGTCGTCTATAACATTTAAATTTAATGCAGACAAAAAACCCTCTTAAAACTGCTCATATCACATTTCCGGGGATTAGTATTCATAGTGTGCACCATATATCCAGTTTCTGAGGAGTCCTGTATATGGTTCTATTTAAATTCTGCAAACATTTGTTAGTATACTAAATGTATTTGGGCTGGGAAATACATAACTCAAAAAAAAAAAAAAAAAAACAAAAAAAAAAACACTGAAGCAATTCGCGCTCATTTTCATTTATACTTACGAATTCATTTGTGTATCCCTGTACATGGTCTATACAATATTTAAGCACTACTTATTAAGCACAAATTTACTTAACGTTAAAACGCACACCATAATCGAAAATGCTCTTCAGCAATCATCCCTAATAGACCAGAACTGTATCCGAAATATTTTATGTGACCCTATAAATGAACGATAAATACGATACAAATCATATTCAAGCTTCTTGTAGTCAATCAGTAATGTAATTTAATTTCATAATGTTTGAATTAGTGCAACACAATTAACACACTGACGACAGGCAATTTAATTAAATCTGGGTTTAAAAACAGTAGAAGCTCCTCCCTCTTCTGAAAGTGTCTCGGAATTTGGTTTCTGAGATATGTTTTTCATGTTTATGCAGCAGTAAATATCTTTCAATGTACGGATGTAATATATAATGTCTTACAATCTATAAAAAATATGGACAACACAATATAAATGTCTTTTCTGTAAGGTAGAAGTCACTCCCTTAGCCAATGATGTATTCTGAATAAAAACGAGAATTTTCGTTTCCCGTCGCTAATGTGTTAAAATAAGCTGTGAAGAGTTTTTTCCCCCCGTAGACCACATTTTAATCGACCACTTTTGTGTGACCCTGAAAAAAACATATGCTTTGCACCCCATATACTACAAAAATGTTTCAAAAATACATATCAATTTTATTATTTTGTAACAGAGTAACTTCATTAAAAAACGCCACAAAAGGATTTTCTTCAAAGATTGTAATATTATGAATACTTTTGAGTTCCCTGTATGCATGCTGTAAGTGCTACACATAACATATTTTATAGTAACCAGGTTCTAGTGCACCTTAATAAAGTATATAAATTTCATTACGTTTAAAATTGTGTAACATTATTAAAATACACCGCAGACGATTTTTCCCAAAGACTATAATGTAACGGAATAGTTTTGAGGGCCCCTGTAATTAAGCTATGAATGCTACACTCTTCATTTTTAATACCAAACATACTTTGGCAAACCTCAATAACGTATATCAATTACATGCAATCCCGACTATATTTACGCGAGTTAGAGCACGTAGAGAAACACGGCAGGCGACAGACAGAAAAACTGAAGTCATAAATACTTTTCATCCATGTTGGAAAGTGTTAAAAAGGATTTACATGCCTTTAACTGTATTTTTTTTTCACTAATAGCATGGTTAAACATTAGTTTAAACATCCTAATCCATGCGATAGCAATAACATATTAAAAGCCCCCCAAAATATGCATATCTGGAGATCTATAAATCTACTGGAAAATAATTCATTATCGTGCCCACTGTTAATTGCATAAATTGCATCGATTTGGCGCGATAAAATATTTTTTGTGATAGCCTTTTAATAGTACATGCAACAAATTAACGTAATTTACTAACTTCATTCATATTTGAAGCAATGATAGGCTACTAATAACAGTCGCTAGGCAACGAAGAAAAGGAAAAAAAAAGAAATATGTATCATGTAAAACAAGAAAATTAATTTAAAAATTCTTTATATTATTGGAATACATGTATAAATGTCCTCAAAACATTATACACGTAAATAAAAAAATCTTATAGATATACTGATAAAACTTCAATATAATAGAAATAATTTAAAACCTTTATTTGGAATTTTAGTATCCATAATTTGACATTTAAATCCATTAATCAAACGTGCCATTTTCTTTCAACAAATCGAAATTTGAAAATCGTCTGACTTGCCGTAGAAAAGCATTATAAAGAAAAATATAATATTCCATATTTTCCGAACGAATGAACCAAATTTAACCAAAAACTATACAGCTACGTCCGGGTATCTCACAAATATGCCCAATTAATTTCAAGCTGATCGGGTGCTTTTTGCGGCAGTTATCGCGGAACAGACGGACAGACAGACAGACAGACATCCGGAAATCAAAACTTTTCGTGTCTCCACAGTAAGCCTTCACTGACGTTTCGGCAATTAATTCGCAGTCGGGTCTCTTGATTTTTTAAATTTAATATATTTATTAAAGAAAGTAAAGTAAAAAAAAATAATTATATAATCGAAGATGAAGTGCGATTTAATCTATTTGTGCGTGCTTCTTATTTAAGAACAATTTTCATACTTAAAAAAAAAATGCAATTTAACAAATTACAACGACCATTTGGAAAATGATTTTTTCGAAGACTAAAATTTAAGACATAAAAAATCCCACGGAGTTGATCATACATGACGTACGCCATGCATTACATTTTTCGGTACTGTAAATTTTTAAGCTTCTACGGAGCTGGTCATACATTACGTACGCCATGGATTAAACATTAATATTCCTGGGCCAATTTTAAATGAAATTTCATTTTTAAACTTCTAAATATCCCACAATATTACTTTTTATACCGTCGTATAGAGAAAAAAATGCACTTTTAATTGCAATTTGTTTGAAAGCTATATCTCAATTTGTTTCTGAGTTATTAATTTTTTTTTGTAGTTTTTATTACTTTTTTGTCATAGTGGCAACAGAAGTATCCATCTCTGTTGAAAGTAAAGGGAAAATACAGATTACTGTATAGACCAATCAGAAAACTAATAAAATGCGGATTCAACTAATAAAAAGCTTCAGATATGTTTTTGATTTCCTACCTTGACCGAGGACAATAACCATTTTTCCAAATGGTTTAAAAAAAAATCTCTTCTATTTCACAATCGAGCACAATTTGTAATAAATACTATCGAGTTTAATTTATTTTGCAACATTTTAGGGTTATCTAGAAAACTTTTAAGGTTTTTGTAATCCTTATAATTTTTGTCTTTTATAAGAGAAAAAAAGATTTAATCACAAGAAAAAGAAGGAATTTTCAGGAGTACTTTTTTACTATTTTTATCTTTAAATGAAAGTACTTTACAGAAAATGTGAAAAAAGGGGAATAAATTTAGAGCTTTATAAATATTATCTATTTTAGTAAAAAATTGTAAAGCAAACTATTAAAGGAATTAAAATTAAAGATATTTTTTTTTTTAATTGTAGATTATTACTGTTTAAGTTTCTTCTTCAAATAATTTAGATCTTAATATTAAAAATAATAAATAAAAAAATACGAATTTTAAGAAACGATGTACGAAATTTTGTTTCATTAGGTCAAAAAAGCTTTTATAAATTTCAGTTGTAGATAAATAACGATAAATGAATATTATTTTTAATGTAGAAGAATTGTTTAATAAAATCAGTAAGAAAAATAATTTGGATAAATTTCTAGTTTTTCAAAAAGATTTGATATTTTCGTGTATTTTTTTTTTTTTTATTATTATTTGATTAATTCAGTAAAACTGCGTTAAATATTTTAACATCCAAAATAAAAAGCAGAAAAATGTGTAGTTTCCAAATTTACTATTTTTTTCCTCTATTTTTTTTAAACAAAATTTTACTGATGATTTGGTTTCGTTATGAATCACTAGATGGCGCAAGTATTAAAGCATACCGCATATCAGTACTTTTCTTTATTTCGATGTGTTTTATTAAATTTTAAAATTGTTTAATTGAAATTTAACAGAGAAATACATGATGCAATTTTCTTGGTTTGTTTGAATGTAAATTTATTAAAATATTTTTTTTAATGTATTCTGCTTTTATTTTATTTTTTTAATTATCATTGAAAGATTAGAAATATACACATGTAAATGGTTAATTAAATATTTGATATTCCTCACTGTTCTAAGGAGTACATTACTATATGGTGTCGGCAGAATGAAGATTGGATAAGGACAAAATATTGAAACAGATGTGCCTGTGGACCGCAGCATGGGTCCCATTTTTAGAATATCGAATAAAACATGAAACAAGCAAAATTAAGACTTTTTTTCAGAAATTTCCGTGCATACCGATGTTTAAACGTATCAACATAAGAAGTTATTATTTCTCGGTTAAAAAATTCACATGTCCCCCCCCCCCCCCCCAAAAAAAAAAGAGAGAAACTGCGACGAATGCAAAAATATATTTATTAAAGCTTTTTTTATTTAAATATTACACACTTTTATTAATATTTTATTTTCTACTTTTTATGTTTATAATATTTCATTGTTGTCGTTTCACAACCAGAAGACTTATTGTCTTGACCGTTATTTGGAGAGACATCAGGAGGTGAGTGAAAATTCAATTACAATTCCATCTTTACTCGCATGAACCAAGTTAAATGTGTAAAAAAAAGACAGGAAATTGACAAAACATTATTCGTTCATATTAAGGATTAATTCTGTCCAAGCCAAGATTTGAACCTGGAACCTTTTGGCTTAACTTGCCAATGTTCTGGCGGGCACAATTCACTCATGAACCCTTTTTAATTAGGTTAGTGAATTGTGCTCACCAGATTTGTCCAGGACAGCTCAGTTAGCACAGCATTCGCAACGTAAGCCAAATGGTTCCTGGTCCGAATCGTGGCTTGGACATGTTTTCACTCACAAGGGAACTACTTTTGGTGTTGCTCGCACCTAGCATTGAGACGTGGTGCATTTTAAAGCCCTATATTCTGAAGTTTGAGAATCGATGAAATTTTTCTGTTAAAATAATATTTCTTGATTATACAGCAGCATAACTTTCTGAAAATGCATTATTCGAGACCACTTATCGGACTATTAACATAGAATTTTTTTAAAGGAAAGCATTTAAAAATAAAAATTAGTTAATAATAAGTATAAAAATATTGAGAAAAGTTTGAAAATTCCTTCAAAAACCCACGAATTCGTTTTTGAAAAATTGCAACTGTATATTCATATTTTTGGCGGGGAAACAGTTGGCGTTTATTTTCAAAAGTAGAGCTTTCCGGCAATCCTAGCAATATGTCATAGCTGAATTTGTAATAGCTAGAAATTGCAATGTCCGACCTAATTAGCCACGGTAATTTTTCAAAATTGTTTAAAAATATTAATTTACTTTATGATTACTTTTACCGAAGGACCATTTAATACAGCAACATTTAATTTTAAACATTCGAAACTTTATTTCATTCGATTTCAAAAGAAAATAGTTTTCTTATTTTGTATTTCACTGAAAAATAGTTTTCAATGATTTTCGAAGCTTTTATAGAATTTTATTTATTACTTATATATTTATCGTCTGCATAGAAAAAAAAAAAACTAATATTTGTTTGTTATGGTATCAATTATATATATAAAAAAAATCGCAATCTGATAATATTCTAGTAATATGTTCTGTACATTTTCTCTTTGGATGAAGCGGGCGGGAAAATTGTAGCGCCATATTTGGCGACTTAACTCACTTTTGGCTGAAATAAACAAATAAATATGTAATAATAAAAAATTAAAAGTACATAAAATATTATTTTAACAGAGAGATTTTTTCGGTTATCTAACTTTCATGTATAGGGCTACAATACGCACCAGGTCTCGATACTAGGTGCGAGCAACACCAAAAGTGGTTCCCTTGTCAGTTGTGAAATTTCAACTCATGAGAGTCATTTACCGATTAGAATAACTGCGTTAAAATTAATGAAGCGTAAGCAAAGGGAAATTAATTTGATTATTTTTTGCCTATTGCACTGACTGATTTATATAATATTTGTATATAACATGCCATTCATGTGGAAGTCGATCTTAAGGGTCTCAGGACTCTTAAAATTGGAAAAAATGAAATTAAAAGACCATTTTTGACATTTAATATCTTAAAATGTATTTGATTTTAAGACACTATTTTTATTGGGATGAAAGATATAAGTATGTTCTTTCACTTCATATGTATTTAAAAATGGCAAGATGCAGAATTAGCATTTATAGGAGGCACCAAACTGTCAGACAATTGACTAGCAGGAAATTGGAATAACAGATTGCGCGCAGGATTACAAAATAAATTTTGAAACTAGAATAAAAATTTTGGTGCCTACTTATACTTGAGATTGTAATAATTACTCTGAACCTAAATACATTTGTATAATTTTAATAGAAAGTTGTATTTAGCTAATGCAAAACTTAGAAAATGTCAACAGTATAATCACCTAGAAAAATATTTCTTTGAACAATAAAAAGAAATTTTAGGTTCCGTTTATACAGACTAACATGAATCATATATTATGAAAATTTTAGGAAAAAATATGCAGAAGTTTTTGAGATATATTGTTTGTGAGAGTTATGCCCAAAAACGTCATTTGGAGAAAAATGACTTCAAAGTTTCGGAAACGCTGGTTCAGCTATTGAGCAGGTATAATTCTAAAGTCATAACTTCTGTTCTAATGGGAATTTCAAGGAAACTATTATATCAAAATGTTCAGAAAAGATAGGAGTTTAACATCTTAAAAAATTAAAATTCCGAAAATATTTAAGCTGTAGGAGTCCTGAGACCCTTAAATGTAATTAAAACACGTTATTAGTTTTTTATTCATAGATGACCAACTTTCTTTATTAGTGCTTCCAATCGCGATTTATTTGATGACTAAAATTGCAGTATGACTCATAAATTTCTTATCCAAATGTTATTCAGAATTAAGGACTTTATACTTATTGTTAAGAGTGAGAGAATTATCGATATTAGAATTTTTGCTTTTTCTGGGGATTCTACTTGAGTTACTTTCATAACAATTTGGACCTAATTCAGTCAGATTAGTTTTAGGCACTTTCTTAAATTAACTTTCTCCTGATTAAAAATTGTAGAGTTAATTAACAGATATATATTATCACGCTTTCTAATAATAAAAAATGCATCATTAGAAAATATGCAGTAGAAGAAGCATATCTGACTTGTAGCAGTCGGTTAGAGATATAAGAATCACAATTGGCCCTGAACCGGATAATGATTTTGTTTAACTTGTTATTTGACACTGGGTATTGAGAATACATTAAACAATAGTCCGATATTTCTTGCACACCAGTGATTGTTTGTATAATACGATCATAGGATTGTTATGCACCTCCTGACGCCATACCAAAAATAAGTGTCTTAACTCAGAAAAAACCCCGTCAATACGAGTTCAAATCCATATCAAAACTACAAAAGCAATAGTATACAAGAACTACTTGGAAACAATCGCATCATGAATAAAGATCTGCGACGAATAATATTACCATAAAAGATCATCACATCACCATAAAAGATCTGCGATGAATCCTATCAATCTTAAAGATCTGCGAAAATCACATCACCATAAAAGATCTATAGTTGAATCAAGTAATCATGGAATACGCAAAAAATAACAGAAAAGCTGGCTCGCACGTTCGAACTCATGCAGAATAAAATAATATATCTTTTTTTACTTGTAACATAAATAACATTATCAGCATATCAAAATATATCAGGTAAATATCCTTTGAATATTACTGATATATATATATATATAATCATTATATAAATACAATTCATCATCTATTTCCAATTACTAAAATTAAATTAATAAATTTAACTTCAATGCATAACACTGGCATTATAAAAAATAAAAATGGAACCTATCACTTGGAACCTATCACAAAATCAAGCACAATACCACTAATTCACTAGCACATTGGCGGACGATTAATCCATAAAACAAATGAAAAACCACCAAATTTTGATAAAATAAGCTATTAAAGACAAAAGATAAAAATAACCAGCGAAATAATGTTGAACCATAAAAAACGTATCATAAACAAATGATAGATCAATTGGATGGATGTAGCAGGAAGGTTATATAGCATTTCACTTCATCAGGGGTACATGAAATACAAATATAAGCAAAAACATTCGATTTCTGTAAAAGAATACAGCAATAAGCTAAAAGTTGAATTCCATTATGTACCCGATCGACTATGCTCCAAAAAGTATAAATTTACAATGCTATATAAATTGAATGAAATAAATAATTAATCAGTGCAAGATCCGTAATATTGAACAACGTGAACAAAATTGAAACATGTAATATATATATATATATATATACATTAATTATTGTAATAGGATTAGATGATGTTTTGTAATTATATTACGGCTATATATATATAACCATTAATTAAACATTACCGACCATCATCAAAAACTGCAATATTGTGAATGATTGACTACATATATATATATATATATATATATATATATATATATATATATATATATATATATATATATATATATATATATATATATCGCCTTGGTTCCCCAAAAGTTTCCATTTTTTTAATGATTACTATATTTTAAATTCCATGTTGCTCTTGTTATAAGGATCTGTTTAAAATTTTTTATAATGGTTTATACATCATTTTTAATTTGAATAAATTCCTTTATAATTTATACATTCACATTAGTTTATAATTTGTATTGGTTTATAATGGTTTTATATATATATATATATATAATATATACATATACCAATGACATTATAAACCACTACAAATGATCATCTACAATTGTAAATATGGAAATTATAAATGAAATTTTATTCAAATTAAAAATGAAGTTTTAATCATTATAAATTTTGAAAACATATAAGCATAATAATAGAAACAAGTAATTGAAAATGCATTAAAGTTTAGAAAAATGGAAATATTTGTGGAACCAGGCAGATTCATCAGGCCCAAATTACCTTAAGTTCCACAAATTATATGTAGGGTTTCAAAAAAGTCACAAAAAGCTAAAACATACAAATATATATATTTATATTTAATTAACCAGCAAGCAATTATTTATAAAATCTTTTAAAATTCTGACTTCTGTATATCATATAGGATTGTCAAACTTCATCTTTCTATTGCAGAATTAATTAAATTATGGAAATACCTAATTAATCATAAAAATATCATCAGAAACACAAAACTTTGCGACATGCATATTTCCATATTTTATGAAGCTTCATGCTTTTTAATAATATTTATCATATAAAAGAAATGAATGAAGCAAAGCATAACATGAATTCGCAGAATGCAGAAAATTCGATTTTCAACAATTCTTTGGCACCACAGACCCAACCCTAGCGATACATTTTTAATGTACGGAGGAAATATTTGTCATCAAAGTTTTATCTTCTTTAATACGGCCATTTTTCGTAAAAATATTGTTTCCCAAAAGGAAAATATATTTTTCGGGCAAATGGTTTGTAAAGAATTTCCGTTCTCTTTACTCTTTTGTGTTAGTGCAAATATTTCCATGATATATTTTTAACTCTGAATGATTAATTTTAATGTAGACCTTTAAACGTCAGGTTTTTTTATTTCTCTTTTTATTTAATATCTTTTAACTTTTCGTGTAAATGATTCATGCACATTATTTTATTTTTCTAAATATGACAAGAAAATATTAAAATCTGTCTTTATACAAATACAAATTGTGTTTATGACGCCAGTTATTTTAAATATTCAATACAGAACATTTGTTCCTTAAGGGGGTCCGGGACACATTTTCAAAAAAATTTTATTTATTGAGTTAAAATTTTGAATTTTTTTGTGATGGTTAACCATATCATTTGTAAACAAAATCAAATGATAAGACTTCTCATAGCTTTTCTAAAAAGAATTAAATTTAAAATTTATGAAAAAAGTGGTATAACTTAAAATCGTTATAACTCGAAATATTATTTGTAGAATTTAAATTGTTTTTCATTTAAATAAACAGAAATATATATTTTTTAATTTAGAGCCAGCATTTTAAAAAATATTAATTAAAAAAAAATTAAAAATATTTAACGAAAAAATTACAAAAAAGTTTTGCAACTTTAAAAAAAAAAATCATATTTTCAAAAGTAAATATTTTTTTCAAATATGCTGGCTCAAAAGTAAAGTAAAATAATTGAAAAAGATATGTTCCGAGTTTCAACCCTGTATCTTTAACGGTTCTCGAGTTATAAGAATTTAAATATGAGAAATGGTGAAAAAACCTATCGTGAAGAAAAACGCAATTTCACAAGAACTCGTTTCCTTGACAACCATAGCTTGAAAGGCAGATTTTGAAAACAAACCAAAACGAAAAAATTAATATTTCCTGTTCTAATTAAGATAGAAACATGATTTAAACATCATTTTAAGCAGAAAACGGCAGAGAAATTTTTAATCCAATTAAAAAAAAATTGAAAATTTGAAGATTGTTGTGTCCCGGACCCCCTTAAGGTGTCCATACTTAAACGACCCTAGTTTAAAGTTGTCTACAGAGGAAATTATGGTTCAGAATGCTGTGAAATTTAGAGAAAGTCACATTAAAGGTATGAGAATTTTTTCGAGCGAAAAAAAAAAAAAATAGTCCAAACTTTCGTCGCCAGAGAACGTTTTATAACGAATTACGCATTTAGCCCACATTTATTATAGTTCACAAAATTTAATACAACCAAACATGTTCCATATGACGGTCATCATTTTTTCATACCATCTGGAATCGTAAGGTAGCATGTTCCACAGTGGATCACAGTGTGTTCTGGGAAATGTTAAGAACATGTCGTGAAATCCTGTCTTTAAGGTTAGGTAAATTTGATCAATAAAATTTCTTAATTATCGTGAATGCATGCTAGATGTGTAAATCATTAAAAACACCCTCTGGTGGCGAAATTTTGAACTAATTTTGTTTTGCTTAAACAAATTCCCATCCCTTTAGTATGTCTTTCACAAAATTTCACAACTTTATGAACAATAGGTTTGTCTGTAGACAATTTTAAAGTAGGGTCGTTTAATTATGGACATCCTGTATAATGCATATTAGGTGATGCATACATATGGAAAAGAAATTAGGACATATTATAGTGCACAACAAAAGCATAAAAGAAACATAGTAGGGGAAGGTCGGGTAGCTTCGGACACATAAACTAAACTCATGAAATTTTGGAAAGGGAATTTAATTATAGATAACCTACATATTAAATCCTTAAACTTATTTTAACATATCTTAATATTTAAAACCGATATTGTAAAAAATGTCGTAAAGATTTAATTGGTGTCATATTAGTAACTGATAGTATACATTTTGCGAAATATAAGGTGTTAAGACCGTTAAGAGCTGTAAAGAGACTACTTCCACCAATAAGTTTTAAAATACTTATCTATGAAATTTTAGATATATATATAAAAAAATGCTTATTACATATACATTTGAAAGATATTAAATGACAGTTTCATTATTTCGAAAATTAAATAAACATTCCAAAAACAGTGAAATTTCCCAGTGCGACCACCTCCATTAAGTGACCACCTAACTGAACGACCATTTTTCATGGAACGAAATTTATTCCCATAGGCCCAATACTAATTTTACCTCCATTCAGAGACCCTCTCTGTTGAACTCCCTCCATGAGTGACCCATTTCTTTGAAGAAAATGAAACAAATTCCGTTTTTTCCTGGTCGTTTGACGACGGTTTTATTAGAAAAATAATTCCGGAGAGCGCATTATTCATTAAACTTCTAAACTATGTTTAGAATTTTTTTTATATTCGTAACTTTTAAGTGTTTAAACCCCTTTGCACCTTTTTAGACAATGTATTTAATTCTGATGACAAAATAAGAATGACGGTCAATAAACTCCCCTGCTCTATTCTTTCAGGAAACTCTAAAAGAAATAGATAAATTAATGGAATCGTCATTATTTGTTCTCATCCAAAGAAAAAAAAAATGCATTTATTTACTGAACTTCGAAAGGACTTGGAAATAAAAGTTATAAAAGATAAAATCGTAAAATCAAAGCTACCGTCAATGTATTCATTTTTTAAACTCTTCAGTAATTAATTTATGTAATTAACTTTTGTTTTGATACTTGAATTTTCAAATTTTTTTTTCTAATGTGAAAAATAAATTTTAGTAACATTAATTGTTACCCTTTTTCAACAATTAAAATCTAGATTTATACATGACCTCCATTAAGAGACCACCTCTCTGAGCGACCAATTTTTATTGTAACGGAGCAATGCAATTACAGTTTGCATTAAAACGATAAAAAACTTTGTACTTAAAATGATACATGCATCATTTTGAAGTTATATATCATGAAGATTGCATGAACTGAAAATTAGATATTCCAACAATTATTTTTGTCGCAGGCACAACCCTAACGATATATTTTTAATACACGATGGAAATATTTGTCATCAAAATTTTATTGCCCGTAATGCAACTATTTTTCGTAAAAATATAGTTTCCCGAAGGAAAATATATTTTTCTGGCAAATGGTTTGTAAAGAATTTTCCGTTCTTTTTACTCATTTGTGATAGCGCTAGTATTTCCGCGATATATTTTAAACTCTGAATGATTAATTTTAATGTTGACCTCTGAACGTCAGGTTTCTTGATTGCTCTTTTATTTAATATATTTTAACTTTTCCGTGTACACGATTCATACACGTTATTTTTCTTTTTCGATGACAAGGAAATGTTAAAATCTGACTTTATGAAAATAAAAATTGCGTTTATTATGTCAATTTTTATAAATATTTAGTATAGGATAATTATTCCCTGTTTATTTAATCATCAAAATTATGTTAACACATCCTAAAAATTAAAAAAGTATTGTAAAAGTGTGATAAATATTTGTTCCCTATACATTAATAACTAAAAATTATGTTAACATATCATAATATTTAAAAAATGATATTATAAAAATGTTGTAAAAATTTAATTGATGTAATATTACTAACTGATAGTATATATTTTAATATTTTGCGAAATATAGGTTGTTAAGAGCGTTAAAGACTTGTGACGTAATAACATTATCATCATATCAAAATATATGATTCAAATACCATTTTAATATTACTGGTATATATATATATATATAATATATAAATAAACAAGCAATTGTTGGCAAATAAGAATTTAGTTTATTACATCAAATATTATAAATATTTAGCATAGGATATTTATTCCCTGTTTATTTAATCATCAAAATTTGTTAACACATCCTAATAATTAAAAAAAGTATTGTAAAATTGTGATAAATATTTAATTCATATAATACTAATAACTGATAGTATATACTTTAATATCTTAATTTTCGCAGATCTTATATTATTTAATTATAAGTAACATATCTTTCTTTACTTGTGACGTAATAGCATTATCAGTACATCAAAATATATCACGTAAATATAATTTTAATATCACTGGTAACTGTTATATATATAATTAACTTTAAACAAGTAATTATTTATGAAATCTTTTAAAATCCTAACTTCCGTATATCATATTAAAGATTGACAAACTTTATCTTTCTAAACTATAGATAACTACAGTACAGAATTCGTTAAATTATGGAAAAACCTAATTAATTATAAAAATATCTAATCAGAAATATTAAAAAACTTTGTAACATGCATATTTCCAGATTTTTAAAGTTACATGCTTTCTAATAATATTTATCATATAAAAGAAATGTATGAAGCAAAGCATAGCATGAATTCGCAGAATGCAGAAAATTCTATTTCCAACAATTCTTTGCACCACAGACACCTAGCGACACATTTTTAATGTATGGAGGAAATATGTGTCATCAAAGTTTTATCTTCTTTAATGTTTTACCATTTTTCATAAAAATATTGTTTCCCGAAGGAAAATATATTTTACTGACAAATGGTTTGTAAAGAATTTCCGTTCTCTTTACTGTTTTGTGATAGTGTAAATATTTCCACGATATATTTTTAACTCTGAGCGATTAATTTTAATGTAGACCTCTAAACGTCAATTTTACTTGATTTCTCTTTTATTTAATCTATTTTAACTTTTCCGTGTACATGATTCCTGTACGTTATTTGATTTTTCTGAAAATGACAAGGAAATATTAAAATCTGTTTTCATGCAAATAACAATTGAAGAGCTGAGTGAATGAACATGTTATGCTACATTTTCTATTATCTTTTGGTTGAAAGCGTTATGAGGTATCCTAGGACATGGTGAAGCTAAAATACAAATTTTCTATTTAGTCTTGAAGATTTAGGACATTATTAATTAATATTTAATATTTTAATATTTAATAATGTCAATAATATTAATAATTTTTAATATTTGAAAATTAAATATGAATAAGTTTTTCTGAGAGAGTTTAGTACCATACCTGTTAATATTTTAAACACATGGTATCAAACAGGAAATAAATCATTAAAATTTACAGCAAAAACTTTCACTTCAAATTTCTTCAAATGTAATTTTTGTTACTTAACATGTCCTTCCACTTAGCTCTTCAATTGTGCTTATTACGTCAATTATATTATAAATATTTAGTATAGGGTATTTGATCCCTATATATTAATTCCTCAAATTTATATTAACATATCATAATATTTAAAATTAATATTGTAAAAATGTGGTAAAAATGTAATTGATAAAATATTAGTAACTGATAATGTATAATAATTAAGGACTTCACGTTGTAAAATCGAATGCTAAACAATAAAATAATAATAATAATAATACTCGACGAAAAATAAAACTCGACGTTTCGGCTTAATCTTCAAAACCATCTTCAGGAGTTAAATTTTCTAAAAACACAAATCGGCAGGAAAAAGATGTGTACTATGCTATATTGTCAAAATTCAGTGTGGAATTCAAACTCGAAAGAGTAGCGGAAACTTAAAAACTTCAACAGATGTGCCACTGGAGTTGTTTTTAAAGCATTTTGGAAGTTTCCGTTGCTTCTTTGAACATAATTTTGACGATGAAGCATGTAGATTTTTCACTGCCAATTTGTGTTTTTAAAATTTTTTTCTTCTGGAGATGGTTTTGAAGATTAAACTGAAACGTTGAGTTTTATTTTATTCACCTAAATTAGAAAAAATAAATAAACACTCTAAATATATTACAATAAAAGTTATAGCACAAGTAGTATATGACAATATATAGGTAAAATAAATTACTGTCCGGAAGTTAAGAATATAGGTTATCAGAAGCAATGCAATCACAGTGTGCATTAAAACAGGGATGAGAGCGCTCCGGCCCAAATCATCGATTGCTACCACTAAATTTTAATAGTATTTCTCGCCGTATTTAATTACAGAATTTCTGAGATTTAATAAAGCAAAGAATACCATTTAAATTTAGTGGTGAAAATCAACCATTTGTTTCGGAGTGCTCTCACCCCTGATTAAAATGTTAAAAAATCTTTGTATTCAAAGTGATACATGCATAATTCTGAAGTTACACAACTTTATCGCCTTTAATACTGCCATTTTTCGTAAAAATATTGATTCCCAAAGGAAAATATATTTTTTTCTAGCAAATGGTTCGTAAAGAATTTCCTTTCTCTTTGCTGTTTTGTGATAGTGCAAATATTTCTGCGATATATTATTAACCCTGAATGATTAATTTTAGGAGACATCTGATTTCCAGATTTCTCTTTTATATTTTCGAGTTTATGCGATTCATGCATGTTGGATTTTTTAAAAAAATGACAGGAAACTTCAATATCTATCGTTATGATAATACGTATTGTGTTTATTACGTCAATTGTTATAGATTATTCGGTATAGTATTTTTCTATACCTAACATAATCAAAAATACGCCAATATATTACTACATTCTCTTACATTATGTTAGAAAATATTATTGTATAAACGCATTATAAAAACTACTAAGTTGATGTAATATTAGTAATTGATAATATATATTTCCATATTTTACAAAATATAAGCTATGAAGTAGTTTAAAAAAAGAGACACCAAAACAAATTAACTGTTTAATGCATGATAGTTTGTGTTGGATGTCATGCAACAGTTTTAACAACTTATCTATAAAAGTGACAGCTCAAACCTAGCTAAACAAGTGGGTAAATGCGATTACAGATCACACAGAGTTTCGTTTAATATTCCTTTGAAAACACATTATTCTTTTGCAAAATTTGTTAGTTCCACATTTCGCAAACAGGGGCGCATTCTATTCTAAACAAACCTCTATCCGAACGAAAATCCGTTTTACAAACTATCTGTAAATATATTAGTTGAGGGGATCGGTCCCATAGCACCGATATGTAGGCGTCCCCTGGCGGTAAAAATTGAAACTAAAATATGTACGGCTATGGTGCATAATATGAAAGAGTGGTCAAAGGAGTGCCAGCAAAAGTTAGAAAAGTGCACCCTGGGTGAAAAGGGTGGAGGTTAGAAAAATTACTAAAAATGCAGAAGCTACAGCCCAGAGGGGTAAATATAAGACTTTTTGAATTTTTTATGATTTTTCGTGTGATCGCAAGTGTTCTACTATTAGTATACAGAATTTCACATCCCCAACTTAATTAGGGCTGAATTAGAAAAATTGCTTAAAATATACAAGTTAGAGCCCACATGGGTAAATTTAAGACTTTTTCAAAATTTTATGATTTGTCGTTTGATGCGAGGTGTTCAGCTATAAGAATCCAAAATTTCAAGTTTACAACTAAATTAGAGGCTCAGTTAGACAAAAAAGCGGGGTAAATATAAGACCTTTTTCAAAATTTTATGATTTGTCGTTTGATATGAGGTGTTCAGCTACACTGTAAAAAAACCACTGTAGATTTGCCAGAACAAACTCGATCGCAGTGAATGTGCTGTATCTTTCTTTGGTTTCCTCACTATATTAACATGGAAAATACAGTAGTTGCGTAAAATTAACAGCACAATGTGCTGGCAATTTGGACCCATTTTTTACAGCACAAACTGCTGGCGTCCAAATTGCCAGTACATTCTGCTGTTAATTTTACGCAACTACTGTAATTTCCATGTTAATATAGTCAGGAAACCAAAGAAATATACAGAACATCCACTGTGATCGAGTTTGTGCGCGAGATGACCAGTACTTTGTACTGTAAAAATGTCTTTTTTTTTTTAACAGTGTATAAGAATCCAAAATTTCAAGTTTCCAACAAATATAGTTTCTGAGAACTGACTCTGTGACTGACAGACAGACCGACAAAGGAGTGGGACGAATAGGGTTTCGTCAGATGAACGAAACCCTAAAAACAACAGAAAACCTTTCCAGAAAACAAAGTGATCGAAAGTAAGGCTGGATGCATTCCATACGGTTCAAAGGAAAAAAAGCTGCAAACGAAATTAACATCAATCGGTTAGCATGTCAACAAAATGTGAAAGAGTTACTTGTGTGCCATATTTATAAATTGAAACAAAAATCAGAAATTTAAGGTGAAAAAAAAATGGCAAGACTTTAAAAATTGATATCGCCAAATAATCGGTTTCAGAAATATTTTTTTAATTTTCATTGTCGAACTGGAACATAGTCGATAAAACAATAGAAACTGGTCAAAGCCATTCTATTGGTTGAAGCACTGCCATCGAAATACTCAGGGCCAGAGGACACGAGATGTAACGTCATCAGTAATCGACCGGCTTCTCATTAAATGTTTGAATTCACACCGGAAAATTTTGAATAGCAATTTTCCTGTTATTTTATTTGGGGAATATCTATCATATTATAAAACAATAATAACTATTTTAAACTTAATGGCGATAATTTGGAATCCCCAATAAAAATCAACCACATGCGCAACAGTGTGACATTCCGCTTCTGGCTCAATTTTTATTTAGGGATTCCGAATTCTCACCAGTAAGTTTAAATAGTTATTATTGTTTAATAAGAAGGTAGATATTCTTAAAAAAATTGCTGTTCAAAATTTTCTGGTGTGAATTCCAACACTAGTGAGAAGTCTGTCGATTATTGATGACGTCACAACTCGTGTCCTCTGGCCTTGAGTATTTCGATGGCGGCGGTTGAAGCCATTTCCATTAGTCCACTAACGTTATCGAATGATGACAAAGCACCCAGTCCGTTATAGCTTGGAGTGATATTTGTTCAACTGGCAAAACACCGCTCTTTCTTGTTGATGAAGTTGTGAAAATCAATCATCAAATATTCCATTAAAACACCTTGGAGAGAATTTTTGTTCTCTGGTTCCAAGAATACTTGCAAAATAATATATGAACTCTCTAGCAAGATTCTGCTTAAGCACGCAGAACAGAGCACAGAAATGGTGCAGCGAGAATTTTTGAGACATGATAACCCTAAAATGGACCTAGTACACTCTAGATCTAAACCAGACGGAATAGTCTGTATATCTGGCTTACAAAGAAAAGTTTTCTCTAGTCTCACATATATTTGGAGCCCTTAAAAAATCTATTCTGACGAATTTGGCTATATATTGTCCGGAATATGCGATAATATTGTGGGATGAGTTACGGCCCATTGCGGATTTTTTTTTAAGATTTCGTTTTTATCTAAAATAAAAGCCTGCTACTGCCGAATTCAGTAGTTTTTCTGTAAGTCAATACTTTTCTTATTAACAAACTGATCTTGATTTTTGTGGTTATGAAAAGCATTATAAGCGAAAATGTTATTTTTTAATTATTTTTTGTCACTCTTTTTTTTAAATATTTTGAGCCTATTTAAGGACTGTTTTAACTCCTTCAATATTATAAAATAAATACTCTTAACAGATTACAATAAAAAATATATAATAAGTAATAAGGGAATTTACAAAAACACTATCCGTAAGATACATACTTCAGAATATGATGCATTTATTACGCATTAAAATGGTAAAAAATTTGTATACAAATTAACACAAGCACATTTTTGAAGTTATATGAATTAAACATTATTTATCATTTAAACAAAATCTATGAAATTGCGACGCATTGTGGTATAGTTATTTTTTATGATTTCTCAAAAGCAAAAAGCGACTTCTTCCGAAACAAGTAGGCCTGTAAGTCTAAAACTCTATAAGTCAGAAATCTATATTTTTCCTATTAGCAAACTGATCTTCATTTCTGTGTCTATGAAAAGAGTTAAGCTAAAATGTTTTTGTCCAGTTGTTTTTTCTCACTCTGTAAGATATTTAAGGTCTGTTTTAACTCTTTCAGTATCATAAAATAAATAATCTTAACAGATTACAGTAAAAATATATACGAGTAATAAGTAACTAAAGAGAATTTACAAAAGAACTATTTGTAAGTTACATAGTATTCAGAATGTAATTTGCATTTATAATTTGCATTAAAATGGTAAAAATCTTTGTATACAAATCAGTACATAAACATTTTTGAAATTATATGATTTAAACATTATTTATCGTTTAAACTAAATCTATAGCGCATTTCATGAATGTCACAGTATGATGAAAATCCGATGTTCCAGCAATTATTTGCGCCACAGATATAGCCCAAACGACACATTTTTAAAATACGGAGGAAATATTTGTCATCAAAGTTTTATCGTCTGTAAATGCTGCTATTTTTCGTAAAAATATTGTTTCCAAAGGAAAATACATTTTTCCTTGCAAATGGTTTGTAAAGAATTTCCGTTCTTTTTACTCTTTTGTGATAGTGCAAATATTTCCGCGATATATTTTTAACGCTGAATGATTAATTTTAGGGAAGACTTCTAAACGTGTGGTTTCTTGATTTCTCTATTTTCTTTAGTTTACTTTTTATTTATTAGTGTAGACGATTTATACATGTGATTTTTATTTCTCAAATTTAGAATTAAACATTAATATTTTTCTTCAAAATAAAAGAAATTGTGTTTATTAAGCCCAATATTACAGAAAATTCTGTGCGATATATAATTTTTTACATTAAATCATTAGAACTACATTAAAATATAATTAAACCACTAAACAGTAACTTTTTATTATTATTTAGATATTTTTTATTGTATTATTTTTATTATTTTATTATTTTTATTATTTTTGGATTTATTATTTCTTTAGTAGGAGTTCCAAAGTTACTGCATTAAAGCGTAAACATTTGCTAGCCTATGTCTAATTGTAAGTCTAATTTAAAGTCTAGTTGTATATAGGGGAGCTGGGTAATGAATGGGACAAGGGATGGATGGTACATTCGAAATATTTCAGGTAATAAACATTTTTTTAAGTTGCTTCCTATTCTCATATATGGCACTAACATAGCGTGCTTTAGAACAAAAAGGAAAACCACATGGTTGTTTTCATTTTTCTTCAAAGTGACATTTCCTGAATCTCTACTTAAAAGTATTTTTTTTTTTTTTTTTACACTTGAAGTTGTCAAATATCTTATACAATATAAACAATTAAGATATACTGTAGTTATTTATTTGAAGGTTCAATATTGGTAATTAAAATTAATGAATATTAACCATAGTGAGAAAATAATTTCTGGAGCAAAATGGCTGACAATTGAATATATACATCATGGGGCTGATTGGGACTTTTAATAAGTATGTCTCCATATACCTAATTTTATATAATTATTTATTTTATAAAGCTTAACCTTTAACCCTTTAATTCCCATGAAAAAATACGTTCTAGAAATTACGTAGTCTAGAGAATGTGTCTTTACACCAGAAAGTTACAATGGTTAGTTTCGCTTTATTTAAATACGGAAAGTCTATTATTATTTAAAGCAAATATTGCAATTTTAATTTTCTGGTGTGAATTAGGTATATACGAATAAAAAAAAATCTATTAAATTCAAAACTCTGTTGTTTGCATATATGCAAAGCTGCGCACTAAAGGGTTAAGTCCTTCATTCATACTAGAAATAAAGTAAAGCCATATAAAGAGAGATATCCTCGTATACCCAATTTAATTATAATCATTGCATGAGAATCATACGAATCTTCAAGGATAAATAATAACAATACAAAACAAGGCGCCATTAAAAGCAAAACAAATCCAAGTACTTTGCGTGTGCGGAAGAACTACAGCCAATATTTTTAATATTCATTTTCAAAGACAGTGATTATGATTCTGTTAACACTTAATTTTATCCCTATGCATTAGTAACTTAAGAAGTGAAGAAAATTAGGTCAATTACTTCTTTTGATGATGTCGTTAATTTTCTGAACGGCATCTTTATTGAGGCCAGAGGATTAGAAACCTTGTGATAACACTGTTTAATAAAAGAAAATGACCGTTCTCATGCAAAGAGTGTAGTATTTATATTAAATTACCTGCTGAACGGAGTGAAATATTCGCAAATACAAATCATTTATTCCATTAAAAACAAATCGAAAACTGTACGTGGCAAATGAGGTGCGTTCATACTATAACTAGTTTTATAAATACTTAAATATTGGTGCAGTAGCTGTTGCACTTCTTATGCAAAAATGCATGAATACAAAATTAATTACGATTATATACATTAAATTAAGTCATACGGAAATAACGGGACTCCATCACCACGGCAACCTAGAATCATTACCTGTCATGGGATATCATTAAATTAATTACGTATGATAGGATTTAACAGAATAAAAAAAACTTTTATTAACATCTTTTTAATTTTTTTTTCGATTATCATAAAATATGATAGAATAATCACCATGGCAGCTAAGAATCATTACCTTTTATGGGATATCGCTGAAATAATTATGTATGACAGGATTTAATAGAATGAAGAAAACTTTTATTAATACCTTTTTAAGTTTTGATTCGAATTTCATAAAAATTGAAATTACTAGACAAAATTCTGCAACGATTGTATACATTAAATTTCAAACCATTCGGTCAGGTACTTTTTGCGCAGTTAAATACGGGCAGACGGACAAACGGACCAGACGACGACTGTAGGTGCTACGTATTTATAATTACGAACGTACATAAAAATGTGTTTTTACGTTTTACTCGTGAACACTACATTATACCAGTTTTAAATCCTTAGTACTAAGGCGGGCACGCGTATTAATCTAAATATACACACATACTGATATTTATCATTGCACGTACTGACTTTTTTTTAATAAAAATCATCCAAATATCAGAGGCAATGTTCTGAACTATGACGTCATAAATGGTCACACATATTACAGTTACAACTATGACTAATAATGTAACTTCATTAATTCGTTACACAATGCCTACGTGACGGTTATTTGGTAACTCCAATGTGAAGCAGGTGCGACAGATTTTTTTGTAAATTACATTGCGTTTCATTTTTACAAGTCCCGTGACAACATTGGTGGCAGTAAGAAATGCGTTTTTAGAACCTTCCTAAATTTGAAGGATAAATAACAATGATAATAATAATAGTAATGCAAAACAATAATAAAGCAAAATAAAAGCAAAAAATTGTGTAAAAGACCTACAATAATTTTTATATTTAGTTTTAAAAACTAATTTTTAAAAAAGTAAAAAGGTATAACATTAAACATCAACCTCAGACATCCTATGAAAAAATAAATTCTTTAAAAGTACTGAAATGCAAAGGAGACATTTTCAAAAAGCTTACATTAATTTCATATTAACTTGTTAATGTCGACGCGTGACTGAAGTAGACTCTTAACAGAATTTATCCTTTAAAAACATGTATAATAATCACTTATAAACGGATTAAGTTAAATAATGCTATAAAATGTAATAAAATATCTTTATTTAGATTGACGAATGTTTCATCGCACGAACGGCGACATTTTCGAAATCGTTCATGATAGAAAATCTTTTCACATAATTTAAAAACAATAACATGGTAAAACAATGTCACGAGACATCATGCATAATAAAAAAAAAAACATTGCAAAACATAAAATAAAATAAAAATTAAATTGGCTATTTGCGAGCGTGGATTAATTTTTACTATTGTTACTAAAATTACACAGTATCTCTTTCCAAATTTTAAGTAAATCAAGGGACACTGAATCATTGCAAATATTCTCGTTGCGTAAAAATATCTCTATTGGTTCCCAGATTATGGATGGTAAGTAAAACCTTGATGGATAAATTTATCCCCGTTAATCAGTAACTTAACAAGTGTAGAAAATTGGATCAATTACTTGTTTTGACAATTTCATTTGAATGACAATTTTATTTTTTCCAGCGGAATAATAAACTTGAGATAACATTATTTAATTTAAAAAAAAATGAACGTTCTCATGCAAAATGTGCAGTTTGTGTAACCATCATCTACTTCGTTTGAGATGTAAGCACTACATCACTAATGTTGCTAATTCATAGCGGATTGCGTTGATTTAAATATACCATTTACACACATATTTATTGTTGCATTACTTGATTTGATTTGATTTTAGTAATAAAAAAATATTTCATTTTCCACAAATAAATTAGAAATGATGAAATATTTTCTCTTAATTAAGGGTGGAGCAAGCACTCTTTTTAGGTGCGTTCGTAAATATAAATACGTAGCATCTATAGTCGTCTCCTGGTCCGTCTATCTGTCTGTCTGTCCGCATATAACAGCGCAAAAACTAGCCAGACGAATGGTTTGAAACCTAATATATATATAACTGCTGAAGAAATTTGTCGAGTCATTTCAAATTTTATGAAAATCGAATCGAAACATAAAAAGATATTAATAAAAGTTTTCTTCATTCTATTAAATCCTATCCTAAGTAATTAATTCGATGACATTATGTTAACATCGCGATTATTCTACTGAATCAAATCATGCATAATTATACCAATGATATCCCAAGATAGGTAACGATTCTAGAATGCCATGGCGATTAAGTTCTATTTAAGATGCAGTCTTATTATTTCTGTATAAACTAAATTTAATCTATAGAATCTATAGAATTTAATCTAAGAGTGCAACAGCGATTGCACCAAGATCTGAATATTTATAAAACTAGTTATAGTACGAACGCACCTCATTTGCCTCGTTTGACATACAATTTCCAACTTGTTTCTATAATGATAATGTATATATCATATTTTTGTACATCAAATTATGTTATTTTGTACAATTTTTCTTAAATCTATGAGAATTATGTCCCAAATGACTCCATCTTTGAATACGCCGTTGTTTCTGATATTGATTTGTTTTGCATTTATGTGTATTTAATATTTTTGGTTAGTAAAACGTGTAGTTTTCTAAACTTTCTCTTGGCTCAAGATCGATAATGTGATCCGATATAATTTTATATTGAGAGCTCAAGAAAAGTAAATTTCTTGTAAACATTTTTTCTCATTTCTTTAAAGTAAATTAAATGTATTATTTTTTATTATTATTTCCTTTAAAAAAATATTTAATGCATAATAAAATGAGAGTGAAAGTAAATTTCTTTATTAAAGTAAACTAAATGCATTTTTTTATTATTTTCTTAAACAAAAAATATTATTTCTCTATGTAACTTTAAAAACTCGGAAACCACAGGGCGCAGCGCACACGGGTTGCTGCTTGTAGAGACCCCTGAACGATTGGGGCAAAAAAAATCGAACATTTTAAATAGATTTTTTTTATATAGTTTTGACGAATTTTTGCCTTTTTAATGTTCAACCCGTGATCGCGCGAGTTGTATCCGGTTCTAAATTTTTACTGCAATGTAAGATATACATATTACTTAAGCCACGCTGCAATCCTAAGAACCAGTAGCGGGTATTACGACAATTCTTTTACCTCACATGCAAATATAATTAGAGATATACATATTACGTACGCCATGCTGCAATACTAAGAAGCTGTAGTGGGTATTACGATAAATGTTTTACCTCACATGCAAATAATTAGAGATTATTTAATTGCGCTTAAATATTACCTTTTAAAAAAATAAAGAAAATCATTTTATCACAAACATCAACAAAACTTTTTATTATATTTACTCCTTTATTCCAAAGATATCGTTTTATCGTCTGCTGCCATAGCAACATGAAAAATTAAATTTCATAAAAAAGGGGTAATAGAAAAATATTTTGTCAATCGAATAGTTATTTTAAATTTTGGTTTTAGAATTAAATTCATGAACTCCCGTGTGTAGAGCGGGTTAAACAGCTAGTTCTAAATTAAATGTTGTCGATTTTTTTTTCTCCTTTCTCTCAAGTATTTTCAATAAAATCAACGATGCTTTTTAAATGCATATAAAAATGAATAAGACATAATTATACTTTTTTCGAAATGACATACCATTCGATTTATGATTTAAAAAATATTTTAAAATATTTCTCTACTTTTTTTTTCACTGTTTAGTCACAATATTGTATTAAAATGGGGAACAATTTATGTGAGAAAAAACTCTATAATCCTTATTGCTTATTACAAAACATTTTACATAAATGTAGGCCGAAAAGTTTAATAGCGAAGCACACTTACTTTTTCCCTAAATGCCATATTATTCAAATCGCGATATAATAAATTTATTATAATAGTAATATTCGAATCCTTTCGCCTTTATCTTGTAAGAAGTGAAAATAACCTATATCGAAATAAGTAAATAGAATTCATAATGTTTATTACGGATAATTTCTCAAAATAACTTACATCGAAATAAGTAAATAGAATTCATAGTCTTTATTACGGAAATTTTCTCAAATATGCGCATTTGGAGTAATGGGATATTATTTATACATTTTCTAAATGCCGAAATATTAAGAATGATTCAAAACAGTTAACTTAATTTTTTCCCCTTTATCTTAGAAAAAATACCCTTACTTAAAGTGACAACAATTTGTATCGGAAAATTACTCGTTTTTTTTTTTTCAAACTTCTATTATGTAAAGTGACAACAATTTATATCAAATTTAAAAGATCTTATTGTTTTTATAACAACAATACGATAAAAAAATAAAAATCATGTCAAATAAGTGCACATCAGAGATCATAAGAGTATAACAATTTATATATTTTTAAAATGCTTTACTATTTAATTAGTAATTTAGAAAAATCATTTCCGAAATCTGCTTTATCCGAGACAAAATGCTTTTATTTAAAATGGCAAGATATTGTAGATATATATAAGTCAGTCATTATGTTTTTCACAAATGTATCAGAAAAAAGCAAAATATCATGAAGTATCTATTTTTTTTTCAGTTTCTAAATGCAGGTATTATAAAAAGACTTACTTTTCCAGTATAGGAGACTTGGCGAAATAGAGAAAATGATTTTGGCTAGATGGGGAAATTTGGCAACATATTTTCTTGCAACCTATTTTCTGCTACATATACACAAGCAATTTTTTCACTGTTCATACACTTTATTTAAAATAAAGAAGCCATTCCCCTATCTTTTTTATATAAACAGAAGTAATTTGTAGCATCAGTTTTTTTTTTTTTTTTTTTTTTTTTTTTTTTTTTTTTTTTTTTTTAAGCTGCTTATATTATTTGGCACCAAATCTTACTTTCTGAAGCCCGAATTGCGCCAAGCTTTTTATAAAACGCCAAAGCCCTTATAATGGAAAAAGTACGAAAAAAACCCTATCAAAACTGTAATTATTGTGATATTTATTTTAGACAAAAATAATAACACTTTGTGTCGAAATAGGTAAATACAATCAATAACTTTTATAACAAAAATATTTCCTATAAATGCACTTAAAAAAAAAATGACAACCATGATTCAAGTTTCTTGCTCTCTTGAAAACAAACTATCCCCAACTTCCACTAAGCAGTTTTCTCGACAAGGTACCCATTTCTGAATGATGGATAGCATTTTAGATTGAAATCTTTAACACCGACCAAAATTTTCGTCACAGTCTATAACAGCAAATTTTTGCAGAAACGTTAATTGTTTATGTATGATAAAAGTGGATTAATATTCAACCCCTAAATAAAAAAAAAATATCTTCTTCAAATTCTTTCGGTAATTTAACACACAATTCTTGTAAAAACAATTCCTATCGAAATAAATAAAGTTCATATTTTTATCAAAAGTATTTCAGATAAATGTATATCGAACATCACTGGGATATCATATTTATCTTTCCCCCTAAACATTTTAAAATTAAAAGGAATCTATAAAGCGAATTACATTAAAATTATGTTTCTTTTATTCTAGACAAAATTATCTTACTTAAAGTGGCAACAATTTGTATCTAAATAAGTAAATACATTTAATATTGTTTATTATGCATTGAAAATGAATGGATATCATTTTTACATTTTTCTTTTCAAATGCCATAATATGAAACAATCTATAAAAACAGTTACCTCCAAATTCCTTTGCCTTTAATTTAGACAAAATAATCTTACTTAAAGTGGCAACAATTTGTATCGAAACGTAAAGCGCTGCTGACAAGCCCCCTTATAGGTTCTGTCACAATATTCAAGCTTCATCCTTGCTCAATAAAAGATAAAACCATCGCCAGCTTCTGGTTAACAGTTTTCTTCACAAGGTACATTTTTTGACTGATGAAGAGCATTTTGTACTGGGATTTTGAGCACAAACCAAAACGTTGTTGTCTCATTAGTCTGTAATAGCAATATTTTGCTAAAATATTATTTTATGTGTGATGAAAGTGGGTTCACATTCAACCCATGATTAAAAAAATCTTCTCAAATTATTTTGCTTTATATTACACGTAAAGCTTGTAAAAGTACTTTCTATAGAAATAAGTAGGGTTCATATTTTTATCAAAAGTAATTCAGATAAAGAAACATTGAACAACACTGCGATATCATATTTACATTTTCCCCTAAACACACCCTAGCATTAAATGAAACCTATCAAGCTTGTTACCTTTAAATTATGTTTATTTTATTCTAATAGACAAAATTACCTTAATTAAATTGACAACACTTTATCGAAATAAGTAAATACAATTCTTACTGTTTGTTATACATCGAAAATGAATGGGTATCGTTTTTACATTTTTTTCAGATGCCATAATATGAAACAATCTATCAAAACAGATACCTCTAAATTCTTTAGGGTTTATTTTAGACAAAATAATCTTACTTAAAGTGGCAACAATTTGTATCGAAACATAAAGTGCTGCTGACAAGCCCCCTTATAGGTTCTGTCACAGTTTTCAAGTTTCATCCTTGCTCTCTGGAAAACAAAGCATCCTCAGCTTCTGCTAAACAGTTTTTTTGACAAGGTACCCATTTCTGACAGACGGATTCAAGATTTTAGATTATAAACTAGAACACAACGCAAAATTTTATTCTCATTAGTCTATAATAGCCATTTTTTGCGAAAATACTAATTTTTTATCATGTCTACTTTTTCCCCTAAACACCCTAACATTAAATGAAATCTATCAAGCTTGTTACCTTTAAATTATGTTTCTTTTATTCCAGACAAAATTATCTTACTTAAACTAGCAACAATTTATACCGAAATAAGTAAATACAATTCTTTTTTATTATTATACATCGAAAATGAATGGGAATCATTTTTACATTTTTTATTTTCAAATGCCATAATATGAAACAATCTATCAAAACAGTTACCTCAAAATTCTTTAGCCTTTATTTTAGACAAAATAATCTTACTTAAAGTGGCAACAATTTGTATCGAAGCATAAAGTGTTGCTGACAAGCCCCCTTATAGGTTCTGTCACAATTTTCAAGTTTCATCCTTGCTCTCTAGAAAATAAACCATCCTCAGCTTCTGCTAAACAGTTTTTTTGACAAGGTACCCATTTCTGACTGATGGATACAAGATTTTAGACTATAAACTAGAACACAACCAAAAATTTTATTCTCATTTGTCTATAATAGCCGTTTTTTGCGAAAATACTAATTTTTTAACATATCTACTTTTCCCCCTAAACACCCTAACATTAAATGAAATCTATCAAGCTTGTTACCTTTAAATTATGTTTCTTTTATTCTAGACAAATTACCTTATTTAAATTGGCAACAATTTATGCCGAAATAAGTAAATACAATTCTTACAGTTTATTATACATCGAAAACGAATGGCTATCAGTTATATATATGTTCCAAATGCTATAATATGAAACAATCTATCAAAACAGTTACCTCCAAATTCTTTAGCCTTTATTTTAGACAAAATAATCTTACTTAAAGTGGCACCAATTTATATGGAATCATAAAGTGCTGCTGACAAGCCCCTTATTCTGTCACAATTTTCAAGTTTCATCCTTGCTCTCTAGAAGACAAACCATCCTCAGCTTCTGCTAAACCGTTTTCTTGACAAGGTACCCATTTCTGACTGATGTAGAGCATTTTAGACTGAAATCGTGAACACAACCCAAAATCTTATTGACTCATTAGTCTATAATATCCATTTTTTGCGAAAATACTATTTTTTTTTTTATCATATCTACTTTTTCTCCTAAACACCCTAACATTAAATGAAATCTATAAAGCTTGTTACCTTTAAATTATGTTTCTTTTGTTCTAGACAAAATTACCTTACTTAAATTGACCACAATTTATGCCGAAATAAGTAAATACAATTCTTTCAGTGTATTATACATCGGAAATGAATGGGTATCATTTTTACATATTTTTTTTTTCAAATGCCATAATATGAAACAATCTATCAAAACAGTTACCTCCAAATTCTTCAGCCTTTATTTTAGACAAAATAATCTTACTTAAAGTGGCAACAATTTGTATCGAAGCATAAAGTGTTGCTGACAAGCCCCCTTATAGGTTCTGTCACAATTTTTAAGTTTCATCCTTGCTTTCTCGAAGACAAACCATCCTCAGATTCTGCTAAACCGTTTTCTTGACAAGGTACCCATTTCTGTCTGATGGATAGTATTTTAGATTAGAATCTTGAACACAATCCAAAATCTTATTGACTCATTAATCTATAATAGCCATTTTTTGCGAAAATACTAATTTTTTATCATATCTACTTTTCCCCCTAAACACCCTAACATTAAATGAAATCTATCAAGCTTGTTACCTTTAAATTATGTTTCTTTTATTCCAGACAAAATTATCTTACTTAAACTAGCAACAATTTATACCGAAATAAGTAAATACAATTCTTTTTTATTATTATACATCGAAAATGAATGGGTATCATTTATACATTTTTTTATTTTCAAATGCCGTAATATGAAACAATCTATCAAAACAGTTACCTCAAAATTATTTAGCCTTTATTTTAGACAAAATAATCTTACTTAAAGTGGCAACAATTTGTATCGAAACATAAAGTGCTGCTGACAAGCCCCCTTATAGGTTCTGTCACAATTTTCAAGTTTCATCCTTGCTCTCTAGAAGACAAACCATCCTCAGCTTCTGCTAAACCGTTTTCTTGACAAGGTACCCATTTCTGTCTGATGGATAGTATTTTAGATTAGAATCTTGAACACAACCCAAAATCTTATTGACTCATTAATCTATAATAACCATTTTTTGCGAAAATACTAATTTTTTTATCATATCTACTTTTTCCCCTAAACATTCTAACATTAAATGAAATCTATCAAGCTTGTTACCTTTAAATTATATTTCTTTTATTCTAGACAAAATTACCTTACTTAAATAGGCAACAATATATACCGAAATAAGTAAATGCAATTCTTTTTGATTATTATACATCGAAAATGAATGGGTATCATTTATACATTTTTTTATTTTCAAATGCCGTAATATGAAACAATCTATCAAAACAGTTACCTCCAAATTCTTTAGCCTTTATTTTAGACAAAATAATCTTACTTAAAGTGGCAACAATTTGTATCGAAGCATAAAGTGCTGCTGACAAGCCCCCTTATAGGTTCTGTCACAATTTTCAAGTTTCATCCTTGCTCTCTAGAAGACAAACCATCCTCAGCTTCTGCTAAACCGTTTTCTTGACAAGGTACCCATTTCTGACTGATGGATAGTATTTTAGACTGAAATCTTGGACACAGTCCAAAATTCCCCGACTCTAGAATTCTCGTACCTTCACTATTGATTTTGAGGCGGTACGGCACCAGGGGTCAGAGACAGTAAAAAATGGACGTTGTGTGTAAAAAAAGAGAAACATTCCTCTCCTTCGTCATGCATTTTTTTTTTCTTTGAGAGTTGATTTACGGTTCTTTGAAAAATAAAAATAAAAATAAAATAAAGGCTAAAGCGATTGCGTCTATGGAGTGGAAAACTTGTCTGAATGATTCAGTAGTAGAAAATTTCAGAGCTTTTAAATTTTGTCTTTTTTTATTTTTGAAGGAGTGAAACGATTTTTCTAATGTATCTCGAGCATCAATGTATGGTACGTAATGGTGCATAAGGACCATAAGCACCTTTAATCAGAAACAATTACAAGAGCTCTGCAGTCAATTTCTCTAGCGATTTTTTTCGATTTTGTATGGCTGCTTCAGTGGTAACTATTTTGCTTTGAAACAAAAATCTATTTAAAATAAAAGTATGAAGAAATAAAAAGAATTTAAATTTTAAAATAAATTTGAAGATATAATTTATTTAGGGTGGAGGGAGGGTACTAATCCGAGTACGCCTGACAATAGTGAAAGAAAATTTTAATTTCGATGAATAAAACTAAAAGTATAACTATAATTTCAAAAAACGATTTAACTTCTGATGATTTCTCATCTTCATTATTGAGATTAAGATCTCATTTTTAATTTATAGGCATAGACCATAACATTAAAAAAAAAGGTAAAATGATATATAGTCGTGGAAAAAAAAGTAAACACTCCTTACTAACTCTGTAACAAATTATAGTAGAAGAAAGTTACTGGTACCAAATGATTGGAAATGAAGTCTAGTTTTAAATGATGGGTATAAAATTTGCTTAGAGATACAAATCACAACCAGACCAAACTTTTCTTTTTTCAATGGCAACACCCAATTTTGACAATATATTTTAAATCTCCGGTTCAAACCATGTCTAGATATGAAATTTCAAGTCATTAGGATGATAAGTTTTTGAATTATATACAATCAAACTTTAGAGCTTCTAATGTTAAATTACATTTTCATATAAATCAAGTAATATAAAACTTTTGTTTTTAAAGTCAATTCCTACATAGGCCATCAAAGAAAAAATTAATATAATCCCTTAAACTAATATTAGTTTTTGTTGCATTAAAATATCTCAATTTGTTGATTTTCTATAAGCAAGTAGGTTTACAATGGAACTCTCTATGGGAATTTGGCGAAATATTAGAGATATCGTTAAGTTGGCGTCACTTTTGGCGACTCATTTTGGCTGCCAAATTTGCGATATATCGCCAAGTTGGCGACGAATTTGGCGGTATTTGGCGACAGAACAGGTTCCCCCCCTATGATAACCCCTTATTGAAAATACTTTCATTGATCTTCAATAACCAATGGCCGCCATTTTGTTTCCCATGCAAAACTGAAATTAATTAATTAAAATTTAATTAATTAATTAATATTTGAAAAAACTGTATTAACATCAATTGTCATCCAGTACAAGTTTAAAAAAATTTATTTCAACTTGATAGGATGAATAATGAGTATTTTATTAACGATTGAAAATTTGAACAACATATATAAATATATAAATATATATAGGGAGAGTGTGAGCTAATAGTAGGAATTGAAATTATAAGACGAAAAGCAATATTTCCCCTTTATTAAAACATAAAATATGTAATATGAACTTTAAAAAGTTCCCTGTTTTACTTAAAAGACGACTAAAATAGTAAAAGAGATGTTACAAGTTAAAAATATACATTTTATTTAAAAACTATTGTTTATTTAAAAGCCTGGAGTACTTGCAATTTCGTACAGATTCGTAGACGATATTTTTATTGTTTGGGAGCATAGTTTGCATGAATAACACCTTTTCCTTGATAAAAAAAAAATAGTTTGATAATAATATAAAATTCACTCTTGAAATTGAAAAGGAAGAAGAAAGGAAGTATTGAAGTTTACCCTTTCACGTCGTTAATTTAATTAAAAACAACGAAAACCTCAACATTGACAGAAATGTTCATGGGAAACCGATCAGAAAAAATAATACGATCCCATATAATACTTCATCACCATCTACTTATAATAAAATCTGAGTACAGGAAACTGTCGGAACCATGCCGGTGCGAACCACTCTGGTCTGCGAATCGACCGTAGCTAAACGCCATGTTAGGCTTTATGAAAAACATATCCTAGCATATGACGGCTAAATGATAATTTTTTCTACTTGAAATAATGTCTGTTCAACATATTTTCACATAAAACATGTGTACCATATCCATGTATTAAGTTCTAAATTAAAATTAAGATATTATAAACATAGAAATCAGATCTAAACAAACCATACTGTTGCCATTTAGATTCAAATTCCAGCAAATCTAGAAACAAATGAATGACTCTTTGGGCGCTTCATTAAAAAAAATATACAGGTTAACGCCGATGCTGGTCTTAAAATATTTGTAATAGTATATTAAAACCTTTAAATATTTTAACTTTGTTTAAAACCTTCAAAAACTATCCAATTAAGTTCTAAATTTAAGGGCCATATCATCATCAACAACAAGTTCTAAATTAAAAGTAACGGTTAACTATCGCCATATGGTGGAGAAAAGAAATAACTTTCGTATTCTTTTGTACAATTTCAGATTTCCTGTGACATTTGTTTTCTGTCTTATATGACAAAGTAAAAATTATCCTAATTTGAATATCTAAAACTTTAACTAACTAAACACTAACGAATAACTAAAACTACAATAAAGAATTATTTCAAGGACACTTTAGCATTATTGAAAGAGAAATTAACCCTTTATGTACTGAATTATGAATTCATGAAAATTTCATCTTCTAAAGCATTTTTCGAGAATTTTTCAAACTAAATTAGAAGATTTACATAATCATTTAATAAATTTTAGAAGGATTTTAGAAGGATTCATTAAATTTGAATTTATACGGATTTTCGTGTAATATTTATAACCCCATTCAAATCTTTTATTTTAAATATTTTTCTTAGTATTTTGTAGAATTAGGAAATCTACAAATATAATGTTTTTACAACAGAAATATTTCTGAATTGAAAAATCCCTCCCCCTCCAACGCCAAGAAAGCTGAAAAGATGCAAAGGCCAAAAAAATCCTCCTTTAAAAAATATTTTTGTTTTGTGTAACCCATAATGCTTTTGGAACATGATAAAGTAATGCATCTGTAACTCATTCTAAACTGTATTACTACTAATCGATGAATTAATTTTATAACAAGTTATTTTAATGGCACTTATAAGTACCGACAGTAGATAAAGGGTTAAATAGACAATTTTTTCTGTACCGAAGGCTGCGAGTAGCGCCTCTGTAGGCCGTGATTCCCAATAAATTAGGAGCTTATGTTTCTTGCTCGCGTCAACTTTCTGTTGCAATCGTACTTTTTTTTTTACAATGCATTTTATCAGATTTGAAGACATTGCAAATAAAATGAATATTTCTTATCGGTACAACATATTTTAATTATCTTGCAGATAAAATTATGAATTTTAACATAGTTTGCAGCGAAAAACAAAGTCCCGCTAAACAAGCATTTTCGTCATAGAATATGTAACTGGAAATGGTGCGTTTAATCGCTGGTAACTAAATTGTAGTTTACATAATTTCTTTGTTCTAATCATAAAAAATCAAAGGGTAATACTTTTTGATTAACAAAATGCATGAAGCATCTTTTTTTAAGTCAGAAAAATATTTTTTTAACTATTGTTTAAAGATTTATCATTTACTTTCCGTCATTTTTCGTCATAGAATGTGTAGCTGGAAATGGCGCGTTTAAGCGCGGGTGACTAAATTGTAGTTTGCACAATTTCTTTGCTCTAATCATAAAAATCAAAGGATAATACTTTTTGATTAACAAAATACACGAGGCATCTTTTTTTTTTTAAGTCAGAAAAATACTTTTTTAACTATTGTTTTGAAGATTTATCATTCACTTTCCGTCATTTTTGATGGGAATTATATACTAGTTTTTATATAAAATCGTAGCTTACAAATTTTACATTAGACAAGCTTTTAAAGTATGTTCAGATAAATATTTAGAAAAAGAGCTTAATACCATCAGATATAGGAAGAAGACGGTTTTTCAGTAAGTCTCATTAATAAACTTATCTATGAATTCAGTTTTCACGAAAATATCAAAAAAGTAAACCATAAAGAAATGATATACAAAAAGTTTACCTATTTTCCTGGCCTCTACGAAAAGTTAAGATATGCTCTGCTGAATCACAATATAAATTTAATAGCCTGTCCACCAAGAAAATTAAAATAGTTAATTTGTACGAAAATAGATCCAACACCGAAATATGAATTCAGTGTTGCCAGATTGGGGATTTTGTCCCCATTTTGGGGGATTTTGAACCTCTAGGGGATTTTTGGGGGGACAAGTAGTTCGTGGGGAATTTTTTGGGAATTATATAAATTTTGGGGAAAAATTTGAGGATTTTTTTTTATTTTGTTTTTTTTTTTACTATTTTCCGTAAAGATTTCTTTTAGTCCTGTAGAAAAACTGGATCTGTTTCGAACTCAATTTTGATTTGAAAAACGAAAATACAATCCAGAAATCGGAAATATCAATCATTATTATCTTAGATGTGGTCGTGTTCGTTGTTTACTATTTTACAGTTTACACATATTACAGATGCATGAGACTCTACAGTCTTAAGCAGCTTAAAAATGCGCGTGACTAAATCTGTAGGACTTTAATGAAAAATTCCTTCGACCTACTTAAAATAAGTTAATTTAAATATGTGGAAAGCAGATCTTTTTCTCTTTCATGATATACAAAAGCACATCGATTCATACAGCGAAAATACTTTGCTTTATGATTATGTACTTCAGTATAGGGTTGACAAAAAAATTAAAACAGCATACCATCTCGGATTCATTCAAACACCAACTGATAAGAGATTGTCTAAAGCTATGGAGCTAATGTAACAATAGTCCAACATCGTTAGACAATACTTAAAAAAAACGTAAAATAACTTGTCACTGCAAGATCATCATTGTCTCTCATTCTCTTAATGTAGCTACAGAATATGCATTCAGCCCAGTTTAAAAGTTTGTTTTCTGTAAATAAGTATTTTTTTCAGAAAAAGGCTTGATTTGGGGAAAATTGTTGAGCTTAAATTACTTAAATATTTTTTATAGTGGTAAATTGAAAATTTAAAAATTCCCTTTTTGAGTAAAAACTGAGTTGGGGACTTTTGCGGAAAAAATCACTGATTTGGGGAAATTTCAGAAATTTTGGGGAAATTCACTTTTTACTATCTGGCAACACTGTATGAATTAGCCAGTGTATGTGCCATTCCTTTTAGAACTGATAGCAATAGTATATTGGAATACATTGGAATGACCAAATGAAAACAAAAAAAAAAATCAAAGAGCATAAAGATGATATAAAATTTTGTCGTCAATCTTCAGCTCTCTCTCGTTTAAGTTTCAATCAGAATATTACAGTAGATTTTGTTCATGCAAAAATCATATACCCAACATCTAATTATTACGCATCCACTATCGGAGAATCCATAGAAATCCTGTGTAAAAATAATCAAGTATGTAACGACGCCCTATCGAACAATATCTTCAATTTATGGTTTAATATCATCCTGAAAATAAATTATGAAAACTTGAGCAAAGTGACGTATTAAAGTTTGTGGTACGGCAGTTAAATATTTCTTCTTTGCAAATTTAATCTGAAACAATGCTACTTCGACTATCCAGCTACATATTTAAAATGAAAGTGACATATGATGTAATAAAATAAATGGAACTGCAGTTAATAATAATATATATTTTCTCTAATTAAGTTTAATCCAAGATACTGCTACTTCTACTTTCAACTCTAATAATTATTGGCTCTCTAATTTTCAAAACGCATTGTATAAATAAACAGCAATTAGTTATTATAATATTCTCTGATGAAAGGCTTGGGAAAGCCTGAAAGTACTAGGAAGTGTTTTAATAAAATGTATATTTTTAACTTGTAACGTCTCTTTTATTATTTTAGTCGCCTTTTAAGTAAAATAGTGAACTTTTTAAAGTTCATAGTACATATTTTACATTTTCATATTTTTATTAATCTTTCCTGAATATATAATATCTCCTTTTCCTTAATTTTCGAATTTTAAAAAACGAATCTCATTCGCCATCCGTGTTGAAGTAACTGTATTTCTATGAAGATTTATTCATAAAAAAATGAATATTTGTTTTACAGATTCCTGTTTTTTTGGTTTTGAGATGGCTTGTGTATCTTAGTTTGAAAATTATTCTTTGTTTTGAGATATGATACACTACTACTACATTAATTCAAAAGATAAATTTATCTTTTTTATATTCTTCGAACTCTTCTTTATTTTCTTGTGTATGAAAAAGAATTTACATTGCGTCCTTGATATTCAAGATTTTAGTTTTTATAGTAGTTCACAAATATTTGTAACTGTTACTGGTTTTGATTTTATGCAGGTAAGGATTGCGAAAACTTTTGCATAAAATCTCAATTTGTAAATATACAGGGTGTTTCATAAGAGATGATAGACTTTAACAGGTGATAGTAAACATCAAACAAACAACTTTCATCAAAGAATTCATGGTCGGAAATAAAACGCAAAGGTGCTGGCGCATTTGGAAACTTTGTCCAGTCTTGCCAGTGAGATACTTTTTTTTAAATTATGAATTATTGATTGCCTCCGTTTATTTATTTTTTTTTTAATAGCGAAATTCGCCTTTTTTAATGACAGATTAAATAAGGTGAAAACAAGGCGGATTATCAGTTTTAAAAAACTGGTGGCAATCAAAAAATTTTAATTTAAAAAAAAATACCCTCTCGCAATACTGACTTGGTCCATGCAAACGTTAAAGCTCCATTCCTATTGGGAGTTATCGGGAGAAGAATGACACTAATGGCGTGAAAATGTGATACGGGAAGAAACAGAACGCACATGCAAAATTTTGCCTCGATTAATACATATAAGCTGCTGATTCGAGTGTGCAACTGTCAATTGCAGCAGGAACGTAACGGAAGATGTTGCCCTTCCCTAATAGGGAAAAGGCTGATATTCATTTTATCTACGGAACTGCAAATAGAAATGGCTCAGATAATTGACGATTGTATGGGGAGGGGTTTCCCACCGTGCTTTTGTCACTTATTCATTTTTTGCATGTTTTTGCCTCGCATAACAACATATCCAGTGCTGCCAGTGGGCTGCAATTTTTAAATTCTGATTTCCTTATTAGATCCACCACTTTCTTGAAATTGTATAATTCGTCTTACTTAATGACATATTAATTAAGGCAAAAACAAGGGGAATTTTACCATTTCACAAAAGTGGTGCCAATCGATAAATCTGAATATAAAAAAAGTAGCCCACTGGCAACACTGAATATCTCCTATGGCTGCTTCTAGCACCTTTGCGTTTTAATTCCGACCATACGTTATTTGGTGAATTTTGTTTGTCTTGATGTGTACTATCACATCTAAAAGTTTTGCCCATCTTTTATGAAACACCCTGTATATAAGTAAATAAATATCTATGCAGCATAATTTAAATTTTTAATGATGAACCAGAAACCGCGGCTTCAAAAGTAACTCTCTCTCTCTCTCTCATTTAAGCAGTTGTTGAAACGAAAATGATCAGCAAGTTTCTAAAATATTGAAAAGGAATATAACATTAATGGTATCTTAAGACATCTTTTTTTTTCTTACATAAATATTTTTATACATAAAAAAATCTGAGTTTGATCCGGAATTTTCGTAATATGCAAAAGAGATTCATCAAACAATTACATTATCACATCTTTATGTACGGCGTATGTGAAAGAATCAGAAACTTTCGACGCTGAAAAAGAAGTATTTTTGAACTAAAAAACAGGAATTCTGCTTTTTCAGAATTTAGTGTCGCCCCCGATGAAAAAAAAATATATGTATATATAGATAGTACAAAACATATTTCAATTTTAAGACTTAAAGCACACGCTTTTATTTTATGCAAAATGAAGTCATCCGCTTAAGAATTCTACATTTACGATCCACTTTTAAACATCTTCAGTAAAGCATGCATAGGACGTCACTATCGCGAAATAATACACAAATGCAGCAAAAAGATGCCATCATTAAAGAAATTCGACAAAAAAAGAACGGCTATCTAATGTTTCATGTGCCTTCATTTGTTTGTAATATTAATATACATACTTGAAATTAAATATAGTTTATAATGGCTCCATGTTTTTGCAGAAATCATTCGTTTATATTTTTTTCAAAATAGCACGTATTTTAATTACATTTTCTTTCGGTTGTTATGAGAAAACGGCAACAAAAATAACTAATTACTATTTTACAACTATTTTTCCTTTACTTTTTAAAGAAATGGAGTACTTTCGTTTCCAATATTAAGCAAATGGTTCTAAAAACTACAAGAATTTTTTTTTTTTTCAAAAATAAATGGAGATGCAGTTTTGAAAAAAAAATTGCATTTATAAGTACATTTTCCCCCCAATACAACGGTATAAAAATTTAAAATGTGCGATGATTAGAAATTTAAAAAATTGCTATAGAGTATTTAATCGTACAATGATACATCTGCTTTGTTTTACCGCTGGCTTCTACACAAAATAAGCTGGAAGAAAGAAATAGCATACCGGCGGCTAATAAGACCAATCGGGCTAACCAAAAAATAGATAAGTTTCTGATAATTTGATAAAAGTAATAAATAAAATCTACCTTATGACATTAGCTCGTTACAAAATTGTTTTCGTGTACGAACCTATTTTTTACGCAAGAATTTTTCTAATAAATCTTTTATTTTCTGGTAAAATATATGAACTTTGACCTTCATGTTGATGTAATGACTCTAAACGAATATTTGTTTTTAAATTCCTTTTTACTTTTTTTGTGTATCATCTTCTGAAAAAATTTCTTCGTTTTGAAATATGACGTAATACTGCTACACAAGTTCAAGATATAAATTTATCATCTACATACTCGGCGAACTCTTGTTTATTTGCTTATGCATAAAAATGAAATTGTCATTCTTAGTAAAAAAAGTCTGGATTTTTTTACATAAAGAACAATCATTTCGTGCATTTTTTGTCTGATAGAAGCTCACAAAAAGTTATTGCTATTATAGGTTTTGTTTTGTGCCGGTAAGCATTGCGAAAACGTTTGAATATAATCTGAATTTTGAATAAAATCTCAAGGTTTACGTAACATAATTTAAAATTTTAAATATGAATCATAAACCGCCGATTCCGAAATATCGGGTCGATAGGAAAGTCATGCCGTGTTGGGAAAATCAATTCGTACCGGAAAATTCTGCCCTCTAATTATTAGACATTTGATATCGGAATCAATGTCTAATAATTAAATGTTATATTTTTTCGGTACGAATTGATTTTTCCAACACGACACGACCTTCCGATCGACCCAATAACACTGTCTAAGCGGTTCTGGTAACCAAAACCATCAGCAAGTTGCTGTAAATTTGTTAAAGAATACAACATCAATTGTATATTATGACAAACGCTTTTCTATTTTTTTCTTACATAAATCTTTCTATGCGTAAAAAATCTCTGTTTAATCCCGAATTTTCGTAATATACAAAATAGATTTATCAAACAGTTACAGTAACACGTCTTTTTGTACGGCATATATGAAAAAACCGCAAACTTTCGAAACAGAAAATTAAGTCTTTTTAAATAAGAGCCATTGTGCTAACCAAAAGAATAGGAAAGTTCCTGATTTTATAAAAAGTAACAAAATTAGTTTATCTTATGACATTAGCCCTTTAAAAAATTATTTTCTTGTATAAACCCCTTTTTTACGTAAAATCCTTTCAATTTAATCTTTTATTTTTGCTAAAAAATAACTATTCAGATTCCTGCTATTTACTTTTGAGATATCTTGTGTATCTTCTGCCGAAAATTATTCTGTGCTTTGAAATATGACACACTACTCCTATACAAAGATCAAGAGATAAATTTATCATATTTATACTCTTCAAACTCTTGTTTATTTTCTCATGGATAAAAGAAATTGTATTTTGTATAAGAAAAGTCTGAATTTTTTATAAATAAAGTACATTCTTTCCAAGATTTTTGTTCTTATAGTAGTTCACAAGTATTGGTAGTTGTTACACGTTTTGAATTAATGCCAGTAGCCACTACGAAAACGTTTGCGTAAATTCTCAAGTTGTAAATATATACAAAAGATATATGCAGCATAACTTAAGCTTTTAATGATGAATCATAAACGGCGACTTCAGAAATAACACTTGCTAATTTATGCAATAGTGATAAACAAAACGATCAGAAAGTTTCTAAAAATGGAGAAAGAACACAACATTAGGTGGTCTTAGAACTCTTAAAATTTGAAAAAATTATATAAAAAAAAGGACTATTTTCAACATTTAATATCTAAAAATGTATTTAAGATTTAAAATACAAATTTAATTGGGATAAAAGATAGAACTATGTTCTTTTATTTCCTGTATTTAAAAAATTGCAAGATGCAGAATCAGCATTTACAGGGGGCTCCAAATTATCAGGCATTTGACGAGCAGAAAATCGTTATAACAGCTTACGCGCAGGATTACAAAATAAATTTTGCAACTAGAATGAAAATTTTGGTGCATATTTATACTTTAGAATGTAGTAATTACCCTGAACCCAAATAAATTAGTATTTAAAGCATTTTTATATTTTTAATACAATGTTGTATTTAGCTAACGCAAAATTTATTAAATTTCAACAGTATAATCACCTAAAAAAATATTTTCTTGAGCAATAAAACGGAAATTTCAGGTTCTGTTTATACAGACTAACATGAAACATATGCTTTGAAAATTTCATGAAAAAATATTCAAAATTTTTGACATATCGTGCGCGTTAAGCCAAAATCGTTATTTGGAGAAAAATGACTTCAAAGTTTCGGAAACATCGCTTCAGCTATTGAACGGTTATAATTCTAAAAGTATTATAACTTCTGTTCTAATGGGAATTTCAAGAAAAAAATTGCATCAAAATGTTCAGAATATAAAAGAGTTTAAAATCTAAAAAAAAAAAAAAATAAAATTTCGAAAATTTTAAAGCTTTAAGAGTCCTGAGATTCCTTAATATATCTTAAGAAATCAACTCTTTTCTATTATTGTTCTTACATAAATCGTTTTATAAATAAAAAATCTTTCTGGAAAATACAAAATCGGTTCATCAAACAATTACATTAACTTTTTTTTTATTTTATTATTATTATTATTTTTTTTTTTATTTTACGGCATATGTAAAGGAACAGTTCACTTTCGACACAGGATTTTTTTTTTTTTTTTTTTAAATAAGAACAATTGAGCTAACCAAAAAAAAAAAGCAAGTTACTGATAATTTGCTAGAAGTAACAAATTTCTCTTTTTCTATGACATTCGTTCGTTAACAGAATTATTTTCTTGCATAAGCCCCTCCCCCTTTTTTACGTAAAAATTTTCCGTTTAATCTTTTATTTATTGTTATAAAAATAACGTGAACTTTCGCCTTCATGTTGACGTAACTGTATTTCTTTGAAGATTTATTCATAAAAAATGAATATTTGTTTTTAAAATTCCTGTTTTTTACTTTTCAGATGTCTTGTGTATTTCCTTCCGAAAATTTTTCTCAGTTTTGAAATATGACGCACTGCTGCTACATAAGTTCGAGATATAAATTTATCATCTATTTACTCGTCGAACTCTTGTTTGTTTGCTTATGCATAAAAAAGAAATTGTATTATGTTCGGAATAAGAAAAGTCTAGATTTAGCTTAAGTAAAGTAACGTTCTTTTCACGAAACATTTGTTTGATAGAAGCTCACAAAAATTTAGTTATTACCCGACTGCCAAGAAGGGTTATGTGTATCTGGGTAAGTGGATTTCTTTATAACCTCGAAACATCCCAACAGCTGGATGGATTTTAATGAATGAGGTCTCTATCCAGTCGTCTTAGCCGTCCGATGGTTATAGGTTAGGTTAGGTTTTTATTTATTCAAAATGGCGGCCGTAAAATACAAAATGGCGGTAGAGATGGAAAAAAAAAGTTACGCACCCTATTGAGTGGTATATCATTGGATAGATCTTTCAAAATAAAGACGATATTTGATTGACTATTTTACAGTCAGAAGCTCCGTTTAAATATTACACAACCTGGAAGTTGTGTAGGTAGAATCTCTAGCTTTACTGCAATTGTAACCATCATAGACATCTATAGGCCTCATCAAAGCAGTGTTTATAGATAGGAACTAACAATTAAACACAACTTAAAAGCCATCAATATTAGTAAAACAGATAAGTAATATAAAAATAGTTTCACATTGATGAGAAATATTTCGCTTTTTATGCAGTTGGGTTTTTTTATTTTTGAAATTTAATTGTTTTTATAGCTTTTATTACTGTACCGGTAAGCATTGCGAAAACGTTTGAGTATAATCTGAGATTTTAATAAAACATCAAGATTTACGTAGCATAATTTAAACTCTTAAGAGGCTACTTCAGTTAAACGAAAAGACCCGTGCGCCAATGCTAATCCTATGGAAGAAATTTATAAAGATATCTCGGTCGCATTTAAATATTTTTAAATGATTTCTTTTGCTTTGAATAGTTGAGATCGATCTGTACAAAAGGTCGTTATTTACTTTTTCGATTTTGTTTACAGGTATTTCTTATGACGAAACTTTCGTTTTCGGAACCGGTTTCGAAAGTAAAAGCATCCTCATAAAAAATATCTGCATTCAAAATCGAAAAAGTAAAAAACGGCCTGCATACAGATCGATCTCAAATATTCAATGCAAAAGAAATCATTTAAAAATATTGAAATGCGACCGAGATATCTTTATAAATTTCTTCCATAGGATTACCATTGGCGAATGCGTCTTTTCATTTGACTGAAGTAGCCTCTTAATTATGAACCATAAACCGCGGCTTCAAAAATAATACTGTCTAACTACTGTCTACTCAGTTGTGGTAACCAAGTCAATCAGCAAGTTTCTGAAAATTTGAAAAAAAATACAACATCAATTGCATTATGACATAACTCTTTCTCTCTCTCTCTCTCTCTCTCTATATATATATATATATATATCATGGGGCAAACTTTGAGGGGTGTTATAGCTCACTATAATAAACAATTATTGTATAGGAATGTATGACCGGTAGTGACGCGTTGAGATAGAAACACCAGGGGGCAATTTGGAGCTTTTTTTTAATTCAAAATTTCTCATTCAAACCAGAAAATTCCTATACTGTTCTTTTCTTTATCTAAGACAGACACCCCATAATTACACAAAGAAAATATTCTTCTTTGAAAATTTCCGGTATGAAATCGAAATTTTTGAATAAAAAAACACAAGACTGGCAAATTTGTCAAACACAGGAAATACATGAAAAGAAATAGAGTTTTATTTTAATTCAAAAATTTTAATTTCATATTGGAAATTTTCAAAGAAGAATATTTTCTTTGTGTAATTATGGGGTGTCTGTCATAAATAAAGAAAAGAACAGTATAGGGATTTTCTGGTTTGAATGAGAAATTTTGAATAAAAAAAAGCTCCAAATAGCCCCCCCTGGTGTTTCTATCTCAACGCGTCACTTCCGGTCATATATTCCAAAACAATAATTGTTTGTTAAAGTGAGCTCTACCACCCCTCAAAGATTGTCCCATGATTTTAGACTCACCCTTTATATATAAAAAATCTTTCTGTTTGATCCGGAATATTCTCAATATGAAAATAGATTTATCAAACAATTACAGTAACGTACGTTCTTTTATAGCATATATGAAAAAACCACAAACTTTCGACAAAGAAAAAGAAGTCTTTCTAAATAAGAAGAATCGAGCTAACCAAAAGAATTGGAAAGTTCCTGATAATTTGATAAAAGTAACAAAATTATTCTATCTTATGATATTAACTCTTTACAAAATTATTTTCTTCTATAACCCCCTCCCCCCTTTTTTTTTCTTTTTACTTTTGAGATGTTTTGTGTATATTCTGACCAATAATTATTCTCCGTTTTGGAATATGAAACACTACTTCTACACATTATCAAGAGATATATTTATCATATTTGCACTGTTCGAACTCTTTTTAGGTGCGTTCGTAATTATATAAATACGTAGCACCTATAGTCGTCGTTCAGTCCGTCTGTCTGCCCGTCCGTCTGTCCGTCCGTCCGTCCGCATATAATAGAGCAAAACCTACCCAACCGAATGGTCTGAAATTTTAAATATATGATTGTTGTAAAATTTTGTCGAGCCATTTCAAATTTTATGAAAATCGGATGTATAGTTAAATTACAGGGACAGTCAAAAGTTTCTCTTTACATTACGGCCAATGGGAAAAATTATTGCACGTGCATTTTAATGATGTTAATGCTTTCCGAATGGTCTCAAATTTTAAACATATAATTATTGCGACATTCTGTCGAGCCATTTCAAATTTTATGAAAATCGGATGTATAGTTTAATTACAGGGACAGTCAAAAGTTTTTCTTTACATTAAAGCCAATGGGAAAAATTATTGCAAGTGCATTTTAATGATGTTACAGCTTTCCGAATGGGCCGAAATTTTAAATATATAATTGCTGCAAAATTTTGTCGAGCCTTTTCAAATTTCATGAAAATCGGATGTATAGCTTAATTACAGGGACAGTCAAAAGTTTTCCGTTACATTAAGGGGGATGGGAAAAAATTATTGCAAGTGCATTTTAATGATGTTACAGACTATGCACTTATGAATCGCAAATAAATACACATTCAGTACAATATGGGGTGCAAAAAATAATTATAAAACTAGTTATAGTACGAACGCACCTCATTTGCCATGTTTGACGAGCAATTTCCAACTTGTTTACTATCGTAAGCACAAAAAAATAAATTGTATTACACTGTAAAAAAAAAAAAAAAAAAGAAAACGTAGTTTTTACGGAAAAAAATAGTATTTTTTACAGAAAAAAAACTGTTTTAAAGAAAAACTGTTTTTTCAGTAAAATAAAATGGATTTCGTAATTTTTATATAAAAAAATCTGTAATTTTTACAGAACTGTTTTATGAAACTGTTTTTATGAAAAAATTACAGATATTTTCTGTAAAATAACGGTTTTCCACGGGTTTTTTTCTGTCAATGTGTGAGATTTTTTTACAGTGTATGTGTAAAAAAAAAGTGATTTTTTTTATAAATAAAGTACATTATTTACAAGATTTTTTAGTTTATAGTATCTCACAAATATTTATAGTTGTTATAGGTTTTGAATTAATGTCAGTAAGCATTTTGAAAACGTTTGCGTATAATCTGTAGTTGTAAATTTATGTAAAGATTTAGGTAGTATATTTTAAACTTTTAATGATGAAGCATAAACTGCGACATCAGAAATAACTCTTTCTAATTTAAGCAGTTGTGATAACGAAAACAATCAGAGTTTCTGAAAATTTGAGAAAGAATACAAAATTAATTGTATCTTAAGACATCAAATCTGTTCGTCGTTTTTTTTCGTTACATGAATCTTTTCATACATAAATCTTTGTTTGATCCAGAATTTTCGAAATATGCAAAATACATTTATCAGACAATTACAGTAACATACCTTTTTGTACGGCATATGTAAAAGAACCGTAAACTTTCGACGCAGAAAATATTTTTTTTTAATAAGAGCCATCGAGGTAATCAAAATAAGGCAAGTTGCCGATAATTTGATAAAAGTAACAAAATTATTCTATTTTGATACATTCACTATTTATAGAATTATTTCCCTGCATAAACCTTTTTTTACATAAAAATATTTCCATTTAATCTTTTATTTATTGCTAAAAAATAATATGAATTTTCACTTTCATTTTGACGCAACTGTATTTCTTCGAAGATTTATTTTCGATAATTAATAATGAATATTTGTTTTCTAGACTCCTTCCCTTTGCGTTTACGATGGTTTGTGTATCTGCTTCCGAAAATTAGTCTCCGTTTTGAAACACGACATACTACTACTACGCAAGTTCAAGAGATAAATTTATCATTTTTAGAATCTTTGAACTTGTGTTTATTTTCTTCTGTATAAAAATAAATTATGTTACTTTCTGAATAAAGGTAATCTTGATTTCATTTAAACAAAGTATATTATTGCCGAGAAATCTTGTTTGATAGAAAAACAAAAAATGTACAGCTTTTGTTTATATGCGTGTGAACTATTCCGAAACATTGAAATAAAGTCTCACGTTAACATAAATATATGAAATAAAATTATTATTTTAGTGATATGAAATGTACTACATCAATAGAGGCGTCATATAAAATCTTGTTCTCTGTCACATTTTATTAATAATACCGCAGATAATATTTTTAAAATTTTTGAATTTTAAAAATTGAAATGCTAATTTTAATCACATGCAAACCAAACATTGCAAATTCTTATGACATTAGCTCTTTACAGAATTATTTTCTAGCATAAATATTTTTTCTACGTATAAATCTTCCTATTTACTCTTTCATTTATTGCTAAAAAATAATATGAACGTTCGCCTTCATGTTGACGTAACTGTGTTTCTTTGAAGATTTATTTAGAATAAAATGAATATTTGTTTTTTAGATTGCTTCCCTTTACTTTCACGATGGTCTGTGTCCTAAAATTATTCTCCGTTTTGAAATACGACATGTTACTACTACGCAAGTTCAAGAGATAAATTTATGGCCTTTATAATCTTCGAACTTGTGTTTATTTTCTTTTGCATAAAAATAAATTATATTACTTTCTGAATAAAGAACGTTTTCATTTCACTTAAACAAAGTATATTCTTTTCGAATAGTTAGTGGAAGTATATTTTCGTATCCATAAAAAAAATATTGTATTCTGTATTAAAAAAGTTGGAATTTTTTATAAATTCAGTACATTCTTTTCAAGATTTTTGTTTTTATAGCAGTTCACAGATATTTATAGCTGTTATAGACAGTAGGCATTAATGGCAGTAAGCATTGTCGAAACGTTTGCGTAAAATCTCAAGTGAAAAATTTATATAAAGTTTTATGCTTAATTTATTTAAAATTTTATTTATTAAATTTATTTAAGCTATTAATGATGAACCTGAAAACGCGGCTTCAAAAATAACGCTCTCTAATTCAAGCAGTTTTGGTAACCAAAACGATCTGTAAATTTCTGAAAAATTGAGAAAGAATGCAAAATTATTTGTATCTTAAAAAATCAACCCTTTTCTATATTTTTTTCCTTACAAGAATCTTTTTATACATAAAAAAATCTTTGTTTGATCCGAAATTTTCTTAATATAGAAAATAGATTTATAAAAAAAAAAATTACATAACATATCTTTTTGTAAGACATACTTGAAAGAACCATTTCAACACGGAAAATAACTTTTTAAATAATAGCCATCGAGCTAACCAAAAGAAGGCAAGTTACTGATAATTTGATAAAAATAACAAAATTATTCTGTTTTCATTCGCTATTTAAAGAATTATTTCCTTGCAGAAACGTTTTTTTTAGGCAAAAATATTTCCATTTAATCTTTTTTTTATTGCTGAAGAAATACTATGAACTTTCACCTTCATTTTGACATAACTGTATTTCTTTGAAGATTTATTTTGGATAAAATGTACATTTGTTTTCTAGGGTCCTTCTCTTTACCCCAATGGTTTGTGTATTTGCTTCCTAAAATTATTCTCCGTTTTGAAATACGACATACTACTATTACTACGCAAGTCCAAGAGATAAATTTATCATCTTTAGAATCTTTGAACTTATCTGTATTTTCTTCTGCATAAAAATAAATTACGTTATTTTTTTAATAAGTAAAATTCCGATTTCATTTAAGGGGGTTCGAGACACAAAAATCTTCATATTTTCTAAAACACTTTTATTGCATTAATTGTTTTTTCTTTCTGTTTAAAATGACGTTTATATCATGTTTCTATCTTAATTAGAACAGGAAATATATTATTTTTTTTGTTTTGGTTTGTTTTCAAAATCTGGCTATCAAGTTATGGTTCTCATGAAAATGTGTTTCTTCTGAAAATGCGTTTTTCTTCATGATAAGATTTTTCACCATTTCCAGTATTTAAATTCTTTTATGTCAAGAACCGTTAAAGATAAATGTTTTAAACTTGGAAAATGTCCTTTTCAATTGTTTAACTTTAATTCAGCAAATTAAAAAAAAAAATTGCTTTTGAAAAGATGATTTTTTAAAAAGTTACATCATTTTTTTTTACTTTAAATATTTTTAATTTTTTTAAATAAATATTTAAAAAAATGCTGAAACTCAATTAAAACTTACATATTTCTGGTTAGTTAAATGAAAAAAAAAGGAAATTCTAAAAGTAATATTTCGAGTTATAGCGATTTTAAACCACCCTACTTTTTAAACTATTTTTAAATTGATTTTTTTCAACTATATGAGAAATTTTATTATGTGATTTTGTTTAGAAATGATAAGGTTAACCATAAGAAAAAAATTCAAAATTTTAACTCAATAAATAAAAACTATTTTAAAATGTGTTCCGGAACCCCTTAAACAAAGTATATTATTTTCGAGAAAAACTTGTTTCATAGAAAAACAAAAAAATTGTACAGCTTTTGTTTATATCCGTGTGAACTTTTCCGAAACATTTGAGTAAAATCTCACGTTAATATAAATATATGAAATAAAATTATTATTTTACTGATGTGAAATGCCTAATCAACGGAGGTGTCAAATAAAATCTTGATCTCTGCGACATTTTATTAATAAAATTATATTACAGATAATATTTTAAAATTTTTGAATTTTAAATATTGAAATGCGAATTTCAATCATATGCAAACCAAAAATTGCAAATCCTTATGATATTCGCTCTTTACAGAACTATTTTTTAAGATAAACGCCTTTTTACATAAAAATATTTCCATTTAATCTTTTATTTATAGCTAAAAAAATAATATGAATTTTCACCTTGATTTTGACGCAACTGTATTCCTTTGAAGATTTATTTTGGATAAAATGAATGTTTGTTTTCTAGACTCCTTCCCTTTACTTTTTTTGATGGTTTGTGTATCCGATTCCAAAAATTATTCTCCGTTTTGAAATACGACATACTACTACTACGCAAGATCAAGAGATAAATTTATGATCTTTATAATCTTCGAAAATTCTGTTCATCTTCTTCTGCATAAAAATAAATTATGTTACTTTCTGAATAAGGAAAAGCTTGATTTCACTTAAACAAAGTATATTATTTTCGAGAAAAACTTGTTTAATAGAAAAACAAAAAATCGTACAACATTTGTTTACATACGTGTGAACTTTTCCGAAAGATTTTAATAAAGTCTTACGTTAACATAAATATATAAAATAAAATTATTATTTTAGTGATGTGAAATGCCTACATCAATAGAGACTTCATATAAAATCTTGTTCCCTGCTACATTTTATTAATAGTACTGCAGATAATACTTTTAAAATTTTTGAATTTTAAAAATTGAAATGCGAATTTTAATCACATGCAAACCAAAAATTGCGAATTTTTATGACATTCGCTCTTTATAGAACTATTTTCTAGCACAAACTTTTTTGTTACATAAAAATATTTCCATTTAATCTTTTATTTATTGCTAAAAAAATAATATGAACTTTCACCTTCATTTTGACGCAACTGAGCTTCTTTGAAGATTTATTTTGGATAAAATGAATATTTGTTTTCTAGGCTCCTTCCCTTTACATTTGCGATGGTTTGTTTATTTGCTTCCTAAAATTATTCTCCGTTTTGAAATACGACATACTAATACTAATACTACGCAAATTCAAGAGATAAATTTATCATCTTTAGAATCTTTGAACTTATGTTGATGTTCTTCTGTATAAAATAAATTATGTTACTTTCTGGAATAAGGAACTAATACTAAGGAAAATGTCGATTTCATTTAAACAAAGTATATTATTTTCAAGAAAAACTTGTTTGATAGAAAAACAAAAAAATATATAGCTTTTGCTTATGAACGTGTGAACATTTTCGAAACATTGAAATATTGTCTCACGTTAACATAAATATATGAAATAAAATTATTATTTTACTGATGTGAAATGTCTAATCAATGTAGGCGTCGTATAAAATCTTGTTCTCTACGACATTTTATTAATAATACTGCAGATAATATTTCTAAAATTTTTGAATTTTAAAAATTGAAAGTCGAATTTTAATCACATGCAAACCAAAAAATGCAAATTCTTACGACATTCGCTCTTTACAGAACTATTTTCTAGTATAAACGTTTTTTTACGTAAAAATATTTCCATTTAATCTTTTATTTATTACTAAAAAATAATATGAACTTTCACCTTCATTTTGACGTAACTGTATTTTGTTGAAGATATATTTAGAATAAAATAATATTTGTTTTTATACTCGTTCTCGTACTTTCGCGATGGTTTGTGTATCTGCTTCCGAAAATTATTCTCCGTTTTAAAATACGACATACTACTACTACGCAAGTTCAAGAGATAAATTTATAGTCTTTATAATCTTCGAACTTGTGTTTATTTTCCTTTGCATAAAAATAAATTATATTACTTTCTGAATAAAGAACGTTTTCATTTCACTTAAACAAAGTATATTCTTTTCGAATAGTTAGTGGAAGTATATTTTCGCATTCATAAAAATATATTGTATTCTGTATAAGAAAAGTTGGAATTTTTTATAAATTCAGTGCATTCTTTTCAATATTTTTGTTTTTATAGCAGTTCACAAATATTTATAGCTGCTATAGACAGTAGGTATTAATGGCAGTAAGCATTGTTAAAACGTTTGCGTAAAATCTCAAGTGAAAAATTTATATAAACGTTTATGCTTAGCTTAATTTATTTAAAATTTTATTTACTAAATTTATTTAAACTTTTAATGATGAACCTGAAACCGCGGCTTCAGAAATAACGCTCTCTAATTTAAGCAGTTTTGGTAACCAAAACGATCAGTAAGTTTCTGAAAAATTGAGAAAGAATGCAACATTAATTGTATCTAAAGAAATCAATTATAATTTTTTCCTTTCATGAATCTTTTTATACATAAACAATCTTTGTTTTGTCCGGAATTTTCGTAATATACAAAATAGATTTATCAAAAAATTACAGTAACATATCTTTTTGTAAGACATACGTGAAAGAACCATTTCGACACGGAAAATAACTTTTTAAGTAATAGCCATCGCGCTAATCAAAATAAGGCAAGTTACTGATAATTTGATAAAAGTAACAAAATTATTCTGTTTTAATACATTCGCTATTTACAGAATTAATTACTTGCATAAACGTTTTTGTTACGTAAAAATATTTAATCTTTTATTTATTGCTAAAAATAAAATAATATGAACTTTCACCTTCATTTTGACGCAACTGTATTTCTTTGAAGATTTATTTTGGATAACATGAATATTTGTTTTCTTGTCTCCTTCCCTTTGCTTTTGCGTTGGTTTGTGCACCTCTTTCCGAAAATTATTCTCCGTTTTGAAATACGACATAGTACTACTACTACATCTACGCAAGCTCAAGAGATAAATTTATCATCTTTATAATCTGCGAACTCGTCTTTATTTTCTTCTTCATAAAAATAAATTATGTTACTTTCTGAATAAGGAAAATCTCGATTTCATTTAAACGAATAATATTATTTTCGAGAAAACTTGTTTGATAGAAAAATAAACTGTACAGCTTTTGTTTATATACGTGTGAACTTTTCCGAAACATTTGAATAAAATTTCGCGTTAACATAAATATATTTAAAAAATATATATTATTTTAGTGATGTGAAAGGTCTACATCAATAGAGGCGACATATAAAATCTTGTTCTCTGCGACATTTTAGTAATAATACTGCAGAAAATAATTTTAAAAATTTTGAATTTTAAAAATCGAAATGCGAATGAATTTTAATCACATGCAAACCAAACATTGCAAATTCTTATGGCATTCGCTCCTCACAGAACTATTTTCTAGCATAAACATTTTTAAAATAAAAATATTTCCTTTTATTCTTTTATTTATTGCTAAAAAAATAACCTGAACTTTCACCTTCATTTTGACGCAAGTGTATTCCTTTGAAGATTTATTTTGGATAAAATGAATATTTGTTTTCTAGGATCCTTCTCTTTACTTTTGCGATGGTTTGTGTATCTACTTCCTTAAATTATTCTTCGTTTTGAAATACGACATATTACTACTACTACGCAAGTTCAAGATATAAATTTATCATCTTTAGAATCTTTGAACTTGTGTTTATTTACTTCTGTATAAAAATAAATTATGTTACTTTCTGAATAAGGAAAATGTCGATTCCACTTAAACAATTTATATTATTCTTGAGAAAAACAAAAAATTGTATTGCTTTTGTTTACATACTGTGAACTTTTCCGAAACATTTGAATAAAGTCTCACGTTAACATAAATATATAAAATAAAATTATTATTTTATTGATGTGAAATGTCTGCATCAATACAGGCGTCATATAAAATCTTCTTCTGTGTCATACTATTTTATTAATAATGCTACATAAAATGTTTTTAAATTTTTGAATTTTAAATATTGAAATGCGAATTTTAATCATATGAAAAAAAAAGGAAATTGCAGAATACTACTGACCGTGGTGAAGTCAGACTTTATAAAAACTGTATTTTTTCTAAATATTTTCATTCATTTTTGTTGTAAAACGAGATAGCTTTGTTTACGGTAAATATGAAAATATTACATCATTTAAATGAGGGCACAAAATGTCGAGTCTAAAGGCAGTTGCTAGATAAAATTTCTGTTTTCGCACCAATCTTTTATTCATCATTTAACATTTCAACATTTGTTTTAATAAAAGTACGCAAGTGAAATTAGCAACATACATATCAATAGAGAAATTTTAATTTCAGCTATATTTAGATGTGAGAAAAAAAAATGTTCAAATATATGCGTTTAAAGAATGCAGGTACCGATAATTAGTCATGAAACAATAAAATTATTTCATAAAATTATAAATCAATCATGATTTAATACAAGAATAAAATATAAATAATTGTAATGTTAATAAAATATGTATTATTTTTTATTCCGAAGGGCAAAAGTTCAAATGAAGAATAGCAAAGATCATCAGACAGTTACAGCCCCGTATTTGAAATCAGTTTAAGAATCATAACTTTTATTGTACAATTTGATCTGCTTCTGTAGTTTTAAAAGGTAATCAATGCTGGACACATGTTGAAACCGAAGCGGATGCTTTTCTAAGGTATGTTCAACAACAGCTGCTAGCTTCGCGGCCTGTAGTACTCAAACGTTTTAGGAATATTGTATTTCAATTTCTATAAAGTCTTACAAGGAAGGTTTCCATACAGGGCATACTCAGAATATGTTGAAAAAAATGCTAGTGAAACTACTCATGTATGAAATAAGGGATCGGTCAAATCTAACGGCGGAATTTCAGTAGAAAGTCTGTAAAAAAATAAATACTTTCGAATATTTGGCGCGAAAATACGAAAGTGACACGCGATTTGGCGAGCAGGATTTTTCCTAGCCAAAAGCAAACTATTTTAATGCATCTGAAAATTTATTAATTGTTTTTTAGAATGCACGGTTTTTAATGAATACAAACTTAATCAATTAAAGAGGTTATTATATTTTTTTTATATTACATATATATGTTGCTTGTTGCTGTAGTTATTTAATTTCATTACTGTAAAAATATTTTCTATGCTTTGCAAGTTGAAAATATCTATTTTAAGTTATAGTCAGCTGACATTTGATTTAACATTTCCATATCGAAGACGAAGTCGTTTCCATAGCAACAAAATCAAGTCGACAGTGTTCTATCTGCATTATTTTTGAGCTTGAAATAATTTAAATCAATTTAAATTTTGTTTTAAATCGTAAAATATGATATTTAAATTTTATTATAAATATATATCACGAACAATAGTTAAAACAAACTAAAAATGACAAAACTATTGTTAAAAGAAATTAAAAATGACAAAACTAAAGTTATTTAAATTAAACTTGTATAAACAAATTCAACATAAAAAGTTTTTCCTACATAAAACCGTATTTTTTTTTCATCGCCAAATAAACGAAAATTTCGTTATTTTTTTACGGACGCTTATCGGGGTTCCGCCAATTTTTTTTTTTTATAAATATATATATCCATATGAGAAGAACATTCAGTAATTTTTTCAGATTTTTCTGAGTATGCCCGTATGGATACCTTCCTTGTTAGATTTATTGATGTACACATTATATGAGCGGTGAAGTCCTTTAGTTAAGGAGCATTAGACGCAGAAAGTTTGACAGCGAGTCGATTGCAGATATAGTTGTATAGCAAGAAGGTAAAAAAAAGTTAAACGGCATATGATAAAGCAATTTCAGACATATTTTTAACGGTACCTTACCTCAGATTCAAAATAGAAACTGAGTTATTAAACTCATAATAGAACTCAAAATTCGAAACTCATCCTTAGCTGTCCTTTAACCAATTATGCTATTTAAGCAGAGAGTAAAGTTTTGAAATATTACGTAGTTCATAAAATAATAGACTGCAAATATTATATAAGAATTTGTGTTATTTTAATGTGTTATTAACAATGAACATTTACAAACAGTTAAAAGCCTCCCTTGATACATAATTTTGTTGCAATTCGGAACTCTTAAAAAGGCATTATAGAAATGAGACAGACGCAATGACTAAAACAGAATCCTCAAAAAATGTATCACTAATCTTTCAGGTAATTCACATTTTCACACACAAAAGAAAATGAAGAATGATACATTAACACAGGTCCTAAAGGGTGTCTGGTAGTGTGATAGTTCCATTTCAGACACTTTGTCCTTAATGATAACGATATTTTTTTCAAATTTCACAACACAGTGTTGTAAAGCAAGTCTCTTTCTTTCAAATGCCAAAAATCGTTTGACAAAATATGAGCAAACACGTCAACGCGAACTGTTTCCACAGACCGTATTAGCTGTGGCGGGAAACTTTCGTTACAACCTGATATATAGATTTTTAAAACACTCAATAATTACTATAAGTGATAAACACAAATAAAAAAAAAGGTAAATACCTTTATTTATTTACATTTCGACATGTTTCATTGCATCAGACGGCAACATTCTCATGAAAATAAACTGATAAAAATATTTTCGCAAAAATTCAAACTGAAAAACTAGTAAACAAAAACAAAAATCACGCGAGCACAAGGATAATGAAATTAACTACAATATGAAATGGAAATTTGTGAACGTGAATTATTTTACATTATTGTTTATGACTCTGTGTAGCATTTCTTTCCAAGTTTTAGGGACCTCCATGGAGGCTGAATCATTGCAAATATTCTCATTGCGTAAGAAAGTCTCTATTGATTCTTTGATGATGAGTGGCAAATAAGATCTTGATGGATAAATTATTCTACTATTTTTAGGTTCTCGGTTATATAGTCTGGCCAGAGCTGTAGTTTTTGTGTTGTATTTGATGTCTGCTATATGTTCTTTGATCCTAGTTTTTAGCTTTTTATTTGTCATTCCTATATAAAATGGCACTGTTCCATCTTCTTTGGTGAAAGGCATTGAGTATTTTGATATTTTGAAGAGATTTTTTATACATAGTTTATAGATTTTTAACCTGAAAAAAAATTGGACATTTTGAAAAATAGTGTCAACCCGAACCGGACCCGCAAGAGTCAAAATCAAACCCAAACCCGAAAGAATGAAAATCAACCCGACACGAGCCTCTCCAAAAATATATATAGGTGTGGTTAAAGCGGGCAACCCGACCAGATGCCCCCAAGCTCCGGAAATCATTACTTGAAGAGGAGAGGGGGGGGGATATAAATCTAATTCGGAGTTACAAATTTTCTTCGCAGAAAAATTATGCTTGAGCACATATTAAAAAGTCATATGACGGTTGGATACCGGTGCAATATGTCATTGCATCAAAACATATTAATTGTACTCAATTTATTAACAGAGTACCGTATAAAAATGAAATCCAATAAAAGGCTATGAAACTTAAGGCACTTTACTGCACTAAGTTTCAAATTCTTTTAGAAATATTCTAATCCCAAAAGCAACCTATTTATCCGTTAAACAAATTAAAAACCAAAGAAGAATATAAACTTATTTACCCGTAATAAAGGATTATTTGATAATATCAAAGAAACAAAAAAACTTAGTTTTAGCAAACTAACCATTTTATCTAACGCAGATATATTTTCACTTAGGTAATCACTTTAATGCAACGTTCGATAAGGTTTCTCTGTGATCAAACCTCTAGTGGTTACTATTTTTTTTCTTTTATCGTGGTTTGTACAGTGTACTAAAATCCACTTTACGTCGAATCAAAGCATCAAATCTTCAGATGATTAAGTTCTTTTTCAATATTGTTGTAAACAAAAGGAAGAAAGCAATACTAGTTATATTTTTAACTCAGTTACGTAAGTTAAATAACGTTTAATTGGATATTTGTTGTTAAGTTAGCCGAGAGAAGAAAACATGAAATGTGTTTAAATAGTGAAACAAACAATTTTATGCTAAGTGGATGTTAATTAGTGTCCTTTTTGTGCTGCTGTAATTGGTTTTTAATTTGTACATCTTATTATTTAAAAAGGGTAAGGAACTTTACTCTTCATGGTAAATTTTTGATCAAATTAATGTTATCCTATGAAAGGAAGTATTATCCAATCAAATGGTTTATTTACGATAATGTAATATGACAAGAATTTATTTCTAAAGAAATTATTCAAGCTTCAGTTGGCGTTCTTTTATTTGATCGACTGTTAATTTGCAAATCTTTAAAAAATATTCATGAAGCCATAAGGTATACAAACGCAGTGGTATTAAAGGAAAATTGAAGATACTAACTTTGGAGCAAAATAAATATCTGCAATACTTACTCTTTTATATTAAAATATATAGGTTTTTTTTTTTTTTTTAGCTTATGCAATAATGTAGAAATACTTTTGCAAAACGGATTGCCAAACCCGTAAAAATCAAAACCCAACTTTAACCAGCTGGAACTCTAAACAATTAGAGTCAACAAGACCGAACCGGAACCACGATGTCTAAAAATTACCCTAGATCTGAGAAATGACTTTAATAAACATTAATTTTAAATTCATTTGTAGTCAATTTCGATGTGCAGTAGGCGGTGTTACTTAAAAAAATATATACACGATCCTCTAACAAATCATTTTAAGCAAAAATATTGAAATCAAATTCAAGGTATTATTTCTTATTTTTGTGTTCTTTATCAAGATTTTATTAATGTCTACATCCACCGCGAACTTGAAAAATGCATTTAAAATCAATCCAAATTACAATAAAAATTCAATAAAAACAAATTTTTTTTTATCGTAACCCGACGTGACCTTGCCTCACTTCAACTCGCAATTGACTCAAAATGAAAAACAAATTAACTCTTATTTTGAGCAATCATGGAAAAATACCATAGAGTTATATCTTTATTTTCAATTTTATCTTTTAATTGGAAAATGAATATATATATATATATATATATATAGTTTTTAAAAAATTCATTAGTGATTAGTTAATTTAATAATTGTTGATACAAATTTAATAAGTATAATGTTTGTATCGTGTCTTGATACTCAATTTATAAGTTTTATTTGATATTGGTGATGAATTGTAATACTCTATAATGGTTATATACAGGGTGAAATATGTTATCTATTGCCTTTAATTATCGTTCTTTAATTTCTCAACCGTTGGTCGTAGACATATAGTTCCAATTACAAAAACGTTTCAAATGAGGTAAATATTCATGTTCTGGCATTATTTAAAATAAAAAATCAATTTTACAAAAATTACAAAATCTAACTTTTTATACGGTCCCCCAGTCCCTATAGTTATATTTAGTAAAAGTTTACACATATAATAACAGATATAACACAAAAAGTTTGACATATGTACTACAAAAATTGACAGAGTTATTAAATTTTAAAGTTTGAGATTTTTTTCGCATGATTTTGTCTTTCAATGAAGGATCAGTTAAAAGATTAATTAAAGTAATCCGAGATCAAAATCAGGGTGCAATGTCCTTTTTACGGCGAAACCATCTTTAGCCGGTATCACCAAATTGGGGTATCAGCAAAGAGGGTTATTTCATTAAAAAATTTTAGCTGACTTTTAGGGGTCGTATACAAAGCGAAGAATGAAATAGTGAAATTAAACTGAAAAATAAATATCAATTTATTATAATATCAGAAAACGGTTTACTATAAAAAAGGAATATGTCAAATGACGAAATCTACTAGAGATACTGCTCAAAGTGTTGTTTAACTCTTTATGGGTCGAACAACCTTCAAACGTCAATGTAGGTAGAATCGGCAACCGGAAAATAAAACATACTCACTAAGGACTAGATAATTGGCAGCGGAATAAAAACGACCAGCCGAGATATAGCAGCATGAAAATTGGGATTATGCAAATTACAATAGTACCGCAGCACCACACGTTCGGGATAAAACACGAGCCATCTAGCAGTGGACATGCTAGCCAGCGCTGAGATCGTGATGGCAAGTTACGCATGCATGCAATATGCCGTAATGATACTTATTTATGGAGAATGTCAAAGGAATGCCAGAGAGGCTGCGTGTGTTTATTCAGAACGTTTCCCTAAGGATCTACATCCAACGCATAAAACTATAACTAATGCATTGCACCATATTAGAGAGACTGGCTCTGTCTCTTCACAATCCAGAACAAGTAGACAGGCAAGGTGTAATGTTCGAGTGACACGGGAGGAGGTGCTGGGATTCGCCCTTTTAATTCCACAATTGAGCTCGGCGGAAATAAGCGAGGCATGTTGTCAGCATGTCTGGCATTTGTTACATGCACTTGATGAGCATACATACCATATCCGACACTGGTGCAAGCATTGATGCTGGGTGACCACACACGACAATTTTTTTATTGTAATTTCATGCTCAACACCTTAGAGGAAAATCCGTCATTCCTTTGTGACATTCTGTGTGACAGATTAGTCATTGTTTATACGGGGTGGCATTGTGAACGTGCACAATGTGGATTACTGGTCTCTGGAAAACCTCCACATCGCCCGCGCAGTACGACACGTGTGGTGTGGTATATGGGGAACCCAGATTGCTGGACCCATCTTCTAAGATGGGGCCTTAACGGCGGATCATCACCTGCATCTGCTACAAACACGGTACGTGATTGGTATGAAGATCTGTCTCACCGACATGCATGCCGAGTGTGGTTTCAACATGATGGAGCCCTCTCCACACAAAACATCAAACGTCCAGGCGTATCTGGCCACTGAATTCCGTCAACAGATCCTTGGATATGTTGGTCTGGTAGAGTGGCCACGTCTTTCACCGGACTTGATGCCCATGGATTTCTACCTCTAGGGTTATATCAAGGGATAGGTCTATGTGACTAAGACCACTTCTCTGGTTTATCTGAAGCAGCGCATCATCTTTGATTGTCGCACAGTTTACACACCTGCTGAGCTGTAACGTGTCCAGGACTCAGTACTGTCACACATTCAATTGTGCATTGCCACCAATGGAGAACACTATGAGCAGTATCTCTAGTAGATTTCGTCATTTGACATATTCATTTTTTATGGTAGACTGTTTTCTAATTTTATAATAAATTCATATTTATTTTTCAGTTTGATTTCAATATTTAATTCTTCGCTTTGTATACGACCCCTAAATGTCAGTTAAATTTTTTTAATGAAGAAACCTTCTTTGGTGGTGCCCCAATTTGGCGTTACCGCCTAAAGGTGGTTTCGCCGTAAAAAGAACATTGCACTCTGATTTTGATCTCGAATTACTTTAATTAATCTTTTAACTGATCCCTCATTGAAAGACAAAATCATGCGAAAAAATCTCAAACTTTGAAATTTAATAACTCTGTCAATTTTTGTAGTACAGATGTCAAACTTTTTGTGTTATATCTGTTATGATATGTGTAAACTTTTACAAAATATAACTATAGGGACTGGGGGACCGTATAAAAAGTTAGATTTTGTAATTTTTGTAAAATTGATTTTTTACTTTATATAATGCCACAACATGAATATTTACCTCATTTGAAACGTTTTTGTAATTGGAACTATATGTCTACGACCAACGGTTGAGAAATTAAAGGTCGGCGATAGATAACATATTGCACCCTGTATATATAAACCATTGTAAAACAACACAAACTATTATTTACAAATGGAATTGAAAATCAGAAATAAAGTTTTATCTTTTATAAATAATATATATATATATATATATATATATATATATATATACAAAGTAATTACAAAGCAGATAACGAATTGAAAAAACAGTAAAGCACTTAATATCATAGAAATAATGGAAAATATTTTAAAAAATGACAAATTTGTGGTATCAAGGCAAAATCCTCAGAGCCAAATTTTCTTAAATTCCACAAAAAACATGTACGATTTCATCATTGTATGAGCTATAACAAGATAAAAATACATTTCTTGGGCTACCGTACATAATAAAATAAAACCATATATATGCATATATACACTACTCAAAACAATTAGGGGAGCACATGGTTTTAACGAAATTACGCAAATATTTACACCGATAAGTAACGTAAAATAAAACATCCATAATTTAAGGTGTTGTAGAAAACAAATAATGAGAAGTTCACATGTAAATTAAAGTTTATAACGTCAAAAACTTGAAAAACTGGAATAGTGTAGAAATCGGGATTTTGCAGAAACGTCTGTTTCACTGCTTCTGTTGTAAAATTTAATTGCTCAGCTTGTGTTTTGAGAAAAGGTAGCTTGAAAATGTCACAACAACATGATTTTTTACCGCAATCAATGGCTTGGTGTGTTATCGGGACAGTTGAATTTGGGGAAACACAACGAAGTGTAATGGACGCTGTTGGGGTCGCAAAAAGTGTCCATGAAAGGCTGTGGAATCGATTCCAAGACACATAGAATGGTAGTCGACAAGTGCAAGGTCGAAAATGTGCTAACACAAAAACTGATAACCGATATATCCTGTTAACAGCTCGTCGAGACGGCTAATGCTATAACGGCTAATGCTTCTCAGCTGCAAACACAGTTGTTCTTGGCCACCGGACGAAGGGTGTCCAGCCAAACAGTCCGAAATAAACTTCATCAGGGTGGTCTCTATGCACGTAAGCCAATGGTCTGTATTCCGTTGACCTCAAGCCAGTGTGCGGCCCAAAGAAGGTGATGGAACTGAACATCGAGTTTGCAGGCAACGTTGTTGGAGTCAAATTCTGTTTACAGACGAGTCCCGATTCAGTCTGGATGTGACATTTGATATGTTTTGGCATGGAGAGAAAGATGCACTCAAAATAATCCCACATTTGTTCGTGAAAGATCACTTTACAGACGAGGTGTGTTGATGCTATTGGCTGGAATCAGCATAGGTAGACGTACGGGCCTGCATATCATTCGGAATGGAACTTTGACGGTCCGAAGTTATACAGACAACATACTGAGACCTTATGTCGTATTTTATGTTGCAGAAATTAGTGATTTCTTTTTTTCCATGCATGATAATGCCAGACTTCATACAGTTCATCTTGTGGAAAACATGCTAGAAGCTAAAACAATACAGCGTATGGAATGACCAGCATGCTTTCCTGACCTAAATCCGATCTAGCATGTTTGGGGCATACTCAGACGACGCATTGCTGCGAGACCGAGGCCTCTTTTTACTGTCCGGGACTTGGACATTGCAATTTTTGAGCAGTGGAACAGTATTCCCCTAAGTCTTATCGATAACCTCATCGCATCCATGGAAAACAGGTGTGCAGCATTCTTAGCTATTCGAGGAGACCACACGACATATTAAAAATCTTGCATCATTTCTAAACAATACTTTTTTTTATCATTTACATGAAACCAAATTGTTGCCCTAAACCATGTTTTCATGTTCTTTTCATCTTTTCAAAGTATAAAAGCTCCCTTACATTTTTTTGCGTCTTTTTTTTCTGTATTGCGCATTGATACACGTGTACTATCCATTTTATACCCATACATGGCTGTCTTGCACTGCTCTCTTCACTTTTTGGCTTGCTCCCCTAATTTTTTTGAACACTGTATATACATATAGCCAAGAGTCACCAGGTATTTTTGATTTTCGACATTTTGTCAAAAATCTTGAAGTTCATCTTTCCCAGCGAACGTTTAACCATGAAGGCAATGGGAGGACCAGCAACGAATGTTATAAAAAAATAATATTTGCGCCACCCTGTAAAATAAAATGGGCGAAATGATCTGCAGCTGCAGAAGATGAATATGTGCGTTCGGTACAACATTTGCGGAGAACGGCAGACATATTCATGGGAATGAGAAAGTTTCTTAACAAAATTTTTAAAAATTCCACGTGTTTTTTGTTTATAGCATGCAGGTATTCCAACCAAATTTAGCGCTACTGTCAGCAAACGTGACAAAATGTAGTAAAAACAATATATTGGATAAAGTCAAAAATTATTTC